>ML675615.1:21563943-21730258 GCA_007922155.1 Mesoclemmys tuberculata | reverse complement strand
GGGCCACAAAAGGGGACAACATTTTCAAACCTGGGTGTAAGGTGATGAGTCACTCCTGTGCTGAGCTCCAGTCATTCTGTAAACCAGGAACTGGGCTGGTGAGAGGGTAGTAATATAAGCCTCACAGGAAGAACAGCAGCTCAGTCTGCTCAACATCACTCCAGGGCTTGGAACTCTCTCCTGCCTGATGGTGGCAACCAACTCCACACACCTTCACCTGCTCCAGCCTTGCTCTCGCGCCTGGCCTTTTCCTAGTCCTGTTCCAGTCTCGCACTTGCTACAGCCGCCTCTGGACTCCTGATTCTGGTGATGACCCTGGCTCCAACCACTAGGCACAACTGCCACAGCTCTGACTACTAGATTTGACCATCCCCATCATGGTTTCTGACACCAGGTACTTAAAACTGGGATTCACAAACCCTATTTAAAAGTGGCCTGATTTCCATTTCCTTCAGTGGGATTTATGGGTACTCAGCACTTCTGAAAATCAGGCCATTTTATTTTAGACTGTAACTAACCTGTGGAAGTCTCTTGCCCCAAGATATCATTGAGGCCAAGGGAATGGTAGGATTCCACTATTAACTATATGAACCATTCAAATCAAGAAGGTATTGTGGTCAAGGCATTACTCTGGAATTTAGAAGATCTTAATTTGGTTCCTGGTTTTGCCACCATCTTCCCATGTAACACTATGCAAGTCACTTTATCCCTCTGTACCCCTCTGTGCCATATCCATAAAATGGGGGTGAATAATACTTTCGTATCACATAGGTATGTTTTGAGGCTAAACACATTAATGTTTGTGAGGTTCTCAGATATTATGGGAGATAAACATGAGCTCCCAGTGCAATGCTATGGCCAAAAGCATTAATGTGCTCCTTGGATGCATAAACGGGTGTCTCAAGCAGGAGCAGAGAGATTATTTTACCTCTGTACACAGCAGCTTGTCAGACTTAACTCAGGAACACCACTTTGCTTAACACACAGCACTATATATAGTTAAAACAAAACAAGTTTATCATCAAAGAACAGAGAATCAAATGATAGTGAGTAAGAATATTGGAAACAAGTGGCTACAAATAAAACAAAATTATAGCACACTTTCTAGAGCCTAAACTTAACAGGGCAATCCCCTTTCTCAAGATAGCTTACCCCAAGTTCTTTCCCCAGCATTTTCAACCATTTTGATTGAGATCCCTTGTCATGAAATTAAGCCCATTGGCAGCTTGTCTTCACAGACTGAAA
The DNA here is from genome assembly GCA_007922155.1 of Mesoclemmys tuberculata. Lineage (NCBI taxonomy): Eukaryota > Metazoa > Chordata > Testudines > Chelidae > Mesoclemmys > Mesoclemmys tuberculata. Next base: position 21,729,013 of record ML675615.1, on the reverse strand, counting down.
GAATACCTCGGGGTTCATCTGTACCTGAGATAAACTTTCTAAAGTTAATTCTCTTATTCCTAAACAGGATATCTCCTGCTGTTTTTGTTTTTGACTCCAGCCCCCATAATCTACTGATTAGCATTTTCCTCAGACAGTAAAGAGGTGTCCATTGTGAGCGATACAATACTCAACTTGAATATGATCAGCCAGAGTAAGATAAGCGTCTCTTCCCCCCACCTGCCAGGAGTACATGAATTACCTGTTGGTGACTTGTCTTAACTCAGACCTAGTGAACATACTTTTCAATGCATGTACATAACTTCTCACATATTTTCTGTACATACATCTCTTTTCATTATGATACTCAGTGTGACACAGGCATTCATTACAGACCTTGGATGATATATTTTTGGTCAACCCAGGGGATCTCTGTACCCCTATGTTCTCCTGTGCCCTCTGGCAGTTGACATCGAGAGGTCCCTGGGTCACAAACAGTAAAAATACTGACAGTAAAAATGTTCTATTTTAAAATGTGAACCTCAGTGCCTCCTGGGAGCCTGAGTCTGAGCCCAGCTTAGATCAGTTTGGAAAGATCAGAGGTAGATGATTAACAGAGGTTTTATTCTGTGGCTTCCTACCTTCTACCGTGCTTTTCCTGGGCTGGACTCTCATTTACATTAAAGCCACTTTAAGGCTCCTTTTCACTGCCAGAGAAGGGCCAAGAGGCAGAAGTTAATGAGAATCAGGCTCCCTGCTCCTGGAACAATCACTCACCTGGCACGGCTCTCATTCTACCTGCATTGGGAGGATGCTTAGCTACTTGCACAGCACCAGTTCTTCCTTCCTGGGATTTAAAGAGGCCTCTCTGTAAGGTCCAGAATATGCATGTGTGGACAGAGCAGAGAGGGGTGTTCCTGAAGGGGTGACAGGAAGAAAGACCTCCCCCAGCCTGGCACTGCACTGGTGAAACTCCCTTCCTAACCGGGAGAAGGAGTCCAGGAACAACTGAAGCTGGAAAGTCCCTGCCAACCTGGCTCCAATGCCAAGGAGATAAAGGGAAGGGGCTGGAAGCCAGGAGGTTGATCAGAAACATGGGGTCTCTCCACAGCTGGACTGTGTATCTGGAGGATTCTCAAGATCTGTTTAGATCTCAGGGAATCAGCAGGGTTTGGGGGGACTGAACTCCTTTTTCTTCCAGGCAACCCCTCACCCGAATGGAACAATTCAGAAAAAACTCAGTGAGAACCTTGTAGCGTTTTCCTCCCTCTGCCCCTCTTGTGAGAGGGGGCAATCTGGGCTATTTTATTTTAATAATGATTACCACCCCAGTCCTGTCAACTATGTGAAGAGGCAAGTCTAGGACTGCAAAAGGGGGAATCCTTAAGTCCCAAAGTACCATGGCGAGTATGTCACTAACCCTGAACTTGTCATATAATATTTGTTTTTGCTGAGAAGTTTCCTTTCTCTCATTCAGCTGTTTTGTGAATAAATGGAATCAGTGCTCCCTTACTAGGTACTTGTGCAGGTTAAAATGTATTGCGTGAATGAACTGATTTTTAGAGCCCCCACTGCTGTAGCAGCTTTATCAAAACCTGGATCAAAAGTATTTATGGAGCCCTACACGTGAGAGAATTAAAGGGACTAAATGAATTGTGCAACTGTACAGTTGATTGTGGAAGAGGCTGCCTTACTGTCTGGTGTGGAGTTTTACACTCTGTCAATCCGTTAAGCTAGAAGGCAGAATGTAGCTAGACTCCCTATACAAGCACAAGTATGTTAAAGACACCCGCACTTACACCAGAGTGAATCCAAGAACGCTGCTTACTTCAGTTGAGTTACTCCAAATTCACACCAGCGTATGTGACAGCAGAACCTGGTCCAGGGTTTCATTGTAGTAAAAGGTAGGTCTGTGCTACCCGTTTTGCCCGATTCCCATAGAAGACAGGGTCTGAAAGAGAAGAGTTGGATCTGTCTGTGAACAGAGCTTCGATGTTACTTCAGCAGAAAGAAGGACTAAGGCCTGGTCTACACTAACTGGTTAGGTTAACCCAGCTATGTCACTCAGCAGTATGCAAAATCCACGTCCGAGTGAACAGTTAAGCTGACCTAACTCCAGTGTAGACAGCAGTAGGTCAATGGAAGAATTAACCTAGCTACCGCCTCTCAGTGAGGTGGATTACCTAACCAACCAGAGATCCTCTCCTGTTGGTGTACACTGTCTACACTGAAGTATTACAGTGAGGCAGCTGCAACATTGCAGCTGAGCCACTGTACCATTTCACTGTAGACAAGCTCTCGATCTCTGTCCTGAGATACGATGCCATAGCCCTATGCATGATCAAAAGGATACCTTTCACGCCCGCTTTGCCCAGCAATGTAGAATTAAGGCTCAAGAGTCTATCTAGTCAGGATCCTGCTTCTAACAATGGCCATAACCAGGTGCTTTAAGAAAGGAGAGAAATGCTATAATGCATAATGCCATAGCGCATCTGGGAATTGTGCAATACTATATGATTTGTACAGCAGGTTGAAAATATCATTTTTTTTTCAACATTTCAAATTTCAATGGAGAAAAAGGTTAATTTTTTGCAATTTTTTTTTTACAATTTCCCCCCCATTTTTTAACCATCTCTAATGATGTGAGATGGGTTATTTCCTGTCCCCAGCTGGTGTTCATCATATGGCCTGGTGACGGATAGCTCTTGTAATTATTACTCTCGGTAGTGTAACTGCAGAATCTGTTCCTGTTCATGTTTTACAATCTGACTAAACTGTTTTTCTCAATAATAGCCTTTGGCAATGAGCTCCATGGGGTAGTTAAAAGTTACATATATATTTCCTTTTATGTACTCTAAGTTTCATGCCTTCAATTTTATCAAATGTTCCCTTTATATTTTTTTATAAGAAAAGGTTATAAAGTTGCTCCTGTTGGTCTTCTCTATGCCATTTGTTATTTTATAGCCAGTAAAATTGAAATAATTAGTTCCAATGAAGTATCATAGTTTATACTGATTTTAAAAAGTGGGCAAAATCTAATTTACACTGAACATTTAGGACAACATTTTAAAAAGTATTTAGATATTTAAAGATGAAGATAGACTCTCAGTGAGATTTTTAAAAGTACCACTAAAATCAATGGAAGTTAGGTTTTTCAAAAGCTCCTAAATGGCTACTAGGCACCTATCTGCATCTCTTAGCTTAAATATCTTTAAAAATCTTGTCCTTCATTATGTGTAATTGTCTGGGATGCTCCAGGGAAAATTATTATTAAGCATAAATCAAATGTATTTTCATTACTAAAATTCTATTGTTACAGTACAGAGTTGTAGACTCTAAGGCTAGAAGGGACCATCATGATCATGTAGTTTGACCTGCACAGAATCTCACTCACCCACTTCACTCCTGTAATAGACCTATAACCGCTGGTTGAGTTACTGAAGTCCTCAAATCTTGATTTAAAGACTTCAAGTTACAAAGAATCCACCATTTACTCTACTTCAAACCAGCAAGTGACACTGCATAGGAAGGTGAAAAACCCCAGTCTCTGCCGAGCAGACCCAGGGGAAAATTCCTTTCCAACCCCAATGTAGCAATCACTTAGCTGCTGAATGTGGATGAGACACACCTCTGTTTTTTCTCTGCATCTTTCCCTAATAATTAATGTTTTCTTGAGTTGTTGGGGGGGTGTTAAAACAGAAGTTGTTATTTTGTAACCAAATGACGAATGATCACTGGAGAACAACCTTAATGGTCAGGCCATTGGCTATACTGGAGCTATACGGCTTGTTTCTATTTCCCAGTTCTTCTGCTTACCTGCTTTGTGATATTAAGTATATCACATAATCTCTGTGTAATTGATTCTGATTTCATTTACAATCAATTTAATCCACTGATTTGAATGGAGTTGTTCTTTATTGATACTGATGGATGTAAGATCAGAATCAGATCCCTGGCATCTCAGTTCCCCTATCTGTAAAATGGGGATAATAATACTTTCTTGCCAACCCTACAGGATGTTGTAAAGATCAGTTTGCACTTGAAGACTTTGAAAATATAGAGCACTGTATGAGTGCTAAGATTTATTATTCTCATTCCACATCTTAATGAAGGCCTCTCCTGTCAAATCATATCCACTCTTCAGTCCTCCAGCTGCAATATTTTGATTCTCCATCTGGTATTTTGTCTACAACGATGGTACTTTCCAGTATTTGGCATCTATTCCAATTCTCCTGTTTCTTTATTTAGCTGTTATCAGTCCTTCTAGGAACACATCCTGCCTTTTCCCATTTATTTTGCTTGCTCTGCTCAAATTGCAATGACACAAAAAGGACACATACATAATCCAGCCCCATTTTGTGCCTATGTAACTTTTGGTGTGCAGTCACCCACACGAGTAGTCTATAAGCACAAACCACATTTCTGTACAGAAAGTGTAAATGGCATTGGTCAGTGCAAATTCTATCACTTGCACATGAAAAAATGTGTGTCGAAATGATATCCCATACAAAGCTACACACATACACATATAGATTGGCCCAAAATGTAGTCATGATTCCATGACAGAATTAATCTCATTGCCCTCTTTTTACATACTGTACGTCATTGGATATTTTCCTAGCTGTGCTGCATTTCCTTGATGAGGAACTATTTGAACTATTGATAAGGTGCATTATGAATCTCCATCTTTTAGATTGTCTACACTGCAATCCAAGGTGTTTCATATCTTGGATAGACATACCTGTGCTAGCTTTAGGCATGCTAGCATAGCGAAAATAGCAATGTAGATGTGGTAGCATGGACTGTAGCTCAGGTTGTACAAGTGTGCCCAGAACCTGGGCACCTACTCACATTATTGAAGTCCATTATATCACATATACACAGCTATTTTTAGCCACGCTACCATGGGAAAAGCTATTCTAGGTGTATATATCTAAGCTGCAATTACACCTTGGATTGCAGTGTAGACATACCCTTAGACTGACCATGACATTCCTCAGGGCATAATTTCTGTTAATATGGATAATGTGTTCAAATGAATTATAACAATTCCAGTACACTAATTAACTATATTGGAAAGTGGCAAATTCAAAATTGATAAGAGGAAATAGTTTTTCATACGTGTTATTAGAATGTGGAACCAATTGCTACAGGATATCATTGAAGTCCTGAATTTAGCAAGATCAAAGAGAGATTAGTCATTGGTACAGATAAAAAGAATATCTAGAACTATTTATTGCTTAAAAAAATGTAAAGGGATATAAAATCTCAGTTTCAGAGTTTAAGCCAATCTCTAACTGTTTGGGATTAGGATGAGACCTTCATGGGGGACACATATGCAACTGCCTAATGCTGGATTTCTTGCATCTTCTTCTGAAGTATCTGATGCTCGTCACTGTTAGAGATAGGTTACTGGACTAGACAGACCATGAGCCTGATCCAATCTAGCAATTCCTGTGTTTCTGTTTACCACAGAGAAGCAGATCTTTCAACCTCTTAGCTATGTTTTGGGACCCACCATTCTTTCATATGTCCTGATTCCAAAGAGAATCAATTACCAAAAGGGACAAAAATTCCAGAACAGACATTCCTGAATTTTGAGGAAATCTGATCCAGATTTGATCTTGATCCAAACTCCAGGGCTGGCCCCTAACTCCATAATGGCCTAAATGAAAAGCCTGAACTTGAACAACCCCACTCTTTGGAAAAGCTTAGATCTAAATCTGGAACCAAATTTTGCATTTTTGGGCTACTTATGATGGGTCAGTGCATTGGTAGCACTCTCTCTTTGGGACAAAAAACAGAGCTGTGGAAAACTCAGTGGTTTCAGACAAATGGGGCTTGTGCAAACCTTTTTGTGGATTTCTGATCAGAGAAGTTCACAGGTCCAGAATTTCACTTTGAGTTGCAGTTTCAAATTAACATCCTAAAATCAAAGCTAAACTCAGATGAATCCCCTAAATGTTCTTGCTTTCAGGTTGTATTATTAAAGGTCACAGCACGCTAACCTAAAAGTCATGTGTTCAAATCTGCACCTGTATCTATTGCTGACACCATAGTGCAGTATTGGAACGTAAAATGCTGTTTGAAGTGACATCCTTCTGATGAAACATTTACTTTTGACAATCCTTGGCATCTGCCCCAGGTAGATGTTTGGTTAAAACCCTCATGTTCTGCCTAGCATCCCACTCTTGCTCAAAGGGGGCTACATGGGAGTCATTCTCAAGCATGTAGGGGTTGCTGCATCAGCATACGTCAGAAGGACACTGTCCCACAATTGTCTAGCCCATCAGTTTGTCAGATGCCGTGAGATACCCTGAGCATGAAGGGAGCTATGTAAAATGAAATTCTGTTCTATTTAAATACATTTTTTAACTCTCAGCTTTTGATTGTTTCCTTTTATTTAATCAAAGAGCTGAGCTTCTTTTTGGTGACATAATTTGTCAGCAGGTTCAGTTTATACCAAGAAATGTTGATCAAAGAGAACCAGTAACTGTTTTATATGCTGTGTGATAGCAAACTAAACAGGCATTATAGCTTTGCATCAGCAGCTGTGCATTTAAAGCTTTTATCAGTGTTTCTATTGCAACCTGGGCTACTCACAAACAGCTTTCCAACCTGCAGGTAACACCCTGTGTTTCTGTGTATTGCTGTAGCCTGCCATCTACACGTCAATCACACTCTGGCTTCCACCAGCCTTGGTTACCACTTCCAGGGTGACCCCAACGCACACCCAGTCGTAGATTTCTCCCCCAAAACATGCGTTCTGCCCTTTCCTGGACATTATATAGGTCTGTTGCGCCTCAAAGGGGATCAATAGATGAAAGTCTGCTACTCTAAATGGAGTAACCCACACAGTTCACAACACTGGATTAGTTTTGATTAAAGAATAAAACAACTTTATTTAATTACAAAGAGATAGGTTTTAAGTGAGTACAAGTCTAAGGCATTAAAGTCAGAAATGATTAAAAGAATAAAACACTGTCTATTAATTAAACCTTAACAAACTAGACTTGGTTCAAGAAGTCTCTTACCACATATTCCCAATAACGCTGCTGACCAAATTTTCAGGCCTGGATCTGCTCCCAAAATCAAATGGGCTGGTTTCTTCTGGTTTCTTAACTGAAAGAGCAAAAGATGGATAAGAAGAGATATCTAGGAGTGTTTTTGCTCCTCACTTTATAGTTCTGTCCCCCTTTTGAAACGCATTTTCCTGAGGGATATCCCTAGATAAAGTTCATTCCTGTAGTGAGGGCAGAGTCTGATGGTGAAAAGGGATCCTTGCTGTTGTCTGCTAAGACACAGTTCTGTTTGTTCCTGTCCCTTGCCAAAGAATGGCAAACTTCCTTCCCAAAGAATGGTCACTTAATAGGTGCCCATCAACTTTTGATGACATCTGGCTGGAGACATCAGCTTGTCCTTTGTCTTTGAGAAACTTGTAAACTGATTTCAGATCTAATTTCAGTTTATGTTTATAACTTGACATATAAAGTTACTACACACACTTCACCATATTATTAACCAGTGAGTAATTAGTTTTCAAATTATACCATATAAGGCGTATTTGGTACAAAGATTATTGCAATAGTGTGTAGGGTATGAATACAGGGATATATTCAGTCACACTCAGGTCTGCTTATAACGGACTCTTTCTGACTTTATGACCTTGCTAGTGATATGAAGAAGGCAGAAGTGGTTGAGAATGTAAAAATTAGAGGTGAGTTCCAGCTGCAACATTTGGATCCAAATTTCAAACCCCACATCCCTTAAGTTCATAGGTGTTTGGAATTCACATTTCTGTTTGGGCCAATCTCCAATAAAATCAGGATGAAACACCTGCTAAGGTTCTTCTTTCCCAGAAAAACATCCTCCACAACAGCCTTTGTATTTTTAAAGTACAATTAATTATTATTATTACTTTACAGCATTGCAACATGTGTTAAACATTTCACAGAAACACACTTTCCTATCCCAAACTTAAATTTTAGATGGGATGAACTGAGTGTGACTAACAAGAGGAAGAGGATGGAGTGAGGAAAGATGAAGGTTATAGCAATATGACCTTGTGATTAGTCAGTTTAGGAATGTGCAAATGAGGTCATACACTTAAAAATGTAAGATATATAAAAAATAAAGATTTAAAATAGTATCACCGACTTATTTTATTATTATTGTTATTTTTTATATTACTGTAGCACCTAGGCAATCTAATCATGGACCAGGATAGCTAGGTGCTGTACAAACACAGAACTAAAATATGGAGAGCTACATTAAGATTGCATATTCACCAAATTCAACTTTCAAAGTGTACAACAAATCTGTAGGTGCTACCACAATGGACATATTAAAATGAATAAAATAGCAATAGCAATAATAAGATTTTACACTCATCTATACAATTTGTAATTCACCTTGTATTGGTTAGTAACATACGTGCATCCAGTTGAGGAACAAAGCCAAAACAACAGCCAACTTTAGTCTACTTTTAAAACTTTTCCTCCTGAACCTAAGAAAATCCTTTGCATCACCAAACTGAAAGCTGTCAAACAGTACAGCCACCCAACAGTAACTAAGCCAGCGCAACCAATGGCAACTGTACATATGATGTGAGCATATGCAGGATCACACTGCCCCTCCCTAGACTCCGTCAGCCCCATCCTTTCTAAGTAGGCACAGGTTCGAATTGTACAAGCATTCTCCTCTCAAAGGCCAGGATCCTTATACTCTGGCCAACTCACAAAAGGTTGCAGAGGCAGAGCAGAGGGAAGAGGCAGACAACGAGCAAAGGCGCACACACACCTGTGAGCTACAGCACAGCTGATGGGGCTAATTTTAGGCTGTCCAGCCTTGAAAAATGTCCTTTTTAAACAAATACTTGACAAGTAGCTCCAGTGAAATACAGGAACATTTGTTTAATTTCTCACTACCCAGGTGCCTTAATCAAGGGTCAGTTAATCTTTCCAAGTGCCTTCAGTTAGAGGACAGTATATAAGCTTCCCCACTACAGCCCCTGCTGTGTTCTAGTGTTCAAATTCAAGGTTTTGGTTCAGCACATTATAAAAAGGTTTGAGCTGGTATTGAATGTTGGGACCTAGGGGTTTGGTTTGGGTCCTCTCTATTCATGCTACACACAATTAGACAGCTTCTGCCAAGGAACAGAAGTCTAGGGAAAGTTATATGTATTTGTCTGGCAAAATTGAATTTGAGAAACCACTGTCAGCCTCAAGAAAATCATAGGGTAAACATGAATAACACAGCCTCTTAATGAGGCTTATCTGTTCCATGAAGCACGCAAACAAATCTAATGATTCCCATTTGGAGGGTAGCCCCCTTCTTCGCACATGAATACTCGTGGCTGCTTTTAACATGGGCAGGAGTTATCCATATTCCACAAACAATTACATGTCTGTTAAATCTCTTTAAAGTCCAATTCAGGAGACCTCTGTTTAGGGAGAACTTGTCCTCCACCATCCATAGGGCAAGTCTTTTGAAACCAATTCTGTTCTCTCTACTCATGCTGAACTCTGTCTACATAAAGTACACACTATATTCAGAAATTTGTAGACGGGAAAGAATGATTCAAAGGATGACATCTTGAGTCCTTTATTTCTAAAGATTCCTGTACTCAATGTGCAGTTTAAGCCAAATAATAGTGACAACAAAATGGAAAGTAACTAATGCCCATGGTCTCTTTTAAATAAGAAAGCTCAGAAATAGAGACTCTGATTTGTAACAAGCATTAACTTTATGTTTCACATTAATTACGTCTATACATTTCAGGAAAGACTTATGGCTTGTCTAGATGAGCAGTTAGTGTACACAAACTGGAGTGTAAATCTGCCTCACTAGTTTGCCACTTACTGTGTGGATCCTTGTGCCACACATTAAAAGTTTTCTACTTAGGGTTACCAGCTGGCCAGGATATGACTGGCTTGGCCAGTTTTTTATGGATTTGCCAGTTGCCAGAAAAATGATCTGCTTTTTTTTATGTGGGTCCAAAGATTTGCATTATCATCACAATACACTGGGATAGCTAAAGTTAAAAGTTTCTGTGTCCAGCTAAATATGCTGCAGTATTCCCACTTCTGCAGTTTAAGTGAGAACAGATCAAAACTGTTGAAATACAGCAGCTGTCTGCCCGCCAACACGCAAGAACACCGGACATGTATGTGAGAGAGGGTTTGAGCCAAATGAGACTGAGGAGAAGCAGGGAGGTTGCGGAGTTGCCTTATAGTTGGGAGTGTGGTGGACTGAGGGGGCGTTTCTTTTGCATTTCAAAGGCGGTAACCCTGTTCCAAGTGCACTTTGATCTAGCCCACTTCGAAAGGCACAGTAGGGAACTTTCAGCGCAGGGAAGCAGGGTCTCCCTGGACAGTGTGATGTAGCTTCACACACCAGCTTGCATGCACTGTTTGTTTAGACAAGCTCTTAGGGGTTTTGGGTCGAATAATATCCTCAGGTCATCTATGTATTGTACGTGGTAGGCATTGTGGTTGAAACCATTCACATCAATAGCTGGATATCACTTTATCCTCTCTATAAGAGGCTTCATAATTGGCCCAAAGCCATAATTGTCTTCCTCTGCAAAGCAAAGTGATAGCACAACACCAGGTATCATTTTGGGGGCTCATCTGAGCGTCCAACAGATCACTTTAACTGCCCTTTACCCTCAAAGGCTAGATTTACATCACAATGAGATATGGGCCCTGGTTCCAGGGGCCTGGAGATTTCTCCCTCCCAAGGAGCCTTCTCCAGTTGCTCCAAACACTAGCCAGATGAGGTCACTAGAGAGTGCCCTCTCTTCCTCAAAAGTTCCCAGTCCCTGAGAAAGATCCATTTTTACTAAATCCTTGGATCCCAGTGGTGACTCATCTCACAAAGCTCCCCTTTAAAGCAAATGGGTTTAAGACTTAAAAATCCTTCTATCTATTAAGATGAAAAAGCTTCCTTACTTTAAGCAGGAGTAAAGTGTATGAATGAGACTACACATGATGTACTGTAAATTATAATAAATCCTGCCTGACCAGGATTAGCAATGTATGGCAAGGCTCTGCCCCCAGTCTCCTAGACAAACTGTAAATAACATCCTACAGTCGAGGTATTTGTGCAAGAAATACAGTTTATATGACTGTCATGATTATAGATCAAAGACAGCATCACTGTCTTCAAAGGCTGGCGGAAGATGCCTTTAGTAAGGAAATCCACACTCCCCCCCATACCCAGACATACGTCCAAGGGAGAGTGTTTCAACTTGTTACCTAAATGACTTGAAACAAATCAGATGTGAAACCATATGGGCCTGCGGCTTTTGAGACTAAACTTCTTTTATTACAGATAAAGCTAATGGCCTGTGTGATGACTCAGCCTTCTGCTCAGAAGCTGCACAGAGTAGAAGTTAATCAAGGAAATTTGAAGTTGATATGGGGGAGTGCAACAGGAGTGTTAGCATTAGAATATATGAGCAGATTATATTATTCCAAGGACCTACTGTATCTCACACATTTGACTGATATCACAACAGCAACAGGAATACTGTGCAACAGAGGGTGCCCAAACTTTGCCCTATTGAGGGCCATGCTGTCAACTGGCAAGGAGCCAAAAGCAATACCTAACCTGCATAAAATCCAAAACGCTGTGGCCACTCTCCTCTTTTATGCAGTCTACGGATCTCAGAATGCATGTTACATCTTAAGCCAAGCAGTCCATCCTTTCATTTTAAGATAGATCATTGCACATCCCAAGGCTGCTCCGACATATTAAACAGTAAAATTATTACGTACTTGGCAGAACATCAGGGGATGTATTTTGGCTGAAGTGCCATGCACTGGACACAGTGCTCACATAGTGCCCATCATCGCAGTATCTAAGTGCTATTATCAATAATGGCAGGCATCCCTAAGGTTCTGCCTCAATCCTGTTCTGAAGATAACACATTCAAAGTGAGAGGGTCACTCAGTTTCCACAGTCCATTCAGTCTTTACCATCTGGTGTGGTGCCATTAAGGCATTTTTGTAATGTCATGTGGGCACTCTGCAATTGATATTTTTTATTATTAGTAGTAGTATTTTTAAGACAGGGACAGATCCTTAGTGGATGTAAATTGACATAGATCCATTGACTTCAGTGGAGTTACAATGATTTATAGTAGCTAAGGTTCAGACTCTATCTTTATCTTAGAATTTTCTAGCTTTCAAACATTTTTCTAAAGTAACTGCAACATTCTGATCTGCCTTTATCTCTGATTAATCTGTAATTATAAATTTAGCTCTATTGTAACAAAGGTTTTTGTCTGGAAATTTGTAGTCACAACACTGCTTAGCAAGGTGTATTAACTATAAACATTCTCATTGTTCATCTTTTGTTTCCCAAAATACACTCTAGGAAGAAGCTTTAATTTTGGTGTGGAAGGTGCCATATATATTCTTGAAGCTGCAATTCACCACTGGATACAGAATAGGGGAGGGTAGGAAGGACAACGTTTGCTGGACTTTCTCATTGCTTTCCACTGCAAAAATGTTATTTCTATCAGCAAAGCTGCATGTCTGGTACTTGTTACTTTAATCTGTTCTTGGAAACAATCCTTTTTCTATTTAACATTTACTTTTTACTGACTTTCTCCCATAACCTGGTTTTGGTCACTATAACACACGGGTAATATTTGAACAATGTTAGAAAAGTAGTACAGAAAATAAAAAGACAGGATTACCAATGGCATACAGACCCTTTAACAATGAGGGCAGTAATAGTGACTGAAACTTGATACCATCTGAAGACTACATAGGTGTGAAATGTATGAAATCTCAATCCAGTTCCCAGAGGACAGGTTATAGCACAAAAACCACCAGCAGCACTGGTGCCTTTATTGACTCTCAGCAGAGAGACTAATACATAAATGGGCATCAGATCAGGATTAAAGCCTACTGGCAGACCAGGGTGGAGGGAAGCTTGCATTGATACTGGCTGTTATGTGCATAAGTAAAGACTTGCAGCCTCCACGGTTCAATGTGGGACAGTGGTCACACACACAGAAGTTTTCTCCATTCTGGAAGATTTTACCTACCTTAAATAAATTCCTTATATTTCAACTGGGGAAAGCCACTGGAACACGTTAGCCCTAGAAGTAGAAAAAATTAAAGTATGAACACTCTGTCATTCACAAGCACTAAATTCACATTCAAATTATGAAAAAGAAAATACACATCATAAATTATGTACTGCACATACATGACTTCACTCTGAGGAATGTCTATAATTAGATCAGGATATAAGAGAAGATCCAAGAAAGGATTGAAAAGTCCACACAATCTGGGGTGTTTGCCTTTTGGGGTTGGGTCCTTCCCATTACAATTCAGTACCAGGAGCTTTTTGTTCAAGGCCGTATCTAGATGTGATCAACAGGCCTTGGACACTATTTGTATACAGTACAACACAGACCATCATGAACCTGATCAAGTACCATGGAAGCCATTCACCCAGCCACTGCACAGAAGCAGTGCACCCAGAACCCTGGGAACATTTCATGCTGCATCGGAACACTGCAGTGTAAATCCAGTTTTAAATTTAAACCTCGCAAGACTGGCGAGTTCACTCAAGCTACCAAACATTTTTTGAGTTCTAAAATAAGCCTCCTTCAAGTGCTAATGCACACGGTTTCTAAAAATTGTGATTTCTCAGTCACTAACAATTCCTTAAATAATATATAAAGTGGGTTTTCCTATCATTTGAGACTGTCCTAATGATGCTGACAGATAACAGTATGTTCCAAGTCTTTTGTGCGCAAGGTGGCCTGTCCAACACCTGTTCAAAAAGACAGATAAGACATCATATAGTCCACCATCAGAGACTGCAAGGGAAAATATACTATAAATCAAGGACCAAAGCATAATGTAACTAAAACTAGATCTGGAAGTATCCAAGGCAGGACATTGAAGTTCAATCTCCGTGACCATATATGTATCATTTAAAAATGCAATAAAAATACTTTGGAGATAACTTTGTTTGTTGCATTCAAGGTATTTCAGTAATTTCTCCCTTCAGTTCTGAAGGATTGTACATTTGGGGGAAATCATGAAATTTTGATGTTAGAAACCATTTATTCATTACAGTATCTGGTCTACGGATATATTCATCTGAAGAGACCCGACCCCTGTTCATCAGACGTCAAATCCATATGCCTGCTTTTTCATCCTTGTTTTTGTGCTGAAAGACCAGGCATATCAGACAGAACAACTGCAGCAAACGAAGTGCAAGGAAACCAAGACAACATAGTCTATAGAAACTGAAACCTCCTCTGATGAATCCTGTCATTCATGCTGAGATGATGTAGCTCCCAAGTGACTTTGTGTGTGTGCTGTATCAGAGTTTTGAACAGCTATATTATCTCTAATTTTAGGTTCAGCAAATTCAAAATGATTCAGTTTGTATGTGTTTTGGTATGGCTGAAATGGTTACAAAAACTGGAAGGGAAATGTGAAATGTTCAACGCAGGGAACTTCATATTTTACAACAGCCTCAGTGAGAGTGATGGGACCAAACTGATGATCTTTATTGCAAGGGAAGTTTGGAGATGGAAGTCGTCTCAATATGGAACCAAACTAGGATCTATACTAGGAACCTGAAACAGACTTGGTGATGCAGAGATCTAGCACCATACAACTTTCACGGTAGCTGGAATGTGGACAGAAAAAGAATGAAAAACTTATTTCCACTAGAAAAGTATATTCATATTTTGAATAGGAATTACCTGGCCCAATGTGTAAAATGATATTTAGGACTGAAGAAAAGTACTTGTAGTATCAAATGATCATAAAATAGAATGGAGGGCCCTACATGGAGATAATGTGGAGTTCAACATGGCTCAGCAGTTTGCCAATTCTGTTTTTAAAAATAACATTGTTTGTCCATTGAGAGTCATACCATATTGCTAAAATGAATATATTTCTAGGCAGAAGTTGTTAGGCTCAGCATAATTTCACTGTGAGTGGTGAAGGTGTGTAATGTGACAGCCCAATTCCCTAGTTCTCATGACTATAACTGCGCCTACATCACAGCAAAGCTAATACATTGAACAGGATTTCTCGGTTACAATAGTAGATTTTCTGGCTTTCCAAAGATTACTATAAAGTCATATTACATCGGTGAAAATTATATGTAACATTTTAACAAATACCATCAGGGATTATTAGAGGGGCAATAAAAACAAAAATGAATAGAAACCTGTGGGTGCTGCATATTGCAACAAGGAGCACAGTGGAAATCTTCGCCTTGTGCCAAAGGCTCTGGAAGCCTTTCTGAGCTAGAGTGAATGTTTAAGCTGTGTGTCACATTGAAACCATATTCCAATAAATTCAACACAGAAATTATACATAAGAAAATATGCCCTGTAAATATCTGAGGAAGCACAAAACGCATGTCTCAGGTAGTGAACTAGATACATCACTTGGGGAAGTAGCGCCCTGTAACCTATCTTGTTCTGGCAACAGAACATTGTTTCATAAATGCAAGTAAACTTATAGATATGACTGTACTCTAAGTAGAGATAGGCCTGAACACTCCCAAATTAGGGAAGTCTGAAAATCCAACTCCAGACTTTTCCATATGTCAGGCTATTTGGATCCAGACCATTACAAAGAGAGGATCTCAGCCACACCTGGATGCAGTGCTTTGGTTTGGTCCTATTATCTCAATGCAGTTTGTTAGTATTATATTATAACTGAAGAAGCCTTGTGAACAAATTCTCTTTGTCTTAATGTTATGACCGAACGTGGTTAGAGAATGGCTTAATGGTTAAATCATCTAGTTTGACATATCTAGCTTCCATGGAGCCATCCACAATTTAAAATCCAGAATCATTGCCACAGCCCATCATCCCATCGGAGTAGATAAACTGCACTCCATATTTCTTATCATGTGTGGGATCTTTCTGAGGAGCCTTTACAAACCAAGGTCAGCTCTGTGTTGATGATAAGGATCCTGTAGAACTTTTCCTGTAAGTAGAGTATTTCTCCTTTTGCTATATAATGCATTGCTCATCTGTTGGCTGCTGCCCTCCACCAGAGGTGGCTGTATTTCAGGGGTGCTGTCTGTATACAGTTTGTGGAGTGGGTCTATTTTAGGCCCAGCTGCCTTTCACTGCCATAAGGCATTCCAGTAGCCAGGATCAGCCAGATTTTGCAGCTGTTCCTTAGTTCTTCCTCAGGGCTGTGAGGAGCCTGGTACAGAGTTGGTGGTGATGCTGCCCCTATGATACACCGGGAATTTCACAAGAAGCTAGTTCTGTCTGCTTTACACTGCTAGAACAATAAAACAGCCTTATTGGGGGCCAAAATCTGGTCTGCTCATGGTGACATTCTCTGCCAGGATATTCATGTATTGAAAATCATCTGTTAGCTAGAACATAAAATCAATTTATTTAAATGTGTTTTTCAAGAGTTTCTTGGAAGATTGCTATTTTTATACACCAGTAGAGACCCAATAGTGTATTTATGCTTCCTGGGGTTTTCCTTTCTTATATTTTTGCTGCCTCTATGCCAAGGTTCGCAATGGCCACTTACCCTTTGATGTGTAATTTTCTAGGGCCTTCTGTCATCAAGAAGTTTCAGCCATGCTAAAGATCAGAGGCTTTGATCTCCATTTAACGAAAATGAATCCACATCTGGAGAATTTATCTAATTCTGCAATCCATAAATATGTATGCTTTTGATACTGGATAATTAATCAAAGACTTAACCAGTAGGCATGTTTTAACCTGCCTTCTCATGCATATTTTCCCAAATGGTCCTGGAGTACAGCACTCTTTGTTTAAAGTGCATTCAGCACTGGGGACAGATGCCATTTTGACAATCCTTGAGAGTGATGTCAGTTGTTTCTCTACAGAGTGAGCACAATATGTATGGTAGCAATACAAGCTTCTCCACAATGTGCAATACCATGTCTTCACTTTCAGAATTTTGGTTCACCCAGTCTGAAGACAGAAATTTCACTGTGAAATTTACACCCAGATCCAGAGTTCTCCCTTCCCAAAGTCTGGTGGCATCTGGATTCCCAAGACACTAGTCTGGGCACCTCTCTTGTTATAGGAGAAGGTTCTGGTTGGCTCTTGTTTGTCTCTATAGTATTTTATCCATTTTTTAATGTATAATCCCCTCAGAATCTCCTGGCTGAAATGCAGCCTTATGTAGAAATGGCCTAATATACCTGAAAGGATTCAGCAGCCAGGAGGAGCCCTGAGATATTTTATAGAAGCCTGTATTATTTGGTTCTCCTACTTAGAAGCCAGGCAAGAGATAATCTCTCTTCTTTTTAAAGTTCGCTCCAGGACTAGCCATAATCAGCCAACACCTTTTGAAGCTTAATCAGACCCCAGCATGACTATCTACATTACACTATTACCTACAATTAATTTGTGTCCAAAAATATCTAGACAATCAGAACCCATGATTGGCTGAATAATAGCTTATGTATGCATCTAGGCTTTTTTATTTTAAACTAGTGTCGTTTTACCATAAATCTTTTAGAGGTGGAATGCAGAATTTGTACCACTTTCTAAAAGATATCTCAAAACTGATCCCAACACCCACTGGAATGTGGCAGGGTCTACACAAGCTTCAAGTAGTTGAAAGGGATGGAGCACATATTTGCAGATTAAGGGCCAAATTCAATGGTAGGGAGCAGGGATGCTGGCAGATAAGTGATCTGCTCCAGGAATCAGGCCAGGAAGGGTAGGACATCTGAAAACAAACTGGGGAAATGAGCAGTGGGGACCACTTGACTGCTACTCTGAAAAGAAGCAGGATTGCCCGTACATTAGCATGTGCTGTTGATTGCCACATACACTAGCTGGCTGGCAGAGATGGGCGTGGCCTCCTCTACACATCCATCTCCAACCAATGGAACCATTTCACCTTTATCTCTTGCATACCTAGGGAAAAATAAGTGGGGTAAGTGCTGAGAAATAAAGATAATTGTTAAAATGAAAGTTAAACTCTGAGGAATGGGGTGGGAGAGCTGACTGCATCTAAGCAACCAAAACAACGTTTGGCCCTTTTATAGCACCATCCATCTGAGGATCTCAGTGGGCTTTACAAATACTAATGAACTCACCTTCACAACACTCTCCTGAATTAATTAAATATTATTATCTCCATTTTACAGGGGCAGAAATTGAGGCAAAGAGAGGTTGTGTGACTTGCCCAAGACAGGGAGTTTGTAATGAAGTGAGAAATAAAACCCTACTCTCCCAATTCCCAGTCATGTGCATTAACCATAAGACCATCCCTTACCAGTATCCAGGAAAAAATGTCTGCTCTATTTTCAGTCTTATTTACTGGTAGTGCAAGCCAGACTGTTTGTCATATCTTACAGTACTTCCAAAATGCATGAGTTCTGCCCATGGAAGGAGACATAGTATGCACTCACCATACTTTGCTCCTGAGTGTGTTCTTCACTCCATACATACAGGCAAATAAGCATTTTATACACGGTCATCCCCCGTAAACCTTCCAGGCAAAAGAGAAGGGGTAATGTCCAAGATTGAAAAGAAGGAGCTTTACAGGTAAGGACATGCTGTGGAGTAAAAGAAAGGCTGTCTCACTCTCCGCAAAGTTTGCAAAGTGCTTTGGAATCTTCAGACAGAACATACCACAGAGATATAAAATATCTTCATCATTATGGGCGTGTAAGCCAATATATCTGTTACTTTCCACTTACGAATTGAGTAACCAGATGTTAAAGTTTCAACAGTGATGCAACCAACATACGAGCTAGGAATGAGGAATCACTACTGTTTGAAAGGGTACCTCATGAAGGTGCTGTCACCTGATTTTGCACCTGCAGTGAAGATGTTTCCATTAAGTAGAAGAATTCTGAGGCTAACTCTATCAAGGTGACACAGCAGGAAGCCCTTCCCCTACGGACACTTGAGAGACAGAGAATGAGAGAAAGCACAAAAATAATTATACTGGAAAGTAACTAACTGAAAAATTATTGTTACAAGGATTGTTTCATTAGCCACTAAAAAGATGAAAAACTGCCACTGAAATGAAAGTGCTGGTAACAACTGAATTGCATGCACTATAAGGTTACCAACTGGGTGGAACAGAGAAGGAAAAATTATTAAGAATTTTCAGTCTCAACATCATTTTGTGGAAAAAATCCAAAACAGATTGTTTATTTAAAAAAAAAATCATTTCCCATGATTTTCTTTCTTCACAGGTTATAGCTTGCATGTTATCATTCCAGCTGAATAGGAGAATCTTTCTGCTGATTCAGAACGTGGCTTACTGGTTCATTTTCAGTACAATGAACAGAGAACTAAGTGCACAATTCCTGTTAACAAGAACAGAGATTACACCCGTCTCTTTCTTTCCTGAACATCTTAGAATAAATAACTGTAAGCGTGCAACACAGAATGTTAGATACATAACTCTCGTTTTAGTTAATAGGAGCTGGACAGTGCTTAAAATCAATCCTGTAATGGGCAATATTTCTCAGTGTGGCAATTCTTCCCACCTTCCACTTACAAGACTAGTGACTGGTCTCAATATGCAGGAGATAAATACAGTTCAGTTGCTAGCCTCATGTTGTGCAAAAACACTGGAAAAAATGTCTGAATTTTACATTGCAATGAAATAATTTCTTGTAAACTAAACACACATGCATTTAGTCCAATGGAATATCACTCAGGCCCAATCCAACTCCCAGGGGCTTCATTGGGAGCTGGATCAGGCTCACATAAGGATACAATTCACATTGACTTCAATGAGAGCAGAATAAGGGTGCAATCTTGAAAGGTGTAGATCACCTTCAACACCCATTGAACTCAGGGTGCTCATTATCTGCAGGGTTGGGCCCTAAGAGCCTGATGCTGCATTCCTGAAGTTAATGGGAGTTTGGTCATTGACTCTGAGGGAAGAAGGATTTGGGCCTACTACAGCAGAGGCAGAGTTAGATTAATTGACTTCAGAGACATAAATTTGATTCCTATTGTGATTTAAAGAAAGACAGGAAATATTTGGTGACAAAGGTTCTAAATTGGCTATTGAATAACAATGTCTGATATTTTGTTGGTTTTTTTTAGCTAGATTCCCCACCTGATACTCACAAAAGGTAGTAAACTGACAGCTTGGGAAAACAGACAACCTCAATACAAGCTTCCCCATGCTAGTGGGCAATATAGCTCAACATTGCCATAGAGGGTCTAGTCCTAGAAGGGTTAGTAAATTATGTTTTCTATGGCTAGTTAATCCTGGACCTCCATGCTACTTTTGTGGCAACTGTAGTTTATGGGTTTGTGATATGGCCACCTTTCCTCAAATAACAAGACTGAGACCACTGACTCATTTTACAGAGGCCACCAAACCACAAGTAGAAGGCTTCCATCTAGCAACCAAGAATTTGAAACCTGACCTGCACCCTAGAGTCCCCTCTTGTACTGGATTTAAGCTATAGTATGTGTTAATTTGTTAATGTGTTAAACAACCAAAACAAACGTAATCTCTTTTTCTTGATTTGAGCTGATGGAGGGTAGCGAACTGCAATTAGATTCCGTAAAAACTAAAGTCTCATAGACTGAGGCCAGAAGGGACCATCGTGATCACATGGTGCGCCCTTCTGCACATCGCAGGCCACAGAACCTCACCCACCCACTCCTGTAATAGACCTCAACTTCTGGCTGAGTTACTGAAGACCTCAAATCATGAGTTAAAGACTTCAAATTACAGAGAATCCAATTACACTAGTTTAAACCTGCAAGTGACCTCTGCTGCAGAGGAAGGTGGAAAACCCTCAGGGTCTCTGCCAATCTCACCTGGGGAAAATTCCTTCTCAACCTCAAATATGGCGATCAGTTAGACCCTAAGCATGTGGACAAAACACAGCAGCCAAACACATAGGAAATAATTCTCTGTAGTAACACAGAGCCCTTCCTATCTCGTGGCCCATCACCAGCTGTTGGGGATATTTGCTGCTATCAATGGAAGATCAGCTACATGCCATTGTAGGCAGTCTGATCATACCATCCCCTCTATAAACTTGCCAACCTCAGTCTTGAAGCCAGTTAGGTTTTGCCCCCACTACACCTCTTGGAAAGCTTGTATCAGAACTTCACTCCTCTGACGGCTAGAAATCTTTATCTAATTTCAAGCCTAAATGCGTTGATGGCTAGTTTATATTCATTTTTTCTTGTGTCCACACTGGCTAAACAAGTCAAGCTTTTTGAGTCTCCTCTCATAAGGTACATTTTCCATTCCTTGGATCATCCTGGTAGCCCTTCTCTGCATCTGTTCCAATTTGAATTAATCTTTCTTAAACATGGAAGACCAGAATTGCACACAATATTCCAGATGAGGTTTCACCAGTGCTTTGCATAATAGTATTAACACTTCCCTGTCTACTAGAAATACCTTGCCTGATGCATCTTAGGACTACATTAGCCTTTTTCACAGCTGCTTCACATTGGCAGCTCATAGTCATCCCATGATCAACCAACACTCCCAGGTCTTTCTCCTCCCCTGTCACTTCCAACTGAATCACCATCTTTTAGCAAAAATTCTTATTGTTAGTCCCTAAGTGCATATCCTTGCACTTTGCACTATTAAATTTAATCCCTTTTATTACTCCTGTTTTCATGGTCATAGATCTTCCTGTATGATATTTTGATCCTCCTCTATATTGGCAATACTTCCCAACATTGTGTCATTGCAAATTTTATTAGCACATTCCCATTTTTTGTGCCAAGGGCATTAATGAAAATGTTAAATAGGATTGGTCCCAAGACCAATCCCTGAGGAACTCCACTATTAACCTCCCTCCAATCTGACAGTTCACCTTCCAATATGACCTGTTGTAGTCTCTCCTTTAACCAGTTCCTTATCCACTTTTCAGATATTATATTAATCCCCATCTTCTCCAATTTAGCTAATAATTTCCCATGTGGAACTGTATCAAATGCCTTACTGAAATCCAGGTAGATTAGGTCTACTGCATTTCCTTTGTCTAAAAAAGTCAGTTACCTTCCAAAGAAGGAGATCAGGTTGGTCTTGCACAATCTACCTTTTGTAAAACCGTACTGTATTTTATCCCAATTACTGTATACCTCTATATGTCCTTAATTATTTTCTCTTTCAAAATTTGTTCGAAGACTTCACATATAATTAAGGTCAAACTAATAGGCCTGTAGTTTCCTGAATCATCCCCCACGCCTTCTTAAAAATAGGAACTATATTAGCAATTCTGTCAAAGAGTATGACATCTAAGTTTATAGATTCATTAAAAATCCTTGCTATTGAGCTTGCAATTTCACATGCCAGTTCCTTTAATATTCTGGGATGGAGATTATCCAGCCCCTGCACCAATTTAGTCCCATTAAGCTGTTTGAATTTGACTTCCACCTCGGATGTGAAAATTTCTACTTCCATATCCTCTTTCTCATTAGCCAGCCTGCCACTACCCCTAAACTCTTCATTTGCCCTATTAAGAACTGAGGCAAAATATTTGTTTAGGTGTTGGGCCATGCATAGATTATCTTTAATCTCCATCCCATCCTCACTGTTTAGCAGTCCCACTTCTTATTTCCTTGTTTTCTTTTTATGTATATGGCTATAGAATCTTTTACTGTTGGCTTTAATTTCCTTTGCAAGCTCCAATTCTGCTTTGTTTTTGGCAGTTCTCACGTTATCCCTACACTTTCTGACCTCCAAGAGGTAGCCTTCCTTGTTGATCCATCCCATCTTCCATTCCTTATAGACTTTCTGCTTTCTCTTAATCATCTGTTTCAGATGCTTGTTCATCTAGCTTGGATTGCAACCCTTCCCTATGAATTTTTCCCCCTTGCTTGGGATGCAGGCTTCCGATAGTTTCTGCAACTTTGACTTAAAATAACTCCAAACCTCCTCCACATTCAGATCCTTGACTTCTTCAGTCCAGCTCACTTCTGTAACTAATTCCCTTATTTTTTTCTTTGCTCTTTTGAAATCAAAGACCCTAGTTGCATATCTATTTTTGTTTATCTTTCCATTTAGTTTAAACGGAATTAGTGTATGATCACTCCAACCAAGGTTGTCCTCTACAACCAATTCTTCTTCAATTACTCATCAATACCAAATCTAAAATGGCATCACCTCTTGTTGGTTCAGCAACTATTTGATGAAGAAATCTGTCAGCTATCACATCTAGGCAAATAAGGGCCCTAGTATTAGTACTAGCACTTGTTCTCCAATCTGTACCTGGGAAGTTAAAGTTGCCCATAATCACACAATTCCCTGTAATATTTATTTTTAAATAAATAAATTTAAATAAATAAACATTAAAAGGTCTCTATTCATAACCAGATCAGATCCTGGGGATCTGTAGCATACCTCAAGCATTATCCCAGGGGAACCTCTAATAGCTTTCTTCTCAAAAATGATTTTGGCCCAAACAGCCTCTGTCTAACCCATTCCATCACTTCTAATTTCTTTACAACCTTCCTCATCATTAATCCACAATTCTACTCCCCCATCTCTACCTTTATTTCTGTCTTTCCTGAGCAGCACATACCCTTCCAACAGCAGTACTCCAGTCATGATTACTTTTCTACCATGTTTCTGTTATCCCTATAATATCTGGTTTCACTTCTTGCATCAGTAGTTCTAGTTTCTCCATTATGTTACCCAGGCTCCCTGCATCGGTGTACAAACATCTTAGTTGTTTCTGCTTGACTTTGCCCACATTCCTCACCCAACTGTCATTCCACTGCCAGTATTGTCTACCTGACTATTAGCTTCATTGGTATCCGCACTAGCTTTCCTCTTAATGTCCATTCTTCTACCCACTGCTGTTCCTTTCTCTATTGCTATATCCTTTCTTACTTGATTTTCCTCCTGCTTAATGTTAGAATCAGGCATCTCCCAACTGTCTCCCCCGAGTTCCTAGTTTAAAGCTCTTTTAATCAGTTGTGCCAACCTCCATCCCAGAAGTCTATTCCCTCCTTACTCAGGTGGAGTCCATCCCACTAGAACAGTTCTCTGTCCATGAATGACTCCCAGTGGTCAAACGTCCCAAAGTCTTCCTTGTAGCATCACTGCCTGAGCCATCTGTTGATCATCATAATCTTTTCTCGCCTTCATTCTCCTCCTCCAGGGACAGGTAGAATCCCACTGAAGATCAACTGAGCCTCCATTTTTTTAAGCATCGTTCCCAGCCCAGCATAGTCTCCCTTGTTATGTTACAGTGAGAATCTAGCTGTATCATTTATTCCAGATGAAGGACAATAAGTGGATTCTTGCCTGCTCCCATTAGGATCTCCTTCAGCCTCAGATCCACATCTTGTATCTTAGCTCCTGTCAGAAAGCACACTCTTTTGTTCTCTGGAACAGGCCTGTCTGTTCTTCTTAGTAGGATGTCACCACTCATGTAGACCTGTCTTTTCCTGATTATATGATTCTCTGGCATTCCTCCCATTCTTTCTGGCTGCAACTCCTATTGTCTTTTATTCTCCCTTCCAATCTTCTGAGAGTCATTCTGTATCCCCCTGGGGCTCTGAACTCTGGGTATCTCTATTGACTCTTCCCCTCTTTCTGTAGGACTAGCTGCTCTTTGTTGCCTTCAGTTACTGCCGGCTGTGCCCCTTCTTCATTTTCTAATTCAGCAAATTTGTTCCTGAGCTCTATTATGCTTTCACTAGCCAGTATTTTCCTTTGCTTAGTTCTTCTAGTCACATGCTTCCACTAGCCACTTTCCTCACTCAGCAGTCTCCCCTCAGAGTTCTTCAGTCCAGCTTGCACCTGCAAGTCTTGACTTTTCCTTTCAGCATCCTCTTGCCTTTCCTCTATCATCTGCTCAAATCCCCTTAAAAACTCAACCATAGTTTCCACCTGCATTTCCAAACCCTCAAATCTTCTTTTTCATCAGCTCTATCAGGCAACTCTTCATACAAATGAAGTGCTTTTCACAGGTACCCGTTCCAGGATCACGTACATCCTGCAGCTTCCACATCTGGTCATCTTCATTCTCTCTTCCATTCCTTGGGTCATCATCACTACTCTCTCTGTTTCTGTCATAGCCTTCCCGCTGAACATCCTGTCAAAGGAAAAACAAAACCAAAAAAACCAAACACTAAACAAAACCAGACCACCACACACACAGCCCCCAAACTCCCCTTACAAACTCCCATTTTCAGCTCTGTTTGCTGGATTCTGTGCTGCTAGCTGACTGTTTATCTGCCTTTATAGGAACCCTAATAAGGGAACCCCTGCTCCTTAATCGGTGTATTGCTTCTTTCACAGCACACTATCCCTTCCACTGCCCCAAACTAAACAGAAAAAAATACCAAACCACAAAACAGAAAAAACATACAGCACCCACAAAAACTCACTCACTGCCCATAAGTACCATGGGCTTGCCTCCCCCATTCTCCTCCAACTGAACTCCCACTCCAACACTCCTGTTTACAGCTCTGTTTGCTGGCTCCTGTGCCACTGCCCCTGTCATTAAGTCATTAAGTCCATTAAGAGGAGAACAAACATTGCATTTGGGTTCTTTAATAAGTCTTTCTCCAAATTTGGTCATCAGAGGGGGATTTACAGTAAATATGTTGAGCCAAATTCTTCCCTGATTTAGGCCCCAAAAGAATGCAATGAGGCTGCCTGAAGTTAAAGGGCCCATTTTGCTGAAAGGTGGCACAGCTTTTTTTTTTTTTTTTAAACAAAATAGGGTTGGTAAAGAACATAAAGTTACAATATAGCAATGATATCTATTGTGTTTCAGGGTCTTGTCCAAATGGTATTTCTGAGGCATCTTGTGCTTCATAGACATAGAACTGTTTTTTTTCCAAACAGAGTTTACATATGAATCATGAATTCCATTTTCTGTTCAGGTCTAGAAAAATATAATTTGCATACAGCACCAAATAGTGTCCCTGTCTGGAGTTCCTGTGACTGGGCCTCTTAGTAAGTCTATAAATAGAAAATCATAAACTCACCTATTCTGAGCTCATCACATACTCACTTTACTTCACTGTCTTCCTGTTTGTTAAAGCTGTCACCATGACTCAGATTTCTCTTATCAGATTCTCTGTGTAGGGACATTCCAGTCCATTATATGGCATCACGCAGCTTTTAAGTTACTTAGGTTTATATCACGAAAAATAACATGCTTTTGAAGAACTCGATATTTGAAGCAGTGTAATTACAGTCTAAGGCAGCGTTCTTCACCGCAAGGCCTGAGAGCCAGTGGCGGCTCCCATGGACCCTAAGTGCGGCACCCTGACTAATTGTTTATATTCCAATTTATTTTATTTCTAACATTAGAATAAGTACCGAGCCTATCAAAGTCCGCCTTCTTTACACGTCATATTGACCACATGGTACGATGTGCCAATAGGTACATCTAAGTACATCCGTTATATAATAAACGTAATATTACCATAGAAACAAACGTAGAACTCGGAGTGTTCAGCCATTTGTGTCATATATTGTTTTTGGCCCCAGTGAGTTACTGGAAAGAACAGATAGATTCTTAATTCCGTTGAAGATAAAATCGGAAAGTGAAACAAGAAAAAGCAGATAAGAACGTAACTATGGATATTAATGAAATGAACAAACAAAAGTTTTAGTTACACGAGTCACTCTGTAACATTACATCATTAAGGAGTAGTAAGCATTGTGTTAATTTAGTTGTTGATGTGGCTCTTACATTGAAGGTTTTTTTGCCAAAGTGGCCCCTGCTTCAAAAATAGTGAAGATCGCTGGCCTAAGGTCTCAGAGCTCCTAACCATTTAACATAGCAGAGAGAATCTGTATCATTTTAATAGATATACTGAGAATCAAAAGAATGTGAAAAAGACTTGAATAAAATGCACACACACAAAAACAATAAAGAACAGCAAGGTTGCAATGAAAACTTCATCTAGAATTGTAAAATTGGTGAGTTCCAAGATTCTATTGTCTTCTTGCACAATTCTCTATAATCTAAGATTTTGAGGTTAAAAAAATTACTTTTTTTTAATAGCCTTTGCTTCCTGGACTGCAAGAATATTGTTAACAACATAAAGCAACATGCTTTTTTGTCTCGTGGACACATACTAAAACAATAAAACTAAAATAAAAAAAGCAAATTCCTCCCTCCTCCCACTGATATTAATGGAATGTTAGTTTTCAAGCTTTGTTATGATCCCCTAAATTACAGTAATTTGAGTACTGATCTAATCTAGCTAACAAATTTATATCATGGTATTTCTACTGTACCAATCACACCGCTAGACTCTTTGTACCAGAAACGTCCAGCTAACATGCTTATTCAGTGAGGCTGGATATACCTGTCAGGTCCTGATATTTCATTCCTTTGAAGGAATGTTTCATAAGCTGCAAGTTCTGAATGTGCACATAGTAAAATATTCTTTTGATCATTCATATAGTTGAAACACACTTTTCTGTCTTTAAATATTAAAGTAAAAATGATCGGTACTGTGCAGTCAGCAGGGAAGATAGTTCAGTTCAGTAAAATGATAGCTATCTAGTGACTCTCTTTGTGCTTTGAGATTCATAGATGCATAGATTCCAAGGCCATAAAGGATCATTGTGATCCTCCAGTCTGACCTCCTGTACAACACATGCCATAGAACTTTCCCAAAATAATTCCCAGACCACTTCTTTTAGGAAACCATCCAGTTGTGATTTAAAAATGGTCATTTATGGAGAATTCGCCACAACCCTAGAAAAATTGTTCCAATGGTTTATTATCCTCACTGTAAAAAATGTATACCTCATTTCCAGTCTGAATTTGACTAGCTTCAACTTCCAGCCCTTGGATTGTTATACCTGTCTCTGTTAGACTGAAAAGTCCATTATCAAATATTTGTTCCCCATTTAGGTACTTTAGTCTGTAATAAAGTCACCCCTTAACCTTCTCTTTATTAAATTAAATAGATTGAATTGCTTTAAGTTGCACTATAAGGCATGTTTTCTAAATTTTAATCATTCTTGTGACTCTTCTCTGAACCCTCTCCAATTTATCAACATCATTCTTAAATTTTACACACCAGAACTGGACATAGTATCCAATAGTGGTCATACCAGCATCAAATATAGATGTAAAATAATCTCATTATTCCTACACAAGATTCCCTGTTTATGCATTCAGGGACTGCATTAGTCCATTTAGCCACTGCATCACACTGGGAGCTCATATTCAGCTGAGTATCAATCATAACTCCCAAATCTTGTTCAGAGTTAGTGCTTCCCAGGATAGAGTCCCCCATCCTGTAAGTATGCCCACATCCTTTGTTCCTATATGTATACATTTACTTTTTTTTTCTTCAACATCCTTCCCATGCCAATGTTGGCACACGGGGTGGAAACCAGTCTCTTCTATTCCTTTCTTTCATTTGCTGCTGTTTCCATTTGCTGTGTGGAGTTGAGACTGACTATTCTAACCTCCCTGCTAATAGGTCTTCTTAAGGTTTATCTTGGATGTTGTTTCCTCACACCAGTTAGTTTCCCTTGACAGCTTCGTGTGGGAAACTGTGTTGGCATCCTTGTACATGCCCCAAACATGTCCAGGCCTTCTTTCTGATGCTGGTGAAAATGAGTGGTGGTTAGTGATTTCTCAGATATCATCTCTGATGATGAAGTCTTTCCAATCAATGCCAAGAATCTTCTGGAGACACTTATTTTTTGAAATTTTAGTTTTTCTAACATTTTAATAGAACTCCAGCTCTTCCAGCCTGTGATGGTCTTTAGTTATGGGGAGCACTGCCTAGTGGTCAGGGCTCAGATCCTTTGACCTGCAGAAGGGTTTTTGTAGGGGAGCCCAGACCTTCCCACTCCACCAGGTCCAGCCCAGGGTCTGCTGAGGGCAACAAAAAGGTCTGACACCCAAGAGCGTCTTAGGGTTGCCCTCCCTGGGCCACTTCCTACCACCGCAGTATCATCCATAGTTCACAGGAAAGCATGAAGCAGGACAGCTCACTGCATGGCACCTCCTCATGGCCAGGAATGACCTGTAGCTCTCTCCCTCTTGGCAGAGCACCAAATAGCCTCAGGGCTCAAGCCCTCCCTCAGGGTGGAGCACCAAAGAGTCTTGGGACTTGGACCTTCTGGCTGGGCGGAGCATTGAACAGTCTAGGGCCTCAGGCCCAGAGCAACAGCAGTCTATAAGGTTCTGGCCCTTCTAACAGGGCAGAGTTATAAGTAGTCTTTCACATGATGTCCTGGCTCAGGCAGACGGCAGATAAACACCGGACTCTTGACCTAAGGTGGGGAAGCTGCCACCCCTGGATGGGGTTGGCAGCAAGAGGTAGGGGGACCCGGGCCCACCCAACTTTGCCAGGTCCCAGCCCAGGGCTCCAACAGTGGCAGAGTGTTCTGCCACTGAGTCAGGAGGGATCCAGCTGAAACATGCTGACCTGGATCTAAATAACCACGCAACTGGACTAGTGTCTGGTGTCTCTGGGCTACTTCCTACAAGTTCCTTGTTGGGTACCTATGTCTTGGGATCAACCTCTGTCTCCCCACAGTACAGCAGCAGTCCCAGCACCTTCTTGGTGCCCTTGTCTGCTGTCAGCTCTGGTGATCATGGCGAGTCCTCAATACCAGAAGGTCCTCTTCAGGCTCCCACTCTAGCAGTGGGCAGGAGATGTCTGTCTCCCTTGGTGGCTCCAGCTCAAGAACTGAGCTGCAGAACCTGCCTTTTGTATTTCTGGCATGGAGGTCTTGACCATCTTGGTTCCACCCACAAGGGGCAGGTGGTGGTCCCTTCATATCAATCTTGGAGGGAAGCAACACCTTCTCACTACATCCAGAAGCAAAACACAGGAAATCAAAACAAATAAACTGGGTTAGCATGCAAGAGGGGCAAATGCCTCTGTCTCAGGGTCTATCAAAAGCAGGTCCTTTCATCCCTCAGGGAGGGACCTTTCGGCACCTGTGGACGGGAGAGATCCTTTCTTCCCTCAGTCCTTTCTTCTGGAGCTGCAGGGTGAAAGTCCCTTCTCTTCCCTGGCCTGCCTACAAGGGAGCTGTTCTGTTCCCTTTTAACTCCTCCTCCAGTCTGTGCATCTCTTGCAGGTGTGGTGGGGCAGGGCTGTCTAAGCCAGAGCAGCTCTTTAACCCCTTGTTGCCCAATGTGGGGTTTATATACCTCATCACACAGCCATATGTTAGCACCGAGATTGTCTGAATTGAAAATTCTCTGTTTTGTTCTGGTGTTGTATAACTTTGATTTTCATACGTTGCTGAATTTACTGATGGCAGAAGATGCCTTTCCTATCATTGATATCCGTTCTT
This sequence comes from Mesoclemmys tuberculata, assembly GCA_007922155.1. Lineage (NCBI taxonomy): Eukaryota > Metazoa > Chordata > Testudines > Chelidae > Mesoclemmys > Mesoclemmys tuberculata. The sequence goes on along the minus strand of ML675615.1, from coordinate 21,698,774 downwards.
TCTTGAGGTACCCACTGGCTAACATGGTGCTGTCTAGGTAGAGGAATTGTTCTACTTTCTTGATATTTTTGCCATCTAATGTGATGTTACTGCTTGACGTCTGAGTTTCAAGGATGTTTGTTTTAACGTAATTAATTTTGAGCCCCACTTGGCCTGCTATTTTTGTCGAGTTGTCTGTCTTTCATATTTAGCTGTACTAAAACACATATTGTTTGGCTGCGCCCAGCTTATCCAGAAATCCAGATCACCCTGTATCAGTGATCTGTCCTCTTCAGTATTTACCATGCTCATAGATTCATAGACTAGACTCACAGGCCAGAAAGGACCATCATGATTATCTAGTTTGACCTTCTGCACATTACAACCTCACCCACTCGCTCCTTTAATAGATCTCTAACTTCTGACTGAGTTACTGAAGTCCTCAAATCACGAGTTAAAGACTTCAAATTACAGAAAATCCACCATTTACATTAGTTTAAACCTGCAAGTGACCCATGTCTCATGCTGCAGAGAAAGGAGAACCCCCCCCCCAGGGTTTCTGCTAATCTGACCCAGGGGAAAATTCCTTCCCAACCCCAAATATGGCAATCAGTTAGACCCTGAGTGTGTAGGCAAGACCCACCAGCCAGATACCTGCAAAGGAATTCTCTGTAGCAACTCAAAGCCCTCCCCATCTCATGTTCCATCACTGGCCACTGGAGATATTTGCTGCTAGCAGTTGCAGATTAACTATTTGCCATTGTAGGCAGTCTCATCATACCATCCTCTCCACAAATTTATCATGATTGGTCTTGAACCCAGTTAGGTTCCAGTTCCTTTAATATTCTCAGATAGAGATTATCTGGGCACCCAGATTTAGTCCCATTAAACTGTTTGAATTTTACTTCCATACATATTTGTGTCAGCTGCATACTTTATTAATGATGATTTTGTTTTCTTCCAGGTAATTGATAAAAATGTTAAAGAAATGTAGGGCCAAGAACTGATCTTTGTGGAAATACACCTACTTGATAAGGATTCCCTGTTTACAATTACATTTTGAGACCAATCATTTAGCCATTTCTTAATCCATTTAATGTATGCTATCTTAATTTTATATTATTCTGGTGTTTTAATCAAAATGTCATATGGTACCAAGTCAAATGCCTTACAGAAGTCTAAGGCCATGTGTACACTAGCTAGCTTACAGCTGTGCTGTTAAATCTCTAATGTAACCACTCTATGACAACAGAAGAGAGCTCTTCCACTGACATAATTAATTCACCCCCAACAAGTGGTAGTAACTATGCTGGAGGGAGAACTTCTCACACTGACATAGCACTGTCCACACCAGTGGTTATGTCAGTATAACTTATGTTGCTAGGTGGGAGGGAGGGTCATTCAGACTCCAAAGCGACATATATTATACCAACATAAGTAGCAGTGTAGACATAGCCTAAGTATATTACATCAACATTATTATCTTTTTCAGCCAAACTTGTAACCTCATTAAATCCATGTTGAATGACATTATATTATTCTCCTTTAATTCTACATTATTCAAATCTCACATCATCCACTTCATTATCTTGCATGGGATCGATGTCAGACTGACAGGCTACAATTACCGGGGTCATTCCATTTACCCTTTTGAAAAAATTGGCATAATGTTAGCTTTCTTCCAGGCCCCTGAAACTTCCCCAGTGTTCCAAGACCTATTGAAAATCAACATTAATGCTCCAGGGAGCTTCCCTGCCAGCTATTTTAAAACTCTTGGATGCAAGTTATCTAGACCTCATTTAAAAATACCTACCTTTGGTAGCTGCTTTTTAACAGCTTCCAGAAATACTAGTGGAATAGAAAGAGTGTAATCATCATCACCATCTGAGATAATGACATCCATCATCTGTTTTTTCCCCAAATATAGAACAAAAATATTTATTGAACACTTCTACCTTTTCTATATTATTATTGATAAATTCTATCATTTCCTTCTAGTGATGGACCAATACCGTTCTTAGGCTATATATATATAACATTTAAACACTCCTTATTGTTCTTTACTCTGTGGTCTTAATTTTCTCCTCTGTCTCTTATCAATTTTCTACAATTCCTAACTTTTTATTTATATTTATTAATATCAATGTCCCCTTTCTTCCATCTATTATATATTTATTTATTTTTTGTATCTGCTTTTGCTTCCTTTCTAAGCAAGGTCAGGTTTTTTTTAACCAGCACAACCTTCTTTCTCAATTGAGTTTTTTTGGGCATCTAGTGTAAAGTGTCCTTAAACAATTGCCAATTGTCATTCACATATTTCTGATTAAATTCTTACTCCAGATTGATTTGGCTCATAATTGTTTTCAACTTTGTGAAACCGGCCTTTTTGAAGCCTCAGGTATATATATTACTAGCTTGGACTTTATTCTGTTTGCATATTATAAATGTGATAACATCATGATCACTTGTACCCAAACTACCATTAATTTTTAGTTCTGTGATCCATTCCTCTTTGGCTGTCACTGATATCTATTATTAATATATGAGTCACACCTACATGGATAGAAATGAAAGAGTGCCACCTGTATATATATAGTTTACATTGCACAGATTGGGGCTTCGGTCCCTGCAGATGCTTCCCAAACTCTTCACTGATGTTGATTTTCCTTGCTCATAATTAATATTGCTATTATAATGGTGCACATCATGCACTAATATATTAATGCACACACCTGTCGATTGATGCCTGGGGCAAAGTTGGGGATTTGTGCATGAAATTACCTATGCTCTACTGATTAAAATTATTATGAGCCCCATCCTATTCTCACTGAAGTCAGTGACAAAAGGACTTGAGATGAACACTGGGGATCTGATTCTTCTTAAAGAGCAAATGCAGGAAATTAGCAAGATCTGTACTTGTTCATCCAGATCATAAAAAGATGCTGTGACATTAGTATCTGCAATACAGTATGGTAAACATAATTATAGTAGTTAGGGTATTGCCTCTTTGAAGTGCATATCCAAGTTCTGTTATTGCCAAAGGGAGTTATTATTGATTGTTAAGGTAACAATGTATCCCTTTTAGTTACCTGCTGTGTAAGCAGAATATCTGGGGAAGGCTAAAAGCAAGCAACAGTTGGAGTCTCCTTCAATTCTCAACACTGTTAAAAACCATTTCAGAGCTGAAGATGTTTTGAAGATCACTTTCAAGCTACCATGATAATGCTCATGTGCAATTCAATAAAAATATCTTATGCATAATATTGTAATGACAATTTATAACTGTTTAAATATAGGCATATAAAGTATATACTCATGTGTTGGCATACTTGGATCCAGGTGACAGAAAAATATATATTTGAACAAAAGAAAATGAAACATTAATTTTTTGTCCTTTTAGAGGCAAATTGTAATGTATGTCATATGTTCTTGGCGCCACAAGGCATGTATTGGAGCCAATTTGGTCTTTTGCCCATGTGTGTCTAACTTCATAATTTTTTAAAATTAAAAGTAAAAAATGGTCAGAATAAATCCATTTATATTAAGAATTTATACTGTTGCCCATCATTGTAGTATCTGAGCATCTTCCAGTGAAACAGATTTGCAGTAATGAAGTCCCTAGTGAGACCACAGGATATCATGCCGACCAGTAGTCTCCTGGTATTTCCCTATCTCTCCATATGAGTGTGTCCAGTCTTATACATAGAATGTTAGCTTCTTGGGGCAGAGACCATCCTTTTGTTCTGTGTTTGTACAGCACCTATGATAGCAGAGCCCTGGTCCATGAATGAAACTCCTAGGCTGTATGGTAATAAAATAAAATAAAATAAAATAAAATATGAAAATAATAATAATAAACAAAAATGTGAACAGGATCTTGGCCTAGCTATGAGACAGGCAGTGAGGGAACCCAGTGCCATACACTGAAAACTAGGTTCCAGCCTGCTGTAAAACTGCTTAATCAGAAGAACTCTTCAATCCGATTTATATTACTAATGTACGAGTGTTGCGGGAGCCAGCTACAATAAGTAGATACCTTCTGTAGTAAAGTCTAGCTCTCTTGTGAAGTCATGTTCTCTCTCTAGATTCATACATCTTTACAAAGAAAAAGGCAAGCAATCCAGAACATTCAAAGCCTAACCGCATTCAGAGTTGCCTAAACATAAATAGCAAAGTCTAAATGAAGGATTTCCCACAGGAGTCATTTTAGCAGACCCTCAAAGGGAAAATATTTAAAAAGTGACTATGAAATTATAATTTCTAATCATCCTCTACTTCCAGGAGTGAATGTCAAACTATAAAAGGAACAACAGAAATCTCACCATGCCCCCCCCAAAGATCTTGATTATGGGTGAAATCCTGGCCCCACTGAAGTCAATGGCAATGGTACTACTGACTTTAGTGGGATCAGGATTGTACTTAGAATCTCAACTAAAAGAACAATGTTCAGCATTGTAACAGGATGGCTTCCCGCTTAAGAGCTAGAGCACTGGGGCCAGCCAACCTGATTACTGAAGAACTGCTCCAGCCCACCTGTGCCACTTTAACAAGCTTGACGACAACTGATTCCCCTATAAAAGGCAGCAGGCAGTAGTAGAGGGAGGCTGCTACAGGGAAGTTTTGGCTACTAGGGAAGTCAAGAAGTCAGAGCCACAAGCTTAATTCAAATCAGGTAAAGCCTGCGAGTGATTCTGAATTGTGACCCAGCTCTAGGATGTAGCACTGGGGAATTCCCATCTGGGGGGTGGGGAAGAGACATTGAACTGGAGTTGGGATCTGGAAGGCCCAGATGTAAGAACTAATCAAACTGGACCCCAGAAAGGGAATGTTTTAATTACCTCTGGCCTGGGCGAGATAGTAAGGGGCCTTGAAGAAGGTAAAAGAGCCAAGGTGCTATGGCGTGACCTCTCACTGTGAGGAAGTGCTCAGGAAGCAGCTGACTCTGCTACAAACATCTGGTACAATCTTTAGGCCTTGATCTTCCAAGCACAAAACTCTCATTAAAGTCAATGGGAGTTTTGCTTATGCAGGAACTGTAGGATGGGGCCTTAGGTCTAGTATACTAAATCATAAGCACACAGGAAAACCCCCCAAAGATCACCTATAACAACACTTTCACATTTAGGTCATGTTGAAGGAAGAAATTTGTTCTATAGTGACCATGAGGAGCTACACCATACTAACTGTAAAAGTCATTCAGGGACACTTCTAAATGTACAAAGAATTAGAATTATAGCAATATATGGAAAGCACCCTCTTTCCACCCAAGGTGTTTGTGCAGCACCACAAACACATCAAAATAGAGTAGTCAACAAAACGTCTTCATTAAAGCATCAGAGGAAACAATGACCCCTACAAACAGCTGTAGCATAATTTGCATCAAAACCAAAAGATCACACTCTTCTTACTAAATATAGACAGAAAAACACTTTTCACCATGTCCAGCAGCAGTGTTGAATCTACCAAAACCCCTACATTGCAAGCTTGGTTCACAAATACCAGCTTCCCTCCCTCAGTTAGGGGTGATGATACAGTTGTAGCCAATTTTTTCTGTGACTTCCCCCAACCTATTAACATCTCTCATCTGGATTAAGCCTCAGCCAGCCCTAACCTCCTTTAGACACTGGCTCAGTTACCTACAACAGTTATATAGCTGAGTGTCATCTGCATAACCAGTATACCTTATGCCATTTTTCCTTATTAACCCTCCTCATGGCTTTGCATATGCACTGGACCAGAAACTGGGACCAAACACAACCTGTGGTAGGCTGGGGGAGGGAGTCTGAAGACTACACATTACTGTAACTGCTGTGCCATCACCTGTTTGATTATCTATCCAAATGCCAGGAGATTCAATGTCACTTGATAGCTACTTGGTGAAATCATCATTATTGTGGATTTATTTCTTGACTAGAGCTCTTGTTGAGAGCACCTGGCACCCAGTTCTCAGACAAAGAGTGACTGTATCACTGCTGATCTTTAACTACCAGGACAGATATGCAGTGGCCTGAAATTTCACTGACACTTTAGGGAAAGACATTGGTCATAAGTCAAACAGAGAAGACATTGCCCTGCAATAAGTCATGTAGATTTATCTTAATTTGAATGCTTAGAATCTCTTCAATTTTTTGTTTCTACTACAGAACAAGCAAAGCAAACAAAACACACACAAAAAATGTAGCAAACAAAAAACCAGCAACCACAAATTCACATACAAATGATTGACCTAAACCAGTCCTTCCCTTCAGTGAATAATGTTCCTGCTCTTACTCCCACTGAATTTCCTATTGGCAAAATCCTTTAGATTTCAATTGGGAACAGCATCCAATCCATAGCATTTAACCAAGAGTACCTGAATTCCACAAGCTCTGGTTGAAACTTAGTGTTATTTTAAAGATCTCTATAGACAATAAATGTCAGGCTCCAGGGATGTCAGTAAAGCAACTTTCACAAGCATCAAATGTCCAGTTTACAAAATAGTCACTGGGTTTCAGGGGAAACTAGCACTTTAATATGCTGTGCAGTGACCCATTCAACAAGTAAAGTAAGCAGCCTTTTTAAGGGAAGTTGGGCTTAATCTGAAAGCTAGAGAGGATGAAAGAAAATCTCTCACCAGCACATCACAAGGTCAGTAATATGTAAACAGATAATAGCAAGAGCTGTGTCACTCATAATTAATTCAAAAGAGATGGCATTTCTGTTTTCTTTTCTGTTCAGTAACAGAAGACAAAGCAGCCCCTCCAGATGTATAAAAGGACTATATTTCTAAGTCTAAACTCCCCCAACTGTACTCCTGTCAAAATATCAAATTATAATAGTTAACATTTACCAGACATCTGCTTGAATGATTGAAATCTGGCCACAGCCCCAATCCTATGGTCTTCTCTCCATACCCAATGAAACCTGAATGAAAACAGAAGAAATATTAAGTCAGTAAACCATACATTACCTAATTTAATGCTTCTGAAACATTTAATGGAATTTTGGAAAGGATGTGTGGACATACCGACCAAAACGGAAGCCATCTCATAAATAACGGCTTGTTCAAGATTTGTACTACTCAAATGCTCGGGATAAGCTTTGTTTAATCAGAGGAAGCCATCTGTAACTCACTGGTATATATTTACAAGTCCCCCTCTGTGCCCTATCCACACAGGATAGGAGCATGTTACAGCATCAGCTATAGCACATTAGCTTGAGCTGTAGTAGTTCATGCTTTTAGCTCTACAGGTTCCCAGTGTGTCATCTAAAATAGTAGTTGTCACAATTATTGAAGCTAGACAAGACACAGCAGTTAACACTCCTTTAACATCATGAATTTAGGATTCATTACACCATTTTACAGATGGGGAAACAGGCATAAATCAGTTAAGTGACTTGCCTAAGATCACATCAGTTAGTGGCAGCATCAGGGTTAAAATCCTGAATTCCAGTCCAGGGCCCCACCAGACCACCAATGCCTGTATGTAACAGCTTCTCTTGACATTGGTTGGTTTAGAGGCAGGCATTATTCATTATACATCATCAAATTCCAGATTGTAATATTCCATGCTGGAATTGACAAAAGTATCTTGTTTATTTTACTGGCCTTCTCACTGGCCAACAAAAAGCATGCTACATATCCTGGACGTGCAATCAGAAGGTCAGAAGAAAAAAGGAAAAAAATTGGCCTCTTTTGGGACACAAATCAGCATTTGTTAAGACTCTTATTTTTACTTTGTAACAGGATACAGCTTTCACAGAATCTAACACAGAAACATCCTACTAACAAATATAAATAATGGACTGAAACAGACACGGGAAAATGGAATATTAATTATCATTGGCAGGACAGTTCTAAATACAGAAGATATCCTGTTTTAAAATCTTTATTAGTACTGCAGTAACATAGAAGAATGATGGAAAATCTGAGGAATATTGCAGGTTCCATAACCTTTTGATGTTAATTACAGCTGTTATGATAGTCTAAAGTTGTGAAGATTTTGTTTTGTTTGTTCTCTGTTCATGGTAACTGTGATTTGATAGAGACTCAAGTTGCAAGAGGAACATTGGGGGAAAAAGTAGTCCAAATTTTGAATGTTATCTTGAATACTTGTATCCAAACTTGCTATAGCTTTTCAAAATTCTATAACATCCAGATCAAAGAGCCTTCCCCAACCTCCAGTACATGCCCTTGCTAAGAGAAGTCAGACTGAAATACATAGCGCCAGGTATACTCTGTTTTAAGAAGAGCTACTCTGTCCTTTGCATTTACAATTTGAGGAGTGGGAATGTTTGGGAGTAAGGCCTTTTATTTAGTTCTTGCCTATTTCTGAGTCAAGCTCTTTTCTTTTTCCTCTCACAGTACTTTTCTTTAAATAGTCAGTGTTTTGGGGTGTTGAGTGGGATTCATAAAGTTTTCAGAATAAAAGTTCCTTGGCACCTATGCCTAGAGGAAGGCACATGCACTGCTGCCTTCCATTGGACTTCCAAACTCCTATCCCCAAGCTAAGCCCTAGAGCAATTCACAAACCACAGGAAGGTAGGTGTTCATTGAGTGTGAGGCTAAATCCAGCAGGCATGCTCAGATGGTGCCTACCAGATTGGGTCTATTTAAAACCCAGCTACTATGGTGGTTCCAGAGCCAACCTTGTAACTTTTACCCCAGTGCTTAAAGCACTCACCCAGGACAGGGGAGACCCATGTTCAGTTACCTCCTCTGCCTGAGTGGGAGAAAGGATTTGTAGAGAGGCCTCCCACCTCTCAGTCAAGTGCTTTAAGAACTAGTAAGATATTCTGAAATGTATTCCTCAATCTATCTTATTGAAGCTTATCACTGGACAAATAATGAAGGACTGAAGCAGGGGAACGGCACTAAGGTCTCCCACCTATGAGGCAGGTGCCCTAAACCATGAACTATTCAATAATTTAAGTATTTAATCCACAGTGGAACAGCCATAAGAGGGTTATGCTGCCTCTTACTGGACACTTACCAAGAACTACACTCTCTGACCGCCAGTGGTTTTCCTTACAAGCTGAATGCAAAAATATTTCAAAATCTGTGTATTTAATCCTGTCTGGTAGGCATTTGTATGATACCCATCACCAGAGTATCGAAGTATCATTCTGATGGATCAATCTTTTTTTCTTGTAAAAATTTTAGTAGAGCACTTCTAATCTCTAAATATTTAAAGATTTGTTTGTCTGACGTATTAAGCTCATTGACTATTAATCCAAAACCTTCCACTCCCACAAAAAAGCTATAGATGCGCCATCTCAAACTGTGATTTCTTCACAACCCACAGCCTAAGATTTGATCCTACAAATGCTTATGCACATGCTTAACTTTACTACATGAGTAGTCCCCAGTGGGGATTGTGAGAAATAATAGTCAAGATTGTTCACAGTAGTAAAGTTAAGCACGTTTGTGTTTGCAGCATCAGACTTAAGTTTTGGTCAGGTCTGCATTTGGACGAAAGATTTCTAGAAAACCAAGGGCAAGAATACTGGTGGTTCAATACTTGGTACTTCTTCCTGTGACTAAATTCTGCACTGAATCTAGGAGGAAGGATGATTTTATGGTCAAAGCCCAGGACTGAGAGTCAGGAGATATTTACAGATTTGCATTTGCATTCACAGATCCACTACAGATTTCCTCTCTGATCTTGAACAAGTCATTCGAACTCTGTGCCTCAACTTCCCCATCTGTAAAAGAAGGCTAACAACACTTACCTACATTACAGGAGTGCTGGGAAGATTAGTTTAATAACATTTATAAACTGATTTCAGATGGAAGTCTACAAAAGGGTAAGGTATTATTCACTTCTTTATTATTAATGAACCCATATTCCACAGAAGATATAAATCAAAGTCTATCTTGATCACTAAATATCCTATGGTACTTCTCTTAACTAATACCAGCAAAATTCCATCTTGGTTTATTACATTCTGCTGCCCTAAACTCATGTTTTTGTAAATGCAAAAAGAATACTGCATCAGTAACCTATTAAATAACTTTAAAGGAGAACTGAAGATAACTCTTCTTTCTAGAGATAATTTTAAGGCATCTCTATTTACTGTGAATGTTTATATTCTTTAAAATTGTTTGCCTTTTGATTTCAGTGGATATCCCTTTGATTTTGTATTCTGAAAAGGTAAATAAGAACACCCACTTTACCTTTTCTATACCATTCATTATTTTATATACCTCTCTCATGTCACCTTTTATTAATCTGCTCTCTAAACTGAACAGTCCTTTTCTATTTGCTTCTCCTTTGGAAGGCTTTGCAAGCCTCTAATCATTTTATTACTTTTGTGTAGGCCGCTTCTACCTACTTTTTAATATGAATTGTCTAGAACTGGACAACACAAGATGAGAACACACCATCAATTTATGTTGTTCTTAAAATATTTTCTATTGTTACCCATCCCTTTCTTGACCATGGCTGAACATTTCCATGAGCTACCCATGATGACACACTGCTCTTCTTCTTGAATGATTAGTTACAGTGGAACAACCCAGCAATGTATATAGATCGTTCAAATTGTAAAACCCACCATACCTCACCAGGCACTTGCTCACAGTGAATTTCATATGCCAACGTATTATCTAGTGGCCTGGCTTCTGACATTCATGGGTTTAGAGCACCCCAAGCAGTGACGATATCCCAAATTTCCAATAACCAGTTCTATGAAGGCAGGTGATATTTAAGAACCTATTCTGAACAGGTTCTTAAACATCATGCACACAGCACCCCACATACACCCAGAACTACAGAGTACCCTCCGCGTGAAATTGACTCTCCCTGGTCAATTTCGGCGGCAGGGGAGACACTGGCAGCCAAGAAATCGACTCTCCCGCCGCTAACAACGGGTTCGCTGCTCTGCCTTTTCATTGAATCTCCCGGCGCTAAGAACCGGTTCGCTGCATTTTTTCTATTTTAAGAACCGGTTGGATATCATCACTGACCCCAAGTAATTGTGTGGCCTGTAAACTTTACCCCTCATTCCAGGTCATTAGTCTAGCCTTTAACACCAGCCCCAGCCCTATTCCTGAAAGCCTCCTACCAGCGCTCTCCTTCCGCACTGAGAACGGACCACTGAGGGGTAATCTGAGGGCCTGAGTCTCCCTCAGGGTGGCAGAAACCCGGGGTCATCCCACGGACATCAGCGGAGTCACAAAGGTGCCAAGCCAGCGCCGGTTCCGGCCCTTTGGGGGGGTTGCTCTGCCCAGCATGGAAGCGGCTCCCCGGGGGCTGCACAGGCCCGGCCCTGCGCCGGGCTCCATGCAGGGGCCAGCGAGCCGGGCCTCCTGCTCACACGGGGAGCGGGGTAGGTCGGGCTGGGCCTTCCCGGCTCCCCGCACCGAGCGGAACGGGGAGGGGGGTGTCGGGGCGGCCTGGGCAGGACGGCGTGTGGGGGTCACTGGCCCCGGCGTCTCACAGCCGGTGGGTCATTCCCCCTCCCCCCGGCCTCGAGGGGGGCTGTCGGCAACGGCGGCCGTTACCCCCTCGTGAGCCGAGCGCCCGCGCGCGCGGGAGGGGGCGGGGGCCTCAGGCCCAGCCCTCGCTCTCAGCCAGCCCCGCCCGCGCCGCGGTCCTCCAGCGCAGCCGCAGTCGAGCGCACAGGGCCCGCCGGAAGAGGAGGTGCGCGTAGGCCGCTCTAGCTCGAGGTGGCGGGGGTCGAGGGTGGCCGCTTCCGGCTCGCGCTGCATTGTGGGTCAGTGCGCCGGGCCGGGAGCTGGCATGGGGGAGGCGGAAGCCTCGCAGGCCGAGTTCCCCGAGCGGCTCCGCGCCTATTCGGAGAACGAGAAGCACTGGCAGGCCCGCCGCCAGTTCATCCTGCGGAACCTGCCCCCGGACGGGGCGGGGCCGGGGGCGCGCATCGACCAGCTGCTCTCGCTCTCCATGGTGTGGGCCAACCACCTCTTCCTGGGCTGCAGGTGCGGGCCGCTGACCCAGCCCCAGCCCGTAGGGAGCCGCAGGCAGGGTCCCTGGCCCGCTCCGGCGCTGCCCACTGAGCCCCCCCCCGGGCTAAGGTGGAGCGGCCTTGGGAGAGTGGTAGCCTCCCCCCACACACGTTCCCCTCCGGCCCCTGGACGCGCCCTTGGCTGGCCGTCAACTCGCCTCCTGGCCTGAACGTCTCGGGGCCTGTCCTCGCCGGTGGAAAGGGCTGAGCGGGTTACCCGGAGGTCGCTGGCGGGCGTGAGCCATGCCGAGGCACACGCACAGTGAAGACACTCCTAACGAGCTTTACCACGAGGTCAGCCCCAGGCCAGGGAGGGTTTATCTGGGTGTACAGGAAAGCGCCTTGTCTTCACTGTGTGTTCACCTCGGGATAGCTCACAGGCATTAGTTACCACCAAGTCAGCCCCCCCCCCTTTTTTTGTAGTGGTTCTTGCCTTGTTAAACTGAGTTAATGCCTCTGAAGTTAGCCTAGCTCGAGGGACAGCGTCACATTGCAAAACAACAGAGCAGCACAGCGTGACTGGATTAAGTAGCAGAGTCAGCACTGCATTAACGGCTTCAGCCTCGGTAGCATCCAAGCTTCGATACACACCCCCAACGTTTAAAACACTCCTTAATTTGAGCTAGAGACCTGCGTGTGTGGGCAGGAGTTTGGTGAGAGGCAATGCTTGAGTTATACCTCAAGTTAACACTGCAGGGAAACCTTTCTAAAACCCACAGCCATGATCAGCGCTTCTGTGTAAACATGCAACATGTTATTAAGTTGTAAAGTTTCGGGTTCAACGCTGTCCTGCTGCAGAACTAGTATGGAACACCTGTGCACAAATATTGTGTGTGTTTAAATTTTGATAGACCCACACAAATTGAGAGAGGTATGTTTCATTCAGCTTTTTAACTGAGCTGAACATACATCCTTACTTTACTGAGACATTTGAGGGTTACTTTTATAATATAGTGCACTGCAATTTCTTAATGTGTAATCAGTAATTCTTCATAGGCATTTATCTTTTTATTATATAGTTATGGCAAAGACCTTTTAGACAAGGTCATAGAAATGGCTGAGGGAATTGAAGTTGAAGATGCACCACAGTTTACTACACGAGATGAAATAATGAAAAAGGTAACTATTCAGTTTAGAATTTCAGAACTTGCTTTGGGAGGATGATGCTATATCAAATTTTCAGGTCTGTGCAATGTACAGAACCAGTAAGTCTCAATAAAAGTATGCTAAGTACCTGTTCCTAAAAACTCTGTTTTACTACTCTAAAATTCTTTCCTTTCATTCTAGTGCTACTTACAGTGTTTTTAATAGCAACATCCTAGAAGTACATGACATTATACATTGGTGGGGGCGCTACTAGCAAATTTGCAATTTTTGCTGTTAAGTTCTAGTTACTAAGAAAATGTTGGTCAAATTTATTCCTACAGTTTTTTTTAAAAGCATCTTTAATATCCATTCTGCTAATTAAAAACCACTAATTTAATTTTATGTATTTCACTGGAAGAACTGTAATCCCAGCTTTGCTAGTGCTATGCTCTCCAAAAAGTACTGTGATGAGAAGCTAATTCCCAGAGGTTTAAGGCCCGGGTCCTGAAACACTAGTGCATATGCTTAACTTTAAGTATGTAAATAGTCCCATTGACTTTAGGGACTTCTTTTGTGCTTAAAGTTAAGCGCATATTCTAGTGTTTGCAAGATCAAGGCAGTCTTGTCTGACTGGGGTGTGGATGAGGTGGAATGCTTGTATATCTCCCTTATAATTAAATGAAAAATAGATCTACAAATGAAAGTACTGTGACAACTGAATATTAAAATCCCAAAACAAACAAACAAAACCTGTGCCATAGAGACATGCTGCCTATTTTTTTCAGGCAGAGTTTGAATCAAACCATTTAAATTATGGCTCAGATTTTTTTAACTCAATTTACATGTTTATTTTATTTTATTTGTTGGAGGACGACAAATAAATAACGTTAACTTAGATTCCCAATAGGGGAAACATTTGCATCTATACTCTGCTAGACATAGCAGAGGTACTAAGCAGATATGCAGCTTTCTTTCATGTTGATTTGTGAAGCTTTATCTTTCACACCCAAAGCCTACTAATACCATGACTTTAAAAACTGGTGGTGGTGTTAAATGAGGCACTGTGAGAGTACAAAAAGTGTCTTCTCATTAATAAAAGGATTCAGAAAATGGGGGTAATTTTTGGTATCATTATTAGGAGCGATCTACTGTATTTTAATCATTTTGTTCTAGGATAGCAAACTCTGGGTTCTCCTCAGTGAGAAGTTATAATGAGATAACTGAGCTTTTAAAAGATAGTTGTTAAAATTATATATATATATGAATTGTTTGTTCTCAATTGTTTGGCACTTTTTGGATGTATCAGCAGGTGATGAGGGGGTTCCATATCTTATTAAATGACATTTTTGAACAGTCAAGATGAAAGCACTTGAGCTTTTGTCTCCCAAAATTGGTTCTGAGCTTTACAAGAAGTTAAATAATAATTTAAAATGCAAATCTAAATAATTTGGATTATTAAAATCTTGTTGCTTACAAAATCACTTGAAATTTCAAGACCAGACCGTGTGTATGTGTGCACATATATGCACTTTTGTTCTTATTTAATGAGGATTAAAGAAAACTATTCCTTGAAAACTCTACACACTTTACACTAGAAAGTAATGAAGTAAATTCTGTGTAAATCTTATACCGTATTATGCTAAGAAAGTCCTCTAAAGGAAATGTAGGTGAAAGTTAGTGAGTTCTTCACACGGTTTAAAAGTCATTTAAAACAGAATGTACATTTTCATTCCATGCCAAAGGGTACTGAGCAGATGGTTTGTTTTATTCTCTTGGCAGCCATATTTTTACAGTTAGAGGGTGTTAAATTAAGAAATGCATAAAGTTCAGATCCCATAATTACTATACTCAACATTATAGCCGAATTTGAAAATTGATCTGTAGATTTTGCTATTTTTAATTTAGAACAATCTAACCATTCAAGTAACTGTATTGTTGGCTGTTTTAAGTATTTTGATTATTCCCAGGCAATATAAACTAAATGTGCTTTGGTTTGTGGATAACAAGAAATAAATTCTAGTTAGTGAAAAGAGAATCTACAATATTCTACAGAATTTTTTGTTGCAAGATATCAAGTACTTATATCTTCTTTCTACCTAATATTTCACTGAAGTAAAAATCCAAGTATCCTTTGCTTTTACTACCATGAACATGTCCATATTACAAATGCATAACTTGTTTTCTCTTTATTTTTAGCATCAGCATTAGTACGTGAGAGAAGAGGTCTCATTTTTGTCATGACACAAGATCAGTTTATATGGAGGATGTTTTAATTGAACCCACAGTTTCTAAAAGGACTCCCTATGCTGGACGCTAGGGAAAGGACTTTATGCCATTATGATGATGGCTAACCACTTCCAATGCTTTTAAAAATGAGAGAATCAGGTTTTTAAACAAGTTTACAACTCATTAATTCATAGAGGAAAGAACAAGATATGATGGACTCTATTTTCCCCTTTCCCATAGACATGGAAGAATAATAACTCCCAGAAAAGAGGTTGGGGGAGGGAAGGGAGGGGACATGAGGTGTTGCAGCATCCCCTCTTCTGTTTGAGTACAATTCGGCATAATGACCAATGAGTTCGATTTAGAAAGAGAGGCAATGGGGAATACTTGTCTCAAAGCACACACACACACACACACCCAGTTAGAAAGCAGGGGGCTCACATTTCACTCTCAGTTGAAAGTAAGGGGATGTTATAATGCTGTTTTGAGCATCAGCCAATATTGTTTTTACCCGGGCTTCATTCTGTATGATGGGGAAAGGGGAGGGCATGGTGTGTAGAATGGCTGTTACCCTGCTCTTCCCCATCTCCTAAATTCACCTGAGATGGGTCTGTGGTGATGATATCTGTCCCACACAGCTGGTTTTCCCCTTTGCACGCTTGCACCACTGTTCCTCAGAGTTTCTCTTTACTGCAGAGGAACCCTTGGAGTCTAAAAGTAACACAGAATATTCTCTTTTTAAAAAGTGTTTATTTTTAAGTATTTTGTGCCATATTTTTAAAGTTTTTAGAAGACCTAATGACATGTTCATTCAGTCACTGGAATGAGCATTTCAATCATGAAATCTGGGTAACTGTCTTGATTTTTAGCAATAAAATCATGTTCCTTTCATGTGAAGTGAATTCTCTTTTGAAGCTTTATTTAAAAAACATATCCACTGCTGTTCTGTCAGGGTCTGACCCAAAGCCCATTGGAATCCCCAGCATGCTTTAAATTAGTAAACTTCCAAGAGAATAACTATTGCCATAGATTTGTTCACATGCATCATAATCTCTGGCAAATATCAAGGGAAATGCTAAAGATCTTATCAGAACAGAGGCTTAAATGGCATAAGTGCCAGACAGATAATCAAATCAGTTACCAAAAGCACTGCCTCTGCTGATAAATTGCCTTTCTGGGAAGCCCTTTCCAATCACTGGAGTTACAGTAGCCATTTCATAGATGAGGTCAAGGTCCTGTGTGCTCTGGACCTAAATAGTGCAACAAACGCCACAGGTTCTGTGGTACGGCAGACTTAGACATTCAATCAGCTTTAAATTTAAATAAAGCTACTGCAGAATTTTTTTTTGCATTAAATATATAAAAATAGTATCAATACAGTAGCTTGTGTTTTGATATTCAATTTCTTTTGTCCCTGCATTTTCAGCATACCAGAAACTCTAGTGACAATGTGTAATTGTATCATAGAAGTTATGGGAAGCTGGAGGATTCTGCATCTGGGTATGAAGTATTTAGGCTTTTAAAATCTAGATACCCTAAAGGAGGCAGCTTGGGATTCTGGGATCAGCACATTAGCTGAATGGTTCTGCTAATTTGATTAGTGGTGAAATAGTTAACTGCTGACATTTAAATTATCAGTAGTTTTCAGTCCTAACACCCCACTGACATGAATGAGACAATTCAAACTTTTCAATTTCATTTTCAGGCTGTATGCAAACTTGGGAAGACAATAAATCAGTTTACAGAGTACATGGGCCTTGGTTTTGGAAGTACCACTTCTACAGTCAGAGAATAACTGGTGATATTGCCAAAGGTTTTTTTAGACTCATGTTTTAGATCAAAACACACAATTACAAATGCATATTTAAAAGAATAGTTAAAATCCTGGCCCCACTGAAGTCAGTGAGGCAGAGCTGTCACCCACTGTATCTGAGCTTCTATGTCTAGAGACTTCCTGCAAACCTGTTGGACTTTTAATCAGTAAAGCAGCTGTGACTAGTGAGGGACAGCTAATGAGAATGGCCTCTGTAGCCCACATCCACAGAGGTTATGCAGGGTTGCGAGAGAGGAAGGATGACAATGTGGCTGAAGCACAGACTTTGAAGTCAGATTTATCTTGCTCTGAGGCACTGGATAAATCACTTCCTGGCTCTTGCAGATTGGGAAACTGAAATACCAATGGGGATAATACCTTCTTATCTGACAAGGGGACTGAGTTATTTCATTAACGTTTGTAAAGTGCTTTGAGATTCTCTGATGGACTCTGTGATAACAGTATAAAATATTCTCTGTTAAAATTGGGTTGAGTAGGGTAAAGTTTTCTTGTGGGGAAGGGATTGATCACTGGTTGGGGGTTGAACTGTGGCTTGGGAGAGGGGAGGACTGATGATTTGAAGACTAGGTTCTAAAGGTTAAAAATCTCTCAAAGTTGCTGACACCTCACACCCTAAATCTGAGTTTGATGGATTTTTCAGCTGCTGCGTTCAAGTTTTGGATAGCAAACTTTCAACTCAACTACAGCATCATGATTTGCCAGTATTAATCAGTCATTTTAGAAAGACGCTGTTTTGTGCTTTGTTGATTTCCATCTGTCACTCTGAATGGGCTTTAGACATTAATTCAACTGCTCAGTCTGAAAGGATTAAGTGACTTGATCAAGATCTCAGGATACGTCTACATTTAAACCACTACAGTGGCACAGCTGCAGCGCTTCAGTGTACATGCTATCTACACGGCCAAGACAGGTTCTCTTGTTAGCACAGGTTATCTACCTTCCTGAGAGGTAGGTAGACAGATCAATGGAAGAATACGGTCTACTCTGGGGGATAGGTGGCATAGTTACATCTCTCAAGTATGGATTTTTCACACTCCTGAGAGACGTAGCTGTGCTGATTTAAGTTCCTGGTGTAAACCAGTCCTCAGACAGGGTCAGCATCAAAGCTGGCAACAGAACGCATATCTCCTGACTCCCAGTCCTGTGGTCTTAATGCTGTAGTTGACATAAAATAAATGTAAGAGCATCATATGTAATGTTGCATCAAAGTGATGATATAAATGAAGGTCTCACTGAAACACAGTAGGAAATGTTAAAATGCTGAGTGGTACAAGCCTTTGGTTTTACCTATTCTGTCTGGACACAGGTGCCCACCCACCCCCTCATGCAAGAGGCCAAGATAAGAACAGTAGGAAATGAACATTTTTCTTATGTTTAAGAATATGATCAATGTCAAGATAATACAGACTAGTAGTAGGAATAAAAGGGCCATGAACTAAAACTAAAAATGAAAAAAAAACCAAAAAATCAAATTCTAGTCATCAGTGAAGAAGTATTTACAAATTTCAAACCTCAAATGGATGGAAATGTCATTAGCTCCCCAGTGAGACTTTACCAGGCCCTCTATACTTATGTCAAATACTGCAGCGCTCAGATGGGTGTAGTAATAAACTTCAGATTTGGTTTATTAAGATTTACTAGAGTTCCAAGAATGCGTTGAATGAGATACCAACTTCAACTCATGAGAGTATAACAGACAGTAAAAGGAAAATCCATAATAGAGACTTGCTCCTCTGGCCAACTAGTCTCCACACTGGGATGAAATACTGAGCTGTAAACGACATTTAAAGTGGAAGGAGAACAGCACTCCGAAACAGCATAGCCTGCATTCATACCTCTTAAATTAGTTTATTGCAGCTTGCTTTCAGGAGCTTCTATACCTATTAACTAGAGCTGATTTTCTGCTTCTCAGCTCTGTTTTGGCAGCAGAAGTCTTCCTTTTGTGTTGTATTTTCTCTCCTAAAGCTAGGCAGATAGCAAAAGCTTAAAGTTGCATTATAAACAGCTGCAGTTTCTTTTACAATGCCTCTTTTATGAGTTTGTTAGATCAAACTGTAATGTTCTTAAACTCTGCCTAAAACATTGTAAATGTATTGCATGGTGACCATATTTTCCAGAAATTAAAGTAAATGTGGAGCACTGATAGCCCCTCACACAGTAGTTGTGTGTGTAGTATTTGCCCTGTTGTGTACTGGACAGAACCTTACAGCTGCTGCACCATGTCCCCTGGTTGCCCTGTTAGAGATGCTGGTCCTCTCACTTGGTACTAAAGGTCAAGAGTTCTGTTCCTGAATCTGTACATTGTCGGTTGTTAATTGCTGTGGAGTCTGTTTGGCCTTCGATCATCGCAAGCGCAATGCACATTACATGCTATGTTTTATTAACTAGAAGCTATTCAAGAACACAGTGGCTGAACCTCACTGAAAGCTTTTGTAATATGAATGTACTGTGTCCTGAAAGTATTTGAAACAACTAGAGACTAGATCTGGCCAATGAACCATAAGACATCAAATGAAATGCTCAACTACTTTTCCATTTATACAATATCATTAAAAAAAACTTGGGTGCTTAGACTTAGGCCAAGATTTTCAAAGGTGATTAGAGTTGTTTTTTTTTTCCGGTACTCAACTTCAAATTTCAGTAAGTGTTGAGCATCTGCCCTCTGAAAATCAGGACCCTTCAAACTGCCTTAAGTTGGGTCATTCAAAATAACTAGCAACTTTTTAAAATCTAGGCCCTCGACATAAAAGTGGCTTGAATTTCAAAGTTGCTCAGCACCTCTTAAAAGAAAAATCAGGTAACTTACACATGTCAACTGTAGACATCCTGCTTTTAAAGTTCTGATTTAAATGAGAATCTTTCACATTTCTAGCAGCAATGAGATTTATGCTGGCGAAAATAAAAAGGCTGCATCACTGATTAACCCATTCTGGGACCTGTGTTATGTTATTGATGGCAACAGCTGCAGACCCAAAAGAGGAAAATCTTTTTGCTGGCAGTTTTATTTTTAAACGTTTTAAAATTCTGAGAATGTGGCTGATGATATCCATGCCTGATGGGGAAGGTAATGAGTGGTAATGCAGTACCTGATGTCCTCATCCCATTCTCACTCTTACAGGAGGGCAGTATATAAGTATAAGGCAGGAACATGCAGGCACTAGAGCAGGCTGACCATCATTATATACTTTACGCATATATAGTTCTCTTCATCCTAAGGATTCACAAACTTTGGCTCTGATCTTGTAACCATTTAGGCACACAAGGAACTTTATGTACGTTGAAACCAGTGAAGTCACACAACAGGCTACTTTTATCTCCCTTTGAAGTATTAAGGGTTGTAAATGCAGCCAGGATTTGAACCGATGAATGCAGAGAATCTATTCTAAACCATGTGAGACTTAGACCACTAAATTATTATTTGGGACATAGCCTTCTGAATGCAAAACTCCCAGGAAGGGGAGCTGTATTGTTCAAACCATTTGCAAGATTAGGCCCTAAGTATTTTACAAGTTTATTTTGTTACTTTTGATGCATTTTCCAATTGCTTTGCAGACTCTCATACCCAGGAATAGCAGCTATCTTTCACAAACAACTCTTTGTAAATCAGTACATTTTAATTTATATCACTGTATATCACTGTTTGCACTCACTTTCTTATGTGGCTAGAGCTTACCTTTAAGTCACAGAACTATGTTGACAGTATGTCCTGAGCTTTGGGAACTGAACAGTTTGCTTCCTGAAAATATTCTTCCCTAGAGATCCAAGAGATTTCTGCCTAACCTACTCACTCTTACATCCTAGATGACCTAGCTTATCTGAAGGGAAACACACAGCTGAAAACCTTTATTACTTTTCTGCTATGGGTGGTCAGCCTTATTTAACCATCATGTAAATACCCTTTAAAAAAAAAAAAACACCACCCTGGGATTTGCTAATTCTTACATTTTCCCTTTATTCATGCTTCAGCAGAACTGTAGAAAGGTACATCTGAAATGTTGTTACAGTGAGTTTAGACTAACAACAGCCAAGGACTCAAGTGGATGGACAAAGAATTAAGGATATTCTACATCCTTTTCAAATTACCATTCCTTTAAAACAAGATGCAGAAAGATCTAAAAATACCTTCACTGTATTAATGCACCTCAGAATTAATATCAATTTCAAGGAATTATAAGCAATGAGCTCTCTCATCTGAGTGTGGAAGGAAATAGTACCTGTGTCCTTAAGCAGTAGTTACAGTAGACTGGGAGGAGCTGATCCAGAGTCAATGCTAGGAAATGTCCAACCCCCGTCCTTGCTCACTGCTGCAGACCACTGCCATGTTCTCCCCCTGCTTCCTTGGATGAAGGAAAGGCATCTCATAGAGAAGCTTGTCTGAGTAGGGGGACTATCCCTAGGAAGGGGAGGTAAAGGAAAAGGGGGACTCCCTTTGGGTAGGCCTCAGCTAGCTCCTTCTTCTAGGAGAAACAGAACCACCCTTATCTCCATTACAGTGCCCCAAAGCCCCTCAAATTACCTATTGCCCACATTGCATCCCCCTGGGAACTGGCCAGTTTCCTATGGGGTAAGGGGATCTGCTTTTGCAAGGGCAAACCTCTTCTTCAGTGGTAGTATGAGCAGACCTTAAACGATTTGGCGCTTCTGCTAATATAAAAGTTGCTTGAGTGACACTTGTACTTCCATATCTCAGTTCACACATACCGCTCCTAGCTATGGAATGTTACCTTAAACGTAACAAAGACCATGTTTAGCAAGTAGTCAAAGAAAATAAAACTACTGTTATATTTGCAATGGACGAGCACAAAATCCAAATTTCTGTACATTCACCTTTCTTTGACATGATCTCTTAAAATCAGCCACCTGGATTACAAAGACAACAAACAACCAGTTTAAGCAGCAGATTGTATGAAGAACTGGAGAGGGCAAGTTCAAAACATTTCAATTCTCAGCAGTGTTAAATAAAAGCCTATATCTAGATAAAGAACTAGAAATCCATAGAGCTAGTCTAAATTTGTGGCTATAGAGGAAAGTAACATTAATAAAATACTCATCTAAATAGCTTACAGTAACATAACGGAACATGTTTTTCAAGAGATTTAAAATGATTAGATGTAGTCTTAGGAACTTAGTTTCTAATATCCCTGATGTACCCCAAATTCTCTGGCAACAAAGGTGCAGCTAACTACTACTATTTTCTTTTTTCAAACAATTGATTGACAGCTCAATCCATTTAATCCTTTCATCCACCAGTGGCTTCTCCAGCTCATTTTGCATCTGAAAATAAATGAATAAAAGCAGCTGCCTCTCAGTCCAAACACAACCACCATCCTAGAACATTTCCTCTTGCATTAGTATCTTTTTGAGGCCATGACCTCACTCCACCATTATCTGTATAAATATATCCCCATAACAAACTCTTTGGTTTATTACCTAACTGAACTGATAACTTGAAAACATCTAGTATGATGGCAGGGCAATCATTTTGAGATGCTGTGCTGTTCGGAACACTAATTTACCAATGTTTTTTCAATGTCAATACATATTTCAAATTTATCTGTGATATGATCAGATGTAAGTCTTCTCTTAACATTATTTGTATTACGGTAGCACCTGTGGGCTCCAGTAATAGATCTGAGCCCTATTGTGCCAGGCCCTGTATAAACACATAGTCCCAGCATTGAAGAGCTTATAATTTACATGTAAGATGAAAGACTACGGGCAGACATGGGGAGGGGAGAATACAGAGAGGGGAGCACAATGAGACAACACAGGTGAGTATAATAAGCAGCAGTCACAGCCAAGCATCTTCCTAACCCCCATCAATTTTTATATGCATCACGCAGAACTTTAAGGAAGAATGAGAAGGACAATGAGGTGGCCTTTATTAACCATTCTAACTGAATAAATGTCATCTGTAGTTGGAGAAAGGAAGAGGCACATTGTGTTGGTCATCCTGAACAGTAAGTTATTTTCATTATGTGCCATAATTGGCTGAGCACAGTGAGGTCCTACACTTAACTGCATGGCCTCTCTCGCTCGGGCACATTATTTCAGTTTCAGTTTGAAATCTAATGTCAATAACATGCAAAAGTCATGTAAACAGTTGTATTATAATTGTTCATGAACTGTGTGTTTATTGCATCAGTGTACCAATAAAGGCAGAGCTTACTTTTATCTGCCAGCACTTTATAGTCTTTGGGCTCCTACCTAGGGCCAAATTAAACTTCTGTTTTCAAGCAGAGTATTGAGGATACACTAGCATATATTTACATTGCTCCCTTTTTACTACTCAGTTGTAGAATGTCTTACAAATTAGTCCTTAAAATGCAATTCGGCAAAGGGATTTATATCAGCACCTTTGTTGCATCGAGTTCCTGTGTATTTTCAATCTATGCTAAGAGCCTGTTTACACAGGGAAAAAGCCCACAGCAGCTGATGCAGACTAGCTACTTTGCACTAACTGCCCTAGTAGACACTCTTACTGCACACACACAGTCTCTGTGCACAACAGCCTACTGCACTTTGGAAGTGCATTAAGCTAAAAATCACCCACAGGCACTCAATGTACAGTAAGCATCCACAGGGGTAGCTAGTGGGTAATAGCCATGTGCTTTAAATTCACACCACAGCTTACTCAGCACTTCCCCATGTAGCCACCGCCTTAGTTAATTTTGCTGAGGAGCTGCAAGTCAGCACAAACACATTTTTATCATTGAACTTAGTTAGAAATGTAGTTTCTGTTATGACTTACATGTGTGCAAACCTTTAGAGTGTGTGTAGTTATATACAGATAAGGATGGATGGAATCTGAAGACTAAGATTGCATGTGTTTTCTGCTGGGGACAAAACAGGGCCTATAAAATCTTTATTAAATGTGATGTGATATTACAGAGACCCAACCTAACTTTCAGATTGCAGGAAGAAGTTACTACACTAGCACTTAGAAAAACCCACCTCGTTTTAATGGTAAACTAAGAAAACAATCTGGAGTTTCTTAGAAAAAAAAAACAGAACTTGACAAAGTCACTTTTACAGTCCAATTTAAAATGCAGTTTTCTAAAATCTGCAGTGTCCTGCAGGAGTTTTCTTGGTGTAAGGGGCAGAGGACCCAACTGTTTAACTAGCTACAATTAGAAAATAAACAGAATCCCATACACACAACTCATGGAAGAGTAAATGTAATAATAATAATATCCTATTATGTGTCAGCCTGTACAGTAATACACAAGAACTTATTTAGAAATTAAACAATTTTCAATGGTCAGAGGTGAAGTTATAGTGAACCTGTTAATATGAGATGTGAAAGACCTGCTAAGTCATTAATACCTTTCTTATATGTGACAGCTATTAAGCATTTTACACACACACACACACACACACACACACCCACCAGTGATACTAAGAAAGCTTATATTAGTGAAAGGATGGCCTTGTGGCCAAAACACAGGACAGAGTCAGATGATTGGGGTTGTTTGCAGCACTGCCACTAACTTACAGTATGACTTTGGGCAAGTCATTTATCTGTGCCTCATTTTCCCCATCTATAAAATGGGGCAAAATTCCTTCCTACCTCATAAGTGAGAAGTCTTCCAGGACCAAATAAAACTCGGGTGTAGGTAGGCACGTCTCCTCTGAAAGCTATTAATGAGTTACACATCACAGCAAAGTTCTCCTCATATTTGTAAAGTGCATAATATTAGCATTTATCAAGAGAAAAGATTCAACACTAAAACTGAGCCCTTTGAAAGAGATACAAAAGAAAGTAACAAAAGAATGGTGTCTTGCACTGAGGTTATGTACTTAAGTTTTACATGTAATATTTATATATAAAAACTTTAAGTGCTCTTCTCCAATTTAAAAATCTAAAGAATTCAAAAATAAGGCATTCAATATTTGAAAAAGTACAGATTTACAAAATGTGTATATTCTTTCATGAAAACTCCACATCAACATTATACACTTGGAAAAAAATACAAACAGGATATATTACAAATTTATGTAGCAATAACTTAGTTCATACCATGCAATAAAAAGTACATTAATCAAGATACACAAGCTTTTAAAGTTTCTAAACTGAAGGGCGAATTTTTTTTTTTTTTTTTTTGCAGACATGTTTGTATGCAAATCCTAAGAAGTTGTGGCACTTAAAATTTCTGGTAGCCTTTCTACTGAGTGTTAAATTGTACACAATGATTATGATGAGGAAGATTAACAAAGTAGTAATCTATTATGAATCGTTCCAGCTTTGCTCAACAATAGCTGAAACTCTTTTCTCATATTCACGTTTGTTTTCCTGATAAAGTTGTGCTGCCTGACTGTTCGCAGGACTGTTTGGATTAGGTTCATCAAGCAGAGACTGTGAGAGGATGGGGAAAAAGAAAAAAAAAAAAGATACTTGGACCATTATGTTCTAGATAGTAATTTCATTAAAAAAACAAAACTGACCACCATGGGGAACAGAATGCTTATGCTATAACTAGCTCACTCAAGCCCTAACATATGAAATAGTTCCATCCTAAAGTAATTCAGTCCAATTAGCTGGATTCCAATAATACTGGCTCCCTAAGTATTTTGTAAACATAAGCTTCCAAATAAAATGTCTCATACACCCCCTTCTCCCACCAGCCTTAAATAAACCAACATTATTGGCACCCCATGTCACATCTGGAATAATAATGGACAGAAAAACAAATCAAAATAAATGTTTTCCTGTAAGTATTCCTTGCAGGGAATTTTTGTTGCTTAGAAATACAGTGAATATATAGTTAATCAACTAACAGTCTTTAAAATAATTTTATAAGCTCTTGATACTTTTCAGCTATTTGGAGTACAGTTCATTGTTGTTGATGCTGTCTGGCTAGGTCACTGTCATCAGTTTTGCGAAGAACGGTAATCATCATATACTTAGCTTGCTAAAAGTTACCTGAATTGAAGTTAAAATAGATGAAACATCATATGTTGGACTCCAGCGATTCTGAAGAATGTCTAAACATATGCTACCATCGGCATAAACTGTAAACAGAACACAGGAATTATTTAAAAGTCTTGCCATCTTTAGTCTGTTGTGATTAAATATTGCACGAATGGATGCACTATTTATGCTGGAATGTGGCAATTCAGTTTATGTTTCACTTAACATTTTAGGAAGCATGATAATGGGAAGTAACAAAATGGACTTCTGAGGAGAGTGTTTCTATAAGACACACCAGTTTTATAACTTGTTTTTAGGGGGAAAATACATACTTTGTTTGCTTTCAGTAACATAAGAGGAAGGATGGTCCAATAGTTAGGGCACTAGCCCGGGACTTGGACACACTGGGTTCTATACCCAGCTCCATTTCTGTAACCTTGGGCAAATCACTTAGTTTCTTTGTGACTCAGTTTCCTATCTGTAAACCAGGGAGTATAGTATTTCCCTACTGCAGAGAGGTGTTGAGGGTAATTATGTTAAAAGATTGTGAGGAATTCAGATACTATACTAATAAGAGCCATATAAAGTACCTAAGAAAGAGACATTGGAATTCAGTGGGGAGAAAGAAATGAGTAGGCAGATTTGAATTTGGGTAGGGAATGCCTACATTTTTCATGGCTCAAGTAATGGAAGAATCATCCCTGTGCTACATCTACCACAGGGCTGAATCAAACTGATGTGATGCTAGAGATCTTCATTCAGCACTTGCCTAACTGGAGCACTAGTGTTCTTGAGCAACAGAGGTATAATGGCACTCCTTTACTGCTTCTTAGAGAAGGAGAAAAAAATACAGCTTATCTAACCCACCTCCCGCCCCCCAATCAAGTGTCTTCTGAAGTGTCTTCAAAACGTGATTGGAGAAGTATTCATGACCCAATCCTGCTCTCAGTGAAGTTAATATTAAGATTCCTGCTAACTTGAATGGATTGTGGCACATGTGCACAAATAAAGCAGGTGTAACTTAGAGGAAACAGGGGACCAGAGAAAAAGAACTAAGAGCAAAGGAGAGATGCACACAACAGAGGTGGTCAAAACTCAGGTAGCTAGTGACAGGGTATTAGTTAGGGTCTGAATTCAGTCTCTTGCTGCTTGTGCCAGTAGTACTTCAGAATTAATTCATTCACTCTTTAGAAGGACGATGGCATCGTTCTAGTAGGCTGAAGGAGCAGCATTGGTAAGCTTTGTTTAAAAAAAACAAACAACAACAAACAACAAAAAAACACACACACACACACACACACACACCCTCCCCCCAAGGTCTCCTCTGCCAAACAGAAGACTGCTACTATCCAAGAAAGGCAGGTGCAGTGGAACAAGGTGGATGGATGATCCAAAAGACAAAGACCTTCTTAAAATAAGAGGGCCAAAAACAAAGCACCAGAAGAAAAAAAGAAAACAAAGTGTTTAACTTTAGTGAGAGCAGGAGACAAAAGACACTCAGAAATAAAGCCTCCTGCTAAAATAGAAAGTTCCCATGAAACCTACATTGGCTATACAAGACAAGGATATCAGATAGTCTTCCAAGATTTTTCATTTCCTTGCTGGCTAGTATTTGCATTAGCTAACAGGGCTACATGATAACAGAACGCAGGACTAGATTCTTCTAAATAGGTTTACTGGCATCAGGATTTCTTTTTTTATTGAACATCTAATATACTACATATATACTTTGAAAAAAATGTTAAACATTGCTGAGCTTCACACGATGTGATATCACACTATGCTGTTCAATATTTGTTTTGGCTAAGTAATCATGAATACTTACCATTCGGATGAAACATTTTTGATAAAAACCTAACAGTTGGAGGCTTATTTGGATATTCTTCTGAAAATTCTATTATTAGTTTAAAAGTACCTGTCCAAAAAAGCAAACATACAAACATCACGTAACTGTAATTGTATCAAAACACCATTATGAACATTTGACAATGTAACAAGCTAACATACTGTATGACCAATACAAATACATCTTCCCACACCTCTAAAAATAGTCAATGTTGTTTATTTATATTTCAAGTGCTAATAAAACTGATACATATTACTATGAATAAAAATAGCATCTGCATCTATGTAAAATGTAGAAGCCTACTCAAGTCACAGAAAAGCAACTATGTAAGTGGAGTACAATTTCAGTTATCCAAAAATTGTAACTGACACTTAGTTCAGACTACTGGAGTATATTCTATGTAATTACCAGATAAACATAAAAACGACAATACTGGAGGAGACCAATGGTCCACCTAGCCCAGTATCCGGTCTTCCAACAGTGGCCAATGCCAGGTGCTTCAGAGGGACTTAACAGAACCGGTAGTCATCAAGTGATCCATCCCATTAGCCATTCTGAGCCTCTGACAAACAGCAATCCCTGCCTATTCTGGCTAATAGCCATTGATGGACTTAACACTTCCTTATTTACTTTCTCCTCACCAGTCATGATTTTATAGACCTCTATCATATCCCCCTTTATTCATCTCTTTTCCAAGCTGAAAAGTCCCAGTCTTATTAATTTCTTCTCATATGGAAGCTGTTCCATACCCTTAATCATTTTAGTTGGCCTTTTCTGTATCTTTTCCAATTCCAATATATCTTTTTTGAGATGGGGCAACCAGATCTGCACACAGTATTCAAATGGATTTATAAAGCAGCAATATATTTTCTGCCTTATTATCTAGCTCCTTCCTAACGATTCCCACATTCTGTAAGCTTTTCTTGACTGCCACTGCACCTGCACATGCACAGATGGTGAAGAGGTGCCACTGTTTCTGCATAATGGAGTTTTGGACAACTATATGTGACCAATCAGTTTTGTAAGAGAGCGCGCGCGTGCGAACATGCGATAATCTTCCATTTCATTGAGCCCAAGTTAAGTGGTTCCTGTTTTGACAGATTTTGGGATTCAGTCAATCAGAAGGTAGAGTTTTCCTGCCTATATCAAACACCTGAAGTATTTTTATTTTAAAAGGAGAACCACTGAATTTCTGTTGACACCATTAATCAACAATTTTAAAATAATCATCACTACCCAGTAGCTATTTAGTGTCTTTAGTTGGCCTGACCTTCCAGTTCTCTTGTCACTGAAATCTATGGGCATTTGACCTGTGAATGGACTATGGCTGAGCCTAATACATGAAAATACATGAACAGCCTAAGAAATGGCTTCAACCTTTAAAATTTGAGACTGATTTACTGAAAATATTTATTAAGGACCAATGGTTACATATGCCACCCCTTCAGGCTGGCTTCAACCAATTTGCATCCACTTCCAGCCACTGTCCCCATTTCCCACCCCCACAAAGTAAAACACTCCCAGTAAGCCATTTTCTGACTTGCAAGAAAGCTAGAGAGCCCCCTTCTTAATGACTATTCCATGCAGATCATTGGGATAAGATACTGATATGCCCCTTTCTGCATATATAGTGCTTTTGTGTTTGGTTACAATTTGATTGTATTAATTAAGACAGTTTTATAAAATCAATTCAAGATTTCCACTTGCTGTTAATAAAAACAATATAAAGGTAAATCAGAATCATGACTAAAAACAAAGACACAGGTAATCAAAGAGCATGAAAATCTTTGTGGTTAGGCATAAGACATATTAAGCTGTCTGATGGTATTAGTCTTCAGCAGCTCCTACTCAACATTCCACTCGCCTGTATGTAAACAGTTCTAGATATGGCCATTGCTTCAAAGGTCTACAGTTAATCACCAACCACTGTAGAGACATGGCAGTCTGTTAGACAGGAAGCCCTATAAAGCAAATACTTTCGGGTCTCTGTTATACAGCAAGCCCTCACCAATTCATACTGTCTGTTTGCTTTTCCTAGTTCAGAATCAAACTCTGTGTCTATTATGGCTTAAAAAGCCCCCAAATACATAGCATTATATATAGGAATATAAAAATCTCTTAAAAGCAATGCTGGAACCATTTACAAAAGAGAAAAGATGAAAAAATTAGCTACTTACCATCCTCAAAAGGGGTACCTTCTGGCCTAGAAATTAAAAAAGAATATATATATAAATAAATAAATAAATAAATAAATAAATAAATAAAAATCTACTTTTACTTACACACACACTTCCCGCCCCCTACCCGCCCCCAATTAGAGGCAAAAGTGTAAAAAAGTAAATAATTAAGATGTACCTCCTTGATATTTCCCAGGATACTTAAAGTACTCTCCTACTAAACTAGTAATTTAGTTTTTAAATCCAGAAATTGGATTTCTTACAATTGATCCAGGACAATAGTTGTATTTCATAAAATGAAGATGACTAGATTAAAATCAAGGGGAAGACTCAGATTCCATTAAAACTGCAACAAGGTCACTAGCAAAATACTCGGATTTATGATAAAAGACTGAATTGGTTCCCAATCTGTGAGATGCCTAATGTAATTAGGCATGTTCTGCCCAAGAATTGTACTGGAAGCCAATCTGGATTTGTCTGCAAAAGGCATGGAATTGTTGTGCGTGTCTGAGGGGGAATCCTGCCTTTTTTTGTTTTCCTACCCAATCCTCAACATAATCTTCTTGCTATCACTATGAATTGATACAAAACTTTAAAAAGAGAAAAAATGTACACTGTAAGGCTACATCGGGACAAAAACGTAGCTGCTTTCTTTGTGTGCTCTACTGTGCCTCAGTATTGAAAGTCACAAAGCATTCAAACCTGTTTAAAAGCATACTTACTAATTTGTCAATTTGTCTCACTATCACCATTTTGACTTAGTACATGCACATAAATAATCTCAAGGGTTTTCACCAAATCAGTCATTATCCTTTTAATTTACATTTAATCCTTTAGTATTATCTTTCCTACAGTGAGCAAAAACCTTCTCTTACCCAAATATAACTGCATTCCATTGCATAATGTTATTCTCAGATGGTGCACCACTGACACCCACAGGAGGGTCTTCTTGCAATCTAACAATTAAAAAAATAGAATATGAAAAGACATACAAATTGAAATTATATACACAGAAATAAAACTGGATAATACTCAGAGAGAAAGGTGTAAGCATATTCTGAGTTTGTACCCATTTTCTCTTTCAGAACTAAAGAATTCACGCTGTCATTTGCAACACAAAATACATACTTCAGTGTTAGATGCAATATAATATGGCATATATTAAATATTCCAGCGATAGAAGCCCACTGAGGGATGGAGATCAGGATTTTCTCTTCAAGTATTTTGTCCATACAAGACAGAACAACACTAAGTAAATAAGTGAAGTGTTTCCTTGTGCATCAAATACAAAAGGAGCATCAAATACAAAAGCAGTTATGAAACAACTTGTACATCTGGGTTTACAATACCACATAAATGATTACATGAACATTCAGACCACCACCTGCTAGCTACAGCAGTGAAGATAAAATGATGTGTAACCACAAATTGACACATCTGAACTGAAACTATTGTGGAACCAACCAATTATATTTGTATGATGCACACATTGGAGCCTAGAAGAAAGGGACACAGATCAGTCTTTTCTTTTGTTTTTGATACTATATGCACCAAATTTAGCCAGGCTACACAGGCCAATTTGGCTAGTAACCTGTCCTCTGCACATGCTCAGTTCAGACAGCTTAAATGTCAGCAGTATGAGCTACCTACCATTTTGGACAGAGAGAAGGAATGTGACTTCTTTCTACCTGACAACCAGATCGCATGCCAAAGCCTAAGCATTAAGCTCCACAAGTGCACTTCAGATAGCTTTGGCTCTTAAATCAGGACAGTTTCACACACTTCAGAGTGGAAAGGCCTTTAATTACAGAGAATTTGTGGCCTGAACTGGAAGCTTAACTTGTCTGAACAGAGTCCAGAGATATTTAAAAGTTAGAAACAATATGGTAATTTATAGCATTCACATACCTTTTCCACAAGCAAAACTAAAAGCTGTAATTAAATTAATATTTCTCTGTAATTTTATTCAAATGAACTGAAGGGAAGAAAAAAAATCGGTATTCAGGTATGTAATCTGTCAAATTCTTCTCTCATCACCACCTTGTTGGTCACTGTACAAAGTTTACATTCACACAGTAATCAGAGTTCACAGTCGCACAGGTAAGCTGAATGTTGCTGACTGCCATGTCAGCCTAAAAGGAACAGCAAACAAAATAATATATTCCCCGCCTTAAGTTAAGACACTGACTTTTTAAAAGAATGTGATCTCAGTCTGCACGCCTAATACAGTTAAATTATTTGTCTGATAGAAAAACCCACATTCATTCCATGTTTTAATGTATTTATTTAGATGTACTTTCCCCTCTTTACCTCCAGTTTTAGCAACAAAATCATTGCTTCCAAAAGCAATTCCTGTTCACTGGTATTATGACTTTGGTTTTTACCTATGTAGCCTACTACAAGCAAAGATTTTAATATCCTATTTTAGTTTAATGGGAACTAAAAATGTTATGCTCAAATAATATAATACCCAGATGCAATGGGTGAGGTAAGTAGTGTCTAAGCCTCAGCTCAGAGGTTCCTAGCTTTGTAGGTTCAAATCAGGCTTTTAACATTGTTTTACAAGGCCAGGTGTGAAGCTACAAATGTATTATTGTGGTATCTACAAATACAGCTATACCTAAAAAGGAACACTATCAAAGTTGACTCATTTCCAATAATTTATCAGCTACATTAACTCATATCATGTTGAAACAAAACATACAATTTAAAACCCATAACAATTAGCTTTTGAAAAGCTTTTCTACATGATGTACATAACACATGTAATTACATGACAAGCTGGAACAATTGTTTCAGAGTTCTCTGTAGTTCAGCACTTAACATTTTTAAAACAAATATAACTACTTGTTTCACTGATATATAGAAAAAGGTCCTTATTTACAAAAATATTTTAAAAATGTGTAACAAACTATCAACCAGAATAGCATACACATGAGCCCAGCAGCGTTTACTAGTTGAGACGATCTTATGTTCAGAGATGCCAAGAACCTGATACTTCTATTCACTTCAGCTGGAGATGTGGCTCTTCAGCACTGGGGGTGCAGAAGACCACCAAGCAAAGTACCTCAAGACAAGTACCACCCAAAATTAGAGAACATCTTTGAAAATGTTAGCTTTATTCACTAAGCATTTCACTTCTAGGCCCATGAAAAAGTTATAAAAACCAGCTGGAAATGCTGATGCTGATCTCCTGAGGTGTTTTAAAAAAAATCTTAAGTCTTTGAATAACAACATATGAACATTTGAAACCTCCATAAATATTTACAAGCTCAATATTCTCTCCTCTGTCAAGCTTCAGCCTGGAGCAAAGTTTAACATCATACAGCTAATTCCCCTAAATTACAGTGTTATTACATCATGGCATCTCTGATATAATCAGAATGTACTGCTCTAAATGTTATAATTAAGTATTCTGTCTATAAACAGAGGCTTTAGGAATAATACAGGTTTCCTAACAGAACCACAGGCAATACAATGAAAGGCTCTTTGGACACACAGCAGCATTTCTCATGCAAGCTGTTGACAGAAAAAGGAGACTGGCCAGTTTTAAAGACATCAGCATCAACTTTTATCCTCAGATGCCTCCAGATGTCAGTATACAGTAAGAAGCAAAAAACTTTGGAGGACGTAACCCTAAATGAAAACAAAAGTGGCTCCACTCCTTAGTCCTTTCTACAGAGGCAGAAAAATCAATTAACCCCTTTCACAGTGCAAAAGATTTTAACTTTCTTATCAAGATGTGTGGGTTGCTGCAACAGCATTTACCACATAGACTCAAGCTCACTCCGCATCCCTGCACAGAGGAAAAAGGCTCCCGTTCCTGTAGTCCTGACCCTAGTAACAGAGCTTCAACAAACCAGCCTTTTGCCCTCTTACCAGCATTGAGAAGTTTTTGCATTCCTTGAGAGCAGACAGAATCCAGAAAGTGAAAAGGTAATTTCTCTGTTATTAAATCTCCCTTTCAGAGACTAGTCCAATATAGGGAAAGGGGTCAAAGATAAATAAAGCAGATTAAATCCTGAACATGGAGAAATCCTACCCCTGGACACATCCTTGATACACTGGGGAGTTCAGGGATGGAGAGCAGTCCAGTGAACAGGGCCCTCCACTGGGAGTCAGCAGACCTGGGTTCTATTTCTAGCTCTGTTACTGACCTGGAGCAAGCCACTTCTCCTCTCCGATGTGGTTTCCCCGTGTAAGACAGAGCGCGCAATACCGACCCGTCCTTCGGGCTCGCGGGCTGGAGAGCGCTGCCCAAGAGCCCCGGCTTACAGCGGCACTCGGGCGCAGGCAGGCACCCGGGACACCCGGGGTCCGCCCCGCTTTGCACCTTGCCAACGCCCGCACCGCCCGGGCCACGAGGCCTTGTGGCTCTGATTTTGGGCAGCTTCTGGGGGCCAGTCTCGAGGGGGCGGGGCTCGGGGCCGCCGCCTAGGCCCGACTCCCCCGGCTCACAGCGCCGACCCCCGCCCAGAAGCCGGCTGGAAAGGAGAAGGGGCGCCCCCGGCGTTCCCACCCCCGGGGAGCGCCCACACCTGCTCCCCCCCGGCAAGGGGCCGGCGGACCACCGCTGTGTGGGGCGGGGGGGGGGCACAAGGGGGCTCCTACCCCCCCCGGCCGCAAGCGGAGCAGCCCCAGGAGCTTGGAGCAGCGCCGGGGGGAGGCAGCTCAGCGCAGCCAGCCCCAGAGGAAGGGACCCGCCAGGGCCCCCGGGGCGGGCGGGGCGGGCCCGCCACCGAGCCCCCGAGCGGGAAGGCGAGGGGAGCCCTCGCTGTACCCCGTCAGGGGGGCACGACCCGGCACGCGCCCCGAAGCCGGCCGAGGCGAGCCGCTCACCTCTTAAAGTCCCTCATGAGCCTCCGCCTGGCCGGGGTGGACATGATCGTCCCCGGGGAAAGAGAATCCCCGTCCACAGGCGCCTCAGCACCGCTCACAGCGCGGCGGCCTCCCTGCCCGTCCCCAGCCGGCGGCGGCGGCGGCTGCACAAACAACCCCGCAATGGCGTCTCGCTCCGCCTGAGGGGGGGTGGGGGGGGGAAGAGAGAGAAAGTCACAGGCCGCTCTGCGACCGTACCACTACCTCTGCCGGGGGGGAGATTGCGTGTGTCCGCCCGCCCTCAGAACGTACCACTGCGCCTGCTGGGGGGAGGTGGTAAGCGAAGAGGCTAGCCAGGAGTCCCGCCTTCGAACGTGCCACTGAGCCGGAGCCGGGGGGAGGGGCGGGGTCAAGCGTGGACGCCTCTCCATCCTAGGCAGGTCGCCTCTCCAGCCCAGGCCCTGACAGGGGGCAGCCCCTGGAGGCAGGAACGTGCTCAGAAGGCCCAAATCAGAGCCCTTCTAACAGGTTCCCAAGGAGTCTGTATAAAAAGGCACTTTTATTCCGAAATAAGAGGGTCCACACATGGAGTGGTTCGAGAGTAGCTAGTCTGCTTTAAATTCACACCCCACCTTATTCCAAAATGACTTTCACGTGTAAACCAGCCGCAACAGGGGCTATCAGGTGCCGGGCACAGTTAATGCTGCTTCCACCATAGCCCCCAAGGAGCACATACCCACAAGCTCTGCCTACACTATCGGGGCTGAACTGGCTTAGCAATATTGCCACAGCTATGCCTGCATAACCCTGTAGTGAAGATGTAGCCTATGCTGATGATTTCTCCATCTGTAGGAACACTAACTGTCTGAGCAAGCATTGTTAGAGCAGCAGAAGTATTCTTCCCTTGACCTACATGTGTCCACACTAGGGGTTCGGTTGACATAGCTACGTCATTCAGGAGTGTGGATTTTCCACTGATGTGGCTATGTCAACCTACATTTAAAACGAAGACCATGCTTCAATGTAGCTGCTTCTCTGCTTCATACCTTAATTTTCAGAGTCCCCACTGAATAGAGTGAGTGTGAAGAGCTTTCTGTGGGGCCCAAAGGATGAGAAGGGCAGACATGAAGCTTAGCTGTTGCTTCTCTCCTTTCTTTGCAAGCATTCAAATATTCTGACTTGGGTCTGAAAAACTCATGATTGGCTTATAAATCATGACATTTAAAAATAAAACATTTTGGGTAAGACTGGTTGAAAATTTCAAGACTGGAAAAAATATTATTTGACAAAAATTCACAGAGTCTGCTTCATATGGAAATTTTCTAGTTGTCAGATGAGAACATTTCAGTTTTGTGGTTTTTGATACAAAGTCAAAATTTTCAACAAAAAATCTCAATTTTCTGACTAACTCTGATTTGGGGTTCTTTTTATTTGCTTTCTAGTGTTTGAGCCTTTGAGGTACACTTGAATCATACTTCAAGCTTTCATCTGCAACCATGAGGGCTAGAAACTTACTTTAACAAATTTAAAGCTGAGTTTTTCATGTAATTATATGACTCCAGAATCTAGGGCTTGAAAAAAAAAACACAAAAAATCATGACAGTCATGATAAAATTGCAAGAGCTGGCAACAAAAGGGTCCCATTATGCTAGGTGCCATGCAAACATATAGAAAAAGATAGTCCCCGCCCCAAAGAGTTTATAATCTAAGACCCTATCCTGTAAATGTTATTCATATGATTACATTTAAGAATGTTTATATTACCATTGTCCCAAGACAATGGAACTGCTCACCTGTAAGTTAAGCATGTGCATAAGTGTTTGCAGGATCAGGGCTTAGTAACAGAAGACAAAAAGGATTCATTAAGTTAGTTAGTTCATCTTTATTAATGCAGGATTATTTCCTACATCAGTAGGAAATAATTCCCTCTGCCCATGTGCCATATGACCCTCCTCTTCTCTTTCAAAACCCCTCCCCTGATTTCCTTCACTGTCATTCCTTTGTTGGTACCTCCTGTGTATCTTATCTGGCCTTTATATTGTTTATGTTGTACAAATTAAATGATAAATTCCTCAGGGAAATGACGTTCAGCTTTGGCTTTGTAAAAAGCCATGTGCATGTTTGGCCCTATACAAGTAATAAATAATAATTTAATAAGGTTAGTTTAACAAAATCCATAGTCTTTATTGTTGTTAATATGCTGCATACCCTGGCTACTGAGAACTTTGTGGTGGCAGTGGGGATACAATTCAGTTCTCCTGTGCCAAAAGCATTGTTCTCTACTCCTTGAAGGAGACCTTCAATACATTAGTGATTGGCAGTATACAGCCTAGGATGCATAGCTCAGCAATTCTGATACCATCCAGTAGAAGGCAGTGGTATTCTTACACTCTGGCTAGCTCATGACTACTATTCAGTGCATTGTCAAAATCAGATATAATGTGATCATCTCATATAGACTGATTTTAATAAATTAAGGGGATATTTTATGTTATCCTGCAATTAAAGAAACATTTTAATTAATTAATTTTCTTAGCAAATTAAAAACAAAGGTTTATGCATTTTCTCTTTCAGTTTATATGTAATTATGTGGTGGGCTTTTTTTAATATTAAATTTTTTACTGTAATAATAAAAGTATGCAGTTAATATACATGTGATTTGTGGGTTTCTCTTGTCATTCCCTTGCTATGAAGATTGAATGTATTTACTGAAAACCTCACTGCAGGAGACAGTCATTTTAGACATCTGTTGATATTGTTTTCCTGCAGTACACTATTTAACAGACTTTAAATTATTATTGCAGTTACACCCTATTGTGTTTCACTAAGCGCATTTAAGTTAAATATTACTTTTTCTTTATCATGTACTATAACTTATCATGCAACAATGCGTTACAGTGATTCTCTATAAAAGGTTTTCAATCTGAAATTTTTTTCTTACATGGTCTCATATTTATATATGTTTATATTGATTTTTTTTCATTCAGAAATGTGCAGAATAACACTGTAATAATGGCTAATACTTTTGTCTGGTTTTAAGTCAGTTATTGATTCCTATTTATTTTTCCCTGAAAAGGGATAACATTTGATTATGGCTGAAATTAAATCAAAAGTAACATTTTTGTTCAAATCCTGAATAGTTCTTAGACTGTAAACAAGACATTTTTATAACATATCCTTAAATAGAAAATCTTCTTACATGCAGAAACAAGGGATTTCTGCCTTTTAATAAGCCTTAAAAATGTTAGGATATGGCAAAGAAGCCGAACTGTTTGTTTATTTTTATATTTGTTATAGTATTTCAAACCCACAAAAACTTCATTAAAAAAATTCAGGTTACTAGGGCCGCGTTTCTGCAATCTCCCTGTGGAGCTTATTCGAGGATTAGGGCCTCAGTGACAAGGAAGTTACATATAATATAATCAACACAACCCAAGCACCTAAAATCAATTAAATGAATAATTAAAGGCATCAGTCATAAACTGGTTATTATTTATTTCTGATACAATCTTTCCTACATGCCCCAGCTGAGTTTGAAGCCCTATTCTGCTAGTACAAACATATAGAGAGCATTGCCACTCCAAAGTTTGCAGTCTAAGGGACCAAAATGTGATCCATTTTGTGCTTTGGTGAAGGGGAATAAGAGGCTATAAGGCACCCACTCACATCATGAATAGCAGCTTCTGCAAAGCCACTAGTAATAGTAGATGTGTGGTACACCAAGGAATGTACATTGTACCCAGCACAAGCTTTATACCTGGTATATCTTTTCCTCACTGAGAACCAGAGGGAAACTAGGAGTCAGATGAGTCACAATCTGTTTTCCAGACTGCTTCTGAAGCAACACAAGGCAAAGCCATGATTGAGCCCTAAAGGGAGCAAGTAAAGGCTGAGAAAAGAAATATAACATGCTGCCTCTCAATATATTAACATAACCATTATTCTTACCAAGCCCAAAGAAGCAGGTATTTTATCACAGCTGTAACTCTATCCTATGGATATTTAAATGCATTTTTTGCTATCTTCTTGCTTTGCTTGCTCCCTGTATGTAAACATAAATATATTAAGAAAGCTTGTTCAATATGACAGGTTAGTTAATATGGGTATTGACACTATAGCTGTTGAGAAGGTTTTCAGAACTGCTGTGTTTAAGAACATAAGAATAGCTATGCTAGGTCAGACCAATGGTCCAGCTAGCCAGTATCCTGTCTTCCAACAGTGGCCATTGCCAGGTGCTTCAGAGGGAAAGAACGGAACAAGCTATCATCAAGTGATCGATCCTGTTGGCCATTCCCAGCTTCTGGCAAAGAGCAATCCCTGCCTACCCTGGCTAAAAGACATTGATGGCCCTATCCTCCATGAACTTATCTAGTTCTTTTCTGAACCTCATTATTGTCTTGGCCTTCACAACATCCTCTGGTAAGGAGTTCCACAGATTGACTATGAGTTGTGTGAATAAATACTTCGTTTTGTTCGTTTTACACCTGCTGTTTATTAATTTCATTTGGTGACCCCTAGTTTTTGTGTTAGGAGGAGTAAATAACACTCCCTTATTTATTTTCTCCTCACCAGTCATGATTTTATAGACCTCTATCATATCTCCCCTTAGTCATCTCTTTTCCAAGCTGAAAAATCCCAGTCTTATTAATCTCTCCTCATAAGGAAGCTTTTCCGTACCCCTAATCATTTTAGTTGCCCTTTTCTGTATCTTTTCCAATTCCATATTTTTTTGAAATGGGGCAGCCAGATCTGCATGCAGTATCCAAGATGTGGGCATACCATGGATTTATAAAGAAGCAAATACCATATTTTCTATTTCATTATCTATTCCTTTCCTAATCATTTCCAACATTCCCTTAAGAGTTGATATTTTGAACTAGCCACAATGATGCCAAGATCTCATTCTTGAGAGGTAACCGCTAACTTACACCCCATTGTTTTATATGTACAGTTGGGATGCTGTTTTCCCAATTACTTTACACTTATAAACATTAAATTTCATCTGCCATTCTGTTGCCCAGTCACCCAGTTTTGCAAGATCCCTTTGTAATGCTTCACAGCCTGCTCTGGACTTAACTCTCTTGAGTCGTTTTGTATGTCGTCTGCACATTTTGCCATCTCACAGTTCACCTGTTCTCCAGATCATTTATGGACCTGCTTAATAAGACAGGTCCCGCTACAGACCCCTGGGGGACACGACGACTCAGCTCGCTCCATTCTGAAAACTGACCCTTTATTCCTACCTTTCAGGCAAAGACCTGCCCTCTCAGCCCCTGACAGCTTAGGCTGCTCACCAGCCCTCGGGGAGGGCCCTTGTCAAAGGCTCTCTGACAGCCCCCTGCACTACACCCCTGGACAGTGCTTGCCGCACAGGCAGCTCAGCAGGAACCAGGCCTAGCATTCCCCTCTGCGGGCCCCACCCCGCCTGCCTCTGACCCCCGGCTGCCTGCCCACAGCTAGGCTGCCCGCAGGGCTAGGCCCGCGGTGACGTAACACGCGCCGCTCCGCCAGGGCTGGGATAACAGGGCCGTGGCGGGCCCGCGGGCAGGGTTACCGATGACACGCCTCGCCCTACTCCCGCGCACGCACTGCCCTGGCGACAGTGACGTCATATGTAATGCGTCACTCCCCTCGCCCCCAAAGCCCGCACCTACTCATCTCTCCGCCAATCAGCTGCACCCACACCTCCCTCTCCCACCCCCACCTCTTCCCCGGAGCCCCGCCCCCGCTCTCCTCCCCAGCAGCCCCGCCCCGCGCCTTCCTCCCACTTCCGGGCGGAAGGCGGTGGTGAGGTCACGGAGGCGCTTCGGCCGGTGGGCGGATCCTACGAGCGCTGTTGCTGCGGCGGGCGGTTGCTATGGTAACAAGGCCGGTGGGGTTGCCGTGCCGCCTCGGGGCTAGAGTAGACGGGCCCAGCATGGAGAGCGGGCTCGAGCAGGTCAGCTGCGCTCAGGCAGGCTGGAGCTGGGCGCTGCCCAGGCAAGGGGGGCGCCGAGGGGCTGGCAGGGGAACCGGGTGCGTCAGGGTGGTGGCGGCCGGGGGTAGCTAGGCTGGGTAGGCAGGGCTAGGCCGGTGGGAGGGTGGGCTGGGGGTAGGTAGATAGAGCTAAGCAGGGGGGTAAGTAGGGCCAGGCCGGGGGAGGGGTGGGCTGGGTTGGGTGGGTAGGTAGGGTGAGGCCAGGGGTGGGCAGGATGGGTGGGTAGGGCTAGGCTGGGGGAGGGGTGGGCTGGGTTGGGCGGGCGGGTAGGTAGGGCTAGGCTGGAGGTGGGCAGAGGTGGGGTGGGTTGGATGGGTAGGTAGGGCTAGGCCGGGGGCAGGAGGATTGCACTGGGTGGGTAGATAAGGCCGGGGGAAGAGGCTGGTAGCTAGATTGGGGTGTGGGGTTGTGCTGGCTGTATAGGAAGGGCTGGGGAAAGGGCTGCTAGGTAGGTGGCCGGGGGGGGGGCTGGGTGGGTAGATAGGGCTGAGGGAAGGGGATGGGTAGGCCAGGGGCATGAGGGTTGCACTAATTGGGTAGATAAGGCTGCAGAGAAGGGACTGGTGCTGGTAGCTGGACTGGGGTGCCCTGGATGTGTAGGTAGGGCTGGGGAAAGGGCTGGTAGCTAGAC
This sequence comes from Mesoclemmys tuberculata, assembly GCA_007922155.1. Lineage (NCBI taxonomy): Eukaryota > Metazoa > Chordata > Testudines > Chelidae > Mesoclemmys > Mesoclemmys tuberculata. The sequence goes on along the minus strand of ML675615.1, from coordinate 21,657,343 downwards.
TGGAGGGTGGGGAGTGCACTGCATGTGTGAGGAGGGGCTGGTTGTTAGGCCTGGGGGAAGTTTGTGCTGGTTAGGGGTTGGTGGCTGGTTTGGGCAACAGGGGATGTGGTACTAGCTGTGGAGCTGGTAGCTAGTGGCAGCCCGGGGGGGATGGAGGGAATTGTTGCTTTTGACCACCAAGGCTCAAATGATGAGTTTTTCTCGGGTTCTGAGGCAGCTGGCATTCAGTCAAGGCCTTCCTCTGGTGTGTGACTAATAAACCTGGCAAGGCAAGGCGTGAGATGTAACTATTCTCTCTCAGTTTATAGCCCTAGTCATTGGGGAGAAGGGAGGAGGGTTTGGGGACTCTTGCTGAGGAATCATGTGCCCCCATGTGGGGGAAGTGTAGGTCTAGAGTAGCTCCATATAAATTCCTAGATAGTTAGATCAGGGTTTCAGGGAGCCCCTGGTTCTCTTTTTCAGGTTTTGTAGGGGTGGGGCATTCCTGGGAAGAGACCACATGAAAGATTCTGGGCAGAGTTCCATAGGGTAGGTAAGCTCTGTCTGAATTCTCAAGGAACACCTGCCACCCATAAAATGATGTAGGTTATTTCTTAAACATTTCCAGATCACAGAGTTTGAGAGAATGAATCCTAGTGTTACTCTGTCTTGCTTTTACCACAACCCCCAATAAATGTTGTGATTTTGATCCCACTGAGTCAGTGAAGGGGCTTGTGAAGGGGCTTGTTATCAGTGGTACAAACAATGTAGAGGTCAAGTTCTTCTTGCCCTGGTTAAACATGCCATTTCTTATAATAGTTGATTAAAAAGTTAAAGACCCTAGTTTATGCACCTATACTACATGAAAAGAGGATGAACTTTTTAATAACTAAATCTGTTGTATAAATTTAGCATGAAGTTTGGCTAAATTAAAAATTAGTGGAGCTAATAGATTTCAGGAATTCTAAACAGTTGAGGTTGAGATCAGAGGTCCTGCTCTCTGATTAAAGGAGTTTCCAGTGGATTGATTTTGATCAACACTCTTTGGACAATTAAGTTTATTTCACTGTTGGTGTGAACCTTCTGAAACATTAAATCTGACTTTATTAAGATTGTTTAAAGCCTTGTTGGTCACTTTTTTTGGCTTACCCTTACATATTTTAGAATTGTATAATTATATGAATATTATTGCACTAACTTTGCCCTTGCATTGTTCATGGTTTCATTGTTCATTCCTTTCCTTTTATTGAGAGTTAAATATAAACATTGTTTAAATGTAATGTTATGTAAGTAGTTTCTGGAGATTGTCTATATGCACTTAACTACTTGGTTGTAATGGAAATGCACATGTGAAAAAGGACTGCAGGATTAGGCCCTAAGAGACTATTACTGTTGTAACTGACATACATTTCACAAAAAGAACCAAATATTTAAAATGTACAATGGAGTTATTACTGTGTGTATGAGTAATTCCCCATGTTAATGTTGTCTGCAATTATATGTTTAAGAAAACTGAAGTATAGTGTGTGCCTCAAAATAATTTTTAATATTTTCTCTTTCTATGAAGAAATAAAAATCAGACTGGAAGATGGAGATGTACGAGACCCTTGGCAAAGTAGGAGAAGGGAGTTATGGAACAGTAGTGAAGTGCAAACACAAGGAAACAGGACAGATAGTAGCCATTAAAATATTCTATGAGAAACCAGAAAAATCTGTCAACAAAATTGCTATGAGAGAAATAAAGTTTCTAAAGGTTGGCTTTTTTTGGCTTAATCGTTTTGTAAATCAAAAAGAAAAGTGCTGGGAAATCAAATTTGTATCATTACTGGCATAACTCGTGGGCTATTAAACATACAAAATGTACCAAGAAAAAGTATGCTGTTTGCTTGACTTGTTTTATTGTCAAGCCTTTTAAAAAATAAAGTGAAGATAAAATTTGAGGCTACGGTTTTAAAAGAAACTTGATAGGTGAAACAGTCCATATTTAACATATTAACCTCATCCACCTTGTCCTTTTCATCTTTAAAACAGTAGATAGCATAGATGTGAGTTTTGATGGGATTTTAATTTGGCACAATTTTGCAAACAATCTGATGTGTAGTCCTATGTAGTCACTGGCACAAAGTCTGCTGATGTTGGCTTTTGATGCAATTGACATAGATATATTGGTAATTTCTTTACCCCTTGTCCTCAAAAATTATGTCAATCTATTGTGATTCATGGTAGTTTTGCTGAAGATGCTCAAGTGTAAGAGAAATATAAAACACATTAACCTCTTTCTACCAATGTAGAACATACCAGTAGCATACGTATTTTGACTTACCAAATTAAACCCCTTCCCATTTTTAATATTGGGTTGGCAGTCATGGAGTTCCATGGTTGAGTCCATCATCGATTTACCATTTGACTTTAGGTAATTCGCACATTCTCTTTTGGACTAGATCCTCAGCTGCCTCAGGCAATTGGGTAGGAAGAGCAAAAGTGGCTGCAGTCCACCTTTTGTGACTTTCCAATTCAAACTCCAGGTTTGCAGCTGTGAGTGATGCCTGGATTCCAGCAGCCCCTGAAAGGCCATTCTGGGAGCTGCACATTACCAGACTACAGCAGTACTCGGGTCACACCACTTTCCCCAGGCCCTTTCCCCGGTACATTTCCTATAGCCTACATCCTATCCACAAGGGGTGTGGTGCAGTCATTATCCCATTCTGTGCCACCTAGGAATAGAGGAGGAATCTCTATGGGTATTTTCTCTCAGAGGTTCCCCAGCATCATTTTGTGGCAGTGAAGAGGTGTCCCACTCCCCTGAGGGTTGACCTGCCCCTGCACCCTGTGGATTCATAGGAGGGCAAAGCAGTGCCCTTGGAGGCTCCTGCCAGAAAGTCAATGCAGACATAGACTGTATTATGTTTTCATGCTAAGCACCTTAGAGATGATTTAGGGCAAATGCATGTTTGACTGGGCTTGCCCAATTCTCCCTCAGCCAACCCAGTGTTTGCAAATTTAAAGCCTAAGGTTTGAATTAGATTTTCATAGTTGAATGACTGGGTCATAAAGTCTGATTCTCAGCACCAACCCCACTCGTTGCTATCACAGGACATTTATTTTTTAATTTGATCCTTGTCAGTTTTTAATGAAGCATTGGGGAAAGTATAAAAAATAGATTCTACTCGAAGGGCCTGATCCTCCAACTTGTATAGAAGTCAATGGGAATACAGGCTCTAGCTCTAAATCTAGACTAATTCCATGGGCCTCAGTGGTATTAATTTGAATGGATGCACCTATAACTGAGAAAAGAATGTAGCCCAAAATTATTCATGATGGTTATAATTAAAAATTTGAGACACATTATCTTGGTAGTCCATTAATAAACAACTTAATAAATCTTTAAAAACACTAAAACTAGAATATAAATAAAATATGGAGTTTAATGTGAAATAGTGCACATTTTTAACAAAACCAGTTTGACATGAATCTGTAATTGGTTAATACAAATAAAATACACATACGAGGTTTTTTTTATCTTCTGGTCAGTCAGCCATTTCAGTTATATTATTCTTGGCTTACACCCCTGTAACTGACTGCAGTTTTTGGTTCATCATTAGTGAGTTCTGACAAAGGATGGGGGGGAGAGAGTTCTGGCTTTTGTATCACAGAAAAAGCTGCTTTTGGGGGGCCTTTCAAGACTATAGCATGGGTTTTTTTCTTCTTAATTAGGTCCAGTGGTATCAACAAAGTTTTAGCAACTTACTAGAATATATTAGTTCAGATTCAGCATAATTTTGGGAAAATAGCTTAATAGTAATGGTTTAATTACTGGGTGGAGGCTGGAGTAGAGGAAATAAGTATTTCTGAATATTTGCAAAATGATGTAAATCATGTCTACCCTTGCAAGTATGCCTTAGTGAAGGAGAAAAACTATCCTAATTGAAATAAATACTGAAAAGCTACAGTAGAATGTTTTATTTCCTCTCTTGCCAACAGCAATTTCGTCATGAAAACCTGGTCAACCTGATTGAAGTATTTAGACAGAAAAAAAAAATTCATTTGGTGTTTGAATTTATTGATCATACAGTTTTAGATGAGCTACAGCATTACTGTCATGGACTGGATAACAAAAGACTTAGAAGATACCTCTTCCAGATCCTTCGAGCAATTGAGTATCTCCACAGCAACAATGTAAGTACTTCATAGGAGCTACAACGTAAGGCTAAAACAAAGTGGGGGTGTGTTTTCTGATTACACATGTTTCATCTTCCTGGATCTGAATATGTTAATTCCTTATTTAAAAAAATTCTAGTTTCCTAAGAATAGCCTAAATGCCTCCAACTGAATTTTGATTTTTAGAACTGAAACAGTTGTGCAATAAAATATGGAAGTCATGCAAGAGTTAGCCATTAAAGGGTTAGGTATTGTTATTCTCAGGGATGGACGGTGCCCACAATTGGATCCAGATCTGAACTTTGGTTCTGGGATGTTTGGAGCTTGGGTTATGGTTCTTGTCCATTTCTGATTATTATTGCTTTATTATTAACCTACCGCATCACTGTATCGCTCAGTTTCAGATTTTCAGGGCAATTTGCTTACAGCACATTGCTCTCTATCCCCAGCTCTCTCTCTCGGTGTTTTCTCCCTGGTTTCCAGCGTGCCTGTTTTTTTTGTCTCTTTGTTTTGCAGGGTGCTGTGGTGTTCAGTGGTACTTCTCTTTTTCTCTCCACCCCTACACATTAGGTTGTTGCTGTTTGTAGCAGTAGCAGCTTATTGTCTTCACCCTCTGCTGACAATTTTGAGAATTTAGGGAACCATATTCCTTTATTGTGATCCTAAAGTGGAAAAATGTATGTGTTTGCTTCAGTCCATGCTCTTTGAGAGTAATCTGCTTTTACAGAACCCCTTTTATAGTTAAGGTAGATTTGACTTTCCTTCTTTTGTTCAGGTCATACATCGTGATATCAAACCTGAGAATATCTTAGTATCACAGACGGGAATTACTAAACTGTGTGATTTTGGTTTTGCTCGGACATTAGCTGCCCCTGGTGATGTTTATACAGATTATGTGGCTACACGATGGTACAGGGCTCCAGAACTGGTATTAAAAGACACCACATACGGGAAGTATGTATTTTTGTTTACATCCCTTATTATTAAGCCGGCATGGAGCAGCATTGTTAGAACTTATTCTTTTTAGTGCAATATACTTGTAGGTGCAACAATTTTCCTATGAAAATCATGTTAAACCAATAGAAGAATTTAAAATCACTATGACAAATCAAATCTCCAGTGCCTGAACATAGTAAGGTAACATTAGATGGTGCCCTGTCACTTATTTTAAAGAGTGGCTCTTGCTTTGATTGGGGAGATTAAAATAATAACAACATCCATTCCCAATACCCAACAAAATGTCCACATATATGGGCTCATATATATGCATTTAGGACTTGATCCTGAACCAACTGAAGTCAATGGCAAAGCTTCTACTGACTTCAGTGGTGCATTGTCTACCATTAAATAGAATGCTCTAATTTTATAGACCATGCAGCTTCTCAATATTTGTTATATAGTTCCTAAACAGATGCTAATCCTTTGAGTTACTATGCCAAAAACATCATTATCTTTAATCAGATTGTGACTATTTTCTGTGTTTCAAGAAGAGGATTAAGAGAAATGTCATGAAACAAGATACAGAAATATCTGGCAATTTAATGTGAGCATGCTAATTGAACTTCTACTGTTAAGTATGACTTTTGGAGAATAATATGCTAAATTCACTCATACATGCTAATGCTGCTACACAAGTTTGACTGATTTAGTAGTTGGTTGTATGATTAATTAGCTATATTAGTTATAGATCTTCATATATAGTTATACAAACTAAAAGAATTTCACAGCTAAATGTTGCAGTATTATTTCATAATTAATTGTGAAGATATTTAAAATGTGATTAATTCTGTTTTATCCTTCTATATTGTCAAATATTCAATTATTTTAAATATATTTTAATTTAAAAACAATTATTTTAAAATATCAGTTCTCTTTAAATATGTTTTATCTTAGCATTAGTCTCTGTATTGTTGAGCACTTTGTTCATTTCCTGATCTTAGACCTGTCGACATATGGGCTTTAGGATGTATGATCATTGAGATGGCCACTGGAAATCCTTATCTACCCAGCAGCTCGGACCTAGACCTACTCCATAAAATTGTGACAAAAGTAGGTGAGTGTTGCTGATGTGTAATGCAGACAATATTTAAGAAAAACATTGACATGCTATATCAGTTTGATTGCTGCACTGTAGAATCATAGGAATGTAGGGTGGAAGGAATCTTGAGAAGTCATCAACTTCAGTCTCCTGCACTGAGACAGGACCAAATAAACCTTTACACTGTCTCTTGGTTTTTCCAACCTGTTCTTAAAGTCTCCAGTCATGGGGATTCCACAGCCTCTTTTGGAAGTCTATTCAAGCTGTTAACTAACCTTATAGTTAGAAATGTTTTTCTAATATGTAACCCAAATCTCCCTTGCCGCAGATTAAGTCCATTACTTCTTGTCTTACTTTCAGTTGACATAGAGAACAATTGATCATAGTCCTCTTTATAAGAGCCCTTATCATATTTGAAGATTGTTATCGGGTCCCCCCATCAATCTCCTTTTCTCAAGACTAAACATGCCCACTATTTTTAAACCCATCCTCACAGGTCAGGTTTTCTAAACCTTTTATCATTTTTTTGCTCTCTGGACTCTCTCCAGTTTGTCCACATCTTTCTTAAAGTTTGGGACCCAGAAATGGACACTGTAGAGCAGGACAATTACCTCCCATGTCTTACATGCCACACTTCTATTAATACATCCTGGAATGATATTAGCCTTTTTAGCAACTGCATCACATTGGTGATTGATATTCAAATTGTGATTCACTATAATGCTGAGGTCCTTTTCAGCAGTTCCACCAACTAGCCAGTTATTCCCCATTTTGTAGTTGTGTATTTAATTTTTCTTCTTAAGTGAAGGACTTAGCACTTATCTTTACTACATTTCATCATGTTGAATTCAGACCAGTTGTCTAATTTGTCGAAGTAATTTTGAATTCTAATCCTGTCCTCCAAAGTACTTGCAACCCTCCTAAACTTGGTGTCATCTACAGATTTTATAAGCATACTCTCCACTACATTATCCAAGTTATTAATGAAAACTGAATACTAGATACGCCCTCTCAGTTGGAAAACAAACCATTGCTAACTATTCTTTGAGTACAGTCTTTCAATCTTTCATGTCACGTCTTTCATGTACCTTATAGTAGACCACATTTCCCTAATTTGCTTATGAGAATGTCACGTGAGACTGTGCCAAAAGCCTTACTAAAATCAATATGTAGTATGTTTATTCCTCTGCCCCCCAATCCTATGAAAGAACAAAAGCAGGCCATCACAGAGCTCAGTGCAGGATTGGGGCCTTACAGACCTGCTATAAAAATGTTCCTTATTAATTAAACACCATTACTATTTCCAATATATTTCTACTGGCATGACAGATAGGCACTTTTTGAAAAAGCTATTCATTTGGGAAAACTGTCATTTACCATACAATGCCTTTTTATGCACATAAAATATATAGGAATAGGGCAGTCTGGAGTTAACATAATGTTATCTAATCATGTTAAATAAAATCTTTTCAGCATCGTTATTAACATTTAAAAGTTAATTTAATTAATGTGTAAGCAGATTTAAACAGAGTGTTATGGGGCAACTGAAAGCATCCATAAGTGATACCACATCCAGATACAGTTGTGATAGGTACTCGAAGACATACCTAAGATAGCCAGATATACAAACAAGTTCTCCGCACTACTTTACTTTGCCAAAATACTCTCTGTATTGACAATGTGTGTGAAATCAATAGAATGTAGACGTTGTGGAGTTCTGTACTAGAGTTCCAGGGAAAGGTACTGCAAGAACTTTATAATAATAAAAATGCATCAAAGATATAAAGAAAAGCATGTGTTTTTCTCTTTTCCTCTGAGCTTCAGACTTGCAGCATCATAAATCCTGTTTATTTTATCCTTCTAACACTGTGAAACTGTAGGCAGGAAAATGCTAATCGTAAAATTCAGTGAAGATCATTTCATAGTCAATATGCTTGTTCATGCTGCTGTGCATTGCAGTAGTTTGTTCTGATGATATGAACCACAAACATGGGGAAAAAGCCTCATCATCAGCAGAGTTATACACATATAAAACTACTTCATTCCTCAAACTGCAAATATAATCTATAATGCAGAACTAGTGTTTACTACAAGGATCTGAATTTTATGTGGCTTTCCTCTTTGGGAGGGGAAGTAGAGAGGGAAATATAGCGATCTAGCATTGTTGCTGGATATTTTTCAGCTTTACTTTGAAGCTTAAAAGCATTTTTGCTGAGAGATTTTTAATTAATCTTAGCCATCCTCATAGGAATAGTAGACTAAGAGTGCTGTATATATACTTAATTATATGTATTTAAAACAGACTGATTTATTGGCTGCCCACAATGAATTTTGAAAACTATATTTTCTTTCAGGCAATTTGACGCCTCATCTTCAGAGTATTTTTATAAGGAGTCCCGTTTTTTCAGGGGTGGTCCTTCCTGAAGTCCAGCACCCTAAAAATGCAAGGAAAAAGTATCCCAAGCTCTGTGCATTACTGGCAGATATGGTTCATGTATGTTAGAAGAGGTCTGAGTATCATGCTCACTGTTGATTATTATTTGTAGCTGTGCATAATGTGTAATATGTACAAGCCAAAGTTTTCACCAGTAAGCCCTTAATGACCCCAATCCATGATGGCTTGTTTCAAAAGTCAATAGGACTTGTGCTCCGAAGTCACTTACATGATTTTGAAAATTCTACCCAATGCTATAAATATATGTACTGTTTTAATTACTATATTCACTACTATTCAATTACAGACAGTAATAGTGGGAGGAAAAAAAAACCCCGAATTTTATTGGAATATAGCAGTTCTTTCTTTGACACTGGAAAGTTGGTTTCAAGAAAATGAAGAATCTTATTACTTCAGTGAAAAGACCATAAACTATGTTTTCTTTAAGTGGATGAATTATAGTACTCACAAAATGAATGATTACATAGACTAAAGTGGATATAGTATTGCAGGATTATTTCACTCTTCTCTGCCTAGTTTTGTTCCATTGTAGATGTCTCTCACAATTTCAATAGGAAGTGTATTGTGAAAATAAATTGCCAGCAGTGCTAATTATGGTGGTTTTGTGATACTGATATATTTTCAGAAGAGAGTAAGTTGTGACCACCAAGTCACTGAAATAATGTTAGCCAGGTCTTTCAACTATACAGGAAGAATAGATTAGATTGTAGAGGCAGTGAATAGTGCCATACCTGAAAGATGCTTTAGATGCTAATGAGAGATAATTTCTAACTGGAGAGGACTATACTGTAGAATCCGTATGGATACAAAACCAGGTTGTGTGAGTACAAATATACTAGTAGCCACTGAAATTCAGTTACCTGCAAGCTACTATTATACTATTATCACACCACTAATACACAACATTGCTTACATTATAGAATACTATATGCGATTTAAAAAAATTCCTTCTAAAATAATCTCTCTGATATTTTACAGGCTTGTTTACAAATGGATCCCACTGATAGGATCTCATCTACAGATCTCCTGCAGCATGACTATTTTACTAGAGATGGATTTATTGAAAAGTAAGTATTTTGTTGGTCACTAAAACATAAAAAGCCCTAGTTTCGTATTTTTATAAGAGCTACAGTAAACAGGGAAGTACATGATACACAAATACAAGGGTAATAATTTAGAACAAGTGTATTTTTGTGAAGCTATAAGACCATTCAGTGATTGACTGTTTTATCCCTAGGATTTAAAAGAATTCAGTGTTCTTATAGGTAGTTGATCATGATGAAAATTGTGCTTCGTTAAATACTTGTGCCCACTTTTCCCAGTTGGTGGGTCTAGAGTAGTTAGGGACATAATTACAGCTGTTCTGTCAACTGTAAATCCGGATGGGAATAAGGATATGGCAGTGTCCCCAAAAGTAAACATGAGGTTTTTAGGAAAACTGTTCAATAAGATCAACTGAGAAATCTTAGCTATTATGTCCTCCCAAAAGGCATTAATACATGGGTGATTTCACAAACTCTGGTTATGTCCCTACCACACTGGGCTGAGTCCTCAGATGTTGTAAGTCATCATGATTGTGTTGATTTTAATGATGCTATGGTGATTTACACTAGCTGAGGATCCAGCCCATTGTCTCTGTCACAAAGGAATCTCTGCTAATTCTGTATGCATAACAAAAAGTGAATTTTAACCCTTGTACGAGGTATAATTGAAAATTCCTGAGTCTTATATAACATAAAAACAAGGGACTTTTAGTTCTCTGTAATTTTTATTTGCTTATTAGTACTGCTGCTATGTTTTATAAAAGTAAAAACGGCAAATTAAATGGAAGAAATCCTGTTAAGCAAAGCACTGTTATAATTACAGAAAATACTTTCAAGAACATAAATAGTAAGGCATGGAGCTACACATCTAACCAGAAAACAGTACTGTGTAATTGAAGCTACACATCTGACCAGAAAAAGAGTACTGTATAATTTACAGGGGGGGGGGCCACTGTTTGCTATTAAGGTTGCCCAACATGTCTCATTATAAGACTCTGTTTTCAGTAGCTTATGACATTGCCAGACTTCAGCTGCTTGGGCCGAAATTTTACAGGCTGGGTGTTTACCACTCGCTGAATTTTTCTGAAAAATTTCAGCAAAAATGGTTCAGCTATTTCTGAGACTAAAGCAAGGGAAAATATGTTATTTTGCCTGTTAAAAATAATTTTGGCAACTTTTTCTTTGAGCAACACTGGCACACACATGCTTTGGAGCAGGGACTTGAAATTTGTTTCAGGAATATGCTTTTTGCCATCCCAGCAAAAATCTACCCAAACCTGACTAAGTCAGTAAAAGTAAAGTCGCAGTTTGTGCATGCTTAAGACGTCTTTGATTTTAGTAGCTAAAATCTCCAAAGATTCCATTCTCACTGAGCGTACTTCATCCCCTCAGAACTCCTAGTGCAGACCAAACTGTGTATGCACCATCGCCACAGAGTGCCAGAGCATATTCTCTCCTGCCCATAGTTCAGGGGCAAAACTGGGCTTTCCCTATAATGGGCTGCTCCCAGCTGCTCTGGGCTGAAGTGAGACCAGGCGCTGGAACTGAGAGCAGGGAGCCTGTCTCTTCACTGCCCTCAATGCCCCTGATCCCCGTGCTGGCACCTAGGCAACATGGAAGAGAAGCCATCTGAGTCAAATGCAGTGGGGACAGAAGCTGGACTGAGAGCTGGGAAAGGAGTAAATAGAGGCAAGGAGTCTGGTGAGACTGGAACTGGAAGAGGAAGGGAAAAAACTGGACTGGGAACTGGGGGGAAGGAATGCTGGGACTGGGAGTGAGGAAAGGTTGAAATTGGGGAAGGGAGAGGAGGAGAGTCTGGGATTGGAAGCTGGAGCTGCGGGGAGTGGGCGGTTGGGTAAAGAGACTATGACTGAGTGTGGGATGGGGAGAACTAGGAGTGGAAGGGGAGTTTGAAACACTAGACAGCAAATCCTGGCCTAAGATGAGAAACCTGTGGAGAAAACAGTATGTGATCATGTTATTAAAGACAAATAAAGACTGTATCCTAATGCATATGCACAAGGGGTTCAAATTAAGATTGCCTTAATTCTGACATCTCCTGGCCTTTTAGAGCTTGACTTTGCAACCTTAAAAATGTTCTATTAATGTAGCTTTTTGTGTGTAATACAATATATGTGTAGCACAACTGAGTTGACATTACTGTTGAAATCTTAAATTTCACATTTCTTTATATTTAGTTAATTTAATTGTGCTAATATTACTTTAATAGGTGTTGCATTTAATTTTCTAGTTGGTTTTTTTTAACTAACTAGAGTTACGAAAAAAGTGATTGGCTGTGCTTAACAATGTTAGTATTTAAGCGGATACAAGTAATCGTGATTAGATATCTTATAATTTGTCAGGGCTGGAAACAAAGTCATTATATCCTTGAAAGGGGAATATTACCATCTTTCTGATGAGACTCTTATTTCTAGCCCTGGTTGATTGCAAGATATCAGACCTTAAGATTGTGACACTTTCATCTACAGAAAAGCTGTTTTAGGCCACATTTAGATTTTTTGTTCTCTCTTTAGCCCTGTGTGTTGAACTCATGGTAAGTAAGGCACCTGGATTCACAGATGGATGAATACCAAAAATAGTACCAGTAAGATTTTAAAAACTCCCTAAAGCATTTTGGAAAATAGATTTTCTCTGACATATACAGAAGACATTCTTTTGAGATGGTCTGTATAATTCATTCCTTGTTTCATCACTCATCAGTAATGTGGCCATCCCTAAACCTTTACATTATATGCCAACCTGTCCTGTATTTAGATAGTTAGCCAGCTATAGCTATAGGACCTGACATGATGCCCACGGAAGTTGATGGGATTTCTTTCATTGACTTCAGTAAGGCTGCATCTACACTGTGAGCCTGAGTTTTTGGTTATGCACCTTGGTTTCTGAGGTTATGAGCTAGAGGTACAATTCCCTGTTCACATACACATTCTCTCAATAGCTCTCATTGAGCTAATATGCTAAAAATAGTAGCGTAGCCATGATAGCAAAGGCAGCAGCAAGCAGAGGCATGGTAGGTCTGGGTGATTTATACTCAAGGCAGCTAGCCCATGTTGTTGCTTGCCACTGCCCAGCTACACTTCTAGTTTTAGCATGCTAGCCCAATGAGAGGTAGCACGAGTATGAGTATGCAAGCAGGCATAGCTTCAGTGTTTAATCAGGCCCATAGAGAACAATAGAAAATAAACAAAGTGTTTTATAGCTTAAAGACCACCATTTCTATGAGGGGAGGGGCATAATGGGTGTGCCCCTTTGCAACCTCAGAAACCCAGGTGTGTGCCCAAAACCTCTGTAAACACAAGTGCCCATTAATTTTTAGCATTACCTGTTTTGCATACATATACATAGCGTTTTTTTACACTGTAAAAAATATGCAGATTTTTCCTGACACACATCCCCTCCACAAGGGGGCAGAATGCCTACACCCAAAACACTGCAGCAGCACAGCTGCGCTGCCCTAGTGCTTTGGTGGGTATGTCTACACTTAAGATGCTACAACTATCTACACTGGGGGTTAGGTCACCTTAACAATGCCACTCAGGGCTATGTATTTTTTCACACCTTTGCGTGATGTAGTGAAGTAGACTTAATTTTCTAGAGTAGATCAGGCCATAGTGGACACTGCCTTTGCCAAAGGGAGAGCTTCTCCCATCAGTGTAGGAGGTAATCCATCTCTCTGAGAGGCAGTAGCTAGAAGAATTCTAGTAGAAGAATTCTTTTGTCGACCAAGTACTATCTACCATTGGAGTTGGGTTGGTATTGCTGTGTCTCTCGGGGTATGGATATTTTGCACCCTTGAGAGACATAGCTATACCGATGTAAGCTTCTAGTATAGACCAGCCCTGAATGTTTGATTCTTCAGGGCAGTTGTGTGCAATAATTTATATGTTTTAGTTTCTCTGTGTTGTAGGTTTGGAGGAGGTCTAGTATCAGCCACATGTTTCAGAACTGATTTCTAGTGGCCAGAAAAACAAACAAACATGAAATACAATTAATGTTTTGGCATAACACTTTACTTTTCGGTTGGGAAGTATAACTAACTGCTAATTAGTACAGTGGATGTAAATTAGACCTGATGCAAAACAGTTGTGTGTGAACTAGATGAGTGTGAAATTTATTTTTGCAGGATTAATTATGTTGGTGTCAAGTATTTAGCAAAAAAGAACTAAAGCATATCTTAAAAATGTTGCAAAACCTGCTAGACATTCATTGAATCGGTCAGACTTCAAAGGGATTTTGTTAATGTGTAATGCCAAGAAGTTTCCTTGATCTTTAGGGCAACAATAAATAGACTAATTTGTCAACACTATAATTGAACTCTCTAGATATGAATAAATTTTTCAATTTGAAAACTTTTATAAGGAACATAATGTACTTATTAGCAAACACTTTTAAAAACTTTTAGTTTAAAGAGCCAAAATAAAATTTGTAAAAGATATGTCCTTTATTGACATGCTTTATAATTTTGCCAAATATAGTTGCATCCTGCATAGATCTGCTTATAATATTTTTGGCAGGTAAATTTGTTAATTAATGGGTTATATTAAGTATTGGTCATAAAATGTTAAGAGAAAATACTGTATATATGAAAATAAAAAGAACATTATACTTTATCAGATTCTTACCAGAACTGAAGGCTAAATTATTACAAGAAGCAAAATTAAATTCTCTTTCAAAAGTCAGAGACAATAACAAAGAGGTTGAACTAATAAAAGATGAAAAGAGAACTATTCATATTAATGCCTCTCAGAATGGTCCAGTGGTTGGGAAGGTGAGAATTAATTTTCTTAAAATATTTATTGCTGCATTAAATTGTCATCTATTGTCCGTATAATTGCAATATAGCTGTAATAGATTGGACTGTCTCTCTGAAGTCAGTGTGGTTACAGTAGGAATAAATTTGGCCTGTTACATTTAGAGAAACAACTATTATCAAAATAAAACAGAACTGTTAATCCATTATTTTATAATTTGATATATTCATTGGTATCCTGATTCAGCAGTCAATCCCGATTCAACAAAGCACTTAAGCATGTTATTAAATCCCATTGAAGTCAATAGGATTTAAGCATATGCTTAAGTGTTTTGCTGAATAGAGATGGATTTAAGCATATGCTTAAATACATTGCTGAACTAGAGTCTACATGTCTGTAGTTAGAGTAGATCTGATGAAAAGATGAAGAAAGAAGCAAGTTTCAAAAACATTCTGAGGATCCTGTGTGATGTAATTTGGATACATTTCTCATCTACCTGCCAGCGACTGTATATATCACACTTTATATTGCCATTTTATCTTACAGATGTTTTGGAACAACAGAACCAAGAATTCTTCCAGTTTTAAAGTGGTCCTCAAACTAGGAGACAAGGAACTTTTCTTGGTGATCTGTGAATTATTATCATTATTCATATTGTGGTAGCACCAAAAATGTGCTAGGCACTTTCCAAGGACAGATGAAAACACAGACCCTGTCTTGAAAGGAAAGTTTGAGACCACTTTATTAGTTGAGGAATCCACAGTGTTAGTGTTGTTCAGAAACACCAGTAAGATGCAAGTAGCAACACTGGTACTGTATAGAGAAACTAGGTTCTGGCACATTTTGAGAACCCAACAGTATGGGGCTGAGAGGAGGGATGATCCAGGGGAGGCTATTTTTGTTATGAAATGGTCCCCATTATCAAAAGGTAGGAGACACTACCATATAAATATTCCACAAACAAACAGCACTGTCTTAACAGGATACCATCAATCTGAAATCCAGTCAATTTTAAAATACGAATTAAAAGTACTTTAAAGTACTAAACGTAGCTCCCCTGGCAAATTTTGTGGTTTTCTGATCACATTTCCCTATTTGTAAAAATGTTTTTTTTTCTATTCTCTGTTGCCGTGCAGAAGACCCACACAAATTAAGTAAGAGATTGAGTGACTGGTTATAAAAAGTTGAATTGACTCTACACCATGTACTGTCAAATGTGAAAAATAAACTAAAAAAACAGGGTTATTTTTTTCTCTAATTTTTATTAGTTACTGTAAGTAATCTTAGTTGTTACTTGTAACTATTCAGACAGAAATATGATTTTTATGTTGACTGCATGTCCCTTTAAAGAGTGGTTATGGCCTTTTTTCTTTTCTTTTAGCCACACTTTGCAGATATGTATAGGCCTTTTAATTCCAGACTCCATTGGAATGTTAGAAAAATATATTCAAATCAGCAGTCTAAATTTAGTCACATTTTGTTTTTCCCAGGCCACATCCTACTTCCTGGATGAAGGCATGTATTAAGGTTGTTCTGCTGATGACATCCTGACCAGAACTTGGTTGGCTATTATGTTAGGATCGTGCAGCAGGTAAGTGATATTTTCCCCTCTCCTTCCCTTCTCTAGGGTCTAGCGAGGGTAGACAGAGAGGAAGACCACAGTGCTAGGGCTGAGTTTGTGGGTGGGAAGCAAAGAACATAAGTGAGCCCTCCGTGGGAAGGAAGCCTCTGACAGGACAGAGAGTTACTTCTGCTTTGATACAGACACATGTGCACGCGCACACACACACACACACAGAGTGGTGGGGACAGTCCTCTGCTGAGTAGCTCCTACTGTGTTCTTCACTCTGGTGGCAGAATGCGTCCCTCACCACCTGATGTACCACCCGCAAGAGACATATCTGGGGAACACGAGATTAGCTGGTGAGTGGAACAGATTATTGCTGGTACAGGGAAGGAGTTGGCTTCTGGCAGTAGACCCAGAACATTTCCAGGGATAAAGGCTCTTCCCCATCATTATGTGTAGAAGTGGTTGTTTGGCCTGTCAGCAGCTCCCTTTTCTGCATATGCATGGTTCATTTGTCCCCCCACCCTCCAATTAACCCTAGGACAGTAGTCCTCCTATAGGACATAGAGCAAGAGTCAAATCAAGGGAGATACGGGGGAAAACATAGTGCTAGTAGCTTGCTAGACCTTCAGTTAAGAGATGGGGGAAATGTCACTTACCTGTTGTTTCGATATCCCAGTATAGTAGTTGGTATCCTATCTGCTCTGGTCAGTCACCATCAACTAATTAATCTCAGCCCCTGAGGAGACAGGGCTGGGAAAAAGAAAATAAGATCACACATTAAATTACTAACTTGAAAGTTATTTATTTGTTGTTGGTATTAATTTTAAGCTGCAGCTGGAGTAAAGTATTAAATGGCAAAGGTGAATCTCCGGGAAACAAATTTGGTGTTAGAAATACAGTTTATATTTTCCTCTATGGGACACCAATATAATAAATTTTTTATTATTTATTTTAAAATGATCTTGCCACTTTGGTATATTTGACATCATCATTTGATGCTTAAGTATGAAAAAACTGAATTTACAAATTCTAAAAATTGACCTTTGAGGGTCTGAAAAGAGCATTAGGATTTCCAAAGCAAAAACAATGGAAGGGTCCAGTCCTGCGGGGCAATAAACATTCTCAATTCAAGCTGAACTCAATGAAATTGAAAGACACTCAATACCTCACATGATCAGGTCCTAGCAGACTAACTTAGGTGACATTTTATGTTCCAGAGTGTATGTATATTTTGATGTAGTGTCTGTTCCAGGATATTGAAAAGGACAGAAAATCAAAGGACTTAAAAGTAAAAGGTACAAAAGTGAAGGGAGGGAAACCAGAGATTCCAGAGATGAAAAAGATTGAACAAGAAGATGCAGTTAGTCAGTGGGCTACTTCCTCACAGAATCCTCCCAGTTTTCCTCAAGAGAGTAAGCCTACAAACACTGAAGCAACTAGCAATGATCCCAGCGCTGTGAAGGAAGATCCTCCACTAATAGCAGTTTGTACAACAATGCCGCCCATCAATCCAAATTGTGGGAACCTTACTGCCGCAAATTTCAATTCACTCTTCCCACACTCCAATACAAGGTTAGAGCCTATTGCTTAGAGAGAGTGTTAAAATAGACAGTCACTCTTTATTTAATAAAAGTATTTTTTTAAATGAATTCAATGTTATCATATTTACATATCTAGTGATGGTTTTGTTAAATGAATAATGAGACAGCCTTTCAGGTTTCAACAAGTTGGCAAAGTGGTCCTCTGGCTGGAGGGTGAACACCGTAACAGTGGCTGCAGTGTGGCGATGGGCATCTGTGAGGTAGATGCCTGGTCAAAGGAAAGATCTCAAGGCAGGAACTCGTGAATATGGATCCTGACAGTGAATCCCTCTATGGCCTTAGAACAGTGACCTTAGCCTTTCTTTCATCTGTTTCCCATCTGTACACCGGGGATAATATTTCCTATTCTCACAAGGGTGTTGTAGAAATTAATTAATGTTATTAAAATAATTAGAACATTAAATGTAGTGTTTAAATGCTAAATATTACTATTAAATGGTAGCCTCCAAAGCTGTGTGCTAAGATGTGTGTTCTCAGATGCCAGACATACACCCCCACAACAAAGCTAGTTTAGAATACATTTTTGTTTATGTAACGAGAGCATGTAGCACTTCACTGACAAATAATGCTGCATATTATAGTTATATTTCTTTGTAATAGGCTACCTGAAAAGGCAAAGAAAAGGAGAAGCCCTTGGCAATCAATGGGACAAATAGGTCCAAACAGACAGGATGATGGGACCATGGTTCAAGTATGTTTACAAAACTGGCAATTTAAAAATAAACCCTTTCTTCTCTTCCGTAATAGTCTGTATTTCATTCTACTATCTTATCCTTTTATACTTTTCCCGCTGACATGTAGTAAGATTTCCATGTTGTGAAACTCTTGTTTAAGGACAGGCCTAGTGGTTTCTAGAGATTCCAAGCTGGGGAGGACGGGACGAGAATAGCTCCAGAAACTAGAGTAAAAGAGATTCAGACTCTGGGTGAAATCCTCAACCTACTGATAGGTGTTTCACCATTAACTTCAGTGGATCCAGGAATTTGCCCTATATTCCAGAGAGAGTATTACACTCTCACTTTCATCTCTCTCACTAGTGTTGGGTTTTCTTCATGATAATCCTTGACTAATTACCATAACCAAATCTTCATCCCGACAACCCCACTTTTTGATATTAACAAATACACTCATAAGTCTTTCCCTGCAGAGCTCATTTTCTATCTTTTATTGTGAAAACCCTGGGGGGGCCAAAGAGTAACACACGTATTTCTTCTGGTGTGTCTGAGGTCAACTGACTATTCCCACATGCCAGGAGGTATGACAAAGTAATTGTATGCTTTTGTTTTTCATCTTTAAATTGGTAAGGTCGCAAAAAATACATGGTGATGTAAGTACCTTTGTCCATGAATATCGCCACCTATAGAGGAGCAAGAGCTACAGTATGATAGACCTTTTTTGAAAGATAAAAATTCTAAATGTCTCCATAATGGTGATTCATAACTGGTAATGATATATAGTTAGCTTCTTCTAGCATGTGAAGACCTTTGCTTTTGGAACACTATTGAAGTTTGAACTTTTAATGTATTTTACTCTGTTTAGTTGGCTGCAACTTCTTGAAACATGCCAAGAAAGATATAAGTGACAGCCATACCACCTAGAGCTTTACATATATTGTGATTTTGTTTAGACTCAAGCAGAAAAAGTCACGCTGTATGAACGAGCTGTTCAGATCGATCAAACAGCCAACATTAACCGAAAGAAACGCAGTATTTCCAAATCTGAGAAAAAAGATATCCATTTTCCAGAACTGCCAGTAACAGCACAACAAAAGGAGCTGAAAGGAATGGAAGGTATGAAATTATAATTGGCTTTTGCTGTTTGCAAATCTGCATCAAGTGCCAGTTGAAGAAGAGTTCATCTAACCAAGACTAAAAACCATGACGATATCTTCCATTGTTGTATATAATTTTGTTGTAGCTGTTATTAGGGAGAGAAGGTGGGTGATGTAATCTCTTTTATTTGGCTGGCTTTTGCTGTTGAGAGAGACAAGATTTCGAGCTTACACAGAGCTCTTCTTTAGGACAAGAGCTCTGTGAAAACTTAAAAACTTGTCTTTCTCACCAACAGAAGCTGGTCCAAGAAAAGATATTACCTCACCCGCCTTGTTTCTCTATGGAAAACAATGGCATCTAGAGACCAGTTCAAATAACAGCCAGTGTGTACTCAAAGGGACACCCTTAGTGGCAGTGTGTACTGTAAGTGGGTCTCATCATTAAAATTAGCAGAGTCTGAAATTAAATGGAAATTGTATCTCATATTCAGGCCCTCAGCATACAATAACTGGTTGTCGTCTTCTGTAATCTACATCCTCAATTTTCGGTGTGACCCTGGTTTTCTTGTTCAACACTATTTCAAAAGTAATCAATTAAATGTAGAAGATGATGAAACCAAAGGAGCGTGTAGAAAAGAAAAAATACAATATCTGGAAATAATAAGGTATCTATTTGTAAAAGTTAAACAGGTAAAAGTGCTGAAGCGAGAGTCAAAGAAATCTGAAGTATCTAAAATACCATCTTTACTAAATGTGGATCAGAATCAAGAAAAACAAGAGGTAAATTACTGTATTTTTGTTTAATAGAGAGACCATGTGTGTGGGGCTGTTGAATTACTATGTGAACTTGAGGGAAAAATCACTCAAGCTTGTGTTTTAATCAGCCTAGCTGGAAATTGGATAAAAACTTAAAATCAAGATCTCATTAAAAACTAGATATTGTATCTAATATATGTTTACCTAGCTCAATAATTTACAAATAAGTATGTTGCATAATTAAATTATTAAATAATAGATTGCAATTACTAGCCACCTTCCTAATACACTATCTCTAAATA
The DNA here is from genome assembly GCA_007922155.1 of Mesoclemmys tuberculata. Taxonomy (NCBI): domain Eukaryota; kingdom Metazoa; phylum Chordata; order Testudines; family Chelidae; genus Mesoclemmys; species Mesoclemmys tuberculata. Next base: position 21,636,898 of record ML675615.1, on the reverse strand, counting down.
TAATTCTACTACTTCAGAATGCAATAACACATGCTTAAGAACTGGAATTGTATTTAAAATGAAGATAAATTACTGTAACTGACAAACAATTAATCTACCCTCAGACTCCATGACTATAAAGAATATGTTGAACTTAATACACAATAAACCAGTTTAGATCTGGTGTAACCAGGTGCCACTTTATTGATTTTTACTGAGCTGGTCTCGATTTTGCTCATTATATCCCTCAAAATCCCTTGCTTTTCATTTTCTGACAATGCAATAAGAATGGGTAAGGATTAAATGCTACTGTTCGGGAGGCCCAGGAGCAGATCTGCCAGTTGTCTGAGGATCTCTGCACTCAAGCAGGGTATCAAAATCAATTCAGCTCTTTCCATACTTGTAATGGGAGGGGTTTCCAAATTTGCATTGCAACCAAACATGCAGTAATTATTCATCCCAAAGCAAGACAAATCTGGGGGTAGATACAATGATCAGAATGTGCTGTTCTAGTTGCCAAACACAAAACAAGCTCCTTGGCTATTTCCCAACCTAAATTTACACACAGTTGTAATACTTAGCATGTTTGTAGCAGTTTATCGTTTTGAAGCATTGTACACATACTAACTAATTAAGCTTCAGAATATCTCTGTGAAGCAGCAAAGTAAGTATTATTTTCCCCATTTCCCAGAAGGGGAAACTGAGACCCAGAGAAGATAAGTATTGGGAGCTTGCCCAAAGAATCACTTTGAATCAGTGTCAGAGCTGGGATTAGAGTTCAGGAGTTCCATAATATTTAGATTTCACGTAGATTCTCATATAGTGAGAACTGAACTGTGCCAGAAAGGAAAATCCATCCAGCTTCAATGATATAAAAAGCTTTAATGGTATCCTGGTTTCTGTGGATGTGCACTGTGCAGACTTGTTGCACAACCGAGTCCTAACATCTTCATGCACAAGTATTACAAGAGTCAAGAAAAGAGTAACGCTGAACACAACTATATGTCTTTACATCATAAGCGCTATGGGACAATGTTATATATGTGGAAAAATGTGACATTGATGAAACTTTGAGGATGACAGCTGAATGCTTCATGGGCAGTACCTGCTTATGACAGTAGTAGTTGATACCAAGTGCCTAATTTGGCTGGATGCATGGAAAACAAAAGACACCACTAGCTTGTCAAAGGCTTTAATCTTCATCATCAGATAGGACCTGATGGAGGAAATGAGAAGTCAAATAGTATACTGCTTAACTTAATCAATCTTAGGTGTCTAGTAGCTATTCACACTAGTGAAGAGGAGTTTGGCGAATGGTTAAAGCATCATTTTCCATCAATTCACAAATCTGATGGCTTTTAGTAGTGTTAGCACCTTATATGGAGAAATATAAAGGTAAATAGATATAAGAATATATAGCTAGTCAACTAACTTTCCTATTCAATTTATTTTTTAGAATACAGGAAATACACCAAGTGAAAACAAAACCAATCTGCCAGATGTAGAATAAGCTGGAGCGCAGAATAACGCTTGAGAGACTGCAGAATCACAGTACAGTAAAATCTGTGCTTTTCTATTAGCCTTTCATAAATGAAGATATTTGGATAATTCTGCAGAAATTTTAGAGATTTTATGTAATATATGGTTATTCTCCAGGAAATTATTTTAGAATGCATTGATCCTAAAATTGCATATATAAATGAAGCTTACATTAAACTTTTATGAAATCTGAAAAACACAAAACTTATTTTTGAAGGCTAAATACCAACATTAGGCTTCTTCTAGTACTTAGTTATAAAATGTCTACACCTATCAGTACTGGATGTCCAACTGATCCTAAATTGTTTGAAAGTCATTAATTAGCCTGGCATTTCTGTAGGAGCTTGTTATCTTTTCTCTAATAGATACTGATCTATGACTTCTGTGATAATGTACTGGATTACAATGGATCATTCAATGTGTTAAGATGCTTTAGGGTATAAATATGTGCCAAAGTTTCTGGCTATTTAATTTTAGCACCCATTTTTCATAAACAATTTATTGTGACTGTCTATGTAGTCATGTATTCATTTTGCACATGGAGATTGGGTATTTTAATGGCCAGCTACCCCATTTGTACACTGTTTATGTATACAAAGCTGAAGTATATGCACTTTAGTATGTGCAAAGAGAGTACACAAAATCAGAGGCCAGGACTAAAAACCTGGCCCCTTGTGTTTTTTGGTTTATTATTTTGGATAGTGAGCATCACACACCCTTTGCTCAGTAGGGCTCTATCAACTATTTTTGTTGTAGTTTCTGAAAATAAAAGAAACTAAATCCAAAATGTTCATGCTCTTGGAGTAAGCAATTGTTGAGGTGACTTATTCTTGGTGTAACCTTCAGGAAAAATTATTTCACTCATGGAAAATACCTGAATTAGAATAGCCAAGAATGTCATTTTTGTTCACTTCTTAGTATTTTATCATTTTAAGGGAAACCAGTTGCAAGGTGGAAAACATTTTCTTTATATTCACTCTGAACAAAGACAATTGGATAGGTGTGAAACTTTAAACAACAGATTTCTATAGTGCTTGATTTCACAGCTACATCAGTTTCTTATTTATAAAAGGGTCTGGGAAACATGTAATAACAATAAAATTAATGTATAAAGAGAAAAGGAATATATTTCCAGTATGTATGCAGAATATTCAATATGTATGCAATTCTTGTTTCAGCTGTGTTACTACAGTATGTACAGGAAACATACAGCTAATTGGCCATCAGCTAATAATATTTTTTTATTCAAATGAACCATAAAAATTCACTCTGTGCTGAAATTTGTCTTAGGCAAGAAGGAATATCTTTTAATAAATTAATTGTTTAGGTGTGTGTGTAATTCTTAGAAATAAAAAGGCTTGCTCAGTTTATATACTTTTTTGTGTTCTGAAATATTATTTCAAAAGCATTGATTTAGTTAAATATGTTTTGCAAGCTGACTGTCCATAACATGAATTGGCTCTTGTGGTATTTAAAACAACAAAATATACCAGGCTCCTGATACTATAGTAATGTTTTAACCATGTTTCTCTAATCTGCATGTCTGAATTAACTTAACACTTTCATGGATTAATGACACATCAGAGGGATCAATATACTTATGTGAGAGGAACCTGTATGACACTGCAAGTTTAACAAACAGTAGCATGCAGCTGTGCAAGGGAAAATGTACTTCAGGAAAGCAGACACATTCTGGAAGAATAGAGAAAGATAACAGATCATTAATAGATATTTTGTATTACTTATTGCTGTTTCCTATGTTGCCAGTTCTGCCTTTATTGACTATGGGCCATATTCAGCAACAATGTAAACAGCTACACATCATGTGTAAGTGGGTGTGAGAAATGAAGTAGTGTAAATGTGAATGATTTGGCATTCACTGAGTGTGCAAAATATATGTAAATTGTATGCAGAGGGGATGGAAGGATAGCTGGTATGTCAGGAATTGGGAAGCACATTCCAGCTCTTTCTGCCCTAATTTTTCATTTTTATTGTTACATATTTTAACTTATCTATTAACCCACATTTCTTTTATTTTCCAGGAGGTGACTGGAGCAGCTGGAAAAGTTGTTAAATCACTGACTGAATGAATCAGGATTTCCTTTATTCTTGGCATTGTCTTTTTCCCAAACTATTAGATCACAATAAACAGAAGGAGGTGAAGCTTCCTCATGGTGTCCATATCAAGCTGTAGCCTCACAGTTTGAAGTTTCTAATTACTGTAACAATTTAGGTAACTGCAGCAGTGGTTTTTAGTGTATCCTTCATACTGCAGGGAGGGAGAAGAAGCCACTGAGAACCTTATTATGAGGACCCTCCTTTTCCTTCTTGTCTTTATCCTTAGGAGACAAGGAAGAAAAATATTTTTAGTAAAATATATAGAACTTTACAGTGAAAAGAAACCAAACAGGAAGAATTATATGTAACTTAAGGCTAGGTATTTGAGTCTAGGGGGAATCTAAAGAAAAGAGTGGATCATCTGAAAAAGATCCAGAGCATAAGCTTTAATAGAAGTATCTATTTCCTGTTATATCTATTTAACATAGTGGCTGTTTAAATCTAACAATTAAAATCTAGTATTGAAATATTACTAACATTTTTAAAAAGCAGATTTTATAGTAGCAAAGCATCCAACAGAATCAAAATTAGGTTACTTGAGAACAGTTTAATTTTCTTCTATTTAATGTCTGAAGCATGCAAGATTAAACAGATATGTAAAGGTAATATTAGTAGGGTGTAGCCAGCAGTTTGGAATCTATGTTCTATGTGTGCTGGATGATCCATTGCCACTTCCTCACGAGCATTGAACCGATACATTCCCAGGGTTGACCTGCCATTGTACATGATACTCATGTAGTGGGGTTATTTGAACATTACGGATAAGAGAGTAGCTTTTTTTAGACCTCTCAAATATTAGCCTATTCAGACCTCTCCCCCTGCAGGTCTAGAGCACCATTTCTTATCTTAAAATGTATTTTGAGTTCATGGTGTCTGGTAGGCCCATGCCACCCAATTGGAAAAGACCTTCTTGGAGTTGGAAGACAGATCTGGGAGGAAGCAGTGAGCTTATCATGTACTCAACCCCAATATAGAAGATGGGCTGGCATCCACTTAGCATACTTTGAAAATCCCCAGAGGAAAAGGACTGCAGCTCTAAGGCTCAAAGAGGTCCTAGAGGAAGCTACAAGAATAAACAGCTACAGAATTTTCAGTTTCCATGGCCTGCTGGATAGAGCACTGGCCTGGGACTCAGGAGACAGGTTTTATTCCCAGTTGCGTCACTGGCTTCTGGCTAACCTTGGACAAGTCACTTTGCTGTGCCATGCCTCAGTTTCCCCATCTGTAAAAAGGAGATAATGACACTAATGTATTTTGTAAATTGCCATGAGACCCACTGATGAAACATGCTTGTAAGTGCTAGGTATTATTAACTGAAAACAGTCAGTTTCCCTAAAGAGGGCCAATATTTGGACTCTTCTAGAAGTGTGTTTTCCAAGTCTTCTTAAATATGGAATTTGACAAGGTGGCAAAAGAAGCCCTGATGAGGAACATAAACATCTTGCCAATCTTTGCCTTAAGAAATTCTCCCCCAGGAAGAATATATAGCATTTGACTACTTCCACCCTGCAGAGTTAACCAGTATAACAACAATGCCATCAAACTTCATGCATATAGGCAGGAACTTCCCTCAAGGCAAAAATGTACAACTGAGACTAGAACTGCGTATGTGAGTAATATGAAAGCAACCACTTTATTCAAAAGTATTTGTTACATTTATTGTTGCAGCTACAGGCATGTTCTAGCTCACAGGATTACAGGTCAAGATGTGTCTTAGGAAGACTTAACAAAAAGTTAGATTCTGATCCTGAAAGGTGTGAGATTTTTATTCCTTTCAGCACCACTTTTTGTGTTTTTCTGCAAGAAGGGTGAACCAATACACTAGAGGGTTAATATTTTTAAATATATGTTATTGTATAGTGCAGACCTAAACAATGATTGTTTTATTACAGATAAATTATTTCCAAAATCAAGATGGATATTTTAAGCTGGCCTTGAGCCAGACTGCATGAGACAAACATCATTCTAACAGTGACAATATTCGAGTTATTTTCTTATAGCAAAACTCGTATTTTTCAATGTTGAGTGATCATCTGCAGTTCCTTTCACAAAGGAAGAGTGAGTTGTAAAAATAGAGTAGCAGCTCTAACAAAATAAAGTCATAGTTTCTTTGGCTTGGTTCAAAAAACCCATGTGATGGTTAATTCTATTCTTTGTTGTGTTGCACACAGAGCTTGTGCAGATTACAAGGAGAAAAAATTACATCAGAGGTACAAACATCCACTCAAAATACAGAACTGGGAGTGTCCCTTGAGTCACTGATATGCAGCTGCTAATTATCCCATAGAATACTTTTATTGTAATTTAAAGAGCCTCTGATGCCACATGAGAACTCTATTTAGCAACAATGTTTATATTCTCTTTAATTACTTTGGACATCCATGTGAAAAGAGAACCTTTTGCTTTTTAAGGAGAGGAAGCATAAGCTAGTAGTTAAAGCATAGGACTGGTAGTCAGGAGGTTTTTTTGTGTGCATTAGAGTAGCATCTAGTGGTCTCAGTCAGTACTGGGGCCTCATTGTGCTATGTGCTGTACAAATGCATAATAAGAGACAGTCTTTGTCCTGGAGAGATCACAGACTAAATAGACAAGGCTGAAAAGGGTGGAAGGAGAAACAGAGAGGAGGTGATTTGCCTGGTATCATACAGTGTTGAGTCAGGAACAGAGCCTTATGGTTTCCTGACTCCTACTCCAGTGCCCTGTCCACTAGACAACACAGTCCCTGTTCTCTCCCACGGATATACTGTGTGAACTTTGGCAATTGCGTAACCTCCCTGTGCCCCAGTTTCATTTCACTACAGGAGTGCTTGGAAACGCCTTTCATTAGTGTTTGTGAAATGCTCTGAAGTCCTTGGATAGAAAGATGATAAATAAGTCCACATTAAGACATGAGAAGTAATTCACACTGATAAGGTCTCAGCTGGAGTACTGTGTCCAGTTCTGGGTGCCACATTTCAGGAAAGATGTGGACAAATTGGAGAAATTCCAGAGGAGAGCAACAAAAAATATTAAAGGTATAGAAAACATGATTTATGAAGAAAGATTGAAAAAAATTGGATTTGTTTAGTCTGGAGAAGAGCTGACTGAGGGACATAAGTTTTCAAGTACACAAAAGGTTACAAGCAGGAGAGTGAAAAATTGTTATTAACCTCTGAGGAGGACAAGAAGCAATGGGCTTAAATTGCAGCAAGGGAGGCTTAGGTTGGACAGTAGGAAAAACTTCCTGTCAGGGTAATTAAGCACTGGAACAAATTGCTTAAGGAGGTTGTGGAATCTCTGTCCTTGGAGGTTTTTAAGAACGGGTTAGACAAACACCTGTCAGGAATAGACCAGTTATTACATAGTCCTGTCTTTAGTGCAGGGGACTGGACTAGATGACCTCTCAAGGTCCCTTCTAATCCTACACTTCTATTCATAGTAACTTTTTATTATTCCTTGCATGAAATCATAGAGAGAGACTCAGCATTGTTGGAAATGCAAACAACTTTACCACTGTCAATAGAATTGCATCCACTTATGCCAGAGGTTAATTTGTCTCATTATCCTTTGTGACCTCATTTCTATAGAGCACAATAGTAATTTTACAGATTGAGTTAAAAGGAGATACAATTTAAAGCTCTATAGGTTATGAGGCAGTCCCTTTAATTTCTTTCATCATTAATCATTAGACCAGATTAATCTGTGGTGTAACTTCTATAAGAGTTATGGCAGGGACTAATTTGTCCCATTGTGGGTCTTTTGTGTTCAGTCTCGTGCCATTTCTCATAAGCATTTCAGACTTGCCCCAGGGCCTGTGTATTGGAGGAGTTTCCTTTGTTTGTAGAAGACACCTTACTGATGAATACTATACCAGTTGTAGGTGAGTTCCTTGGGAGACAGGCATTATGCCATCTACAGGTGTAGCTGGGTAAAATGTATTGTGAAACATTTGCTCAAACCTCACTCAGCCTCAAGATTTTTTCAGTAGGAACATCTAGTGCCCAAAAACCATATATCATAGAGGAATTCCTCATTTAGTGAAAAACATTACCTCACATCCAGGAAAACCTAGCATAGTTCCACTACTTGTGAAATTCATGGCTTTATTTTCAGATCCTTCCTCTTCTAGCCATTAAACTTGAAAACCCTATCTCATTTGCATTTGAGATACATATAAGTTAGATATAAGGCAGCTGCAATGAGCATTCAGGATTGGTAGCCATCCAAGGAGTAGCATCTAGAAACATGGAGAAGCCCTATTTGTATATTACTTGTGATTAACCTTCTTCCATAACAACATCTTGTGGTGTTGTGATGACATGATTTCAGCTATGGGCCAGTCTGTCCCTTGGAAGCGGTTTCATCTTTCTCCTAAGTCCTTTCTCTCTATTAAGGGGAACTCTTGGCTTCTGATTAAAGTTTGAACTTTCTAAAATATGGCTGAGCCCTTTAAAGTTATAGTTTTCATTAGCAGACATTAAAAGAGTAGTTTGTTAGCAGCTGCCTGATTAGTTTTTGTTTTAATATACAGTTAGGATACATTGCTTTGTTCTTCATGAAAACTACAGCTATATATATTGGAATTTGGATGCAGTTTAGGCTAGCATGAATGTACATGTGAAATATATTGACATGAAGAAACACCTTTCTTTATACTGAACCGGTCATCTGATTGGTATTTGGCACTAACACAGAGCCTGACTTACTGAAATACAGTGGACTGCTTTAACTATGAAGCCCTTCATAAAGTAATCATCTCCCAAGGTCTAGTTTCTTTCCAGTACTGTTTCATTGTAGCAAAAGCTCCATTATACTAAATTATCATGTAGAAACATATAGGAGGTTAATGTAATGGATGCAGCACTTTAAAATAAGTCTTCACCATCTGTCCCACCTTTAATTACAAACACAAAAAAGAACTCAATTCAGCATTGCATCATAAAAAGTAGATTGGAAGTGCTTTAAATACACGGGCATATTTACTGACAGCATCTGTTACTGAAAGGGTTTTACCTGACTAGCAGACGTTGTGTAGCATCACCCCTGCTCAAAAAAATATTTCCTGGGAGTTTCAGTTGGATAAATGGGTAGTCCCTCCCTCATCTAGAAATCCTGTTCCCCTGTGTTGGTGCTCTGTTTCTACTTGAGAGGCAGCTGCTCTTTGGGGTGGGTAATGTAGTCCCTAGAGGGACTTATGACCCTTCTGGACAAAAGGTGCCATGGAAATGTAATAAGCAACGGCCACATCAGATGCACTTGAGCAATATTTTCCATACCAAACTAACCTCAGCAGTAATAAATTATCCTATTTTTCTTAGACTGTTAATTAGCAGTATGATTTTTTTTGGGGGGGGAGAGGTAGTTTGACACTAACAATTTTACTTGACTCTAATTCACCTTCTTGGATACCACATCTTTAATTATAAGAAAAAATGACTGTCATTTTGTTTACACTGTAAATCAGTTACCATCTGTATTTTCCTTAAAAATGCAAGAAAATACATAGCAAAGAACCTTGAACAGAAAATTCAGGTTTGTCTAAACACAGTTGGTAGGTCAACCAAACTGAAATTGTAATTTGGTTACTAAAATGTAGCCTCAGACTTGATTAAAATAATTTTCAAAACATCTGTTTGGGAGGGGGCTCCTGGCTCATCTCTTTAACATCAGTCTATACCCTTTCTCTCCTTCCCAATGCCAACTACCTATCCACTGGACATCTTTCTGATCATTTATAGCATGTGAAGGGTTCCTAGTGGTGTGAAGTGAAGAGTGATAAATAAACTGGTAAAGGTTGGGTGACATGGGAAGAACATTTACAAGCAGAGGAATGGAAAGCGACTATTTCCATTTAGCTAAACTGTCATTGGCATCCTGTAGCCCACTGTCAAAAACTGAAGTAGGGAGTGGGCTGTTTGTTCACCCAATAATTAGAGAAACAAGTTGTTGTTTTTTTTTAAAAAAAAGCTTTGTGTTTGGAGGGTATCATATTTCAGTCAACAATACCTGCAGATTCTAGCTATCTTAGATATTTACGTGGCCTCTCATAACACACCTGTGAGGTAGGGAAGTGCTACTATACCTGTTATACAGATGACCTACTGAGGCATAGAATGTAAATGACACATACAAGTACACACAGGACGTCGGTGGTGGGGCAGGGACTTGAACTCAGAATTAATGGAAATTATACGTCGTGTCCTGATCACTGGACCATCTTCTTGAAACACTTCCTCTTTCAATTCAATTGAAATTGTTTGTGTTATAGCATTTTTTTTCTTCATATACTGCAGTGTATGTATCAGAGGAGACAGTGTTACCCAAGAGATGGGACACTGGACTTAAATGAAGATGGATTCCATTCCCACTGCCACTGGTCTCCTGTATTACTTTACGCAAGTAACTTCAATTCTCTCTGTCTCAGTTTTCCTCTCAAAAAAATGAGAATATTACTACTCTATTTTTGAAAAGATGTTCAGATGTAGAGGTGAAAAAATGTTTTATATTATGGCTATTATTTGGTATCTTGTTATATTAATACTTCTTTGAACTTACCGTACATAATTCCTCTCATCTGCACATCTCAAGCACTTAGGTGGATAAGTAGTATTGTGCCATTTTACAAATGGGGAAACAGGCATGGAAAGGAAAAGTGACACCTAAATTCAGCCAGCGAGTGAGTGATAGAACACAGATCTCCTGTCTCCTGCCCTCTACCAATAAACAGATCATGCCGCCTCTCGCTATAATGCAGTGTGGCAGTTTCTGTAGAACAAGAATTCTCTTTCTTGAACACTAGAATATGTTAAATAGTCACATGAAACCAGCAGAACTTGTTTTGGAAAAAGCCACCCCTGCCTCAGGGTTATAGTAATGTACACACCTTTATTTTTTTAAAAGCTTAAACCAAGTTTTTGGATTGGTGCATCTTCTGTGTGAATTTGGGCATCCCTCCTGCTGGATCTCCATTATTTGATCCTGCCTCCTCCTGTCGTTGCACACGCTGCAGTGTAAAAAAACCAAAGTCTATATTGGAGAGTTTTTCAGCAAAATCTAAGATGTGAATATAAACCAACAACCACTGTATATCACAGTGTCTTTCAATGAAAGAGACATGTTATTCAATACAGAGACATGTGAACCATAAAAAGTTGGGTTTGGTTCAGTTAGGGCTCCAGAAATTCATCTGCTTATTTCAGAACAATCTACATCTCTTCTGTCTGCAAATTTGGGCCAGAAAACTCACAAAATAACCATTCTTGTGAGATTTCTGCTACTTCCTGCCATGGCTAGATATATGACAACACCCACTCAAGTGATGCTTTCTAAAATACTACTGCTAGTACATTGTCACTGCTGTGCTGGTCTGAACTTCGAAATACAGTACTAATAATGTACTTCAAGTAATCAATATTTTACTGGTCAGATAGTGAGAATATCATGGAGAAAGCATAGTACTTCCCTCTAGATGTTCATTATGGCCCTTCTAAAGAAATCTATACGAAACAAATAGGATGTGAAGTCTTAAGCTGATTTTATACAAAACCTCAATTACTCTTACATTAGAACAAATTGCACACTTTAATGCTGCCACGGGTATTTCTTGACAGTGCAGAATTAATGGACGTTAGAAACCAACTTTTTCCTATTTAAATAATGCAAACAGCAACATGTTCACATTATTAAATCCCTTTTGGGGATCAACTTTAAAATACATTTTTATATTTTACACCAACAAAATATTTGTTACAAATACTCTAAATCTGATAATTAACTTAAAGTCTTGTTGAGTCATTCCTATTATAATGCAAGTGATCAATACATACATGACCCCACAAGTAGTAAACTGTATGGCAGTCTGTTGACATCAGAAGGATAAAGGATTGAATTGATCCAGCTTGTCTTTGAATCTGTTCAGTGGAGGTTAGGTATTCTACATGTGCTTAAATCGCTAAGCTATCCATTCCGGACATTTGTCATTAGGGACCAGATGTCTTTAATCCACACAGTGTAGCACCAGGAAGTGCCTTGGCTTTCTACAAAGAAGAGAACAAAACTTCAAAATAAAGGTAAGTCTATGTTTCAAATTTAAAGAAAACATCTCTCTAGTGGGGGTACAATGAAGGACTAAAGAGCGGTCTTGTCTACGCTACAGAGTTTTGTCGACACAAGTTATGCCAACGATCAAAAAGCGCTATAATTACATCACTTGTGCACGTTCACACAACGCTCCTTCTGTCAGCAGAGCACGTCCACAGTCGGTGCTCTAGCATCGACAGTGAGAGCAGTGCACTGTGGGTAGCTATCCCACTGTGCAACTCGCCACCTTCTGCAGCTAAGAGTTGTGGGAAAGTGGAGTGGATCACAGTGCATCACGGCAGCAGGCTCAATGTCCCATGATGCACTTTTTTCTGTCCCATCAAGCTTTTTTGTCCCATCATTCCATGAGTTTGACTGCATTTCACTGCATTTTTCAGCTAGTATGCATCCACCATCTCTGTCTGAAAGGATGGATCCTGCACTGCTCTCCACTGTTGCAGACAATGTTATGAACACATTGCAGATGGTCATGTAGTATATCATGAGCTCGTGATCTGAACGGGAATCAGAGGTGCTGGACCTGCTGTGTGCCATGGAAAGAAACAATATCAGTTTATTTTTGGCATTCAGGGAGCAGCTGCAAATGGTCAGGCCTACTGATTGGGCGCGGGAACAAGGAGGGCAATTGCTCAGGGGTCCAGCAATTTTAAAAGGGCCCTGGCCATGGGCAGCGAGTGAAACATCTTGGGGAAGCTAGCTCCCTGTCCCACCTCTTTACAACTGTGGCCCTCCCCACAGTCCACCCACACTCTGCCTTAGGCCCCGCTCCTCCCCAGACCTGGCCCCTGCATCTCTCCCCCATTCAGCCCTCCTCTCTTCCACACCCCATCTTCCCCACTTGACCTCCCTGTCACCACATCTCTTCTTCCCCCTCAACCACCATTGCTCACCGCATGTGTCCCTCCTCTGCTCTCATTCCCACTCACCCCCCATCATTGCATGTGCCTCACCCCCTGCCTCACCACTGTCGCTTGCCACCTGGGGATGGCTTTGTTGCATTGGGATTCCTTATCTGTAGTGCGCAATAGATGGCACACATATCTCAATTTTGGCCCTGGACCATCTTCCGATGGAGTACATCCATAGAAAGGGGTACTTCTCTGTGGTCTTGCAGGCGCTTGTGGATCACCCTGGAGGTTTCACTGACATCAACGTGGGGTGGTCAGAGAAGGTGCATGATGCACATATTTTCAGGAACACTGGCCTGTACAGAAAACTGCAAACAGGGACTTTCTTTCCAGACCAGAAGATTCCAATGGGGGATGTTGAAATGCCCATAGTAATCCTAGGAGACCCAGTGTACCCCTTACTACCATGTCTCATGAAACCTTTTATGGGAAATCTGGACAAAAGCAAGGAGTGCTTCAATAGGCTAAGCAGGTGCAGAATGACCGTAGAATCTGTGTTTGGCAGATTAAAAGCACACTGGCACTGCCTTTATGGCACGTTAGACCTAAAGGAGGAAAATAGTCCCATGGTCATAGCAGCCTGCTGTACACTCCATAATATTTGTGAGGCTGAAGGGTGTTGCCCTCCCCCAGGGTGGAGCATGGAGGCAGATCGCTGTGTGGCTGATTTTGAGAAGCAAAATATTAGGGCTATTAGAGGGGCACAACAGGGGCTATTTGAATCAGGAAGACCTGGAGGCACCATTTTGACAACGAGCACCAGTAATATGTCTTTTTTTACAGCACTCTGCCATGCTTTGTTAACTCGCCGCCTTGCATGAAAATGTGGATGATTCCTGACCAAGATTTGTACTCTGCAAATTATCCAATTGCCACTGTGCATTAATTGCAAAAGCAACCACAATGTGAAGAATACAAAGATTGATTATCGTTCAGAGTATGTTTTCATTAAATACTAATTAACAACATGCACAAAATGCTTGGTGTGAAGGGAGATAACAATGAAAGATGGGGGAGGAGGGCAGTCAAGATGGGGCAATGGGTGTAGGTGTTTTTTTTAAGGAGATCACTGCAGGCAACTAGGGACAAAATTGTAAATTCTGTCACTATTTTCCACAGGTGAGTGTCATTGAACCCGCTGTCCACTCCTGAGGGTAAGTAAGGATGCAAGGGTGCATGCGTGTGGTTTCAGACTGGGCTTCCAGCATGCGTGTGGGTTAAGACTGGGTCCCTGTGCTGCTCACTTGTGTGCCACTTCGGTCCCTGCACAAGTGCTTGCCAGTTGGTGCCAGAAAGTCTCCTACAACAAGGGAAGGAACAAAGCAGCTCTGCCAAGGAACCTTCAGCAGAGGATTGGCTTCCTAGAGACCTCTCTGGAGGATTCCCATGAAATCTCGGTGTGCATTAACACACTGTTCCGCTGCACTGCTTAGCTGCACAAGGGACTGTGAAGCACATGCAAAAACAGCTTGTCTTGTACATTTCTATCCCTTCACCCACTTCTAGAATATAACAAAGCAAAGGGCAGCTCTAACTCATATAACCAAGCAGTATCAACTAAAAAAGATCACTTACCAGATCTCCCCTTTCTCACCGCGTCCCTCACTTCCTCCCTCACAAGACCCCTGCTGCGTCCCTTCTCATCTCCCCACCTCTTCAAGACATACACCCCCCCACTGCATCCCTTCTGCAGTGGAGGGGCTGAGTGGGGGAGGGGGCAGGGCCTAGGGCAAAGCAGGGGTGTGGGTGGCGGGTGGAGGTCACAGATGGAATCCAGAAAGATTGGATAAATGGAGACAATCTGGAGGAGAACAACATAAATTATAAAAGTTTTAGAAAACCTGACCTATGAGTAGAGTCCTTCGTGGATACAAAATTTGTATCACATCCAATCTGAAATCGCAAAAATGATCTGCAGATAACCACAGATTTGCAGGGCTTTAGATATAAAATTTGGATCCACATCCATTCATGATCTGCAAATATGGTCCATGGATATCTGCAGATATAAAGCAGGTATCCGTGGATTTGCAGGGCTCTACTTATGAAGAAATATATAAAAAACTGGTCATGTTTAGTCTTGAGAAAAGAAGATTGATGGATGAACATTCTTCATATATTTTAAGAGGTGTTAGAAAAAGAACAGGGATCAATTGTTTCCCATGTCCACTGAAAGTAAGACAAAAAGCAATGGGCTTAAAGATATTAGGAAAAACTTTCTAGCTATAAGAGTAGTTAAGCACTGGAATAGACTTCCAAGAGAGGTTGTGGAATCCCCAATATTGGAGGATTTTAAGAACAGGTTACACAAAAACCTGTCAGGGATGGCCTATGTTTAGTTAGTATTGTCTTAGCACAAGGGGCTGGACTAGATGATTTCTCAAGGTTCCTTCCAGCCCTATTTCTATGATTCTACAATTATATGACTTCTAGTTTCCACATAAAGCATAGAATTGCCAGTATCAGCCAGGAAACATAATATCTGTGGGTGGATATAAGCACAGGATCCCAAATAAGAGGATAGAAATATTATACTGGGTATTTATTATACTAAAGGCAAATGGCAAACCCATTTTTACAACAAAACAGCAACTCCTTAGGGTCTCACTCCTGCAAACACTTTACACAAATGCTTAACTTTAATCATACCGAGTATAGATGTAGTGGACTGTACCCACAGAGCACTGCAACCCAAAAGCTAAGATAAATGTGGGGCTGAGACCAGTAGATCTAATACTGCTGGGTTCTCAATACCGGGAATTTCTGCTACAGCTATCAGGGTGCTCTTGAATGTGCCTTTTCTGGACAGAATACATACATTCCTCCTAGGCAATGCAGTCAGCTTTTAGTGAGACCATTTTTTAAAGTAAAACAAAAATAAGTTATAGAGCTAAAATTTCTATTCAATATCCCATTAATCCTCAAGGCCTAGCAAAAGGCTTCTGTGTAGTAGAAAAACACCTGTGTACTGCTGGCAACCTGCAGCCTCCCCCCACTGTGCAGCTAATTGGGCAACAAAGAGAGCACTAAAATATTGCTGGAAGGGACCTCCATATCTCCTTTTCACTCATGAATTCCCCTAATAAATTTACACTAATTACAGGATTGAAAATTTGGCAGACCATTCAAATTGCTTAGGGTAATGGTAACTTTCTGAAACCCATTATTCCTCCAGGCAAAGTACCTAATATCATTATATAATTACTTAAGCTCAGCCAATTAAAGTAACACTCATCCTTTAGAAAGACCATTTTCACTGATCTTTTCAATCTGAATTCTAAGAAGGAGAAACCATTCTGTTTAATCATCCCAGTCAGATACAAGCAAAGACACCAGATTAACATTATAACGGGCTAGATACTGGCTACATGAAAGACCACCTCCATGGCCCACCAAGTAAGATCAGCATCAGTTAAGATAATGATCTTGTGATGGGGTGTATTAGACTTTCTCAGACCTCTGTTGGAGACCCTACTACTCTGCTATTTCACTCCCACCCCAGGGAACAAGGAGGAGAAAGGAAAAGAGTAGCAAAGAAGAGTCCTCTAGGCCTGCATAGAAAGGCTTCACTAGAGTAGCCATCTGAGAAACTAAACAGACTTGGTCCTCCAAGGCTTAGAAGGGCTAGCAACAGCCAATCAAGGCCCTGCTGGCCCACATAAAAGGAGCTGCCTGGCCTTAACAATGCAGTTCTTAGCTAGAGGTAGCACAAACCCTTTGATTTGGGAGGTCACTGCAAACACTTGTTAGGGTATAGTATTTAATTTAAGTTTGTGTAAGTATTTAGACCTGTGTAACTGCCTGAGATGATATTCTGAGCCTGCTTTAGGGTATGTGTGCCTGCCTGAAAGCTAAAGTCTCTGAAATACATGTGAACAAAGAACAAAGACATAGGGCTGGTCTACACTTACCTTCCGGATTTGCCAGCAGTCGATGGGAGATAAGCAAGTGATGTAAAAAACGTGCATATCTCCTGTCGACTTCACTGCATCTGTTCCGTGCGCCATCCACACTGCGCTGCGCTACTTACAAAGATGGTTTTCATCTGTCGATTTCTGGATCGACTGAGCGGGTCTACACAGACCACTCAGTCAATCCAGAGACATCGATCTGACAGCGGCGAATTTGCTGCCGTCAGCATAGACGTAGCCATAGTGCATTCCTTTGCCTGCCTGCAATTAGAGGGGTTTTCTTTATTACTATGAAAAAAAAAAAGGGATGTAGTTAAAATGTTTCAAGGCATAGTGAAGGTGTGATATATGAATGAACAAAAGAGGGAAAGCTCTAACTCCTCTTCAAGACAGCTGCCAGAGCAAGGCCACACAACTGGCTGAGAAAGAAAGGAAAGTGAAGGGAGGTGTTAAAAATAAACCTAAACATAGGACCATAAACTGACCATGGCCAAGATGTGACCCTGCTCCCTGCCATTACTATGGGGTACAAAAGGGGTGGTACTAAGACTGCCAGACCCACAAAATGGAACATGACCATATACTGGAAGGGGTGGTATGGGGGTGGGGCTGGGCTACAGGTATAATTAAGGCTATCAAGAAGAAGGAGGGAGTTTTGTCAGCATATGGAACCATGGTCAGGTAAAGGAGTAGTTCTATGGGTAGTAGTTCATGGTCAGGGAAAGGAGTAGTTCTAGAACTACGATGATGGGGGGAAATGAAATCCTATTGGTGTATAGAGAAATAAGCCCAACTGGTGTAAAAGGCTTGGAGGTACGGTTATGATTTTAAACTTGTCAGTGTAACTCCCAGTAAACCCATAGCAGATTGCCTGCAGATTGGACTCTGGATTGTTGCTTCCTGCTGAACTGTGTCTGGGAACTGAGAGGGGACAGGGCAGGGGTGCCCTCACAATACTCAGTAGAGAAAAAAAGTATCCATAATTCAAGTCTGATGTCATTGTGGGCATCTGGGGAATTAGGGAGATGGTTGCTGCTGGGTGTGGGATGTCCTCGTTTTCTGAGTTGACTCCCTTCTCTTTTCCCCTCCCAATGCTTTACATCCCCCTACAGTCACATGGGCTGGGGAAGGATGTTCCAGATGCTTCTGATCTGGGAGGAAAAGGATCAAGGGAAACCTAGCTGGGCTTCAACTCTTGCCCTGTTCCTGGCTGCTACTGATGGGGGAGTTCCTTAGCTCATGGGGTTGGCTCCACTCTACCGGAATGTTCTTCCTCATAATTTTGAATTATGATTTATACTTATTTAAGTTATTCCTGGTGGTGACTTGGCATGACAAGCAGTCTCTGCTCCAGTGATGCCTGGGTGGAGTGGCAGGTGTGGTTGCAGGTCAAGATTAAGATGCACTGACAGCAGCACCTGATGGCATGATGCCAGACTTGAGTCAGTCCAGTTAGTCCACTTGCATGAGCATTAAACTTGCTTCCAAACTTTCCTCAAGCCAAAAAGGTGTATTCAGTGTATATTTGGCATAAAATGAACTGTGATACATCAATAATTTCAGGTTGCTGCAGCATGTTCTTCTACTCCACCCTTATAATAAGGATTTTGGTTAGAACATTCTGTTATGTAAGGATGTAAACTACATTGATTCAGAACCATAATAATTATCCCAACTGCATCACCATCTATTTATAACAGCCAAGATGCAAGGCACTGAAATTCAGTATAGTAATGTCTACAGAACAAAATGCATTATAACAATCTGTTCATTAAACTGAAATCTGATTCAGTGTTTGTTTAAAAAGGAGATTCCTTATTAGTGATAAATCATAACCTAATACATTTATCTGTCACACTGAAACAAAATTAAAATTTTGATGTAAGAATAGCATTTCTATGCAGTGCCTGTTACAGTCACAAACATTTCCCATTTTATCAGGATTCTCTGTACTTGAGCATGAATATAGTCTCTAAAATAAATTTTTCCCCTCCCAAACACTTTGCCCTATACATGGGGAAATACTGTTGGTATTTATTTGAACTCTAATCTGTTTACAGATATGCAGCTGCCTCCTGGTCAAGTCAATAGGAGTGGCAATTGCTCAGCACTTCTCAGAATCAGACCCCTGGTCTGAAGATGAACTGAAAAGAAAGTCACTGGTTAGCATTTGCTTTAGGAGTTTTAATTATATTTTGGATGCAAATATAAATACAAGTGAATCTGCCTTGGGGCAAAATTCTATGTCTTCCCCTTCCCTATCTGTAATATCTCCAAATCAAAATCAACATTAGCCTTAGCCCTGGATTATCTCAAGTAATGAAACCATGACGACGACACTGGCTTGCAGACCCTGTGGTTGAAGTTTTCATTACCATTTGAATAACATGGGTGTGATTCCCATCTTCTGTTCTCTTGCTTCCTCAGCTGCCGGGTACTGAGTGAGCTGTGGAAGCAGCACATGTGTCCTGAGGGGAAACATCTTGCTTTTCCCTGCAGTGATCTCTCTGGCCAGTCTAGGAACTGCTCTAATAGACTCTCATCCTCTTTGTGGGCAAAGAGGGCTGGTCAGTATGACAGGGGCTTTGTGAGCTGAGGTGTTAATTGGAGAGGGGGACTCTGAAAAGAAGCTCTGGTTATAATCAGCAGAGAATGCCCAGGAAAAAACATAACCTATTCGGTTTGTTTGCAAAATTCAGCATTCTCATGTTTGGGAACTATCATTCCTTGCTTGGCTTCCTGAAAGAGAAAAGGAGTTACAGCTCACAAATTGAAGTAAAATCATGTATTTACTGGGCTAAATTATGTTTTGCTCCTCTCTGTTGCCTTTGGAATTGGGTTACAGAGGCATAGCTGCAGAAGAGAGTTGCTCTGGTGCTTTGGGTCTGTAAAGAGCAGAACCACATAGAAGGCCTGTGGGACCACAGGGAGAAAGGGCAGTGCTTTGCATCCTTGCTGGTGAAAGGTGCTCACCCTGGACTTATAAGAATGTAGTGGGGGTGGGAGGGAATCCTGATCTCTCTTCCAGTTTAGCTGGCCTCTTTGGGACCATGAAGCATACCTGGGTGCATTAGACAGCTGCCCTGTATGTGGGCAGGAAACACTGATATCTGTGTTCTGTTCACTGGGATAGAGAAAGAAGATATTTCCTGCTCCTGCACAGGTTTAGCCAGAATTTAGTCCTTCCATTTTGTTTGAGATTGACTTCAAAGGAAGTGGAGCTCACAACCACTCAGCGACAATGTTAGATACATTTAAAGACTCATGCCCTAGAAATCCTTCATCATTTGGATTTCTGAAGTTGGCTGTTTCAGAGCCAGAAACAGTTGCCATTCCTTTGTGTGGGCAGGAAGAACAGAAACGGATTCCATCCAGATCACAAGAAAGATTATGTAGGATTTATGTCTGTACAATACATGTGGGAGGTGCCAAGTATGTGTTCCTTGCAACAAAAATTTGTAACCTATTACTTCCATGACAACTGCCTGTTTATCTCCATGATCTGTTCTATGTTCCAAGAGTTTAAAAGTAGCTTCTGAAAATGATCATCAGGCAACAAGAAAGCTTTTCTTGAGAGAATTAGTGGTATGAAGTATGTTGATGTGAGCATAAGACTATAGGCCAGCAAACCTAAAGTGGTGTGGCAGATTCAGCAGAACACTTAAGCATGTGCTTAAATTTTTTGCTGAACTGAAACTTTTAAATCCCCCACTCTTGCTAACTCACTCTGTGGCCTGTGGCAAGACACTTAACTTCTCTATCTCAATTTTCTCCTGTGTAACAGGGAAGTAAGCATTATTACCTCATCTCAGAGGTGCTGCAAAGATTAAGAGAATATTTGTAAAGTGTTTTGACGATTCAAAGCGTAATGTAAATGTGATGATTATTATATTCAGACCCAGCTATGTGTTCTGCAAATAATTAGGGGAACATGTTGCACACAACATAGTTGTTTGGATGTGCACATGCACAAAGAAATGATCTGTTAATTTTTAAAAAATAAAGGAATAGAGCTACTCTTTTCCTTGCTTTCTGGACAGATTAACCAAAATGCTCATATTTGACATATATATTTTCAGAGTAACATTTTTTATAAAGTGTTTAAGTTCCTCGCAAAAGGATTCATATAGGAATGAAGCATTAGCCAGCCAGCTCTTGCTTCCTGCAGTAACCCATTCAGGATGCTTCAGAGTAAGACAAATGTTCCCTTTTAAGTTTCCTGTTTGCTGCATGTAATCTTCTCTACAGCTTGATAGCCTTTGTCATACTTTGGAGGCCCCTACTCCTGCTTCCTATTGGCTGGAAGGATCTGGTGCAGGCAGATTCACCACTTTTATCAACAGCTGTGGTCCTGATGCCTAAAATCATTTTTCATATAGCTATGGACTATGATGAAGTTACACAAGGGAAGAATTTGGCATGAGATTTGTAATGGGGGGGAGCCACTTTGACATTGTCCCTTTTGGTATGCTCATCAGTGAGGATTTGCTGCTCTATTTTTTGTTGTCCTCATCTCAGTCTGATACTTTTTTTCAAAGATGCTTATACCCTCATTATGGGATGAATCAGTTAGCTCATAAACTTTGCAGTGCCCTGCTGGTGACTAGTGACCACAATGGCAACTTTTGCAACGTTAATTATAATGTATTTAGGCATTTTTACAGTATTACTGGTGGAAACACCCTCTTTCAAGTCTATTAGAGCCATGAAGTTGTCACTGTAGGTCATGGGTGTTAAGTTGAAAGATGGGTGCCTTATTCCCTTAGAGGAATAGGTCAGTTATACTTATAAATGTTACATCTGTTTTATTTTCCTATGATAGATTTTGTTCAAGCATGAAGAAAACAATAAACCCCTCCCATGACCTGTTTTAATAGAAAACTGCAATTTTTTTCTTACGTAGTATAAATGAAAAAAACTCAAACTGACAATGAATGTCACCTGCCAATTAAGACTGTTCCCAATAATTAATGGCAGTGGTGACCTGACACTGTGAGCAAAGCTATGCAAGGCAATCAGTTGGCTAAACTTGACTCAAATTTTAAAACTTTTATTAAAGGTAATTTTAAAAAAATGGTCAGGTACAGAGTTAAATGGAAGAGTTTCTGGACATCCAGGCATACAGTACAGATTATCAGAGGGTACAGAGTTGGTTGGGAGCCGGGGAGTTACAATGAAAGCATAATCTGTGGAATCCTGGATGGGGGGGTAATAGGTTTGATGATTAACAGAACACACGATCAGTAATTCAGGTACATCACTTATTGCAGGGGTTATATAGCATGTGGTTAATGGGGACTAGCTATGTGGGCCTAATTCAGTGTTGTCCTAAAACTTGTGAAGTCATTTAAATCAGTCTAGAGAGGGTGTAAAATACAGGTATCACTGTAGGCTGGACCAATTTCAGACCTTCTGTGGAAATTTTATGCAGCCTCAGATAGAGAATTGTAACAGTCTAATTCAGAAATGATGAAAGTTAACCAATCAGTGACTAGAGCCTCACCTGAGAGTAAGAGGCTCGATTTTGTGGCCAAATTAAAATGCAGAAAAAGCATTTTCATAACCATCACAATGTACAATAGCAGTAATGATTCAAGATGACTCATAGGCTTCAGAGAATCTTTTTTTCTATGGTCTTATACCCCTCCCCCAATCACTGGTAAGGCTAAACTATTGGCATTTTCTTCTAAGTGTTTCCTCCTAAGGCCAATCTTGGTTTACATTTAGGCCATCAGCTCCTCACCCATCTGCAGACAACGAGACACCCTATTGATAATGGAACCTGCATCAGTGGAGATGTACAGTTGGTGTAATAGTCTCATTAAAGGCACATGCACCTGTGTAATCTTACCTTGCAGTGTTATACAGGTAGTAGAAGGGATAGAGTATTGAGTCACATGGGACTCCACAAAAGAGTGACTTTGGTGACAAGGACCATGTTCCAACCATAGTCCTCTGTGACCTCTCTAATAGAAACTACTGGGTCCTGCAAAGTAAACTGAAAGCTTCATACCTTGTAAACTGAAAGCTTCATACCACTTGCAACTCAGCAGCAGCTGTGTTACCTTTCTGTTGTCAGGGTGACCAGTATCAGCTGCTCTCCGGAAAACCACCTCGCTGATGCTATCCTACAGGGCATCGTTTCTCAACCCAAGGCTATGTGGGACACAGGCAGGGGGTACACGGAGCAAAGCCCAGCGAAGGGAGGCAGCCGGCAGCCGCCTGGTCCCAGCTCCTGAAGTGGAAAATTGAGTGTTGGGGTACTTATTAAAATGTTCATGTTAAGGGGTGCTTGCTACTTAAAATTGAGTGAGGACCACTGCTCCAGGGCACGCAGCACTGCTGAGGAACAGCCAGCAAACTAGCTCTTGGGGGAGAGGGCAGCCTGAGCCAGATCCCTGCAGCAGGGGAGGGCAGCCCCTCATGGGGGTGGGGGCCCTGAGCAGGGTCTCTGGAAGGGGGCAGCACCCAGGCAGGGTGGTGAGCTGACTCCCTCCTGCGCAGGGGGCCGGACTCTGTCTGTCCGCCATGGGGGGGGGAGCCAGCTCCTTGGAGAGTGGGTAGAGACGGAGCAGCTCTGTGGGGGGGCGCAGCCGCTGTGGCTCCCTAGAGCGCCTGAGGGGAGTCCCTGTGGGGTGGGGGAGGGGCGCTGGGAGCGTTGCCTGGAGAGGTCGGGGGGAGGGGCTGTACCAGCTCCCCCACAGAATGACTTGTCGCGCGCTCTCACAGGGAGCCGCCGGCTACCCTGAGGGGTAGGAATCAGCCACGCCGGGCTGGGCCAGGCCTCGCCTCCCTAACGCTGCTCCAACGGCCGTCCCCGCTTGTCTACAACCCGGCTGTAGTGCGCATGCGCTCATCACCTCCAGTCGCTTCGTTATAGGCGCTGCGCCTGCGTCGCTGACGCTACCCAGCCAAGCTTCGCCTCTACAGCGCATGCGTCCTTTCAGTAAGCCGTAAATTGCCGGGAGCGTTGCGCATGCGCTCCTCCTGCCCTCGCTTCGGCGTTGGAGTAAGCATGCGCCGATATTTCAGGTTTCCTCCCTCTGGTGCGAGCATTACGCAGCAGCGGCTTCTCTTCGGCCGGCCCCGCCCCCTAAGTATAGGTATCACGCATGCGCCGCCTTCTCTTCAGATTCAGTGCATGCGCCGTTCTACCCTTCCCCCGGCCGAGTAGAAACCGGGGAGGGGGGGAGGCTGTGACGTCAAGGGCAGGCGGGGCGCGGCGGCGGCCATTACACGGAGGGGAGCGAAGAACTAGTGAGGGCTGGAAACCGCTGCTGGGAGCCGGAATCCAGCCGTGGGGAGCCGCTAGCGTCCACTGCCGCCGCCGCGCCTCCTGGGTGTCCCGTGAGGCCGCTGCGGCTGCCTGGAGCGGATCGCCGGGGTCCCGAGAGTGGCGGACCGGAGCGGGAGCGGCCGGAGCCGGTGAGGCGAGAGCGAGCGAGCGGGCGGCATGGAGGAGAAGATCTTCACCAAGGAGCTCGACCAGTGGGTGGAGCAGCTCAACGAGTGCAAGCAGCTGTCCGAGGGGCAGGTGAAGAGCCTCTGCGAGAAGGTGAGGGGCGCCCGGCGCGGGGGGGTAGGGCAGAGCGAGCCGTTCTGGAGAGGCGAGGCCGGGGAAAGTGAGTTGGGGGGCGGGCAAATGAAGCGCCTCTGCCGGGGGGGGGGCTGGGGAAGAGCCGCCGAGCGGGGGGTGGCCTCGCCGGGGGTGTCCCTGCGGGAGTAGAGCCGCGCTGGGATGGCCGGAGGGCTTCGGGGGTGCATCCCTTCGGGGAGGGCGACTTCCCCGGTGCCTCACCCCGCGGGGATAGCGGGTCCGAGAGCCCCGCCGCGGGGCCCTCCTCCCCCAGCTCCGGGCGGCTCGGCGCCCCCTGTGGCTCCGCTCGGAGACTGCCTCCTTCGGCGGCTTTTCGCCGCCGCCTCCTAAAATGGCGCCTCGCGCTGGGAACCGCCGGGGCGAAGCGACCCTGGTGTACCACAGCCGCCGTGCGCGGCCTTTCGCTCGCGGGCTCAGCGCCTGGCCCCTCGTCCTGCGGCCGTGCCACACGCACAAAGGCAAACCCGTCGAGCGGCCTTGGCACGCTCATCCCCCCCTGCAGTGGCCCGGCCCCGCTCCCCGTTCCAGGAAGAGCTTTAAAAGCTCCTCGGGATTGTTCAGTGAGTCGAAGGTGGGGGTGTTGTGGCCGCCGAGTTGTGTTTTCTGGGTCAAGATGCCTCTATTAGTCTCCAGCCATTCTGTAGGTGTTGCCGGGTTGGAGGAGCTGGCAACAAGAGCCAGTCCCCTTGGCAAAGTTAAACATGTTTGATTTTCAGATAGTCCACCGAAATAGCGGGAATTACCATAGGAGGGGAAATTTTGATTTTAAGATGGGCATGTAACCGTTCCCATCCCCCCATAAAAATAACTTGGGTTGGGGATTTTCTGACTTTGATTGCATTCATATTTTGTTTTTTCACTTCATGGTGTTTTTGGAAGAGCCTTTAAAATGTAGTTAGGGACTAAGATTAATCTGTGTTGTTGGTTTCTCTTTGTAAGGATTTTGTAAATTTGCTCTGAAGTAAATTTAAGTAGTTACGAACTTCGCCTTATGGAACTGTGTGGAGTTGTTTTACGGAGGTTGAGGTTTGGATGTTTTAATATATTTCAGGGGTCATTCATATGTTCATGGTTTTCATGAGTTCAGAGAAGCCCTGCAGAATTGACTCAGAATGAATAATCATTTGATACCCACTCTTATTTTATTAATCTAAGTAGATTCAGTGGTTGGACAAGTACATTTTCATGACAGTTTTGTCAATCTATTACTGAGGATGTATTCTCTTGCATTTTATTTCACCTTCAGTATATGCATTAATGCCAAAGATGAAAAATTTATGCTAGAGCAAATTATTTATTTCTTAAACTTGTCTCTTTGCAGTGCAATGTGCTAAATAGCTTTGTGATATATTGTCCCCAAAATCTTATACATGTGCAAATAGGTAAATGAAACATGCACCACAATAAGATCACTTGGAGCAATGAATGACGTAGTTTTCTCATTCCTGGGTGTTAGAAACAGGTTTTGTGCAGGTCACAGTACCTTATCCTTTAATACCAACCTGTCTGTCCCAAATGGAGTTCTAATTTTTAATGCTGATCAAGTTGTGTTGATTTACAATTTAAAAGTTTTTATGGCTTAACAAATGTGTGTGCATATAATTCTTGTGGGCAGATAATGTGTGGCGTGTTTGAGGGAATTCAGGTTGCAGAGTTTGAGACATTGCTAATGCACACCCATTGTAAAAACCCTTGTTGATTGTCACTAATACTGTGAAGTATTCCAACACTTTAATTTTGTTCAAATTATGACACATTTAATTTTCTAAATTGTCATGTTTCAAATAGGTAATAAGACATAAGTGCAAAAATTGTTTGTCATATGATGCTTGAACGCAATATAACGCAATATAATTTTCTTAAATTACTTGTCCAAGTGGTATCCTGCTAAGTATGAATTGATGCCTGTACATATGCCTTAATACTTATAAAAAGAATGCGTAATGCTTTACAAATAAACAACTAGTTACCTGTCACAAAGAGCTTGCAGTTAAATTAAACACAATGACAACTTACTACAGTTGGTGGGTATGTGGGGAATCTGACCACTGTTGGGAAGGATGATCTGGAAAGGAGACTTAAGGAAAGCAGCTTGGTTGGGGCAAGGAGAGAAAACAATAAAGAATGGGAAGAGAATGGACTCAGCGTTGCAGTGTCTGTGTTTAGACATCTTACTCCCAAATGGAATCCACAGCCCTGTGTTAAATGCCCAGGCTCCCCTGTGTGATACATAGGGAGAGCTAGGTGGCTAAGAGTGGGATCCATAGATGCCAGCAAGTTGAGCAGGGATCTTCCAAAGATAATAGAAAACACCAAGGGGAGGGGTATGGCATGAGTCCTACCCTTCAGAGGGAGTAAGGTGCCTAACTTTATTTGGAGTTTACAGCCATGAACCCTCTCCTGGAATTAAACACTCTAAACCCTTTCTTGCCACTTCCCTCCCTCCCCATTGATTCCCCCCCCCCCCCCAAAAAAAACCCCCCACAAAAAACACAGACTGAGGAGGAAATGGTAGTGCCCTCCTTATAACCTTTAACCCAGTGGTTAGCGCACTCAGGATTTGGTAGAAGTGGGTTCGGTTCCCCCTCCCCTCGTGTGATGTGGAGCAGAAATTTGAACCTGTCTCCCACCTCTCAGGAGAATGCCCTAGCCACTGGGATAACTAGTATTCTACGGTTAGCATTTGTCTCTCCTGTTGAAGTTGTTCCACTATGTATAAATTAAATATTAATTGGGCTGGAGAGAGTTAAAGTGACTATAACCTAGTGGGTAGGCTGTTCTCTTGGTAGGTGGGAGATGTTGATTCAAATCTATGCTGCAAATCAGAGGAAGGAGTTGAACCCAAGTCTCCCTCATCCTGAGAGAGTGCTCTAAGCACTTTCTAAAGATTACGAGTTGGGCACCATTGTCTTCCTATGTGTTCTGCATGGGGCCTGATCCTGTGAACATGCTTTAAGGCTATTTCTAATGTCTGTTGGATTAGGCTCCTCAGAAAAGGTAGGTAGTGGTGGGGGAACACCTTTTAAGATCCCCCTCGGGTTTAGGAATGAGAGGCATCTAGTGTCAGGATTGAGGCAGTATTTACATGATTGCTGGCATGTAGGGCCAGGGACTAGGTCCTGGACTTCATGAGAAGAAACACAAGCATCCTACAGTGTTAGGTGGCAGCGGCTGAGTGGGAGTTTTGAATATCTGAAGTTTGGACTTAGATGGCTAAAGTGACCATTACATGCATTATTCCTTTTGTGGATCTTTCCTAAAGTGCTTATGTATTATGGTGATGAGCACTACAGAAATACCTCTGATAAAGCTGGTAGGAAAGATGACATAAACTGAACCATTTTTTATGGACGAGAGAGAGAGAAGGAAAGTTGAAACTCTCACAAGGTCAGAAAACCAGTTTTAGTGGTAAGGACAGATAGATATAACAGGATCTTTTCAGCCAGAATGTAGAAGGAAATAAATGTAAAAATGGCTTTGAGGTTGTGAAGATGGTGGAATTATCAGTGGGCAAGAGTAGAGATTTGTAAAAGAAAAGAAGTTTGGCATAAGAATGGTATAACAGAGGTAAGACTGGATAGGTAGCAGGAATGGCCAGAGAAGGGGATGTAGATAACCTCTGGCACTAATCTGCTTCAGACTTATAAAAATTACCTGCTCCCACTGAAACTGAGTCTCTTGCAAATCTGTAAAATGAGCTTCCTTAGGCCTTGTCAACACACAAACTTCACCAAAATAACTGAAGTCGCACCTTTTGTTATTTAGGTGCAGCTCTGTGCGGTTGCTTAATTTGGAATAAGTATCCTATTTTGATCCAGCATGAGTCATTTTTAATAGATTTAAGGCGTGTCTACACAGTATGGCAGTGCACATCAGAAAGGTAAATTGTACAGTGCTCTAATGTGTTGCATTCTGGCTGCTCTATGTAGACCTGCTGACGTGCTCAAAGTACTTAGTACATGCTGATGTAGTAGTCCTTTTGGAAACAGTATTGTGTTAACATGCCTTGTGACTCTTTTAGAGTGCGTCAGCAGGACCTATGTGAGGCAGATAAAATTCTTGTCGACCTAGCATTGTTTACATGGGAGGGGTTAGGTTGGCTTAACTATTGCTCGGGGTGTGGATTTTTCCCACATTTGAGTGACGTAGCTGGGTCTACCTATCGTTTTAGTGTAGACCGAGCCTTACTAACTCTAAAGGTAGTTTGACAGATTGAAGTAGAAGTGAAGCTTCCAGGTGGTTCCAGATATGAATAGAAGCCTGGAGAGGGAGGGAATAATTGAACTGAGTGGGAAGGTTTATTAACAAAATGGGATGCTTGAAGGTGGGAGTTGAATTAAACTATAGATTAAAGTATAGTTTAATGTGCCTTTTAAAGGGGACTGACAGTCTTGAATATATAGCATGTTTTCAGACTTTTTTGTGCTGTGGTAAGAAAAATCAGTTTAGAATAGATTCTCGTCTATTTTGTCCATAGCCTATATCTGTTAGGGATCTTCAGACCCTGAACTCTGCCCTTCAAGAAGCTCAGATTTGTACGCATTGTAAATCGGAATTAGTGGAGTAGGAATAAGGCTAATGATTCTGTTTTCTTCCTTGAGCTGTCTTGTTAAGAATAAACAATGTCTGTTTACATATTCCATGCTGTAATACAGGGACTCTAACCATTGCTCCATTAATATACCACCTAGAACCATGTATTATTCCTGGTCACCTAGATAATGGTGACAATGCTATAACTTGCTGTAACCTAGCAAAATGTCCTGTAGATCTGAGTTGTACCAGACTTCAAACTTCTTATATTTTAAAATTAAAAATAAAAATTCAGAAATGAATGGTGGTCTGATTTTTCATTAGTTGATATTTATTCTAAAATTAATGGCTTGTTAGGGCTAGTCTACACTTACAACTTGCTGTGACACAGCTGTATTGGTACAGCTGTGCTGCTATGAGAGCGTTTGTGTAGCCACGTTATGTTGATGGGAGAGAACTTTCCCACTGATGTCATAAAATGACCCAAACGAGCAGTGGGAGCTATGTTGGCAGGACAGCGTTTCCTGCCAATGTAGTGCTATCCACAAAAGAGCTTATGCCAGCAAAACTTATGTGCGACAAAAGTTTTGCTGGCATAAGTGCTAATGTAGACAAGGCCTAAGTGTACTCACTGACACATCCTGCAGGTATTGCTTTGCATATGTATTCCATAGACTTGAATTCTTAACAATAGACTAAAACATGGATATATCACTTAAGCCATAGCTTGTTGCTGTTAGGATGGCCATGCTGCTAATGTTAATTCTGATGATATTGCATTGTGTGAATATTTCTTAATGAGTATTTATGTATTGAGGGCTGTAAAAATCACACATGACCAGGCTGAGAAGTGTGCAATGAAGGGAAAAGCAAGGCATAAATTAAGTTCTGGAGCATTAACTGCTTTTCATACTTCTCAGTGTCTGCAGCATGTTACTGGGAGAAGGAGAAATGGCTTCGTTTCCCCCTGGCCTGTCTGCAGAGGAGGAATGCTGCACCCTGTGAAGGACTGTTTAGCAGAGGCTGTGTTGTGTAACTTCAGGGGGTAGGATGCCACCTTACAGATCTATTAAGGGCTAAATTATAATATAGGGTTTAGAAACTTCAATCAGTGTCTTGTTTGTTTGACAGCTAGCACAATATAGATATAGATATCTGACCTGTAGCTCTTATCTATAATTTGGCCACTATTTAGACTTTTCTTTAAGGACAGCTACAATGATTTTGTTCTGCCTCTATTTTTTGCTAGCAAAATTACCAGAACTGAATGGGTGCAGTTAAACCAGTACTGAGCATAGATTAACTGCAGGTGTGGCAAGAGCAAACAGCATTCAGCACTTTTCAGGAAACCTGCTATTACCATAGTTTCAGAAAGAATGTGGAATCTTTCTTTGGCTACAGTTGTAGTTAAACCATGTTTAGCACTTTTCAGCAGTAGGTAATTTTCCTAGTGTGAACAGGCTTATAGGCCATACTAACTCAACTGAACATACTTTTGTAATTAATGGTATAATTTGCTTGTTACCAACTTTTTCACTGAGTCAGCTCTTAGCAATCTAAATTTGACACCTAATCTTTACTTCCAGTTTAGTTTTTGAGACTACTCACAATTGAGAAGAAACCTAACAAGCAGATAATTAAGACCCATTGTAGACCTCTGAACTTGACTATCCACTCAGCTTTAATTGAAGTGTTATAGGTGGAAAGCATGGTCTGTGGCAACAAAGCAAAGTTACTTATGGATCAAAAGGTAACAAGTTGGCATTGTCACTTTTCCTGAGGCCTAATTTAACTTGATACAAGATGCATGGCCTGGCATTCATGTATCTTAACTTCATGCAGAACTGGGTTGTTCCTCAAATTGTTTGAGAGCTCTGTAAAAATGAGCTTGCTTTGTTTGAACTTGATGAGGGACAGTCTTGGTGTAGTGAAACTCACAGTGGGTGTAAGTGACATATCAGCTTTACATTCTTTCCCTTGTGGGTTTCAC
This sequence comes from Mesoclemmys tuberculata, assembly GCA_007922155.1. NCBI lineage: Eukaryota > Metazoa > Chordata > Testudines > Chelidae > Mesoclemmys > Mesoclemmys tuberculata. The sequence goes on along the minus strand of ML675615.1, from coordinate 21,606,244 downwards.
TACAAGAGCACACCTTGAGATATGGGAGCTTGAGGGAGTCTGTTCAGCCATTCCAAGGGAAATGGAAAAGGTGATTGAGAGCTACCTTTGCCCTCTCGATCTTGGTACAGCTGAGGATTCGTTGATGTGGCAGGCATAGTGTCACAGCTTGCATCTTTAAAGAATTGTTGGTGCTTTGTGGAAAGTTTTTGAAAACATTCTAACTATAAACATTTCCTGCTCTACTCTGCACTGGTGAAGTCTCAGATAGAGTACTGTGTCCAATTCTGGGTGCCACACTTCAAGAAAGATCTGAACAAAATGGAGAGAGAGTCCAGAAAGCAAAAAAATGATAAAAGGACAAGTTGTAGAAAATTGACCTATGAGGAAAATTTTTTAAAAGTGGGCATGTTTCTTCTTGAGAAAAGCCTGTGGGGAGAACCGGATAGGTCTTCAAATGTTTTAAAGCCTGTTATAAAGAGAACGGTGATCAATTGTTCTTCATGTCTACTGAAGGTAGGACAAGAAGTAATTGGCTTAGTTTGCAGCAAGGGAGTTTCAGATTAGATGCTAGGAAAAACTTTCGAACTATAAGGGTAGTTAAACTCTGGAATAAGCTTTCAAGGGAGGTTCTGGAATACCCGTTGTCGGATGGTTTTATGAACTGGTTAGACGAACATCTGTTAAAGATGGTCTTGGTTTACTTGATCCTGCCTCAGCTCGGGGCTGGACTTGATGACTTCTCAAAGTCCCTTCCATCTCTGTATTTCTGTGATTGAACACTTTTTGACATCTTTTCACTCTTTAAAATAATTCTAGTTCTTGTGAAGAGTGCTAATTGGTAACATAATGCTGAAATCTTCTATCCACAGAACAGGTATGTGACAACCAGCTGTGTACAATGTTGGCTTGTCCTCACCATGTATTTCAAACTTGATTTTTGATATGAGTCGTTGGGGTTGAGTCCTGCCTATTAAATGCTTGAACTGCCAAATCCAGTGGCCATATTACCAAAACCAATGTTCTGCTGAGAACTACCTTGAGGGTTCATCTACACAAGAAAGTTGCACTGGTTCCACTAAAGGTGTGACTTTTAACTAGCTAAACTGTGTGGGCATGCTTATTCTGAGTGTAAGTGAATTAGGAATTGGTTTAAGATGAAGAAAAATAAGCTGTTCTTAAACTGAAAAGAGAGAACCATCCATACAGAGGTTTGCACTGATTTAACTGTTTAAAAACTGACTTAAATTAACCCTATGCAACTTTTTCATGTAGACAAGACCTGAATAGTTAGCATGATATACTATGCATCTAATTTTGAACCAGTCAACTAAGGATGAAGGTTTGTTTACTTAATTCCCTGAGCGATCCATTCCATCTTGACTCTTGTTTTAAGATTTCAGAGACTTGAGTTCAAGGATGGAAAAAGTAGCATGACCTTTGCATGGTGGAAAATATAGTGCCATTTGCTTCAGAGGAGCCTGTTCTATTCATGACTTTTCTGAATGGTCAGCTGTTGGTGTTAAGTGGAATTCTCTTTCCTCCCTTCCTCCCCACCCCTGGTTGGAATTTATTCTATTACCTACAATGAATAATTTTAGCAGAATAATAATGTTCCTGTGTTTTCCAGGGTTGGAGGTGCAGGCAGGGGTGGAGACAGAAATACGTTGGAACTGTTTGCAATCTTGACAAACCTATTGCTTTGAATTAAAAATCAAAGATGGAGAGTGCTTTGACAGAACTGAAATGAAAAGCACCGTAGAACCTTTTTTTCTGCAAAGGGTAAACCTTACCAAAGTATGAGGAAATAAAATGCTTACCTGTGTTGTAGAGTATATTAGTTTGATTTTAATTTTCTGGTAAACTCATTCGTAAGGAAGTTTAATCTTGCTGCCATCAGTGCAGACAAATTGGGTTAGTCCCTCCCTTTGTCATTCGGGCAAGTAACTGTGGACACAAGTGTTTCTATCCTTCAAGATTGGGAATTGCTATTCACTTCAGGTCACTCTGCAGTTGTGCCTTCAATTGAAATGGTCAGCCACTGGATAAAGGTTTTGAACTCCTGTGGTGATTCACTTTACTGACATAGTTAGCCTACTAGCAATATCCTTTTTGCAGCTTTTGTTTTTACCCTAACACACACAACCTGTTGTTTTTATTAACTATTTTGATCCTCTTCAGCACCCTTCTCCATGTCCCCAGCCATCCTTAAAAGAAAGGGCAGCAAGTACACTGTGTGGCTGTACTGTGTGTGTCCATAGCGCATATATTGAAGGGCCAGGCTTATTGTTTCACTAAGCCCTAAATATTCACCATAACTGGAACAGAGAACATCTGGAAGTACAGGAAGAACTACAGCTCACAAAATCAAGGAAAGAGCAGGACAGAGTATTTCCATCCCCAAGTAATAGTCTGGCCAAATAAGACTTATTGTTGTTTCTCTTTTCGAATGGGAGTTTTTTAATTTCTCACTTAAAAGCTGACATGAATTAAAAGGCAAAAATGAATTAAGCTGAGTCAGATGCCCTTGGGGGAGAGCCTCATCTCTTGATCTGACTCCTTCACATGTCTACAACTTTCTCAGCAGTTTCTCATGTTCAGCAAAGGTCAAAATTGGCTTGTTGGCCTGTTCTGCCGTTCAGCCTAACATCTACATTCTAAGAATGTTCATAGAAATGCAATTTTTTACCATGGCTCAGGTGTTTATTATATAGTCAAAAGATACTCACAGCTTTTAAAATACTGGGCCTGTTCAGTAATGTCCAGACAATCACCCCGATCCAAACTTACTCTCTCCCCTTCTCTGAAGCTACTGAAACATACAAATAGGAAATATTTGCGCACTAGAAAAAAGAAATAATGTCCATCAGTGAATGGCCTTGATTGGAATTATGGTCTCATACCGGGACATGGCCCTGTGAGCCAAGGCCAGGCTTCATCCCATTCAGCTGATCATTTTGGCTTTAGTCAGATCCTGCATACCCAGTCTAGGGGAGGAAACTGGAGGAATGGGTGGTGTCTTCAACCTGGTCAGAGCATCCTTTTTCTAAGTGGCTGAAAACAGCATACTATAAAAGAGGGGTCACTGCTGAAACGAGAATCTCCATCTTGCAACACATGTCTGTTTAACATGCTGGGGGCATTCATGACAGCAAAAGCAGCACAGGGTTTTGGTCTCCTAAAGGAGGAGGAAAAAGATCAACATGCTTAACTGCTACATATGTGACAGACTTAATGCAAGCAACTTGAAGTTTGTGCTCACATAAATATCTGAGTTCTCTGGGTTGTGTGATTGGGTATGCATGTAGATTTGAAATTTGGTTCGTTTGGGATCTAAGAGGCTCCGTATTCTAGTCAGAATAAGATGTTGGATGTTAAGTTTTATTTAAATGAAATGCATACAAACTCCTAGTTTACCTGTTGGTTCTTAGTTGTGTATGCTATGCTATATTGAAATTTTTAGGTTCTCTACATCTATAAAACTCTCATAGTTTCCTGCATTATTCTGTTTCATATTTGTGTTGTGCATTTAGCCCTCAAGTTTCTCAGAGCAGGGATCCTATTTTTCCTGCAACATTTGAACTGTCGTAAAGTTCTACACACACCAAACGATACTATTATAAATGACCAAATGCACTGGTGAGGAATTTCAAAAACTTCTGACTGGAAAACCATTAAAGGACCTGAAGAAGAATGATTGGAAAATGATTGTGCCTGACTGGAGCACTCTGGCAGTGCAAAGAGGCTGAAAAACAGCTGAATCTAGGGGAGTTCTCAGATGGTCAGTACAGAGAAGCTTTGCTGGTGTAAGGCTTATAAGGTGTACACTTATGTCAAACTCACCTGGCCCTAGCTTAGGGAGTTAGACAAGGGGCAAGGCTGGAATGCAGTGTGACCTAGATACCACCAGCTGATGTGTTTTAGAGGAGCTCCTGGGTGTTTTGGACTTTGGCAGGTCTATATCTGCTGAAGATCTACCCTGAGAATCAGGAAGCTGTAAGAAATGCATGCCACGATTCATACATGTACATTGATCCTTACCCATCCATCATTGTTACATCAAGTAGAAATTCTGTGCAACAAAGAATTTGGGCCACAATCTGAGTCTTGCCAAATGAAGCTAACTGCTTTTTTAGTGATGGGCAGTTGACCCATCTTCTAGACTTAAAAACAAATTGACCATTGCTTACTGAAGGTTGGTTAGACCAATAATTTGTCCAATGCCTTCAATTATTTTGTTGAAGTTCATCTTTTTAACTATACATTTTAAATGATTGGTTTTGCAAAAATATGCTTTATATTCAAAATTAAATCTACAGAATAGTACTTTGTATTTTTATCATCTTCCTAGGTACTGAGAGCACATGTTCATTGTACCAGATGTAGTTTGTAAATAATCCAATAATTTAATCCTAAAAATACCATGTCAAATTTCCTCTGATAATACTAGAATACTGGAAACCATATTCCTATTTTTGACTGTATCCAGTATTGAGTCTTTTTTCCATTTGTAGTCTGAGGGCTCTTACTGTCATTGTCTCAAACGGCTTTCGAGAAAACTGGCTGGGTAAGCCGACAACTCAGATGCCAATTGTACATGAACTTTATTCACAGTGTGATTAATCTGAAGTGTATTTGATAAGTGCTTCTTACCACTTGAGTTTCTGGATTGCCGTGCTGAGTAAAATGGGTTGAGTTCTCTGTTAATAACTAGCCTACATTACATCATGTTTTGCTGAATTCTCCCTCTGCCTCTTCTCTTTAGAAGTGGATCTACAAATATTTCCTGTAGCAGTGTACTTCTGTCCAAGACTGTTGCTTCAGCATAGCTTTTTCATAAAACCTGTGTTCATCTTGAAATCATTAATTCTTTTCATATGCTTGACGTTTTGTACCTCTGTACCTTTGTTCTGGTTTTTGAAACTGGAAAATGTAGATATTTAAAAAAAAAAAAAATGGGTGCGTGCTTTAAGATTCAATATGTATGTTTTTAAAAAGCTGACTAAGGATGGGTTTAAATATTTGAAAGAGATTTTTATCCTGTAAGGACAGGGACAACAAAGGCATCTGGAACTCTGATGTGAAGTGGTAACCATGGATGAAAAATTCTTAGGGGAATCATCTTTTTGTAGAACTTGTTCTGTTTCTGCATAAAATTGCTTATATGTTCTATTACAGCTGAAATTAAGGACATTTAGTGGCAAATTTGTACCCCTTAACATATTTTTGTTAACTTTAAACTCTAGGCAGGAAAAGGAATGTTTAACATAATAATGAAGATAAAATTTTTGAGACTGAGATTAGCAAGGCTTTATGGAAGTATGCTCTTTCTAATGAAATCAAGTTAGTAGAGAAACACCATTGGGAGTTTGAGCTAATAGCATTTTCAATACTCAGTTGTGAGAAGTTCCTTGAGTCTGATCGTATGTTTTTGTGCATGAGCATGCAGAATCAGTTACTTTTGGAAAAAAACAAAGCCACTTTTGAATGAATAGTATCCTAAGCAATATTTTTCAACTCGCATCTTTGAAACATTGGCTAAAACCTGTGTTCTTGTTTAAAATAACAAGCCAGAATTGTGTCCTCAAGTTACAATGCCTGTAAAAGCCACCACCGGTTTTCTGTGACTTCAGTCTTTGACACGGGGTGGGTAGATGACACCAGTTGACCCAGGTTTGTCTTACGTTAGCATGTCTGCAAAAAGGATTACTTTCATGATATTCATTGTTGTGTTCTAAGGCCAAGGAGAACTCTGTCCCTCAGATGAGCTTAGGTTCCCCACACTACACAATCACCTCTTTGCAAGTTTTAACTTCTTTCTAGGTTTAGGTGAGGTCTGTTGAGTTGCATTAGTTAAAGTTTAAGCCTCTTTGACACTGCTTTGTTTGAAACTGTTACCATGGCTGCTAGACTGGATAACATCCAGAAACACTGAGATGAGATTTCAGGTCAGTCACCATCTAGTTAATTACTTATAAAACAATGAATGTGGAAACTTGGATATACAGAAGCATGTTTCATATCAGTGTTTCTGAATCTAAAGAGACTACGTTAAATGAAGGATGTTGGCTTGAGTAAATGCCTCTGATGTTGGTTCTCTAAACTTGAACTCTAATGCTCTTTAAATGGACACAAAGTAGGTCTTCTGTGATTTCAGAAGACTTCTTTGTGCTATACAAAATAAACTGGCGCATGACTATAGATTGTCCAATTTAAGTCTTTGAAGGCCTTAAAAAAAACTGATCTTAATGTGGAGGTGACCTATTAGTCTGTTTCAAATCTGTTCATAAACTGTTTAAAGTATAAACTAATATAATCATTACACTTACATTTTAAGTAGTCCATGAACAGTTGAAACAGCTTGTGGCTTATGTACAGATAGTATGTCACTGCTAGTTAAACTATTGAAAGCCTATTTCTTTTTGATGTTTTGGAACTATAAAGTAAGATATAGTTTGCTCATTGTAGCTCCACATTTCTGTTTAGTTGTAGTAGTGCATCTAAAAAATTTCCTTTTCTTATTAAATAAGGAGATTGGAACAACAGAAGCTAAGCTGAAATATCAGGGAGGTCTTTGTAGAGAAGTACCTTGTAAAATGTGTTCCTATTTATATTGCTCATATCCTCTGAGCTTGGGAATTAAAAACAAATTTTGGCATGCATCCTGTGTCTAGGATGGGGACAAACTATGACAGCTGACAGCAAGATCTAATTAAAATAATGCAAAAAATTAATTTAGAATGATTCTGTATGTGGTGTTTTAGTTTCTTTGTCTCTGTTCATATGAACTGACTTCTTATATGAAGTATTTGTGTAAGGCATACAAATGGCAGCCCTAATAACTATGGTACTGACAACATTCTGTTCCTTCTAGCTTTCATATAGTAACATCTTTTTTGGAGCTGGAGAGAAGGAATAATTCCTTTGTTTCACTGTTCACACTGCAATGTGTTACTTGACATCCTTTCCTCTAACAAATGAGAGGAATGCACTTCTTTTTAAGTAGTCTCCACTGTGGAAAGAGTTGGGGGTTTTGCCCCCACAACCAGGAAGGAAAAATAGAATTCTGGGTTTTTAAAAAAAAATTTTTTAGACCTATAGCCAAGAATCTTTGTCCTATTCAGCACATTAAATCTAAAATATAAAGCAGAGAATCTAGAACGATAATTGAATTAATCTTCATCTGCATGTTGTATTGCCACTGAGTAATTAATTGAATGTGGAAGTTTGGAGAGGGGGAGCTGAAAATTTTCAAACACCTACTGGTAGGTATTTACATTTACACAAAAATTAAAAAGAATACTGTATCAAGAGGGTAGGATATTGTTTTCTCTGGTACTCAGAAAAGTTTGGGAGGTGGCTTTGGTTTTTGGTATTGGTGAAGGGATGCGTTTCTTCTTTGCCTTCCCACTCCTATTTTTTTGGGGGGGTTGAGGAGGCAGAAAGGGTAGATATTACTTAAAAGTAATGGGGTCAGCCTTAATATTTCACAATAGTCCATTGGAAACGTCTCCTTTGATCGTTTTGATGGTATATGTGCTGATTGAGTAGGATGAAGCCAGTGATGTTGCACCTTAAGGAATCATTCTTTAGAAATTTCTTTTGAGGTCCTGACTTAAATTGGAAATTAGTTTAGAATGATCTTTGATTCTAATTTCCCTTAGTTGTAAATAATATGGAACTGATGAAATCACATGTCTTAGCACAAATTTAAGGTGATTCCGTAACATTTTAAAAATTAAAGTATTACATTCTGCAAAACACATTAGTGTCTATCTTTCTTTCTAATTAGAAATCTTTCTAAATTAAAAAAATTTTTTTTTTGTTCTTGAATCTGTAGGCTGTCTGAAACAATGAACTATTACCCATTTATTTTGATGTGATATCTCTGAATGTTTCTGATGTCATTGGGTTTAATGTGGGCTATTTCATGGCTGATCTCAGTGGAAAAAGCTATTGTGCTTTACCCAGTGTCTGGATTTGTTTATAAAGATGTCTGACAGGAATGTGGTTGCAAATTGTAAAGATTGAAACAATTGATTTTCTTCAAATTCTTGATTTACGTCTTCGACATAGAAGTATAGGAGGGAGTGGAAGCAGATTAATTCTAAATGCATTGGAAGATCTGTGGGATGAATAAGGTCTTAGATGTAGTGGAACAGTTTTGACTTTAAATGTTTTTTTAAATGAATAGATGAATTAATTTATTTTAAATTCTTTAATATCCTAAAGAGTCTCCCAAATTAACAATATTTCTTACATGGCTACCAGTAAGGCCACTGATAATCTGCAAATTTTGTCTGATATAAAATGTGGGTCAAGTTAAAAGCATTTCTTCAGAAAGCCACCAACCTTCATGGTTTTTAGGGTAGTACTAAAATAAACATACATTTTAAAAAATGTCTGAAGCATTCCAAGATGCTTAAAGTATATAATAAACAGGAATCTATTAATTCACTAGTGACCTTGTCTAGAATACATAAGCTGTTTAACAGTATTAATCAACACTGAACAATCTGAAGGCAACAAAGGATGTATACCATCTTACATACTTGAAATTACATTGCATGTTAGGCAGAACCCGGACTCATTGAAACTAGACCAATGTATTGATGCCACTATGCTTATAAAAGGTGCTATTGTGTGGAATGACCAGTTAGTTTTGAGACATGAACTGCAACAGTTTTAATGTCTGCTTTCATTTCCATCCCCCAACACCCTCCAAAAAATAACTAAGCAGATGACATACTTTTAGTTCAGTGATTTTTTTTTTAATGCTACTTTTACAAAAAGCAAAGCAAATATATGTACTTACCCCAAACAATTTTGTGAAGACAGATTAGCCTTGACAAGGATGTGCAAAAGTACTTGAAGGGAGCCTACAATAAATGATCTGGGAACGGTAAAGTAGAGCTTTAACATCATGGCTGTTTGTAGACAATTTCTTAACTATTCTATTCTAGGCTAAAGAAATTTTGACAAAAGAATCCAATGTACAAGAAGTGCGATGTCCTGTTACAGTCTGTGGCGATGTCCATGGGCAATTTCATGACCTCATGGAACTCTTCAGAATTGGAGGCAAATCACCGGACACAAATTACTTGTTTATGGGGGACTATGTTGACAGAGGATATTACTCAGTTGAAACAGTCACGCTTCTTGTAGCTCTTAAGGTAACTTTTTTCCCTTCGTTTATTCTGTATTTATGGCTCTATTTAATTTACTAAAACTGTTTTTCTAATAAACTTTTTGTACCAGCTACATCTAACACTCCTGTTAGATGTTACCTCTATTTTATAGATGTGCAAACAGACACACAGACTAAATACATTACTTTCTTAAAACGACAGTATGTCACCAGCAGAGCTGGAATTCCTGACTTCCAGTTCTTTGCTCATGCTAGAGTATTCTGCCTAAGCAAAAGTGTATTCTAAGAATATTTTCTTGAAAATGAATGCTGTGTTAATTAACTAGAGTAACTTGCAATTCATGTTTGAAAGGGCTGGTTTTATGAATGTCAGTTTTCTCACGTTTTTGGATCTTGCATTGCTGATCAAGGGCTTAGGGATGAATTAAGTAAGAGGGTTGGAGACCCTCTCCATGGGTAGAGGGGAAAACAGGTGTTTCAGGCCTGACAAAAGAGAGACCCTAAAGATACTCTAAAGTCTATTGAGGCAGGGTTAAAAGAATTGGTTATAAATCTTCAGAAAATAGTGTACTAAACTGAAAGCAAGTAGGAGAAGGCAACTGAGAACAGATAAAGCTTATGTGAAATGGTGAAATCTATTAATAGCAGCGGCCACAAACCTTAGCTCAGTTCAGTGTTTTGTACCAGAGTAGGTCTTTGGCAGTTCAAGGCCCTTAATGTATGTATTAATACATCTTCTGTTTAAATGTTTTTGTTCTTAGCTTTATGCAGATTACATCTTCAAAGGGAGGTGTGATACTTGTTTAGTCATAGTAAATGCTTTGTGTTGTAGGTCCGTTACCGTGAACGCATCACAATTCTTCGGGGGAACCACGAAAGCAGGCAGATCACACAAGTATATGGTTTCTATGATGAATGTTTAAGGAAATATGGAAATGCAAATGTTTGGAAATACTTCACAGACCTTTTTGACTATCTTCCTTTAACTGCATTGGTGGATGGCCAGGTATGTTGAAATTTGTCAGACGCTTAATCTGTCTGCTTTAAAAAAAGAATACCTTTTTAAGAGGTATGGAATCAAGATTAAATCTGAGTTTTTTTTCTTATTGCTAATTTCTCTGTTGCAAATTTGCTGCCCATTGTACATTTCAATGTGTTAATATAAAATTGATTCTAACTGATATACAATTATTTTCAGATTTTCTGTCTACATGGTGGCCTATCACCATCCATAGATACACTGGATCACATCAGAGCACTTGATCGCCTGCAAGAAGTTCCCCACGAGGTATTTATAAATCTATTATCAAAATGTGCTGTCTGGACAAGTCTTTCCATTTCAGCATACTTTTTTGTATCTTTGTTTGTTTATATAAACATAGTTTAAGAATGGGGTGTGTGTGTGTGTGTGTTCGTAATGTGACAAAGTACAAGTCTCCCTACAAACTCTGAGGGAAAGTAGTGGTACGCATACATTATTCTTGCCCACGGTTGAGAGAACAGACTGAAGAGAAGATTATACTACCATGCTGTCACAACAAGCTCTTTTAATCTGAGTTCTCCAGTCTCATTTTAGAGCAATTCTGTTCCTCACTAAGGTTCTTTGATCAGTGTAATCAGCTACTAGGATTTCCCAAGTGTCAACTGTGCTTTTAATGTCATACAAACCTTTCCCTCAACATGTGAAAACTTATGACTTTAAAAATGTGTTTTAGGGTCCAATGTGTGATTTGCTATGGTCAGATCCAGATGATCGTGGTGGTTGGGGCATTTCTCCTCGTGGTGCTGGCTATACATTTGGGCAAGATATTTCGGAAACTTTTAACCATGCCAATGGCCTCACGTTGGTTTCAAGAGCGCATCAACTGGTAATGGAGGTAAGTACTGTGCAGTTTTAAATACCCATAATTAGAGCAGTTGATAATTAGATACCATTATTCTAGTGCTTCTATTTCAGAATGGGCTTCTATGGCAATGTGTGTGCCTTGTCCGATAGGAGAATACAGACACCCAGAATCTTCATCCTAAAAATGTGTTAAACTTCTGTGTCATAGTTAATGTATCTAAAGTCACATGCATTGCGGTTACTAATCTTATGCCTTGCTTTTGAGAATTCATTGCAGTTTTACAAAACAGATTTTTGCGGCTGACATGAGCAAATGTCACAGAGTAACATCAGTTACCTATTCGTATATTAATGTTCAATCTGTATTGATTTGGTAAATATGCCTAAATGTTTGTCCTGCCATTTTTTTAAGATGGATTTTTATAAGCTTCATACCTTAAATTTCATAAGCAAAAGCAAAAAGAAACTTGTCCATTGGTTCCAATAAAACTACTTTAGGTCAAGTTTCAGATCTTGGCTACACCAATGTAAATCCAGAGTAGCTATTTACTTCAGTGGAGTAACTCTATTAATATTGGTGTAATTGAAATAAAATCTTACTGATAAAATCTATTGTTATAATCACATTTAATAGTAACTTTCTCTGATCTTAACCAGAGGAAACTATTGTGTTCTTCTCAAAACAAATCTCTGGTTATAATATGAAGAACAGAGTTCTCCTCTGTTCTGAGAATTTCAATGAAGATATCCAGTGAAAGCCCCTTCTAAATTCTCACTGCTTGGTTCTTAATGTCCTTAAATGTACTACCTGGGAAGGGTCTGATGGGCCATAATCTGAAACACATAGACTGTCCGGTTCTTACAGCTGCATACAGAAAGAAAAGAATGCATGTTTGAAGGACTCTTAATAAAGACTTTTTATTTTATGTTTTCCCTCTTTAGGGGTACAACTGGTGCCATGATCGGAACGTAGTAACAATTTTCAGTGCTCCAAACTATTGTTACCGTTGTGGCAACCAGGCTGCAATCATGGAACTTGATGATACTTTAAAATACTCCTTGTAAGTATTTAAAGATCAGATTCTCATTAAGCAATGTAGTTTAGAAAAGACTTACAAAAGCAGATCACTTTATATTGCTGTGGGGGAGAGGAGTATGGTAGCTGTTAAGACCAGTATCAAAGACTAAATACATCTAAAAAGGGCATAGTGAGTGATGGCTGTCCAGACAGCCATCAAGAAAAGTTAATTCTTAACTGCAGTTATGAAACTCTTTAAAGATATTAAACTTCTGTAGCTCTACATAGCTATGCAGGCAGATACCGCTAAATGAATGTTAAGTATTAAGACTAGATAATTTGAAGGTGGAAGGAGGGACTGTTAAACAGATTGCAGAAATTACATTTTAGACATAACTAAATTAAACACTTTAACATTGCAGCAGCTAACTGAACATAAAATGTGTCTTGATATCTTATTTACTATTTTAAACTACTTTTTGTGTGGTGGCATTTTAGAATATGAGCCATTTTTGTTATAAAGCTGTCATGGAAGCTCAACTCAGGTCTCTTCTCCGATAGTTCTAAAGTCAGAAGATATATTTCTTCAGATGTTTGGCCCATGTTCGAGGTGGTTAAAATTCTTCATGTGTTTGATTTCTGTAGGGTGGGGTCATACATAGAAATCATTTCGTTAGGGCAGTGGTTTCCAACCTGTGGTCCATGGATCCCTAGGAATCCACAGGCTATGTCTAAGGGGCCTGCAAAAGGTGACTCTGAAAACAAAAAGCTTCAGATCCCAGAAAAGGCATTCCATTTTTCTTACCAATTAAAAGTATGTGAATATCCCCACGTACAGGTCAAAACCCAGAAGTATTGTCATTACCATAAAATGGGTTCTCAAACTTTTTTTGCTGGGACCCCTTTGAAAATATTTCAAGCTGTGATGACCCCCTTGCCCCCCTAAGTGATTATCTTCTCCCCCCATGCCATTCCACCCTTACTAGTATGAATGGGGGCTGACTGCTTGTGACTCCCCCTTTCTCCCCCCCTCCCCACAATAACCTCGTGACCTGCCGCCCTCTAGTTTGAGAACTCCTGCCATAGAAGCCCACAGTTTAGTGCCCTTCCTCAGGCTGTCAGATGTCATGCCGAGCACATGCAGCATTTATAGTTGAATTCTGTTTAGTCAGTTTTCAATCTAAGACTTTTATGGAGGGGTCTGTCTGTCAGAGGTTGAATTTCCAAAGGGGTCTGCACCTCCTTTTGAAAATTTTGGGGTCTACAAATGAAAAAAGGTTGAAAACCACTGAGTTACAGAAGTGCTTGGAATATGAAAGGCGAGTAAGAACCTGGTGCATGATGGCTTGTGGATATTTTAGAGAATACATTTTAGTCACAGCTTTGATTCCTCCCCCTCCCCAGTCATTAGTATTAACTGTAAAAACTGTATTTAAGCTATGGGTTCCAATTACAGGTTTAATATTGATGAAAAGAGCACTTAAATTTCATGTAAAAACGCTTCAAGTAACCTTCATAGGTTGAATAAGCAATTCTTCAAAAAATAAACAAACCACTAATCCCAGAATGCTTGACTGTGCCCCAATAGCTGTCTTCGCCATATGGGGTAATTATGAATACAAGTCAACAAAATCTGTAGCAATTAGAATAAAAACTTGTTATCTTTCAGCTTGCAGTTTGATCCAGCACCACGCAGAGGTGAACCACATGTTACTCGTCGCACCCCAGACTACTTCCTGTAAAGATTTTACACTTGTACAGTATTACCATGAACCATATGTTGATCTAAAGGAAATGGGAAGAGCAACAGTAACTCCAAAGTGTCAGAAAATATTTAACATTCAAACTTGTTTTCACATGGACCAAAAGATGTGCCATATTAAAATACACAGCCTCTTGTCAACAACCGTGACCACTTTAGAATGAACCAGTTCATTGCATGCTGAAGCAACATTGTCGGTCAAGAAACCAGTTTCTGGCATAGCACTATTTGTAGTTACTTTTGCTTTCTCTGAGAGACTGCAAATATTAAGATGTAGACATTAACACGTCGTGAATACATTTAACTTTCCATTTAGCTATAGCTTTATTCAGCATGACTGTAGATAAGGATAGCAGCAAACAATCATTGAAGCTTAATGAACATTTTTAAAATAAGAACCGAGACCGCCTCCCTATTTGTGTTCTGAATCTGTTCTGTTTTGTTTTTTCAGGGAATTCTGTTTAATTTAATTGCATTGATTTTTGTCTGCATTCAGTTTTGTCTCTCCCCATTCCACTTCTTTCATTGTCCCTTGTAATTGTCCAAGCATAGTGAGTTACTTTGAACAGAACTGTTTTTTTTTCCTGTAAAATGATGTTACTGCGGGAGAGTACTGCAGTGTTTTTTCATAATAAACTTGTGAACGAAGTATCTCAGGTCAACTCTGTGCTGGCTTTAATAAAAAGTTGTTTAGCATGATGGGTTTTATAAACCTGAATAGAAATGTTCAGTTTAAATATCTAATTAAACCTAAGGTGGTAATCTGAGTATGTTGGAAATTAATTTCCTCGCTCCTGAAGTCCATTTCAAGATTTGCAAGAATTTAAGTGTGCATGGAGGTGAGTATCTAATTTTTTGTCATTTTTTCCTCTGATCGCTACTTAGGTCTGTCCTATTTCCTAGAGTTTCAATTTTTGTGATCCATCTGCTTGTTGGAAACTGTCCTGGCCTGTTTGTATAACTGTAGCTTTATCAATTACATGTGCTATATATAGTGCTGGTAATAACTCAATTCCTAAAAATTAGCCCTTCTGCATTTTGTGCACTTTGCTGTTTAAAAGATCTTTGATTCCACAAAACATTCAGTTCTGAGCCCTGATTTTAAATGAGTGCAAATGGAAATTTTTTAACGTTTTTTGTTGCTTTATGAAGGCCTACATTTTTAGATGATAGTCTTTAAAACACTCAATATTCTTGTCTTTTCAAGAGTTGCCAATAAACATATCTTGAGACATCCAAAAGGCTGTCCTGCAAAATAATTAAAGATCATAGAAAAGCACAAGGCCAATCCTCAATCTTTTTAATCATTTATCTGCCATGCTACTATTATACTGGTACAGTTTAAAGGCTGTTTTAATCCACTGAATTTTAATCACTTAAGTTTACGCACCATGTATTTCCAATGTCTTCATGTTTAAAGCAGAATTTTTCATACTGATGACCTGCATTTTTCTGCTTGTTTTGTGCCCCCACAGTATTGGGTTCTAAATTTCCTATTTGCTGGCAGGCTTCACCAAGATCTTTTGAGGACCTTAAGTACTGTCTGAGGTAGAAGCATGTTCTGCAATCCTCTTTAATCCATAAATAGGAGAAGCGGGTATATTGAGCTGTGCTTAGGTGGTTTTTTGCTTTGCATTTTTTTAAAGGAAAAACTTACTTGCTTCTGCTCCCCTTCCTTTCCTATTTTTATAAACACTGGTCTGTGGAGTAAACTTGCTACTTGATCTTACCTGACATCATTCACTGCTAACCCACCCACGAGTCTTTACCTAGTACACTAATTGGCATGTCTGATTTTCTGTTTCAAGGAGCCAAGGCAGTCTGCAGAAGCATGTGAACAGAGCAGATAACTTGGTCACAATCTAGCTGTAACTATACAAAAGCAGCTCTCACTTAAGTCAATGGATGCTGCATAAATAGATCTGAGGGCAGAATCTGAATTTAACTTTTTTTGTTCTTCTCCTTTCAGATACTTATTCAGATCTTTCTCTAAGGCCTTTCTCTAGTTTGTCTGTATAATCTGTCCTGTTTTTAATTATTTGGAAAACCAAGCAGAATGTGGTCTGTTCAAGAGTCTGTGAACATGTTAGAATTGTTTTTCATGAATGTGGTTTAATTAAAAATTGGTAGCTACACGATGGTATTAACCCTTTAAAAACATGTTTGAAAAATTCCAAAGGAAGAAGTGCTTGCCTTTTCAAAACTGTAAATATTGCTATTAAGTTACCTTCCTCTAAGGCTGACAAATAGTAGCAATTGGTCAGTTGGTTTTTCTGGTGCTGAGTTAACCCTACAGTTCTCATCAACAAAATTTAGATTAATGTGAAGCTGAGTAGTCACTTGCTTTGGCAGAGTCAGTAACATGAGAAATATCTGTCAGGTTTGAGGTGGTAGGGGTTACCTGCTGTTTCAGTATCGTATGGAGCTAATCAAATGCAAACTGGCTATACCTGTTTCTCCTTTTATGGAATCTTAAGGATTGGCTTTTGCAGCTCACATTAAGCACTAGTGCATTATTCAGATTCTTTCTGATGTCTTACCATGAGAGAAGTGTACTAACAAGTTAAAATATTCAGCTTTAATAACTTAAAACACTAGAGCACAAGTGTCTCTTAGGCCTGATCTACACCCAAAATTTAGGTCAATCTAGCTACATTGTTCAAAGGTATGAAAAATTCACACACACACCCCCCCCCCCCCCCAATATAGTTAAGGCAATCTAAGCCTGGTGTAGACACCACTAGGTCAAAAGAAGAATTCTTCCCTATGCCTGTCAAGGTGGCGGATTTCTACAGCAACAGAAAAACGTCTTCTACCATTGTAGTGAAATGTCCCCTACAGCGTTGTCGTTTCAGTGCTGTAGTGATTACAGTGTAACCATAATAGGGATTTTTTTAACCCTCATTTCTTTTGTCTCCCCCCCCCACCCCCACCCCGTTACTAACTCTATGGTACCAGCAGCATGCTTGTTGCTTTAGGCAGGTGTGAAGAGAAGATCTCCACAGCTTAGCATACAGTTGAGCTGTATGAAACCTTGTTATGGATAGAGTTAAAACCTCACTGAAATGGATAGTGTGAATTCAGCCTTCAATTAACACAATTGTCAGAATACATTAATTACAGGCCCCTACCTAGGAGAAAAGATTTATGTGAAGCTGCCCAGGAGTTTGGACTGAGTGGGCAGAGGGGTTCCGCTGCACCTGCATGCGTGTGTACAGACAACATACAGACTGAACAAGAGGTAGAAAGCTTGAAAGCCTGTAAGGCACAGTGTGACCCTGGGAAATGCTGGAGCGCTTTTGGGTCTGTTGTTGGCTAAAGAGGCTTAAGGCTATAAGCTAAGAAACTACTTCTTTTAGTTCCTTCTGCATTTGGAGAAGTAGAATTTTGTACAGTCCTCTGTAAATAAGATTGCATCAAAGAAAATACCATACTCCATCAACCTTTACTCTCAACTGCAACATCCCCAAAATCTAGTGGGATCCGGTTTCCAAAGAGAGAAATTGAGTATAGTATTCCCATTGAACCAAGATGAAACAAAAAATTGGAAGTGTTGGCAGAAATCAAAAATATCCAGCAAGGATTTAAAACAGGAGTTGGAGACTTTGCAAGAGTCTTCCCAGAAAGGACTCAGATGGCTTGCAGCCTGAGGTAAGATCCCTGTTGGAGCAGCAACTACAAAGTGCCAGGACAGATTTGGAAATCCAGCTGCAACACACCCAGGATGGGAATGGTAAAACAGATAGAGGGTGACCAGCAATCTCACTGCCATAGACCAGAAGATTTTCCACAAAATAGCAGAGACAGCAACTTTTTGCCAACTTGGAACTTGCTAACAGGTGAGCGGCAGCAATGACTTAGGGAGCTGAAAATTCAGCTCCAGAAGGAAATCAGCCTCACAGGTCACAGTGGAAGGCAACCTCCTGGATGGTGAATTGAGCTAGCCACAGGACTTGGGTATGAGCAGATATTTACAGTAGTTTTTGTGCTCTGTAGTCAAGAAAAGACTGTCCCAGCCCAAATGAAGCAAAAATCACTTACTTAGAGGGGAAAAACTCCTTGGGGGGCTTATTTGACTCAAACATGACAGATCAAATGAACAGCTGGGAGGAGGGACAGAAAAGGGGGTTTCTAGCCACTCATTTTTGTAGCCTAGCTCTGATGATCCAGAACCTACCCCCCAGAAAACAGACGGAGCTAGCCAGACCTTGTACAAACCTTCGACATGCAGTTTGGAGCAAACCTTCAATCTGAGCTGGCCAGGGCACAGCTAAGCGTTAGGAAGAAAGCAAAAGAAGTAACTCCATCTGAACTGGCAGAGGCTTTGCAGAGACTTGTTTCTGGCATAGCCAGATATCAACAGGGCCTTCCAGGATAAACAGTAATATAGATGCTCAGCTGGACTTGAACTAGCAGATCAAGATTAGTAAAAGGAGGACAAAGACTGCAAGAGGCTGTAGAATTTGCACAGAACATGCATCTTGCAGTAGTGCAGAAGAGGACGCAGCAGAAAGGAAGATGAAAGCTGATTGCCGTGAGCCCTGTCAGTACAGCTCTGTGTCCAATATGTATGATGATTTCTGATCTTGTTCATGACCATATTGATCAAGTAGAAAAACTGAAATTTGGTTTGTGAAAGAAGGCAAATTGGCAGTCGTGCAAAAATTAAAGGAAATAGTTCAATTCAGCACCAGTTGAATAGAAGGCAGGCCGAGACAGATTGTCACAAGTGTCTAATGAAAGCCTCAGTTCCAGTGTGGGAAACAGAAAAACACCAAGTTAAGAGGCAATGCTGGAGGTACAAATATCAGCCCTTAAAAAGAAGAAAAAGCAGTTACCAGTGGGCGTTTGGCTGCTGTGTGTGTGATAGGATCTGTAAAATGCATAGTGGTGGCTGACACGGGCTCAAACATGTTTTATTGAATCAGACCTACTAAAAAGGCTAAGGAATAGGGAATCTAAAACTGAATTTCCTAACTGGTCTCAAATGGACACAGTGACTGAGGCAAGGGCACATGTCTGAAAACTGGATTTGAAGACCGGACCTCTGGACTTTGAGCAAGAAGTTTGGGTGGCTGAAATAGTGGCTTAGATGGCACTGGGGCTAATTACTGTGTAATCAGTGCCAGGAGAGATCTTACAAATTCTGTGAAAATTCTATTTAAAGATAGGGCCCAGGTGAGGCACATGGCTTGTAGGCACTTGCTTTGCAGTGAACAAATTATCCTGTCCCAAGGGGTAGAAACCATTATAGCAGCTACATTATGTGGTAGCTTTCCAGCAAGGGACAGATGGGGAGTGGTTGAAACCTGTGTTGAGACTCAGGGTCTTGGGGTTATCTTAACTGTTAAAGCTCTTGTGGCTCTGAAACAGAGATCAGTTCTTATTTGCTGAATGTTTCTGACAAGCAGAGAATAGTTTAAAAAAAACAAACCTTGTCAATAATCAGAAGGGTACGATGTTGCATTGTCGGAGTTGAAAAAGGCTCTTGTGGATGCGTCTGTCTTGGCCTAACCACGTTTCAAAACATCTTTCATATTAGACACACATGCTAGTGCTTATGGGTTGGGGGTTGGAATTTCAGTCCCTACTTCAGGCAAAGGGGTTATGTACCTAAAACAAAAGTTATATGAACCCAGGATTTCGGACAGATGATGGAGGGATTTTGCAGAGCATGGAGAGAGATGGCAGAACACACACCATTTCAAACTGAACAGATAAGGACAGAGAAAGAGGCAAGAAAGTCAAGCAGGAGACTCGAAGCATAGTGTGGCCCTGGAAAAAGCTAGAGAATGGTTGTGGGTCTGGTGTTGGCTACTAAAGAGATCTGAGTTTTTAAGCTAAAAAACTACTTTTTGTTCTTGGTTTCTACTGTGTTTGGAGAATCAGGATTCTGTACATTCATTGTCAATAAACAAGATTGCACCAGAGAAGTACTTGACTATCACAAGTTTATCCTCCTAACTGAAACAATCTGCTAGACCCTGAATTTTTGGCTAGCTGTTTGGGTCGAAAGGAATAACAATACTATATTTTTGTTGCACAGCTTCTCTCCTCATTCAATGCTAATGATTTAATGTGGAATTCAGAGCTATATATATAGTCCTCCAGGACTATGTTCTACTCTTTAGCTCACACCAGCAGATTTTCTGCTTTTGCCAGGCAGAACAAGCTGGCAGTTCAGTTTCTCTCAACTATTTTTTGTTCTAAAATTCATTTTTGTGCAGTTGTGATTTATTATAATTCCCCCTGGGTTGCGTAAATAGCAGGGCTGGTGGTTTCAACCACTTTGATTTGCCACGGAAGTGCCTCCCTGCTTGACTCCTCTGCCTCCAAACAGACATGGCAAAGCTGTCCTGCAAACACCTGTCTCAAATCTAAATGAGGAAGCATTTACAGGCTTTCCACAGGGTGAATTATACCCTGCCTGTTTCCAGCTAAACAACCTTTGCATTGCTAGGGCACAGGGCTCGGGCAGACGAGCATATCAGGTCCCTCCTTGCCCCACGCAGCTAGAGGGCAGAATGAGGACATCTGATTAAACCAAATATTAAACTAAAATGTTTACACAAACAAACTTCACTTTTTGGGAGCCTAAGGTTGGTGCAGCAGTAGCATCACCAGTGAAAGGCACAATCACATATTTCAAGGGTACTTTCTTCCAAAAGACCCCATAGACTGTAAGAGCAGCATCATGCTGCACAGCAATTTCAAAGCCTCAGCTATAGCCAATCAGACCAAAGGTTTTACATATATTTAGTCTGCTTCCTGGCAAATGATCAGTTTATCATCTAAGGGTATGATCCTTGTTTGGAGTGAGATGTCTTGGGTTCTTCTGTCTTAGTCAAACCCTTTGTGATTTGTGGTGAGCAATGGATTCTTGGTGGCGACAAGGAAGCCATGTTACACTCAAGAAGACCCATCGCTCATCCAAATTTACAAGTGAGGAGCTATTGGGACAACATCAGAGAAACTAGTAGCTGAGATGAGGGGTTTTTAGACTTCACTATCAAAGCCAGCAGAGCAATTCATTGGCTGGGACCAACACCAACAGTATATTAAGAAAAAATCAAATCTCCTTGGCAAGGTAAAAATCTGGAACAGAACAGCTTCCAAAGAAACCTAGATAAATTTTCCTCCAAACCAACAGGATCCTCTGTATGACAAAGACAAAAAGAGTATTTGTGCACAGGAGTTCACAATTCCTGTACAAGACTCTTGCTTTTGATGCATTCTCTGCAGCCAGAGTCTTAAGTGGCTGGTCCTATTCGCAACAAGGCACTAGTCATGTGTTTGACTAGCCAGTGTGTTTGAGCACATTGCCTTGCTGTTTGTTGCTGTGCACTCTTGGCCAATCAGAGGGCAGCCCTTATCCTCACCGTAGGGGATGCACAAGGCTCAGATATAGCCCCAGTGAACACTAGCTAAAAGATTCCAGCTTTGTGTGTCCACCTACAGTAAGATGTGTGGATCAAAGCATCTCAGACTCCAGTTACTGTGTACCATAAGTAACCTTTTAATAAGCTGGCTCTTAGCAGTTAACTTGTGTCCCATCAAAAACTACAAATGAATTCCTAAAGTTTTTTGGCTATTTTCCTAGTTGTCATGGCTTACTGGATTTAGTTGCTTTAATGTTCTGCCAGCAAAAGTTTTGTCTTTGTCCAAGATATCACTTGCAGTGTACTGTAGGCAGTAAAAGCAACAACAATCTGATTTCTGATTAAACCTGAACTAAAATTCTTCTGGCAGGATCTACAAACATTTTTTTCTTGTGACATGACCCAAGGTAAAATCTGGACTGATGAACAGCTATCCCCGCCGTTCTCCAACAAAGAGTGCCTTTTACACTGCTTTTCTGTGAGAGCTACCACCCCTAGTCTGTTCTCATATAGCCTTCAGCAGGTAAGTTACTCCCAGTTACACTCTGAATGGTATAGCCAGCCACTCATGAATTACATTGCAAAGCAAAGCCAGAAAATTCTCAGTCCCAGACTTTCCCCAGAAATGTATGTCTTGTACTGCCCAGCTCTCTCCTGGACAATACAGGCTCACATAAAATCAGTCACTTATTAATAGAAAATGATGTGCACAAATCCTGTTATCCCAAATGGAGCTTTCCAAACGCACTGGTTTAGATAGAAACAATAAAACAAGTTTATTAGCGACAAAAGAGAGATTAAGTGACTACAAGTAAAGAGGCATAAAAGTCAGAATTGGTTAAAAGGAGATATTAGTTGCGATTTACTTTTATTTAACTTAACAAGCTAAATGAATTCACAGCAAAGGTGTGTCTTACCACATGTTCTAACTGTCTTACTGGCTGAATTCTTCCAGTCACGATCTCACCCCCAGGCCAAAGCTGTTTCCTTTGTTCTTCACATGTTGTGGATGCCATGCGTGGAGACCGAGGAAGCAATCGTTGGGAGACACCTCCTCTCTTCTCTTAAAGTCCTTTCTCTTCTTTGAGAATCATCTTCAGTTGAGGTTCAGGACACGCAGGAACCCCCAGCTGTTTCTTTGTGAAGATGTAGATTTTCACCCACATCCTCTTTCCTGCCAAAGAATAGTCACTTAACCAGGTGATAGTCCATTTGATTTTTGCTGACACCTGACTCAGGTACTGGCTAACCTTTTGTCTCTGAGGAACAGCTCCCCCAGACTTGGAACATGTCTAATACTACTATACAGAGGAATCCTATAACTTTGCATACAATGTTGCCGCACATTTTTCCAGGACAATAATTAGTAAATTGAGTTTTAAAATACTTTTAAAAATCATACTTTATATAAAATGTATCATATTGTAAAGAGAGTGAACATAAGGGTACAGGCTATCATACTTGTATAAAGAACAAGGTCTTTGTTTGAAAAGGTCAGTCAGACTCAAACTATTCTGTGGTCAATAGAACCGATAAATATTCCACTGTTATAACACATGGAAGATTTTAGCGTTCTTCTAACCTTTTCCAGTGGTGCTTTCTTCTGGTATTTTGGCAGCAGTATATGAGAGTTCTTGGTTTGGGATCACAGATTTCAGTAATAACTAACCACCTAATAATGGCTCTCATGAGGAATGGGGCTTAACTTTTTTCATTCCTTTTAGTTATTTTAGGGTAACTGTTTTAAGCACTGAAAAAAAAAAAGCCACACCCAAGTAGGAAGCTACTAGAGGTCCCAACTTGTGAGGTGCTGATTTACTCTTGTGAACTTGTGATTATTGCCC
Organism: Mesoclemmys tuberculata; assembly: GCA_007922155.1. Classification (NCBI taxonomy): domain Eukaryota; kingdom Metazoa; phylum Chordata; order Testudines; family Chelidae; genus Mesoclemmys; species Mesoclemmys tuberculata. Next base: position 21,583,268 of record ML675615.1, on the reverse strand, counting down.
GTGATCTTGAAAGGCTTTAGTCATCACTGTGAAACATTGCACATCTGGATGAGGCATCTGCAGCGGGATTGAATCTGGGACCTCTGGATCTAAAAACATTAACCTATATTACCAGAACTAAAAGAGCCTAAACTCAAAGGTACAAAAGTCACTACAGAGAGACAGCTATACTGTCAGCATGGTTTACACATTCCCCCGGGCAAGGGAAGCTTATCCCAACCTTCAGAGTTCCATCACAGCTCATATCCTCTTATACCCCACAATTTGCAATGCAAAACATGGGTTTTGCATAATGAGTTGGTGGTAGGAATTGAACTCTGGACATGCTCCTCTACTAGTTACCAGTCAGTCAGCCAACTGCATTCCATTCCCTCCAGCTTTAGAGTGGGAGCTACACTAGCGTTTGTGGCCCTTGTGCTCTCCTTGTCTTCTGGAAATAACAGACCCACCAACCCTGTCCCCTGCATGGTCTGCCTGCACCCCCACAACCATCTGGGAGGCAGCCTGCAGAGATGCTGCACAGAGCTAGAGGTGCACCAGCATTTATCTCTTGAGGGGTGTTTCTGAACTGATCATAATGTTCTAATGACCTCACTTAGGTGAAGAAGCACAATTTGGTTCATGGGCCAGATTCTGCTTTTGCTTATTGCTGTAACTGCTCACACTGATGTTGCAAAGATGTAAGAGCAGAATATTCCTCCCTCCCCCGTGTTTTGAGTGAAGCAAGTAAAACTAGTTCTTCATTTGAACAACCAATTTCAGACAAAGTACTGCAGCGTGCTTCTGTTGTTCCTTTTTTCATAGCCCAGTCTCTGCATTGCTTTATAGCATAGTTTCTGATTGCTAACACTTCAGAAAACAGTAATGCAACCTGAAACTCTTTGTTCCCTTTTATGGGATGAGTAAAGAATACTAAAATGGCTCTACAGTCTCCCTTACGTTATTGTTTTTCTTGGTGGGGAGGGAGATTCTCCAAACTCCTTTTGGAGCATCCCATTTCTTGCTTAGACTTCCAGGCCCAAGCTGCAACTAGTCAGACATATTTCCACGACAAGAAGACTGGATGGTCCTCTTAATCCATCGGACAGTTAATGTGGTAGTGATGTGAAGTACTCCTTCCATCTCTGCACAGATCACTCCTGCAGAACTCCGGTCCTGAGCAACATTGGAGGTGAGTCTTGACCTCATGTCTGTGTTACAACACTGCACTTAGAGGCCCTCAGTGAAATTTTCAAAGGCAGCTAGAGAAGTTTAGTTGCCCAATTTCTACTAAAATACAAAGCGAGTTGGCGGTCTAATTCCCCTAGAACCTTTGAGAATCTTGCTCAACAGGGCTAAGCCCCTCTTCTACAGCAGGCACCTAGAATAGCTATGTTTGTAATTTCCATCACACAGCTGTTGGGCTGAATATGGGAGAATATAGGAAGAGAATCTAAATGGAAAGTTTGAGCAAAACCTTAGTGTGTTGTATGATGGGAGAATGGAGAAATGCACTATTTCCTCTTTTTTTAAATGTTTGGGAGTAGAAATATCCAGTTCTATTCAGTTAGCATTAGACACAACACCTACAGGTGGCATTCCACTTAATAAAATTATCTCGACCCTGACACTGCAATCTTCTATTCCTAGAGGTCAAACAACACTGCTTTGGGACTACAGGGATTCCGATAGATACGGGCACAGTGAAGTGAAGGGTATGTGCTCAAATGCCATTTGAGAGTAAGTTGGTTGTTGGGAAGAGAGCAGTAATCCGTTCTCAGTGTCCACTGGAGGTAGGATAAGAAGTAATTGGCTGAATCTCTGCAGCAAGGGAGGTTTAGGTTAGATATTAGGAAAAACTTTCTAACTACAAGGATATTTAAGCACTGGAATGGGCTTCCAGGGGAGACTGGAATCCTCATGAATGGAGATTTCTAAAAATAGGCTAGACGAGCACCTGTCAGAGCCAGTACAGGTCTACTTCGTCCTGCTTCAGCAGGGGGCGATGGGACTAGATGATCTCTCAAGGTCCTTGCGAGCCCTGCATTCAGGCCTGTAACTAGGGTGGGGCAAGCGGGGCAGCTGCCCAGGTTGCAAAGCGGATGGAGGTGGGAAAAATGGGGCACTGTGGGATCGGGCCTAGCAGCATCAACTAGAGCAGAGGGGGTTCAGACCCCACCCCTCTGCGATCAGCCCCAGCAGCAGCTGGACCCTAAGGTGCTCAGCATCCCTTCCCTCCTCCCCCACCACGGGAGTGCAAATGCTGTGACCCTGGCCAGAGCAGGCGCTCACCAGGGTGCTAGGCCCATGGCGGCAGGCAAGCAAGTTACTGAGTGCCACTGGCTCAGAGAGAGGAAGAGGCCCACAGGGAGGTGCTGACTGACAGGCTGGCCCTGCATCCCTGGCCCGTGTCAGCCCCCTTGCCCCTCTGACAGGGAGCATGATACGGCACCCTACCTCCAGTGAGTAGTAATGCCACGGGTACCCCCTCCAGCACCTTCCAAATACCCCTCTCCAGTACCTGCACACACTCCAGCGCCCCCCACATGGCACCTCCCCTCCCCACTCCAGTTCCCTCTCCTCCTCGCGCCGTCCTCTATTTGGGAACTTGAACTGTGGTAACCCAAGGGGCCACTCCGTTCTCATGGCCTCCGTTTCTGGAGCTGGCAGGAGCAAATCTGCTCTGCCAGCAGCAACTACCTGCCCCCTGGGCTGGGTACTGGGTTCGCTTGGCCCAGCTCAGAGCTGCGGCAGCCCCACGGCTGGGGCAAGACAGCCAAGGGGAGAAAAAGGTGATGGATTTTTTTCAAACTGAGGTGCGCCCCATGGTTTGAAACTTCTGCTAAATGGGAGGCAGAAATCAGGGCTGGGGGGAGAGCACATGCCCCCGCATGCTTCCCCCGTGCATCACCTCTAGGGGGTGTAAATATGCTTACTTGCCGTGGGCGCTAAAATGCTGACGACGGGCTCTGCCTACATTTATATGATGTTCTAACAGAGCAGAGGTTTGGGCAGACACAAACTTCTGCTATGGGCTGGGGACGCACCAGTTGGAAGTGACAGAGGAGGAGCAGGACCTGGGCATATTAGTTGATCACAGGATATTATGAGCCGACAATGTGATGCGGCCATGAAAGCAGCTAATGCGGTCCTTGGATGCATCAGATAAGGTATTTCCAGTAGAGACAGGGAGGTGTCAGTATCGTTATACAAGGCGCTGGTGATTCCTCATCTGGAATACTGTGTGCAGTTCATGTTTAAGAAAGATGAATTCAAACTGGAACAGGTTCAGAGAAGGGCAACTAGGATAAGCCACAGAATGAAAAACCTGCCTTATGAGAGAAGATTCAGAGAGCTTGGCTTGGTTAGACTAACCAAAAGAAGGTTGAGGGGAGGTATGATTGCTCTCTATTATCCTCATCAGAGGGATAACTACCAGGGAGGGAGAGGAATTGTTTAAATTTAGTGCCAGTGTGGACCCAAGAACTAATGGATATAAACTGGCCAGCAGGAAGTTTAGACTTGAAATTAGACGCAGGTTTCTAACCATCAGGAGTAAAGTTCTGGAATAGCTTTCCAAGAAGAGCAGTGGGGGCAACAAACCTAGCTGGCTTCAAAACTTGATGAATTTATGGAGGGGATGGTATGATGGGACAGCCTAGTTTGGTAATTGAGTGATCTTTGACTACTGGTGGTAGATATGCCAATGGCCTGTGAAGGGATGTTAGATGGCGTTATTACAGAAAATTCTTTGTGAGTGTCTGGCTGGTGAGTCTTTCCCACATGCTCAGGGCTTAACTGATCGCCATATTTGGGGTCGGGAAGAAATTTTCCCCCAGGGCAGATTGGCAAAGGCTGTAGGGATTTTTTGCCTTCCTCTGTAGCATGGAGCATGACTCACTTGCTGGCGGATGCTTTGTATCTTAAAGTCTTTAAACCATGGTTTGAGGGCTTTAATAACTCAGTTATAGGTCAGGGGTCTATTACAGGAGTGGAGGGGTGAGGTTCTGTGGCCTGTGTTGTGCAGGAGGTCAGAGTAGATGATCATTGGTCCCTTCTGATAGTCTCTGAGTCTAGGCAGGACAGCGTGCTATGTTGTAGAAAAGAGAGAGAGAGTGCGTGCGTGCGTACGTGCTGGAGGGAAGCAATGCATGGCTGGGGGCAGAATATGCTGAATGCTTCCTTTTGACCTTCAGTACTGACTTAACTATCTCTTAGATTTCCTTTGCCGCAATGTGGAGTAGCTTTGGCAACAGGCCTGTTAGTTGGGTCCACTTAATTCTGAGTCTGGCACCATCTGCTGGATAAACTAAGCAACACATTCATACTCAGCCATTTACTTACTGTAGTGCTGTTTACTTCAAAATAAATATTAAAAAAAAGGGAGGAGTTGTGTCCATTTTCTCTGTGGGTCAGGATGGCTTGAAAGGGTTTAATATTTCCTCCCCTGAGGAGAGGAGGCAGATGCAGCATTCATCACTCTTCCATCCCTCTAAATCTGAAAGCAGCCACTGTTGCAACCTAGAGGATCCTCCAAGCTGTTCTAAATGGCACTAGCTGCGTTTAGAGATTTGGGGATAAGTCCATGTTACTCTCTGCACAAGATGGACATCAATCAGGGAGATATCGTTAGCAACTCCATGGCTAAAGTTGTTTGTTTTTTCACCTAATTCCATATTTTAGGAATTTAGGGTGGCCGTCATGCCTGCAGTATCGGAGCTCAAACAAATCTCTGGAGACTCCGTGGAACACAAGTTATTTTTGTCACCAATCAATCTTGCACCATTTGCTCAATTAGATATCTGGTAACAATTCTGTAACCTGTGCATGGATGTCTGGGCTGAGAGAGTGCGGTATAAATACCAAGTCAGGGATGAATGGGTTAGGCAACACCCATTACGGATATATTCAAATGACAAATTTATTTGTTTTTCCTTTTTAAACAGTCATGTAAAATCATTTTGCATATCCAAAGCATTATTCAATCTGTAATGAATCCTCACCGAGCTGTAAGAGATGGGGAAGTGGTATTATCCTTAACCTACAAACAGGGAATCTGAGACAAAAGGAAAGTGACTTGCCTAAGGCTTTGCATAACGTTAATAGCAGATTCTTAGCGTCCAGTCTTATGCTTAGTCCTCTAGATTGAGTTGCTGCTTACCATAATCTGATTCCCCCCCTCCCCCCCGCCCAGAATTGTGAGTGTTTGTTTTGTATGTCTAGAATGGTCACATTTATACTGGGGATGTTTGAACCTGCATACACCTAATATGGTGAGACAAACTGCATCAACTGTTTAATGGCCGGCCCACATGTCTACAAGAGGAACATGATGTTCTTCAACTTACAAAGATATTACTGCCGGACAGGTTTTTGACGCAAGGGAAGAAACTGTGGCAATGAGGTTATTGTGGGGGAGCATTTTTCTTTTCTCCTCAAAGCTTTTTTTAAAATGATAGGATAGCCTTTTTCCACAAAAAATATAATGGGAAACACAGGAAGGCTCCATGGTAGCTATACAATGGCTCAAAGGGTTGCTTGCAACAACAATAAATAGTAACATAAGTCTACCTGTCAGCGCAGTCATAGTCTGACAAATAGCACAGCTGAGTAATTCAGAATGCATTTGATTTTCACAGCCACTGAGCCAGTGCCTGTTTGAAAGACAGGTTAACACTTCCTTTAAGGAATACTACTGTGTGTGGGGAAGGTAGGAGATGATTGCACTGATAGGTGAATCCTCAACGGCTGTCCTTCTGACACTATTTCCCAGACTCCTCAGGGTCACACAAGAGGCTGGGTATCAATTCTAGAACACAGGCTCCTTGGAACCACATGTTCAATCCCAGCAGAGTTGCTGCAACCTTTAGTCTAGTTGAGAGAGACAAACTGATTTCTATGCTGTTTGTTGCATTGGTGGGGAGTCTTAAAGATCAGACCTTTTTAAAGCTGACAGTTCTGTATGGGCTTTCAAGATCTTAATAATACCCCCTTGCGTTCTATAGTTCTTTATATCCATAAATTCCAAACTGCATCCTAAGCAGGATAGTCTCATTATTCCTATTTTACAGGTGGGGAAAAAGGGCACAGAGGGGGAATGACTCGCCTAAGAGGTCAATGGCAAAGTCAGAAATAGAATGTAGGTCATGTTCTGTCCACTAAGCCACATTACCTCTCTTTAATGCCTAGATGTTTGTGGTGGTCTTGGTCAGTTCTTCTCACCACACAGCTGTGTAGCCGTTGTCCAGGTGGCTTCTGCCCTCCATCCTATGGCGCTGCAGGTATGTAGTTTGTAAAGCACTTTGGGATTTTTTGCCATAAAGTGGTAAGACTGAGGCTCATCCTGATCTCACTAGCCCAAATATTTCCAGGTGTCTGTTACTTTTGCCTTCCCCTTCCTTATATAATCAAAACTGTCAGTGGCTGGTAGAAACCCCTAGTCTCCCAGTGGGAGAGAGAAATTAAGATTATCTACCTTTCTCCAGAATGCACAGAGAAGGCCTTTGGCCTGGGCCTGTTTGTACTTAACACCCCTACATGTGTAACAGCTGACGTGCTTCCACACTGGCTCATTGTCTCTGACAAATCTTATCCTTTCTCAAGCTCCTTTATTTCCATTGCAACACATACTCACATTGTGCAGAATCCCAGTTTTCATTTTAAAATAAACTTCTACCCCTCATGGCTGTGGAGCTAACCTTTCAAATGTGACCTGTTGCAGTGATGTCTGCAGAGAGCCTGAAAAAATAGGCTGAATGCAGGGGTGCCTGGGTCAAATTTAATTACCTGTGATACATCAGTCAGACGAGATGATCTAATGGTCCTTGCTGGACTTTGACTCTGTGTGACAATTTGGGGAATCTCTCTACGTACTACTTGTGAATTCTGGTTGTTTTTATGAAACTGCTGTATTATTGAATGTCTCCCGCGTATGAGGAATACACCATCTGCTATCAGTGCTGTGTCCTTTATCTCCCAGACAAGGGATAATGAGGGCTGCTAAGCCTGGATGGTTGTCAATTCAGATGGGAACGTCTTGGGACAATGGGTTGGCTGAAGCTAGAACCAGTTTTCTTCAACTTTTCTGTAGGGGCTGGGGTTTGAAGGAGTAGAATTTCTCTTGAAGCACAACAGAGATCAAGTGTTAGCACTGGATTTTAAAAACCACAGAGGATGCACTCCCAGGAGAAACAAAGCACAGGCTTTGGAGGGAGAGAGAGACCGTTGATGGCAGGACCAGCCAAGATTAAAGGAACCTGGCGGCTGGCTCAAGAAGAGAGACGACAGAATCCAGGGTTGGGAAGAGAAGCTTGACCTAAAGGAGTGAAGACCCGGTGGGAGCTGGAATGGAACCCCAAAAAGACACTGATCCTGGTTCTGAAGGATGTGTGAGAAAAATGAGGCAAGAAGTGGTGAATGGTGGACATGTGGGGTTTTTGGCTGGGTCTGTATGTCTATTTTAGATAGCACAAGAAAGGGTGGTTTGGTTTTGGAACCTTTTCAGAATCTGCATTGTGTGCTTCAATCAGCCTTGTAAGCCCGAGTGCCCACAAGGCTGGAACTCTGGGGAAGAATGTGCTGAAACTACCGGGGAGCCTGGGGCAACTGGATTGTGGGGTCTTTGTTCACAGAAGGGGAAGAAGTTGCTAGATAGAGGACCTGCACCCTGAGTATGTGCTAAGTCACCCAAAGCTAGAGACAGTGTCTAGGCTCTGCTCAGACGCAAGAAGTTCAAAAGCACACGGGCACAGCATGTAGGTCCAAAACAGCAGTCTGGTGAGGATCCGGGGGCGGTGTTTACCTAGGACCATGACATTATTGGTATTGCCATCCTCAAAATATCAGCGTTCTTAAGGTGGACCCTCTCAAGATCAAAAATCATGAGATTGGCCCAAAAATCAAATCATGTTTTCATTCTGCCTTTTGACTTTTTAAACGCTATTCCTCTGCCAATGCTTTCAGACTGAAAAGGCAATCTTTAGATGCACAGAAATGCATGCCTCTCCCTGGCTGCTCAGTTGGAGACTCCATGTACATTCCCTTCATCCCTAAGATGGGGAGCTGCTATCCACATGCTATTACTATCTTGACCCAGCAGCAACGCTTCTCTGCCTCCAGCTGTCCTGGGGCCTCTCCTCTACCCAGATATCAGCATCACCACTTCCCTGACACACCCTCCTCCCTTGCTTCCCACTGTTAGAGGACCCTTTCTTTCATAAGGCTATATATGAAGACGAAGCAGGTCTGTGTCCTGAGGCTCTCGCACACGGCTTTTGTGGGACGAGTCTGGACATGACAGGAATGGAGGAACTTCTCCCATCATCACAAAAGCTCCTCCAACTTGTGCCCAAATCCCATGACTTGCAATCATTTGGTGGGAGTTGGCAGCATGGCTTGCTTGAAAAGGCCTCACCTTCCCCACCACCATCCCATGGTCCCATATCCTTCATCTTTGATGACAGCACTGTCCTCTGCACCCTTTTCAGCTTCCTTCCTGCATCTCATCCCCCTGCAGCCCTAAATCTGCCTCGTTCTCCCCATCCATTTTTCAGTGTCTCTGCTATTACCCACAGTCCGTGTGTCCTGTTGAATGCCCTGAACCATGGAGTGGCAGCCATTTTGCCTGTGAGTATGGCTTCAATCTCACTGAAAACAGTGGGCGGTGGCAGCCAACTTTACTATAGGCAACCTCATTGCCACATGCAGATAGGTGTAGGGAAATAGTGGCCATTTGCTGGTTTCAGCCCCATTCACTGTAAAAGGAGATGGTGACCATTTTGAATAAGGAACAATGTATGTGTTGGCAGCTTTTCATTATATTTTCATGAGACAGGTAAAAAAAACCCCAAACCCAAAATGAAACACCTCAAACTCACTACAGTTGAGATAAAATCATGAGAGTTTGTAAACTCCTCTGTCCCCTGTTGATCTGATGAGAGCATCAGCCCTAAAACCCAGTGATGACATTTTGATATCAACATAAACTATTTCATGGCTTATTATTTTAGTTGTTGAATGGGGGAATTTGGTAGGAGTGAACCTGGAGTTTTTGTAGGGAAGGAAATGCAGAAGGAACAGAGGAAAGTCACAAAGGCATAGAGATAAGAGGATGGGGGTGGAAGAGATACAAAGGGCAGAAATACAAGTGGGCCCAAAGGGGTGGTGATGTGTATCTTCTCCCTGAGGGGGGAATGCAACGACAGGGGAGGGAACAAATATGTTTGGTTACACCATAAAGGCTGTATTCTCCCCTTGATATCTGTGCAAACCTTTCATTAATACCACTAAGTGAACTGCTGTACAGTGAGGTGGCAGGGGCTATGTTCTGAATTTATACACACCCAGCCTGCCATGGACCATAATTAAGCATGTATGTAGGAACCACTAGTATGTTATATAAAGCGCAAACAACACGTCTCCCAATGAGTCTGACCCCCCTGGCTTAGAGGGAGATTTAGTCTCTCTTCTGGCACATGGCCCCCCTGCCACTGTGTGGTGTTCTCAAAGTGGATTAGGTTTACTGTTCCTTCAGAGATGTAACAAAGCAATATGAAAAACGGACCAGCTGCTACAGTTGTCTGATCCTCTGAACCTTAGGTCTTTTTAATATAAAGTGAGTGATGCTGGAGATGAAACTAAGGTTGATTTTTGTCTTTCAAACACGCTATGCATGTTCCTATGCCAAAGTTCCTCAAGCTTAGCTCTGCCTTTCAAAAATTTAGGCAAAATTAGACATCTCAGAAAGGAAAACTACCTTGTACAATCTAAGTCTGAATTTAGGCAATCAGAGGCCCTAGGTTTACCATGACATGGGGCCTCTTGTGGCTGGTGGCTCAGTTTTCCAGCTCTGTCCACATGCCATTACCCTGCCCCCTCATCCTCCTGCCCCCCTCCCACACTTGCAGTGGTGGTGAGTGAGGGTTGCCCTACCATTCCTCTCAGCTGGATACGGGCAGTAGCATGTCCTAACACCCCAGAAGTGGCAGCAGGGATCCCCTCTCCTCTTTTAGAGGCAAGGCTGTATCAAGGTAGCACCTGGGACTTACTCCCAGCAGCTTTGGTGGATGCGTCATGATTGTTGCACTCTTTTTCTCCAACACACAGGCCTAGCTAGTCTTTACTAGGGAAAAAGTGGTTTTAGAACATGTGTTAAAACCCTAGTTTAAACAAAGCAATTTGTATTTCAATATGTTAGCTAGTCATGGTCAACCGTTAGAGGAAGCCTAAGTTTACTTCATCCAGCTAATGTGTTAGAGCTACTACTTGGCTTGTTTACACGGGTTTTTTAACACTACACTAGGATTTTAACATGTTAACAAGTATTAAAACCAGAGCTTTTTTTCGAATATAGACATGGCCATAGAATCCTCTGCTGAAATGACATTGGTAGAGATCCCTGGAGCAGTAAGTCAGAGAGTTAATACCTCAGTGAGATCCACAGGACAACTTACACATCTCAGAGCTATTGTTTCCGGCTCTCTGCAGACTCAGACAGACAGCACTGCATTGGTTCCACAATCACGTTTTCAAACTCTTCTTTGTAACCAGGAGAACAAGAAGCTTACATCAGCTTTACTTTTTTAAAAAAGTAATCATGTGACTTTAAGATCTGGGCTCTACACCTAGGCTTATGTTGTCTGTCTCAATAATCTGGCCCTGGAAACACCTTTCCCTGGTGAATGTGTCTGGTTGCAGACAGTTTCAGAAAATTATGTGCCTCTTTTAAAGACTGGTGAATATACAAAAAGATTCAACCCCATGGTATAACATTTGGACTGACATTTCACTAATGTGCAATATTTCTTGATGACGTCCTCCCATACCTACTTGCTTTTTAGGGAGCAGTTCGACAACAAAATACTTGTAACCAGGACAAAGGTAATTACATGTGGCTTCATTTCCCATCCACTGGGTCCTCAGACATCTTTATCATAATGTTTTCTCCCATCTGTTTTATTGGATTTATTTATGCTGCATGTCTTGTTGGATTTGTTTATGGATTTTGTTTATTTGTCTGAGTTCCCAGGAAGTTTGTTCTCTCTCCATGGTGACACCTTGCTGCTACATGGGACTGGTTCTGCTAGTTTTAGGAAAATAAGGCTCTTAAAGCCAATTAGTGACTTTACATCTTGGAATGTGACAGGATTTCCCCAGCTTTGGTCATGGACCTACTGTATTTGTACTTGGGTGTTTAAGAAAGCTGGATTAACAATGATAATACAAGGACAAGATAAAATGCACAAGGACAGGTATAATTATTAATGTAAATTATTTATTATTATAGCATCAACCAGAGGTCCCTATCAGGATCAGAAATTCAGTGTACTCGATGCTATACCAACAGCAAATAAAAGCTAGTCCCTGCCCCAAACAGTTTAATTTGAAGGGACTAGTTGTGGTCCAATTTAGGGACAAGACCAAGAGGAGCTGAAGAACACTGGATGTGATTGGGGAGGGAGAAGGGTGACAGTAATAGGACCATAATATTAGATCTATTGACAACAGTTTAGAGGTCTGTCTTTCTTTCATTAATAGTGCCTGCCCACATTAATTACTAACAGGTTGGATGACCAGATGTTCTGGATTTTGTAGGGATTGGCTTTGTCTTATATAGGCACCCATTACCCCACTGTCCTAATTCTTCACACATGCCATCTGGTCACCTTACTAACAGGCCACCTGCCTAGACACTAAGGTCTAGATCCTAGAAGGTACTTAGGGGCTATCTGCCTCTTTAGGTACCTAAGTCCTCTGTTTAGGCACCACTGACATTTCAAACCTGTTGCCTCTCCCTGCGGGCACCTATATTTCTGCCAGTTGGTGTTCACAGAGTCACCCAAGAGCTGATGCCACCCCACAGATGAGCCACTTGGAGCCCTAGCTCAAGCTGAAACCCTGAAACAGGATTTTCATACTAGGTGAGGGAATGCCTATCTTGCTAGCGGCGCCTGATCCTGACTTTGTCTGTTCATCCCCAATAGAAGGGCTGGATGCAGGCCACTGGTAGGTTTGGGGCTAGCACAGCACCTGCAAAAATGTAGGAGTTTAGGGAAAATAGGAAGAGCATGACAGGTGTAGTAAGTGTGAGCAGGAGACAGAGAGAAAGTCCATGCTGTAGCAGCCAAAACTCACTCTATCTAGCAGTGAGCTGACCTGGCTTCGATGCCTAACTGTAGGAGAGGGTTTGTGGCTGACAATGCCAAACAGAGGGAGTTGCCTCTCTTATTCATTTGCCAGGTGGACCAGATCAGCTGCTTAGGCAGTTTGCTGGCTTCTGATGATCTCTTTCTTAGGCACCTAACTCTCCTTCGGCATTGTATATGGAGCCTAGGCACCTAGCTTAGGGCTGAGGGTTCCATTAGACAGCACACTGCCTAGGGGTTAGGAATTGCAATGCTGAGCATAGCAATATATAATACTTTGAGGATCTGGGCCCAAGGCCTAATAATGCTATGAGCTCCGTCTTGGCAGACTCCCCTCCATCAGTATCAGTGGGACTCCACTCAGAGGCAGGGATCTGTCCACCTGCATGGAGCTCACTGGAGGTATGGGGCTTAAATTATTAATGATCACCAGTTAGACCCAAATTTAACTATGTGCCACATAAACTTCTGTAGAACTATTATCCAGCTGTTATGGGTATAAATTTCCAGTTTCAATAGACTTCCAGCTCATTGTCTTCAGGAACAACTTTGTTATCCTTAAGATCTCCAATACAATTTTGTTTAGTTAAAGATCAAATTTTAGCTGATCCACTGGGTGGTTACCTAAGGCAAGGTTTTACTGTGTTTACATCTGAAATGCTGACTCAAGAAACTGAAATAATACAGAATGAATCCATTATTTTAAGCTTCTCTCACCATTATTTTTCTTTTCTCTCTTATTTTGAAACTTTACCTCACAGTGGGGATTTGGCAACATGAAAGGCACCATATGACTGGGTCCTTAAACTGAATCAAGGTTACTCCAAATAGTGTTTTATTCTGTTACTAACATTGTGAACGGTGCCTGAGGGCTCTTGGTGATTTGTTTGCAAGAGATGGCACTGTGGCAACTTTTCTTCGGAAATCACATGCTGCATTAGAGACTTAGCATTTCCCTTATTGGAGATGGGATTTAATGTACCGATTGACACCATTAACACATTTATTTGAGAGGATTTTAGCTGTCAGTGCAGCTTTCAGATTAAATTGCTGCTTAGCAAATTTATCCTCAGCTCTCAACATTATTTTTTTTAATAGCCTAGTTGCTGTCAAGCTCCCTTGATCAGACAGTAATTGTATCCCTAGTTTCTTCAGAGGAATTGACAACTAGGTGTTTCATTGTTTTACACTCCTCATGCACACAGGTAAGTACAATACCTTGAAAGCAGAGGTATGATCTTTGCAGAGTTACGGTGTTTCTCCGAAAATAAGACAGGGTCTTATATTATTTTTTGCTCTGAAAGATGGGTTAGGGCTTATTTTCAGGGGATGTCTTATTTTTTTCCATGAACAACAAAGTATATGGGGACCTTTACTTGTGAACCGCTTGTAAACTGTAACTAGGGCTTATTTTTGGAGTAGGGCTTACATTTCAAGCATACTCGAAAAATCATGCTAGGGCTTATTTTTGGGGTAGGTCTTATTTTCGGGGAAACAGTGTAACTCAGCCTTCTGAGGCATAGAGTAAAATATACGTAGTTCTACAATCATCGTCCTTTGAATAACCCTACCCTCCAGAGCACAGGCTCAGAACCTCTCAACTGTGTGTCAGAGGCCCAATACTGCCGCCGGTTAATGAAAATCATGCGTCTTAACGTGCGGAAGCACAAAGGTGTCCGAGAATCAAAATGGAGACAAACATTATTCACCCAGGAATGTTGTTTGTTTCGTTTATAGCGTCACTAATTTTGCTGTAACCTGGTCCAGGGCTGTCAATTTCTGCTGCACGGCTGAAAACGGGGGGCCACCCATTCCTGCGGAAGGCAGGGAGCTGTGGGCCTGGTGGGGGGGAGACCATGTGTTCAGGGGGGGCTCAGCAAACCACGCTTGAGAACCCGACCCCGCCCCCTCGACCCGCGGGAAGGCGCCACCCCCCCCTCGTGCTGCTGGGCCCGGAGCCCGAGTCCCTGGGCTGGGCGGAGGCGCCCGCCGGGCCTGGCGGCAGCGGAGGGGGCTGAGGGGAGGCGGCCGGGCACGGGGGGGAGGGGCGGCTCGCAAGCGGCCTGGCTGTGGCGCGGCACCTGCCGCGCTAGGCCCCCTCCCGCGCCCATTATGAGGCGGTTGCCGAGTCGCCGTTGCCATGTGAGGCGGCAGCTTTTCTGGCCCGGGCACCTTCTGCCTGAAAAACGCGGCGGCTCCGGCTTAAATCCCCCCCGTCTGTTTACACGTCCGAAACCCCTCCCCCACCCTTCCCCCGTATCTAAAGTGGAGGGGGGTTCTGTCCCGCTGGCGGGCCGCATTTAAAACATTTCCTCGCGGCGGCTCAGGCGCCCTGCGCGGACACCTACGGCGGGTCGGCGAGGCCGCCGGAGGAGGGGTCCTTCGCCTTCCAACGCCCGGCGTCCCGCCCCGCCCCGCGCTATAAAAGGCGTCGCCGCAGAGTCGGGCCCTAGCCGCCGCCGCCGGGTTTCGCTCAGCGCCGAGGGACGTGGAACCGCCGGGCGCCGTCTCGCGGTGAGGCCGTAGGTCTCGTCTCCCGGCTGGGCTGCGCCGGGCCGCGGGAGTCCCTGGAGCGGGGCCGGGCCGCGGGCTCTGGGCGAGGCCGGGGATCCGGGGGGGTGAAGGCCGCAGCGGCCCCTCCGCAGAAGCTGGGCCCGGCCCCGCGCGGAAGGGGGCCGAGAGGGGCGGAGGTGCCGGCAGGGGGTTGCCGTGGGCGGCGGCCCGTTCCACAGGGGCCCCCCTTCTTCCTCCGGCGGGGATGGGAGGCGAGCTCCCTTAGCCCGCGGGCTTTGTGCCGCGGCCGGGGTCCGTGGGCTTCCCTGCGCGTGGGTGCGGTGTCGGGGGTACGGACCAATGCAGACGCCCTCCCCCTGGTGTTGCTCGGGGGAGACCCCTCAGCCCCTGAAGCCAGGCAGCCCCTCTCTGCTGTGGTGTTCGTCGCCCTGGGCTCCACGGAGCAAGTCTCCTGAGCGCGTCTGTCTGTCTGTCCAGCTTGCGCCTTGAACCGTTAAACAAGGATGTGGTCTGATCCAGGCGGCCCTGAGACATACCGGGCAAGAGTTCATGCTTTACCTGCTCTGCAGGGCACCCAGTGGGCTAAAGACACTGGTAGACGGTTGCGCTGAGCAGCCAGGGCCCATAAAACGTGAGCATGATGTTGTAATTCAAGCACATCCCTTAAATAATAAAACTCTTTACCTGGCTCGGTGTTGTCAAACACAGGCTCTGCGCTGTTCTGCTTAGTCACCATGCTGTACTGGTGCCGGAGGTTGACTTGCTTTCAAAGTTCTACACTGCAGATGCAAGTGATCTTTCTCTTCCAAGCCGTGGTCTTTTCTACTAACAGTGAAGCAGGGTTTTTAAAAATGATATATTCAGTGAGTTTTTGAGCGTTGTACTAAAACTGTGAATCTGACCTTAATGTAAATAGCTGTTGCGTAGACTGAATTTGATAAGGTGGAATCTATGCATATATCGCATCATGTAGCATATGTAATAATCCTAAACCTCTCTAATCTAGGCATGTATGAACATTAGTTTTATGCTTAATTTCTTGCATTTGTTGCACCTTGACTATACCTATAGGGAGCTAAGCAGTCGAGATTTAATGTCAAGTTGCTTTGCTTAACTTTAAACCATTCATGGTGTGGAGACATTCTGTACTGCTTAATACCATGTACTTAATTAGGTCATGTTAATAGCTTCTCAGGCTATTGTGTCATCCTGTAGAAAACTTGATACTGTCACTCTAATGACAAATGTAAAGCTTCACAGGTAGGCAAAAGTGTAAATCCCAAATATGAAAATTTCAATTTAAAGGCAGTCTCGTATTTCCACATCACAATAAGAAATTTCTATATGATGATGTAAAGTTATATGAGACTCTTCCTAGAGTGAATATTTTAGCATAGTTATAAACTAAAAATAGGGATTTTAAAATAATGCTGACTCAGTCTGCTTATGGAACAAGCAGTACTATGATGTGAATCAAATTACAGCACTTAAGAGAAATTTTCTGTATTGACACTAAACAAACTATTGTGGAAGCAGTAACGTAATTCCAAAATTTCAAGGAAGCTAATACAGAAAGTCCAAATAGTCAGAAATAGAATTTCTGTCCCATTATGGCTTTTTTCAGACATAAAAGGGATTGCGGAGTTTAGACTTTTAGATGTGAGGTCAGATTTCATGTAGCAAGTAAGAAGCAAGATTTGTACTTAAGCAATCTAAGCTTCTCATTGTAAGACTGATCTGCTTAATAGTATTGAGTGATGTAACTTTAATCAATATTCAGAGTTTCTTTAAAAAAAACCAAAACCAAACCATAGTTGTAACAAATTGCAGCTACAAATTCAGGATCATGATTAAATGAGAAATGCAGTGCTCATGAGTCTGAGTCCCTCCAAAATTACCCCTACCACTTCAGATGTCATATTTTCATGTGGAGTTACAGGATTGACTCTAATGCTAACAAGCATAAATTGATGAGATTGCGCTCATCCTCTCAGATGAGGTTCTATATTCAGCTTGCGTGTTGCTTAATAATCTACACTGGCTGGGCTCCATTGGGCTGGGTTTGGTGCAGTAGCCAGGATCAGCAGTATTGACATGACAAAGACTGCATGTAAAGAGGATAATACAAGCTACCTGAAAGGGATGCAGCCATTCATCTGCTTTAATTGCTGTAGATCTTGGGTCTCTGGTGTCTTAGGCCCCTCTAGGAACTATTGTGCACGGGTCTTAAGCTTACATCAATTGGGTACATGAGTGAGAAGAGCTTTTTGTACCTTTTCATTGCTAAAGCTTTTTCCAACAGATTTTGAACTGGATTGTCTGCCTGTTACTGATGCAGGGCTTAGTTTTTGTTATAATCCACTAAAGGAGCTCTAAACTGCGGGGTCCTCCTGCAAAGCAAAATAACAAATATGTAATAAATTACCGAAAAAGGTCTTGAGACATCTGTCACTGGGGCTAATAACTTCATCTGGACTCTTGTCCAAGTATAGCCTCCTTCAAAGACCTTTCCTGTTAAACTAAATCACTTTCATAGTGAGTGTAGACCTAATTATTTTAATATTTGATTAATTCTTTAACACTGCAATTGAAGAAAGCAAGCTTGCTTCAAGTAGCTGTTAACTGGAGAAATTTACTAATACAATTTACAGATTAGCTGTAATGAATTAAAGCCAATTACTAACATTTGAGGTAGCTTGACTTCAGAAGCACTCTTGAAAGGCTTGCATTTTTTTTAAAGCAATGAGGCACTGTTATCTTCTAGACTGACAATCGGCGTAACACAGGCTATAGAACCTCACCCATAACTTCTGTATCATGTCCATAAGTGCGGTGGCAGGTGCTGAAAGCTTGCCCAATACCAGTAATACATCAAATTTTGTTTTATTTGCGGGATATTTGTCCAAGAAACCAGAATTTGAAAAGTGCTTTTGGATCAAACTTCACCTGAACAGTCACCGGAGATTGGCAGAAGGGGTTTGTGGATTTGAAGGCAGATACTAATGCTTTTGACATTGGTATTTGGGATCACTTAGAATTTTGAGTGGAACTTAAAACCATATTCAAGACCAGGGAGGGATGCTACTGCACCCATACTACTGCCAACATATTCCTTCACATTGTGCCACTGCCCTAAAACTTAAATGTGAAATGTGTTGGCCTCTCGTTATTAGATATTGTAGTTTCTTAGATCACTGGTAGACTACTCCTTTTCTACTCTCAGCTCCTTTACAGTAGAAGTAGTGAATTAAGATTTGTTTGTGAACAGTAAATTTTGTAAAGATGTCTCTGGCTGTATGAGGAGGGAGGGGGGACTGTTCATTTGCCCTTCCATGTACAATGGTGTGTCCCACCCTCTTGATGGCATTTGTCTTAAATAAGAGGCAATATGAATAGCAAAGATGGCTTGTATAACTTGGGAACAGCACTTTATACTACACTAACTTCTGTGCAAACTATTGCATGAAAATAACTGGAGACTTTCTCATGTTGTAGATGCCTTCAATTAAACTGCAGAGTTCAGATGGAGAGATTTTTGAAGTTGATGTTGAAATTGCAAAGCAATCTGTAACTATCAAGACTATGTTGGAAGGTAAGAGTTCAGATTTGATATAAAAGCTTATCACAAAATAATGTCCCAGAAATCTCTCTCCAATCAAGGATTTTAAAACCTGAGGTGCATTGCCACAGCTCTGCTTAACTGATTCTTGGTAGCACTGTCCTAGGCACAAATAGTAGCAAGAGAGAATTAGTACAACCACAAATAGCAAAGCAAAAACTTTTGGAAGTAACACTTAAATATGGGCTGTTCTGGTGTAGTTGTAAGATGAGTTTTGATGTGCAAGCTGCTTGGGTATTTACCTAATGTGCAGGTACTGAGTTGTTAGCAGGCAATAACATGTACTGATTCTGGGCATGTGATCGTGATCAATAGCTGATCTTTACAAAATATTTCTATTATGGGCTGAATTTACAGGATTTGAGTGGCCGCTGCTAAGTTACAACAAATGTACCTTCAACATCAAAGCTAAGATGAAGGTTAAAAAAAAAACTTGTAAATGATGGCAGGTGAATCAGACTAGCCCTAGTGTGTGTGTGTGAGAGAGAGAGACTAAAATACCTAGTATATTTCAAGGTCTCACTTACTTACATTAATCTTCCATTGTTGGCAATTCACAACAGAGGACACATTGTCAATGCAAATCTTCAGAAAAACATGTGGACTAGTTCTCACATTAATTGGAAGATACCTGTCTATTGTAAAAGTTGTCAGCATAGCCTCTGGAAAATGCACCTCTGCATTTGACATGTCTGTGGTATGAGTGTTTCCCATAAACCTTGTGTATATTAAGCTTCTTTAGCAAAAAATTAACCATTTGGTGGCAGCCCTGGTGTATCAGGGCTTCAGGACTAGAGTTCTTATTACTGTTGCTTTAGCCAATTTTGAGCCAGGGTTATGGCATGGTGTAAGTGCTAGTGGCCTTGAGCAATGTCTGCCCCAGGGTGTCTATCATGAAGCTTTCTTCCACCTGTGACACTGGTGATAATCTCTTCCAAAGTACCTAGTATAGACATGCCATAGTCTTTTTTCCAGTTTGCTGGCTCGCTTATAGGCCCTTCTTCTGAAGTACTGGTGCCAGTTACAATAATCTCTTGTGTATTTTACTTCTCCTCTTGTCTTTTCTCAAG
>ML675615.1:21316540-21563933 GCA_007922155.1 Mesoclemmys tuberculata | reverse complement strand
ACAATAATCTCTTGTGTATTTTACTTCTCCTCTTGTCTTTTCTCAAGGTGCCAGAAAAGATGCTGCTTTCCAAATAATTTCCTTGAACTGACAGATTTTTCAATGTCCAATTCATATTGGATACAGTAGAATAAAAAATATGATTTATATTTCTTTAGGCAATGAGCTGTTTCATGGTTGAGCTGTTTTTGGTAAGGGACAGGCTGAAAGGAGGCAAATTTGCGTTGTCATCCTCAGGCTGATGTTTGGAAGTCATCTTAAACTGCTAATTGGGACTTCTGTACAACTAATTTGTGGCTGTGCCTTCAAAAAGACTTATTAAAATAAATACAGTGGGGGGAACACGGACTCAAACCATTTTCTTTGAGCAGTGATTAAAGAAGCGTGAATCTGTGAATCAATTTTGATTTAAATTTATTCTCTCAGGAGTGATGTCTGCCTAAATACCTTTGTTCAAATGCTTGGGTTTACGGAGAATAGGCTACTTGAACATTGAGGATCAGACTACATTATTGCAGTGGAAGTGTGGCAATAGCCTAGAAACTGGAGCTTCTCTGACATGTTCTCTGCTGGCAATGTTAGTGGGGAGAAAGGATATATATCTAAAATATGTAGATACTGCTTTCTCTAGTGTACCCCCTCATAGGTTAGGTTGATTACTCTTTCTCTTGTTTCAGTTCAGTTTTTCCATGTTAATATTTGTTTTATTTAGGCTGCTTGTTTCTTAGATAGTTCTTCTGTTTTGGTCCTGGAGGTCAGAAGTCTCTTCCCTTTTTGTGATGCAGTTGAGGGGAAGACAGTAATACCTGTGAGCATCTGGCTGAGACATTCACTTAGAAGCCCCATTCAGATATACCCCTCCTGGCTTCTGGCAATAAGGAAAGCTGGCATTCCCATGGGGAGTGGTAGGAACAGAGCCAAAAGTTACAAATGTATTGATGCTTAACAGCAGTTCTGTCCTAGGTTACACTTATTCTTAGGCAAAAGCCCTTTTAAATGCTTATGTCCCCCTGAATTTTCTAATCTTGAGGTGTTCAACACTGCTGTAAAGGAGGTGCATAAAAATGCAAGCTACTTACCCTTCATTTGCATGCAGCCAAGCTCGCTGTTGTAATATGCTAAATTATAAATAGATACTCCAAAGATCAACAAGTGGACAGACCAGGTGGCTTCGTCAACCCCAAATACAGTGGACTGATCTCTCCTTTGTATGTTGGAGCACTGGATGAGACTTCATAAAGTCTCAAGACATGACAATTAAAGCGTAGGGAACACCACATCTCTAGAAGCAGTTAAATTATTCAGGATAATGCTTAGCTCTGATCTCCTGTTGATACAAATTGCAAACAAGCATCTTGTAGAAGTCCTCCAGATGGTTTGTATGTATAGCAAACTATGCCTAATCCTTCTCAATGGGGATTCCTGTTCTGTTTGTGTTCTTATTCCTTTTTAGTGTTTGTCATTTTGGGGACTTCTAGAAATCACTCTTTCAGATCTAGCTGAATAGACTGGATGCTCTTCAGCAGAAATGTTTTTTAGCGGTGAGGTATTCTGGTTAAAATATTCTAGACACTTAGAGTAAGCAATACAATTTTATGTCCTTCATCCCCAATTTGTAAACACCACCAAAAGCTGGTTATTGTCATGCTGCTTTGCATGACCAATAATGAAGATTTGGAAAGCATGAGCAGGAACTGATTTAAAAAAAATCTCTCGCAGATGGGCAGAGTGTGCAATTGCTTGGGAAGGCCTTCAAAAGGCATCTTGGCACTTTGTGTAGAGTTCAGAAAATTGTTGAACTCGAGTGTTATCAGTGGCCTTTAATTTACATTGAAAATCAGAAGTGGTTCTATTTCTAAACATCTGTCTATCTAGTACACTAGAAAAAACACATTTTGGGAACTACAGAATTACTTGGCACTGCCTCTATTGCTCTGGAATCCCTTGTGGCAATAACACATTGTTTCTCATATTGCTCCCAGATGTTTGTGCTGCAGATTCACATGCTGACTATTAATAATTCTCTCTCCTAAAGGGGAGCAGGAGGAGGAACTGGAGGGCTAAAAAGGGACAAATAGGGTTTTGACACCTATAAAGCAGGGGACAGTCTTTCCTAGTCAGGAGGTTTTAGAGCAGACATTTGCTGGCTGAAGGCTTTCTTAGAGGAGGGATTTAAATTCTTCATTCTGCACTCTAACACTTGATGACAACTAGCTTCTCTCCCTGCACCTATATATGCCACCACATTCAACAGTATATTTGAAGTTTCCAGTAGAATGATCATTCGTGAAATACACAATGCCTGTTGTCCAAGTCTGCTTGCAGTAATGAGATACTATAGTAACATTTCTATTTAAAATCTCCCACTAGTGGTAATTGTGGCGTGCCAATGCAGGTAGGACATGGGTGTGTTTGCCACTTTTAGTAAGCTTGCTTGGAGGTGGTGGTGGTGCAACAGTGGCATATTCTAACTAAGTTAATTTCTTAATATATTTGGGTGGCGCAGCTCAGTTAAGTACATAAAAGGTAATTTTATGTAATCACTTTACATGGCTGCCTAACCCTATACAGGGCACTCGAACTAAGATAACATATATCAGTTCTGGTATCTTGCTTTGCAATAAAATTTTACGGTGCATCACTTTAATCAAGGCAATTACCTTAAAGTGGTATTTATCCTGGATAGTTTAATCCATACCTGGATTGAAGTCTACATTGTTAATGGCAGTGCTTTCAATATTCTCTACATGATGCTTTTTGTCTGTTTTTAAATCTATATTTGACTCAATACAGCATAAATGTGTTAAACATGTCAAGTGTACACTGAACTTTTTAAAAACAGTGATGATTTGGTTTTACCAACTTCCCTAAAGGTTTTCTTAACATGATAGTGATTTGCCATTGCCTCAGGGTGTAAAATGTTGTATACAGTGTTGTAGCCATGTAGGTCCTGGGATATTAGAGAGACAAATACCTTTTACCTTTTAAGCTTCAATATATGGCTTGTAAGCCAAATACCCAGCATCTTTATTGCTCCTGTATTAACTGCTCCAGCAGAGGAAAAAATGACCTGTAATTCAACAGTAGCTCTTGGAGATGTCCATTTAATAGTAGATTCAAAGGTAATTCTTTTTTGGAAAAATTATGGCAAACTTTGGTCCAGAAGGTTGGTAGTGTCTAAAGAGTCTTCCTTCTAACTATCCGACCTTGTTAATAGTAGGTAGGATTGATCAATTCATCCCTATTTCAGTGTACTCTAGCACATGGCGCATTTTTATTTCCTTATTCACAAGATTACATTAACTATCAGCATAAGTGTAGGATTGAGCTACTTGGGTGTAAGACGAGCATTCTGTTACATAGCATGTAAAAATGATGCAGATGTAGTAGTATGAAGCCTCATCTAAGACAAGGGTGGATAAAAATCAGATATTAAACTTTTTTAAATTTAAATCAGATTTTTTATTTTAAAAAAAAGTTTTTAAAAAAAGTTACAATTAAATCTCATCACAAACATGCTAAATGTACACTTAGTCTCATAAAAATGAATTAATGGCTCTAGCCTGTCCAGCCTAACTGCTAGTTCTTGCTTCTTGAAAGTTTTGGGCTTTCAGTTTCTTTCTCAGCAGACTAAAGTCGCATGTGCAAAGAAAGACACAAGCTAGATAGGATTGTTCTGTGCTTATGTGGTGATGGAGCTGGGCCAAGCAAGACAGAGGAGTTAGTTAAGACAGTCTTAAAGGCACAGAGAATATTTTCATCATTTAGTACTAGTCACTCAATGCTGTAAATGTGGCAAAGATGAGAAGATACTTAAAAGAAGAAATAGAGGGCTGGTCCTTAACATATGGCTGCAGTGCCCATTTAATGCATCTTTTAGCCAAAGACTTAAGTATGTCTTCTCCAGGAATAAAAGAAAACGTTGAAGTCGGAAAATACTTCCGTTAACAACCATTTTTCTTCAGCTACATTGAAGAGAGAGGAGGATCCAAACTCATTCTCCCTCAAGATGTTCAATGGAATTCTGTTTGTATTGAACAACTTATTAAGAATTGGCCTAGTCTCATAAGACTTCAGGAAGAAAATTGTGATAAAATAGATGGAAGCATCTCATCCAAAGTATCTAACATTGGATTAAAGAGGAATGTAGAGGATATGCTCAGTCTACTGACACCTATAGTCAGCCTTAAACCAACTTCAGAGAAATTGTTGTGCATTGCTGATGCTGTTGAAATTTGGAAGGCACTTCAAGAGACATTGAAGAAAGAAATATCTTACCAGAAATTTTAAACTGCAGGCAATAGAGAAGGGACTGGATCAAGCACGAACTCCACCTCATTTTCTTGTGAACATTCTCGACCCTAGACATAAAGCTAGATGCCTAACTTCTGAAGAAGATGCTGCTGCCATGGCATGGGCATCTGAAAATCACTCCTCAGTTACGCCAGTCAGAATAAATGTCAGGGCTGGAGCAGAACCATTTAAACGGTGTTTACTGATAGTTTTGAACGAAGTCACTCCCTTGAATTGGTGGAAATCATTAGCCAGACACCTTGAAAGAGTTCCTTCAGTTGCTAAGCCACCTCTTTACAGCAGCAGCTTCCTCTGCAAGCACAGAATATTTTCATCATTGGTATTATTTCATTCAAAGCTAAGAAATAGACTGGGAACTGACACAGCAGGAAAACTCGTATTTCTGTCTCCGAATAAAAGTGGGAGTGGGGAAGATGAGCTAGTGGTAGAAATTTTAAGGACAGCGTTCATTTAGTGTTGTGATGTCTTGTCAGTTAATAAAACTTTGGGGAAAAAAATTGAAGGCTAGCTGGCAACTCAGACTGCTGCAATTGCAAATGTGAAACATTTATGTAGCATTTAAGATTTAGTCTAATAAAATAAGTGCTTTTGTGTGTGGTTTAGTTCTTACCATTTCTAATGTGCTGCTGCATCTGTAGCTTGACACAGATAATGAGTCTTATTAATTTAGGAAATAGTACATAATACTCAAGTAATCTCAAAAATCACACAAAGTATACCCTCCTGGATGTTGTAAAATGCTGTATCGAGTTGTCCACTGACATGTTTTAGTGATCAGGTTTGCACCGTTGTTTAAGAAATACGTGATGCAGTATCAGTAGGGAAATCTGATTTAAATCAATCTGCCCTGAACCTTAATCTGAATACAAATTGACTGGATTAGCCACATTCTGTATCAGAACTGCATGTAGTAATAGGTTGATGAAACTAGCTGAATTTCAGAAAAAATAGATGCTCTAGCTTACCATTCACTCACTCTTCTTTCACTTCTTAGATCTGGGAATGGATGACGAAGGAGATGATGACCCAGTTCCTCTTCCAAATGTTAATGCAGCTATATTAAAAAAGGTAAGATAATACCCAGATGCTGTATTAGTAGCTTTGAACTACAAAGGTCTCTTGTAGACTGAGCTATCACTTAATGAGACCTGGAAGTAATTGGATTTAAACACTGTGTGCCAGTTACAGTTAATATGTTCTAAAAAACATAGAAAAGTCAAAAGCAGGATTTGTTGAACTACAGTTTTGATTTTTAGATCAGATTTTTCATATAAATCATACAGATCTTTTTGTATTAGTGCTTAACCAGATGAGTAGTAACAGTGGCAATAGCTGTTGCCAGGCTTATTATAGAAATGCTGTTCACCAAATCCTGCAGCCACACTCTCATTTGTGTTCTTTAGTTGTGGACTTATGGTGCCATCTGAGGACTGACTTGAACGTACCAAATTGAAATGAAAGATCTGGAGGCTTATGTTCAGATATTTAAAGGCCAGTAAATAAATGGACTGGAATCTTCCGTTTGACCTAGTAAGAATAGGAGGAACAAACTTGCAGGTCAGGTCTTTCCAAGGACCCTGTCTGCATTGTGCTGGAAGAGTTTGAACCACTGTAAGTGTTAGAACTATCCCAATTAATTTTATGATGAGCATTATTTGATCAGTGATGCTAGAGAAGTGCATTATATAAACCCCTTACAGTCTCCTGGTTGCCTGTCCTAGTCAGAGTGCAGCTCTGGTCCGTGTATAGTGGTCAGGAAACAGTACACTAGTCAAAATTCAGACTAAATAAAAAGGCACAGGCACAGACAGTTTTCCCCCCTTGTACAAATTTCTTAACCAGTTCTGTAGAGTAGCACTAATGTCTGACAATACTGTCTGTCAATAGGTGGTGGTCTGTTACTGAGAATTTTCTTGTTAAACAGTCTTCAAAACTGTATTGAGGAGATCATAGTTTAATCCTTGTGTGTTAGCATTGACATTAAGCGCACAGATCTATACTTGATTAACTCTGCATTAGTGCAATATCTAAAAGTCTGCTCAGATAACTTCTGGTATCTAGGGAGATCTCAGAACTAAAATGTTTCTTTTCCCTGTTGGGAGAGTGACTAGGTAATGATTTTCAAAGGCTTTGAAATTCAAGGGTCTTGTATTTAAGACTGTTGGGCTGTGCATGTCTTACTACCTGACACAAATAGCACTGACATAGCGCACTCTGTCAAGGATTTTGTAGATTCTTCTCCTCCTCCTCCTCCCCCCCCCCCCCGGTTGTGGTTTTGCAGGACTAACTATTCCTGTAATCTATTTCTAAACAGAGCTGATGAGAAATACTTAAGTTTTCTATTGATTCTAATGTCTTAATATCAGGTGATCCAGTGGTGCACCCACCACAAGGATGATCCACCTCCCCCTGAGGATGATGAGAACAAAGAAAAACGAACAGATGACATCCCTGTGTGGGACCAAGAATTCCTGAAAGTAGACCAAGGGACGCTTTTTGAACTTATCCTGGTAGGGTGTCCATATTTTGTGAGATGCTTTATTCAGCAAATAGCTGCATTCTCTAGCCTTTTGAACTGTATTTTGGTGGTGTAGATAAAAGTGGTGAAATTGGTCTGATTTCCCCCCCCCCCCATTTCACAGTGAAATCAGTCATGATGATATGTTGTGGACCCACTTCAAATATTTATCTAATATTAAGCAGCTCAATGTGCACTTGCGGACCTAAATACAAATTGAGGCACTTGGTTACTGAACTTGAGCACACAACTCAGTCTCTTACCTACTTGAGTCAAGTTGGTTCCAGACTTGTTAACCTTCAATTGAAATAGGATTGTCTTAGCCTCTGTTCAGCAGCCTGAACCCATTTCTAACCTCAAAATTCAGTCTTAGTGCTTTGAGGCCTAGTTCTTCTGGACCCTACTGGTATGTAAATTGGTATGCACTTAGAACAGCCAATATTCTGTATTGCTTGAATAAGCGAACTGGCTGCGCACAGACCTCAATGTTAATAGGCTTCTGTAAGCCTTTTCTAACAAGAATTTCTGAAATTTTTAGTTTGCTTAACTGTTCTGAACCTTTCAGCTAGGACAGTCCTATGTGATGTGCCTAAAAACCTGATGTAACAAGCTCCAAAGTAATGTTTATCATAAAATGAAGGTAGACTGTATGTAGTTTGTTGTACATCCATGGAGGCAGAGCATTGACTTGAAGACTAAATCTGGCAACTCTTTGCAGGCTGCTAACTACTTAGACATCAAAGGTTTGCTTGATGTCACATGCAAGACGGTTGCAAATATGATTAAGGGGAAAACTCCAGAAGAAATACGCAAGACATTCAATATCAAGAATGACTTCACTGAAGAGGAAGAAGCACAGGTACTCCATAACCTAGGTTTAATTAGATTCGGGGTTGTTTATCTGCTGAAGGAGCCCCACTAGTGTTAGAGCTATGTTTAAACACAGACTTCCCAGATAAAACTAGGATTTTTTATTTAAATGTTAAACGTGTAAAGCAATATTGCCGGAATTGGTGCCCCAATTAATTTGCCTCTTCAAGTATGTCTATACAGGGATAAACCAGGCCAGCCACAGGTGGGGTTTTCTTTTTTAAATTGACTCAGGCTTGTGGGGCTCTTGGTCTGGGGCTGAAAAATAACCCACTGGATGTTTAATTTTGGGCTGGTGCCTGAGCTCTGGGACTCTCGACCCTCCCAACATCCCAGAGCTGGGGCTCCAGCCTGAGCGTCTGCACAGCAATTTTTAGCCCCACAAACCTGAGTCAGCCGACTAGGGCTAGCTGGGATCGTATTGCAGGTCTCTTATCCCTCTGCATACGTATCCTTACAGGTTAATGTAGTCTAGTATGTGGACTGTTTCGTAAGCAAATTAATTCCCCCCACTATGTCAGACTTACTTTTTTGAGTAAGGCCTGGTCTAAACTTAAAATGTAGCTAGGTCAAGCTATATCACTTGGGTGTGAGAAAAATCCCCCCATCCCTGTGTAATGTAGCTGTGCTGACCTAGTTCCTAGTGTTCGCTGGTTGGTTGGCGAATGCTTTCCTACTGCCACTTAGGGAGGTTGTTAGCACAGTGACAGGAAAACCCCCTTCTGTTGCAGCAGTGTCTGCACTGTGGGGTTGCAGCTGTGGCACTGTTGCTATGCTGCTGTAGCCTCCAGAGAGTAGACAAGCCCCAAGTAAATCAGTGAAGCTAAGCCAACATTAAGACATGGTGTCCCACTCGGCCATGACATGCTGCTCAAAGAAATAGAATAGGATTGCCAAAATAGTCCTTCATTGCCCTCTCCAGAGCCTCAGCAACAAAGCGGTAGGAGCGTTGGGGCACCCAGCTACAAAGATTCAAGCTGCTCAGTATTTCCCTAATAAGGCTTTTCAAAGAGTTAAAATAAAACTGCTTTATGCTCCCGGGTTTTTTCCAATGTCCGTTCTTTTACAGGAGAGGAGTGTAATCCAGGATGCCACTGCTTGTCTTTGTCCAACTAGTTTTTAAAAGATCATAGCGTGTATTGCACTACATCTAATCAAACCTGTTTTGTTTCAGGTACGCAAAGAGAACCAGTGGTGTGAAGAGAAGTGAAATATTGTGCCTGACACTCTAACACTGTAAGGATCGTTCCAAATACTAGTTGCACTGCTCTGTTTATAATTGTTAATATTAGACAAATGCAGCAGCAAATGAAGTTGTATTAGCAGGATATTGTTCCCTTTGCATGTGTAGTGTTTTTTGAGTACAGATTTAAATCCTATGGTTGAGTTTTTACCAGTGTAATCAGATGTCTTTTTACTTTACTTTGCAATGAATAAATCTGAACTAAGCCTTGATTCTGTATGGGAAGTAGCACTTCAGGTTATCACTTTCATAACGTTGTAACTGGACATGGACAGTGTAATCTTGAGATGTCAGAATTCAGATAAGCATTTAAACTGTCACTGTAAATAAAAACCACTTGCAAAAGTTTTCTGAAATACAATTAACAAAGTATATTTTTATTCAAAGAATTACAGGGTTTCCTGGGGAACCAGTCTGAGTGAAGATTATTGTTGCTTTTAAACCTTGAAGTCTGAAAGATAATGACCCTTGGAGCAAGTTAGTACTTGGTGCAGTTCTTAGCTGGTCCCAGGGAAGTAGTTGGACACTATAAAATCTCTTTAGTGGCTACTACTTTCTAACTCTTATGGTTTTGCCTGTGAAAGAGCAGCACTGCCACAAAGGTGGGTTTGGCGAAAACTAGGCAAGCTAGTGTCAGTTATATGAACTGGAACTCTTCAGCCATGTATCTTAAAATCTGCCTCTAGCTGGTACAAAACAAAACCTGTGCTGCTCTAGGCACAGGAGAGTCCTGATCCTTGAACTCTAATAGGAAAAGCTAAATCCCAGTTTGACCAAAAAACATTACTGACTTTACCAAAGTTAAACTTAGTGATCATACATGTCACTAGTGGCTGGCTTTAGGTGATCCTAAACCTGCTTGGATGTAGCTTTTTAAAACAACGGCTTCATGTCTGCAAGAAATATTTCACCTGTGTAACTGTACATGAAATCACAGCTTGTAGACTTCTCATTGCATATGAAACACAAAGCTAATGCTGTCTCTAGTGGGATTTCTTCTGGACAAAGCCACCTGAAACTAGTTAAACAGTAACTGGTTTTCTGACTCTTACAGTTCCCTTAAAGGGAATAGGGGATGGTTGTGTAGTAAATCTGAGGAGTAATCTCAGCTTCTAATATTGCATTCCATTTTCTGTATAAACCTTAACTAGAATTATCCTTAATAAATCTCTCTTCACTTTAAAGAACAGTGTTGCACTGAGTGTTTAAAGGTTTAATGATTTTCGTATTAAAAAAAATCCAGTTAATTTAACCTGAGCAATTTGACAGCTTTCAGTACACTTAGTGAATAGCGCATAATTTGATAAACATTAACCCTTGAAATTGCTGGTAGACTTCCATGTAGCTGCTGCCTAAACAAAATCAATGTAGAGGTAACTTTAATACTTGATTCTGTGTTGACTGACTGACAGTTTGCACTATAAAGTTTTTCCAACTACAGGTGCATTGAACTGACTGACAAGTAACAGAGTTGGGTATTGCAACTCTTAAGAGGTTGCCAGGAGCATGAAAAGTTAGAACCACTGCCCTAGCATTCAAGTAAAATTGCTCTTCACCCACCCTTTAATTGGCTTCCTTCAGCCTGCCAAAGGATCTCCAGAGAGGGGTTGCTGAATAATGGGTCCTACATTCCGAGTAACGGTAGTATCATTGGAGCATCCTAATGCTACAAAACCGAATGCTCTTGGTGACAAATGGGGCCCTTTTTATGCAAGCAAGGCAGTTACAACATTCCTAGGATTAACACCAAAAAGCCTCTGTAGGAAACAATACGCTTCTTAGGAATGAAAATAAGTCACTGCTAGGGCTAGTGGAGTAACTTAATCCTCTTGAAGAATATTGAAGCCAGGCCATGGGTGGTTAGATGTTTAACCCCTTTCTTCCTTAACACAGGTATTGAGATGAAATTGTTTTCAGACTTCCAATTTGTGTTATGTTGAATCCAGCAACACTGGGATAAACTTGCCCATTGTATTCCCTAAGACTGGGGTTGGCCACCACTCGATAGAAATATCGGTGCTAAAGAGCACCCACCTGGAGAGAAGATTCACATGGGCAAAACTTTGTCCTTGTGCGTCTGAGGTGTGTGCGGAGGGAGAAGTAACGTAACTGCTGCCTGCCGGTCTCTGCAGAGCAGACCTACTTAAAAGTACTAAGGTAGGAAGTCTGCTTAATTCTCTTCTTTCCACTAGCTCTGAAAAGTAGTAAATGTAGGGGTGGAGCTGCCCCATTAAAAAAGCTGATTACGCCTCTGTGCTTGGGGAACTACTCTGCATGTTTTAGCTGGGCCCCTAATCTACTGCTCAAATAGCACTTGCTCTGTGTCCTCCTGTGTTCCTGTTTGAGTGAGCTGGAGAAAAGAACCTTGCCCTCCCCGCCATCAGCACAAGTTAAGATAGGGCTTTTGTGTTCATGGCTCCCGTCGCCAAACTTTCAGGCTGTTAGTAATTGGCTCCTGTAATGTAATCTCTCAACTCTTCCCGTTTTGATGAGGTTTAAATCCAACAGCTCCTCCTCTAACTTTTATACATCTTTGAGAGTGTACTAGAAACTTCTCTCTGGGGACGGGACTGGCTCAGGAATTGCGACAGGACTACAGGCTTCAGTTTCTGCATTGCTAGTTCCAAACCAGCCAGGGGCAGAAACTAACACTCAGCCTGGGAGATGTCATTGGTCGTGCTCTTGGCCGGTAAGGGGAGGCCAACTTAACCAGATTAAAAAACAAACTGGAGGTTTCTAGGCATATAAATGGGGGGGAGGGGAGCTTGGGGGGGAGACACTAAGCCAGTTTCTCTAGAGAGCAGGACGAGACGGAGGGGTGGAGGTAGTGCTGGCTAGTCCATAACTGCAGGTTTCTTATGCCTTCCTCTAAAGCCTGGGGGCAGAGGATATGGGAGCAGAGGGACGTACGAAACGGGTCTGAGCAGGGCTCCATGTGGGGAGGTGGAGAAGGGGCTCCCCTCTCGTGTAGAGGGAGTTTGCTCTAGCTTTGTGGGATACAGAGGGAGTAGCCTGGGCTCCTGCTTCCTTTCCTCTAGCAGTGCTGTGGATAAATGGAGCACTGCTGTCTGCTGTTACAATAGACACTTCTTGCCAGCACTAGAGTCACTCCAACATGCTTTGAAAAAGAGGCTCCTGGCCTGTGCATTTTGATTTTTTTTTTAAAAGGGAAGCTGGGCCCTTGTCCTCTTCTGTTTCTCTCTTTCCTGTGCTATGTTCAGAAATAGGTACTGCTCCAATTGACTCAGCCAATGGAGTGGGCGGCTGAATCAGGCCTTCATGCATGGAAAAGCAGCTCGGTTATCACCACTGTACTTCAGCGGCTTGTGGACTCTGTCATTCATATACTCTCAAGTGGCTATATGCAATTACCTCAAAAGTGCTGCTGTCTCCCCCTGGGGAAGAAATGCAGGAATCTTCTTAAAAATAGTAAGAAATAAGGGTGATTCTGCTTACAATTTTATAGGGTTATTACCTCCAGGAGCCCCTTTTGAATGGCCAGCCTGGCACACTTTATTTATAAAGCTATAAACATACTTTGAACATAAAAGCCAAAAAATACAAAGTCAATGGAGTAAAAAAAAATTACAGTATAGGGTGGATAGTTAGTAGACACATGAAAGTACAGTTGCAAAATACTTATGGGTGCTACCTGCATACAGTGGTTTTACTTAATGAAGTGGTATTTCTATGACTTCTACATTCAAACAAATCAAATGGATAATTAAAAAAACCTGAAATTGCCGTATAACTAAAAAGTTGCTGCAGTAACATTTAAGGGTGAGGTTTTCCTATTTTTTAAAAAATAAAACATCCTCTAGCATGTCTAAACAATTTATATATATATATTTTTTGGTATTTAAAAAGATTAGGTTGTCCATGGTTTCTGTTATAATGGTCCTAGGGCCTGTTGGAAAAGGTGATCTCATTTGCTCAATATTTTTCTTTGGAATGGGTGGCTTACAGGTCCTTTACATCTTTCAGAAAAGGTCAGATTCTGCTCTGTTACACAGACCAGTGTCAAATGGAGCCACAGTCCTCCATCTAGCAGACTTAGTGAATTTAGTCTCTGAGCACAGAAGAGGGGGTCACAGCACCTGACCTAGTACAACCAAAGCAGTGCAAATTACATTTTGCATAAAGTCAGAAGAAGGCCAGGGCGTATGGGCTGCCTTTAAGAGCACTGGGCATCAGTCAGAAAATGGGTGTAAGCTGCAAAGGGCTGTAAGGATCCTAGTTCCAGGCGTGTGCAGACAGATAACTCGCATACTTAGGAGCGGAAGAGGAAAAGCTGTACCAGGGGAAAGGGGACATGGCTTGGCAGAGTGCACCAGAGCAGATCCTGCAGCAGGGGGCAATAAAAAGCCCTGCAGAGTAGAATATATCAGGCCTCCAGGCCCCCTTTAGTGCATCCCTGCACCATGCCGGACGGTGCCATGCACGGCTGGGGCCCCCTTGTCATTCGATTAAGTGGGTGCCATTCCCACTGAGTGCAGAAGTCAGAGGTAGCTGTGTCTTTACTGCAGCCCTGGGTCGGGTGATTGGTTACGTGGTGCGGGATGCTCCTCCCTACCATCCTGTGGTGGGAGCTAGCTCCAGCTGTTTACAACCTCCTGTCTGCTGAGGGGCCGGTTTTTTGTTTTGCACAACCACAGAACTCAAAGTCGTTGCAAGTTTTATTTGTCATAGCCAATGTTCTGACTAACTTATACCAACCCTCGAACCTATGCTACAGCTGACTCGATCTTGTGGTTTTTTACTATTACCCACATCCATAGCACCTTGCAGCTGAAAATCTGAGCCCTTAGAAAAATTAGCTCTCGTTTTACAGAGGGGGAAACTGAGGCACACGGGGGTTAAGAGACTTGCCTACGGTCACAGAAAGTCAGTGGCAAAGCTACAAATGGAATTGCCTGCCTCAGCTTTAAGCAGTTGCCTATGCTGCCTTCCAAACAGGTTGGAAATCAATCAGATGCTACCTCTCCAAATACTGATCCAGTGCTATGTAATTAACCCTTTGGTCACTGTCAGCACATGCTTTAAACTGGACGTTTGTGTGGCAGTTCAGCCAATGCCTGTGGTCTAAGGGTTAATGAGGCTCTTTTGAATTTGTGCATGTAACTACCATTCCTGCTAATGGAGGCTACATTTGCACAGAGGGGAGAATAATAAAGCAACAGCTTTTTTTTTTCTTTCCGGCAAACCTGCAGCAATTTGAAGCAAGAGGAACTAATGGGGGAGGACCCAATAACTATAGTGCTCTACAATATAAGCATCTTTCTAATGTTTCAGGCTGACATAGAAACCTAGTAAAAAGTATGTTTATTCCAATGTAAAAAAAGTTTAGGTTTGTTTTGCCTAAAGAAAAAAGATACATTGTACATTATAAAGGTCCTTTTAGATTTCTTGCACTACTACAATAATATTAACACTGTTAGTTTGTGTTCAGTATTCCAAATCTTATAACATAGAAAAAATAGACCCCCCCCATGTTTTATGGTACTTTTCAGTCGATTTATGTTTTTGTAAGCAGGAAAAAACCCACAGGGGTGTGGCTTCTGATTTTCGGTACAATAGAGTAAATCTGGAGTAATGTCCGTTACTTTGGTGGAGTAACTCTAGATTTACATCAGTGGGCAGAGATTAGAATCTGGGTGCTAACATTTTTGTTCACCAGACTCAAAATATAAATAAAATAACAGAAATTTTGACACCATTTCCAAGATGGAGAGACTGTGTTTGACAGCCATTAGTTGGGAAAGGGAGAAAGGAAACCTTTTGTACTATAAATGTACAGTGGCCCTAGATAGTAAAAACTGTACCCCAGATTGTCACTTATAACCACATTTAGAGCTTGAGCCTGCCCCGCCAAATGCAGCATGACACCCAAGGCAAAAGGTGATGGACAGGGTGAGGGCGGTACCAAACACTGCAGCAGGGACTATTGTGGTCTGCTTCAAACTTCGGCCTATCATCAAGGAGCGAGAGACCAAAGAGGGAAGTGTGGAGCTAGCCCCCTCACTAGCAAGATGAGTTTCATCCACTACCTACCCTACCCCAGGTTTGTGAGAGTAGGGCAGTGAGTGCCTAGGGGTCTGAAAGTTATAGTGGCTCAGGTCAGAGGGCTATGCTCCGACCTTGCACATAGCTTCTACTTCCACGTGGGCAGATTTCTGACGCTCGCATGTGCCCTGCTACAGGTATTGTGCAAGGACTTGTGGGATCAAGGCCTTAATGGCAAATAGGCTCTACTTTCCACCTCTATACGGTTCTTTATTGAAGGCATCTGACTCTCCAGTGTTTACAGTGAACAACCTGCGCAGCAAGGAGGACTGTGCACCTCACTGATACAGTGTTAATATAGTATTTCAGCTCCATCACAATGAAACGTTGGCTAGACA
Source organism: Mesoclemmys tuberculata (assembly GCA_007922155.1). Taxonomy (NCBI): domain Eukaryota; kingdom Metazoa; phylum Chordata; order Testudines; family Chelidae; genus Mesoclemmys; species Mesoclemmys tuberculata. Next base: position 21,548,587 of record ML675615.1, on the reverse strand, counting down.
GACCTTCCAGCAACCAGTCCAAGCTTCCTTTTCTGCCTTGAGTGCCCTTGCTGTTTGTCTGCCATGTTGTATGCTAAGAGAACTTGACATCTGCAAAGACCTGTTACCTGTAAACAGAATTTTCCTGTCCTCGAACAACAAGTTTAATAATGTTCACCTCCGTTGCCTATATTTCACTTTTTCTTATAAGCCAGCCAGAGCGAATTCTGGCTTCTCAGACATATGGGCTTTAAAATAATAAAATACTCTGGTACCAGCTTTCCTAGCTCCATGATGTAATAGCTACAGGTGATCTGTGACTGACTAGAATTCAAAGCTGTTTGGGATGCAAGAAACAGAAACCAATGCTTAAGATTTATAGCACCTACCATCTACTGCAACAAGCCGGGGGTTATCTTTTGCTTTCAGCTACTTGCGTAGATGATGTAGTAAAAGGAAGCTCAGGGTGGGGATGAAAGATTCATTTACTGATTGGCATTTTTAATTTTGGCACATCCTCATTTCAACCTTTTTTATGGAGTGAGACACCATTTTTCTATCTTTGTTCCAGATTAAAACTTTGAATATTCCAGCCTCTTTGAATCAAGTTGGGGATCAGGACACAGCCGCCACATGACTTTGAAAACAGTTTTAAGAGCATGATGGGTAATTTGGATGAGCCACCAGTCTATTTCAATGGGCAGCAAAACCACATGGTAAAAGCAAAGTGCCCAATGCATTGGTAAATGTTGACTTGTAAAGTGTGGCACTATGTTCCTGTTGATGGCATGCTGTACTCTGAGGAATTGCTGGCCGCTAATGACACATGTGGCGTGGGTGAGCACCGCGTGGTCAGTCCAGAGGAGCGTGGTGCACTTTTGACATGAATAGAGATGGGGAAAGGATTGCTTTGTTCTTTGTGTGCGAAATCAGCAGGTGTAGCAAGCTTGTCTGAAGTAAAAGCAGAGGATATGCATTGGAGTGTATCCAGAGGAGAGGGAGGGGAGTCTATAGCACTTCCATCGGAAGAAACTGGGCTGGTACAGCGTCCTTCTCCTTGTAAGTACCGAATGCACTTCTTTTTCCTCCTAAGAACAGTGAAGAGAGTTATCTGTAAATAAAGGGTGAATTTACAGTGTCATATATTTAAAATGAAACCAGTACAGAATTCACTGTGAACAGAGGGCACGCAGCAGAAATGAGTGCTCAAGACAAAATATCAAATTTCCAAAAGAAATAGTCTCTCTCTGCCTGGGCTTTTAACTATAGCTCTCTGCTATTACTCTGTTAGTTAACTGTAACTGGGCTGTCCAACTCTGCAAAGTATTTGGAGATATCCTTTGGACAACAGACTGCGTGCAGAACAAAAGTGGAGCACTGAATTTTGCTCTCAGATGCGCTGGTGTAAATCCAGAGTGACTTCATGAAGTCGATACAAAGCGCTATAACAGAACAGAATTGGGGCCTGTATTCTCTTTGATTACATTCACTTTTCAAGCCTTCTCACAAGGTGGCAGCATAACAGCAGCATTCAACCATAGTTTAGGTTGATGAATAAAAGACGCACAAGATCTATGTGCCTGGCCAAAAGAAGGCTCCGGGGGGATATGCTTGTTCTATATAAATATATCAGGGGGATTAACGTTAGGGAGGGAGAGGAATTATTTAAGTTTAGTACTAATATAGGCACGAGGACGAATGGGTACAAACTGGATATTAGGAAATTCAGACTTGAAATTAGACGATGGTTTCTAACCATTAGGGGAGTGAAGTTCTGGAACAGCCTTCCGAGGGAAGTAGTGGGGGCAAATGACTTATCTGGCTTTAAGACTAAGCTTGATAAGTATATGGAGGGGATGTTATGATGGGATAGTTTAATTTGAGCAATTGATTTTGGATTATCGGCAGATAAGTCTGCTCAATGGTCTGTGGGAATGTTGGATGGGATGGGAACTGAGTTACTGCAGAGAATTCTCTTTTGGGTGCTGGCTGGTGAGTCTTGCCCACATGCTCGGGGTTTAGCTGATCGCCATATTTGGGGTCGGGAAGGAATTTTCCTCCGGGGCAGATTGGCAGGGGCCCCGGAGGTTTTTCGCCTTCCTCTGCAGCATGGGGCATGCGTCGCTTGCTGGTGTATTCCCTGCAGCTTGAGGTCTTCAAATCTCACTTTTGAGGATTTCAATAACTCAGTCATGGGTTCGGGGTTGTTATAAATGTGTATGTGTAGGGTTTTGTGGCCTGCCTTGTGCAGGAGGTCAGACTAGATGATCATGTTGGTCCCTTCTGACCTATGAGTCTATGTTTCTATGTTTCTATGTTAAATGAAGTCCATCCGTTTTCAGAAGAGAATCATTTTATGTCTTTTATACAGATCAATAATCTTAATGATTAACTCATTTAACCATTTGGATATCTAATAAGAATAGACAATTAGACTAATCCAGAATGCGTCAGGACATAAGGCTTCAGCTGACACCATTATTCTCAACAATATCTCTGTGTATTCACAGGTCAAAAAAACAAAGTTAAGTAGAGTATATGACAAGTATATAACAAGTGCTAAATATTTAAAGCTACTAAAATGTAACTCTCTTCATGGTTAATCCCTTCTTTATGCATAGCGCCCTTCTAATGGCAAAGCTGTTCCATTTTCAGAAGGTGCCTTTTGCTCACCATTTGAGTTGTGCGCTATATTGCTGATCTAATGGGTGAAGGCCAAATTAAGACCTGATGTAAATGGGTTGAGATCCCACAATGCTCAATGCACCTGCACCCACTTACATCAGCTCTGAATTTGACCCATATCTAGGACCTTTCTGTACTTGGGACCAGTTCCAATTCAGATGTCCGTCACCAGCCACAAGTTTGGCTGCAACAGCACAAACCTCTTGCAGAATCAGGGAATGCTGTGATTGGCACTGATTGAACTTACCTCTGCTTGACACTGGGGAAGCAGAGCAGGGGCAGACTGTGGCTTTCCTTGCCTAGCCATAGCGTTTGTGCCCTTGCTGACTTCCTACAAATGAGCCCCAAAACAAAGCCTAGATTTGTGGCATTCGTGCAGAGGCTCATGGTCAGCATTGACATGCAAAGTTCAAATGTGAGCAGGGGAACCAACTCTCCATCACTTCAAAGAAAGGGTGTGTGTGAGAGAGAGATGGAAAGTGCTACCTTACGGATTAACCTGGAGAAAGGGGCTGATTTTATCCTCTGTGTCTAGCCCAGGAGGAATACAGGAACTAGCCGATAATGTACTGAAAGAACGAAGTCCAAGGACCACTTACTTTTTGCCTATGTGGACCAAAGCCACTTCTGGGAGATGGGCAGTAAAATGATAACTGACACATAGCGACCCATGCTGCCTTATTTAAGTGTTCAACTGTGCTGCACTTGTATGACAAAGCTGGCACTGGCTATGGCAGGGGACGTCACAACCACTACGGAAGTGTGTCACAGTGCAAGGGGGACACGACATGAAGCAGCAGCAGATCCCTTCAGTTAAGCGGGTACTCAGCCTTGGTAATGTGAGATTGAACAGAGGGCACAGAAAGGGCTGCAGTTATCTGGCTCAAACAGCAGGTCCTTACGTGCACCTGCAGACACTTGGAGAAGTGTCAAGTAGGTAAATTAGCAGGTCCACCTGGAAGCGAGTCAAGTTTCCTTAAAAGGCCTGAGTGGGCTCAGCTGGAGGACACCCTGGTTCCTAAGAATGGGCTGATGGTAGGAGAGAGGATGGGGAAAAGCAATCAAGGAGGGGTTAGTTGCTGTAGGGGGTCTCAAAACAGGGACAGAGCTCCAGGCAGCCCTCGGGTGCTAGTGTTCAGCTGAGGTGTAGAGCACTACAGAAGGTTTGTGAAGAACTCAAGTTCAAGCCCAGGAAGGACAGAAATGGTTGAAGTTTGAACTTTTGGTTGGGGATTTGGAGAATTCCCGGGGAATCCTGCAAGCTAGGCCCTGGAAGAGGGGCATGTAGATATATGGGAAGCCTAGGAAGGGGCTGTTGTAGGGTGGGCCTGTGTACTGGCTGAGGGAGGAAGCAGGGGGCCTGAATAGACAGACCTTGCTTGCTCATGCCAGGGTCCCTGGTAGGAGCCCAGAGGAGCTGGAGGGCCTGGATTTCCTTACTGGCCATCAGGAAAGGTGATGCAAAGGCCCCAGCAATCAGCAGAACTAGGACTAGCAAAAATTCAGCTTGTGGATGCAGGACACGTTTGTTGGATTTTTGGTTTCCCTGACCAAGGAGAGAGACTTTAATGTGACCTGCGGCTGAGTCACCAGAAGACGCATGTCACCGCAGAGCTGAAGTGGCTGTCGGCCAGGGGTCTCAAATGAAAGCCTGCTATGCCACAACCACCCATGAGGTGTTCCAGTGGGGAGTCCTCTTCTAAGCTCCCTTTTCTCCTCCTTTCCAGTCCTGTAAGTACTTTGAAATGCTGGTTTTACAGATTGGTAGGAAATGAATGACTAATGAGGGCATTTGAACAGTCTAGCATGCAATGTTCTGGCACTCAGACCACGTTAAGATGAGATCTAGCTGGACTATATAAGCTAAGCAGGTACTTGGCTAGACCATAGGGAAAAAGCCCAAATGCTGTGGAAAGTGAAATGAAGCTGGTGATTTAAAGGGAAAGACTGAACCAATGCCTGGCCATTGAGGTTACGGCCACTGGGGCTTTCAGAGCAGTTTTAATGCTTTCAGATCACAACAGCCTTCTCTCAAGAGTATGCAGTTAACCCCAGCAACAAAACCATCTGGGGAGTTCTGCCTAGATCATTTCTGGTGGGTATTTCAGTTGGCCAGAGAAACTTGCACTTTTTTTCCCAAGTTGCTGAGTAGTGTCAGGGTGGGCTGTGTTTTACCCCAAAGGCAGCTACACTTCAAGTGCTGAACAAAATTATTTCTGAGACTCTAACAATGAAAGCATGTTGGGAACATCCCTGCTTAGTGCAGGAGGGCTGCACCAATATGAACTCTTCTAAAGCTATAGTTTGAAGTTGAAACAAAGGCACAAAGAAAAATATTTGGGAAAATTTACCTCGTGTAGTAATTAGGGAAACAGGTAAAGATAACTACACAGCCCTCCCTTCAGGATTAGCTGGGGGGGGAGGTAGTAATTTCCCCAGAGGAACTAAAAGAGCCCAACATTTTCAAAAATTGGCATTTCCAATTAGGCACCCACATCAGTAGGTAGATACCTTCACAACATCTCCTTTTAAAGAGCTGAGCACCTACAGCTTCCATTAACTTTAGTGGGACCTGCAGGGGCCCTGCATCTTTGAAAATCAGGCCACTCTTCATTTAGATGTCAAGTACAAGTCACCCCTCTAGCTACTTTAGCCTTGGAGAACAACAGCCCCATCACACGAGGCAGCACCAAAGCTAGCAGATGTAGCCTCCAAAGAAGGAAATGATCTGCAGGGCCCTGTGTAAAGCTTTCCCTCTGGTGTGGCCTCCGCTGTGCTGTTGTGAGAACTCTCCACTGCCCTGCAGAAATGTGCTCAAGCCCGAGGAGATGAGTCTTGTACGGGAAAGAAGACTTCAGGGTGGGAAACTGTGTTCCTGCTCTTAGGTAAGGCAAAAGAAAGGGGATGGGGGGTGTTAGGTCAATGGAAAAGCTCCTCACAGCCAGTGGTGCCAAAGTAAACTATGACTTCAAATTAAAAACCCTCTGAGCATTAGGGACTTGCAAATTAGGGGTAGGGGGTTCATGTCCCACCATTCTAGCTGCAATGCCATCCACTTGGGTTCTTCTGCCTGATCCCCTCTCTTTTGGCTCTGTCTCCTAGTCAGGGACAGCCTTAGGCATAGCAAATGGCCACCCAGGGGTCATGGAAGAATAGCTCTGTCCTCAGTGCCATTCTGAATGGCTTCCTACAGCTGCCCAAGCTTTCCCCTAAAAGGGATCCTCAATCCTGCCTACACCTCCACAGTGTCTCTGGATCCCAAATTCTTTGCACTGGCTAGCAGCATCTTCATTTGTGCACAACCACGGAGGACTCTGAGGTGCAGTTAACGTTGCCCAGGGCTGAGCAAGAACAGGGGCAACCTTTTGGAGGAGGAAAAACTGCATGGGTAGGGGACTGGGTGCTTGGTCAGAGGGTGCCAAATCCCTTCAAGTCTGGGATACTAATGAATCTAGGGCCAGCATTGTCCCTGGGGAGGTGCCTGGGAAAGGAGGAAAGTCAGCAGTTAGGAATACATGGTGTTGTCTGGCCTGTCAGTCTCGGGAGGGTAGAACTCCTGTCTATACTGGTGTGTGGGCCACTTGCAGCTGTTAGCTTAATAAGCCAAGGAAAAGATGGCAGCTGTCATGACCTCTCCATTGCTCACACTTCAACCAATGTATCTTCTGGGTGAGACAAGCTTACCATGAATTTTCCCTACAAGAATCTCTGCTACTGGTGAGGAATGTGATGGAGACAGAATAGGAAGACGTGTGTGAATACCAAACCCTTGACTCAAAAGAGTTCTACACCTTTTGTCAATGGAATGATAAATAGAGCTGGTCAGAGGCTGGGAAAAATCCATTCTCAAAGACAATGGAAAAATGGTCAAATTCCCATAAAACATGCACTAAAATACTCAGCTAGATCTAGTGAGAGCCCCACAACACCATGGTCTCCTGGACCAGATCCCTTTGTGGGACAAACTGTAACCACTTTGAAAAGCAAACTTTCACAGAGATCCAGGCAGAAGAGAAGGGCCGGCCTGGGCCATGCAGTCCACCCTCACACATCACTGCAGAAGAGTATTTCCAGGGTTCCCATTCATTCACATACTCGGAGGATGGATGCTTCAAAAGTGCATGTACTAATAATCCTCTTCTCTCTAATGTTACTCGGCAGGGAGTCTTTGACAGGTTGCTCCCTTGTTCAATATACTTGAAAATGCTAAGATTTAACTTGCATCTCATTAACCCCTTCTGTGTACAGTGAAACCCTGGTATTCCCCGTTTTATGGCAACTGTACTCCAGGTGTTCCTACCACATTGCCCCTGGTTCATCTGTTCTCCAGGATTTCTATATTCAGATCTCTAATTTCTCTTCAAACAGTAGGACATATTTTATAAACCTTTAAATTACCTAACATTGGATCCTCTCCAGTTTTTCTCTATTTAAAATGCAGCCCTCTAGCTGTGGTCTCTCGTGTCCTGAGGGCAATAACTCCCTCCTTGAAGATACTGGTGACTTTTTGAGTTCAGACTCCCAGCCGAGAGGATTGAAAAGAAATTTCTCCTACCAACTGTAGACAATTCAGGTCAACCCCACTGCTTAGATGTCCCATTTCAGAAGCACAGATAAAATACAATACTCCGGGACAGGTATACATCTGTCTTTGAACTTTTTACTGAAAAATGGCATTTTGTGTTAGAAGTAACACGGTATTAAACATTACCGTGCCCTCACTGCCACCAAGAACCACTGTACTGAAGTGTCAGTGTTGTGGTTAACTGCAGGGCATGCTATTAAACATGACAGTCCTTGTGTAAACTGAATGTTCATCACTGGTGGTCATTCACACATGTTCTAACAGGACATAATTTCCCACTATAGACAAGCCCTTGGTGAAGTAGTTTCTTCTGGCCATCTCAGGCATTGGTAGTATGCCACAGAGGTGGCAGGAAGAAAACTTTCACTGATATACTCCAATAAAAAAATCCATTGGTGGGGTGGTTAATAAATTGAATTAATCTTTCTTTAAACTGCACAATTTATAAACAAGCACACCTTTATCATGTAGGATTCATGAACCCTCTATGCTCTGCAACTTAAAATGGACACCTTAAAATACACCTGATGATGCAAGTGGTAGGGACCTCTAAGCAATCCATCGAATCGGTTCACTAGCTATATAAATTCCACTATGTTTTCCCCTAAATACTGGGGATGGAGAAGGAATCTGTGTAATAGAATCAAGTTTCCCCCCCTTAGGATTTACAGAAACCTGGAAAAATTACCTTGCAGAGCCAGAGGAAGACACAACCTCCAAGGGCACAATGTATTTTAATCAGTTAAATCTCCCCATTTTGCAATGGCTATTCTCTGGTGGTTTCTGTCAGAGGCAGTTGGCAGTGACGAGTAAGCATACACTTTGGAAGCTCTCAAGTTGGCTGCTGTACATTAGTACAAGGAATTGCAGAACAGCTGCTATAATACAGTACTTGAGATGCCAGGTTAAAAAATAAGAAAGCATGCTAAGGTCTTAGGAGCCCACCAGCAACGCGTGTTAGTTGGTAAGCAACATCAGGCAAAGCGAAGTGTTAGCACTGCAGCTTAATTAAGAGAGCTCAAAAAACTTAGATACAAAGACTGTTCAGTGACCTAGGAATTGTGCTCTTCACTGCTGTATGGGAGACCTGGCTTCAACACCTTGTCCTGGCCTAGCAATTCCCTGACTGGCATTGTTGCTGTGAAAGGCCTGCGTCACAAAAGGCTCTGACCGATTCAAGGTCCAGCATTCAGGGCTACCAAGGGTGTGCCAGTCTTCCAAGGTCAGCAAGAGGGTGGTTGTGGTGGCATCATGAGGGTGTGTGGTATTTAAAAAATGGAAGTGGGGAATTTTCAGGGATATACAAAGAAGTGAAGAATTCCCCAAGGGAAAGATCAAATATGGACAGGGAGCTATCTTGTGTCAAGAGAATACAAGGGATTAACTAACAATCTGTCTGACCAGTGATAGACTGGTCTACTTGCCAGCAAAACAGCACAATTTGCATCAGCACACTAAAAAGATTCCTTTCTAAAGGACTGCCAGCATCTGCCAACTTGGTTCAATCACAAGTGACTTTTTAGCCACAACCTGAAAGCTGCAATTTCCAGCCAGGAACGTACCAGCATCACAGATTGATCAGCCAACATCAAGGCCCCTCATTGCTGCATGTTCTTTCAGGGATTCGGGTGATTTGCTTTTTAATATAATGCAAATAACTCTCAGGTTGTGCGAGGCACAAGCCAAAGATGCTTCTATAATGCCCTGTGGTGGAGCGGATTGTATTGAGACCTGTATACCTCCCCCCCCTCCGGTCAGGCTGCGTTTACTCCTTACATGGTTGTCCAGAAGTAGGTCATGGGCCTTTCATTCCTGGGACTGCTAAATGACACCCTGACCCAGGTAGTACCTTGGCAAGTGTATTCCTTCATTCTCGTCCCACATCCATCCCTTGGAAGCTTGAATTGGTGGAGTCCTTGCAGAATGTCTCATTGTTTAGGGCACTACCTGGTCTAGTGGCAGTGGGCTACTGAAAGGGAGCATACCCCAGATCCTTTACTTCTTGGACCAGAAATGTACATATAATCCCAAATATAAATGGGGAAAGGGAGGCCCTTGGGGTACGGCCCTAAACGTGGTGGTCATGTGGGGTGGTGGGGGTCCCCACATCAGATCTCTCCTTGGAAATAGTAAGAGGTGGGAAAATAAACATTTGTTTTCTTCCATGCCACATGTGTACCAGGGCAGGGCCCTCCTACCCTCTAGATAGACTCTTAAGAACCATGAAATATGAATCTTAATAAAACATGTAAAATATTACATAAACTTTGCCAACCTGGTATAAGAAAAACAGGTTGAATTGTGGGTCTGGCCACTTGGACAACATCCATCCCTTTAACTCCCTTCTCTTAAAAACTGAAAGAAGTTGGGTGGAACCTTCAGTAATACCAGCCCATGGCAATGACAGTTCCCCAGTTTGGAAGATCAATCTTTAGCAAGGCTGGTAGTTTATGTTAGGAGCCAAGGGCACTATAGAAACATGCACGAAAAATAAAACCACATACGGGGGGGGAAAACAATGCACTCAGGAAAAGGTACTAAAAGCAGAGTAGAGAGTTTCTGATACACACCTGCATGGGCCGCACCAGTCCGTTTGTTGGTTGAGGCCAAAGCGAGCTCTGCATTTCTTAGGAGAGGCGGGATCTGAACACAGAAGCATGCGTGGCGAAGAATGGGCAAGACAGAGGCACAAAGAGGAGAAGCAAGAGGAAGAAGAAAAGATGCAATATCATTTCAGCCACTTAAGACAAAACTAACAGACTAAAACCCAATTCTTCAGCAATGGAACTATTCGGACACCAACTCTCCTGTAAAAAAGGGATCGTTAGGCAAGTAAGAGAGATCACACCCAGTGAGGGGGAGAAGAGAGGTGTCTGGGAAATGGCCTCAAGCTACGGATGCTGTAGACTTTGTTCCCTAGCTCAACCGCTTCTCCATGAAGCCGAAGCTAAGCAATCAAAATTCAATTACAGGAAACATAGGAATTTATCAGAAAATTCATTGCTTCTTCTGCAATGTCAAATTTCTTAATTTTGAAATGCTGCCAAATCAGCCACCCACCCATTGTCTCCTGTATTGAAATCCTTACTTGCTCCCTGGTTCAATGGCCTGCCAAAGAACTGAGTCCTCATATATATTGAAACAGAAGAGGAAAATATTGCAGAAGCAGCTTGAAAACAAACAGTTAGCACCAATGAGACCATATGGGGCAATTCCATTCTGCTTCCCTAAATTTTCTCCATCATTCTACCAGACAAGCTCCTCCGCTGCATGTGCTGTCCTAAAGTCCTGTGTGGTGTTGCTATGTGACTAGCGGGGCTGATGAGGGGAGTGGCCTATTTCATTTAGATACAGTGTGAACGTTCTGCACTGGTAAATGAGATCTGAGCGTCAATGTCACTTACCCACTTTCAGATATTCCCAACTTCTGCTACATGCTGTTAATCAACAGCTGTCTTCCAGCCCAAAGGGGGCTGCATTTCAGTGGTGGACACAATTATTTTTATAACACATTGTACATAAAATCTTAGTTTCTGTTATCCATCTAGGCAATAATTGGGATGAAAGGCCGACTGACTAGAAGAAATGTGCAGTTGAGCACCACATAAAGCAGGTGCCTTGGCATTTTCTCTTGATGCGGTATAACAAAGGCCCAAGAGTACAAATAAGTCAGAAATGCCTCCAATAACTTTGAATAACTTTGAATAACTTTGGATGGTGGACGTGTATGCACATATCTATCTACACAGTGAAACCTGCACTGGGGACCATCTCCAACAAAGAGCATGCTGTAGTAAGCAACCACATTAAAGTACCCCATGGTTAACAGTGCAATTTTGTCTGACCTTTAGGCTACTTCTACTATGAAAAGATTTGTGATGTGGTCTCTTGGGTGATCTTTAAAGAGGTTTAATAGCTCTTAGATACACAATAGTGCTTCATCTAACAAATAAAGGCATCACTTTTGAGTGGAGGATAGTGGTAACTCCTGCTACTCCGAACCTAGTGGAGCATTTCCCCTAACTAATTCTGTGGCAGAACAAACGATGGGGTGGCTTCTATTAAAAATGATTTATTAGCCACAATCTAGTTTGACTGCAGTGCTGTAGCTGTGTTGGTCCCAGGATATTAAAGACCAGGTAATTTTTCTTATTGGACCAGCTTCTGTTGATTAGAGACCAGCTTTGAAGCTCCACAGAGCTTTTCTTCAGGTTTGGACTCAAGCTTGTGTAGTTTTCATGAACTTCACTCACGCTCTAATCCATGTGCTTTAGGAACAAGATGGCTATAGAAATACTTTACTGGGGCTTTAACATTTACCATATTTCTTAGCTTTAGAAAGCTGAAAGAATGAGCTAAAACATGGATGCAAAATACAACTGTTGTCTAATCAGCTCATCCACGCCTGCTGAAAAGCTATTGAGTAACATGCTGAACTATGTACCCAATTTGTTTACCTGAACTGGAGTCTTGCTGCTTTTCTCTTGCTCGCCTTTTCTTTTTTCCCTAGGATGTAAGAGGAAAATAACATTAGTTTCTCCTCTCAGAGGACTGAGGCAGAGTGCTCGGTATTATGAATACAACAATTGCCAGGGACAGTCACGGGGGAAAAGTAAAACTTATGAAGTGTCACAACACCTGCAGCTGTTGTCCATGAGGTCTGAACCCAGTGACTTTGGCATTAAAAGCAAGAGCCTCTACCGCTTAAATGAAAAAAACAGGCTCATTAGTTCAGAGGCAGTAGCAAACCCAAACCTCTCAACATGATCTGTCCAGTAGAAGGGAATTCTGTCTGTTAGCATGGGTTACATGTGTACATCTCCTTCTTTGCCATTTCATTCAGCCCAGGTGATGCAATGAAGGGCCTTGTACAGAACCAGATATTTTTCTATGTCATGTGGCTGACCATTTGCCCATCAGTAATCCACATGTTAGGAATTAAAGGGTTTTTTTTATGCTATGGCTGATAACTTCAGCAGAAGGTTGCTGGTAAAACCAACCTTTCCTTACAGTCTTAGAGATACTTGTAATCAATATATGTACAGTACTTCTCATTAGTCATGGTTAAGGTACAATGTAGCAAGGTGTGGAGAGCACAGGCCTGTGTGGTGTAATGAAAGCACAGGGAGAAACCAGTGCTTCATTTTTCCATCTGGTTTAGAGCTATTTTTCTTCACAGTTGCCAGAGATTGCCATTTTGAAGAAACTTGGTGAGAGTTAGGGACAGCAAACTTTACAATGAAATAATTCCATATTCTTAAATATAAAGGAAGAGACCCAGTCATGTCTGAACAATAGGGTTGCCAGCCCTCCAGGGTTGTCTAGGATTAATTAGAGATTGTCACGTGATGAAACCTCTGGACATACATCCCACCAAAACTGGTTACTCTATTAACCAACTCTTCTCCCCTTCAATGAGTGAAGGGCTGAGACACCAGAGCATGGCCTTGCCTGTGCTACCCATGTTCCCAACTGCAAGCACATTCCAAAGCTAGTGATTTATTCCACAAACCAGACTGAGCAGGGTTATGGGTCTTCCACAAAGTAGCTCTCAGCTGGGCCTAAGGGCTAGCTGACTCCTCACAAGAATGAAACATTGCTTCTTTTTATCAGTATAAAAGCCAAAGCAACATCCAAGGAGAGACACAAACACATGGCACTAACCCTTGTGGAAAGGGAACATACTGGTAACAAATTAGGACAAGTATTTCAGCAAACACTGGAAGTACCGGGATGCAACACACAATTTTTCAGTATTCACGGAATAGCAATCTCTCCCCGCATGCGGTGATATAGCGTGTGTATAGACAGACCATGCTGAGCATGTAGGGCCAGATCATGCCTTGATGATCTCTGAAAGTGCAAGAGGAGGGAAGGAGCCCTTGAGCCCGCTTTGAGCCCCTGTGCAGCAGACAGTCACCATCATGGCCCGGCCCTGCACCAGGGAGGGGGCTGAAAGAGTGTAGAAGCATGATGCACCTCTTGTGCACCAGGTAGCTTTGAGGTGGAATTTCCTCTTCCTGAAGCTCCTCTTGGAGGGATATAACTAACATACATAGCAAATTCCAGAGAGGCTAGATCTTGCTCAACTGTCATGAGGGAGTGACTAAAAATGAGAGAGGATGAGAGGTTATGTCAGTTCTGAGGACACGATTTCCAGATAAAGAATTAGCTGTGACACTCTAAGTACCTTTCCAGGACTTGAAGAGTTCTGTGTGGCTCAAAAGCTTGGCTCTCTCACCAACAGAAATTGGTCCAATAAAAGATATTACCTCACCCACCTTGTCTCTCTAGATAAACAACAGTAAAGTAGTTAGAGAAGGAAAAGCCCCACTGTGCTAGATTATAGCCTCTAGTCAGAGAAGAATATGACCAACAATTAGTTTAACAAAACACTTTATCTTAACCACGAAGCAGAGATGTGATGGTTGAATTTTTTTCCATTCCAAAGCTCAGTGCCAGGCAGATGGAATGGAACTCAATGTAGGTGAGAGAGCCAAACAGTTTATATAAACAAACACCCACTTTTTTCCAGTTAAACATTTGAGACCCCTTGAGTGAAACCATAGCAAGTAGTTTTAAAGTAGCTACCTCCCCCGCCCCCCACCAAAAAAAAAAAAATTGCTCAAATATCTATGGCCTGTTTTTCATATTCCACAAATCTGTTATTTTCTGGAATACACTTTCCTGATTTTTTTCAGTGTTCTGGAATCCAATATCATAAGCGCTTTGACTATGACTATTCCACAACAGGTAGCAAAGATAAAGTATAAGATTTGCATATCATTTACATTTAGGAAAAATGATTGAGTTTGGAGACCACTGAGGTCCTGTGCACACTATAGCTTATACCGTGTTGAAAATGTTTCTTGCTAAGAAGATGCTAACACTGCTTCCGTGAGAAGCGTGGGTACCGTCAAACCATGTTATGAAACACTAGTCTATGATCACATCCACATTACAAATTCAGCTGCACTGAGGGACCTGATTAAAACATAGCTGTAACCCCTCCTTTTTTGGGCTAACCTCCAGCGGAGCAAAATAATGCCTCTTAAATCCAGGGCACTCCATTCAGTGTTGCTTGTCAATGAGTGTCTGATGCCAGCTGCCATGATGGCTCAGGCTTTATGGATGTAAGATGCTGGACAGTTTTGAATGCTCACCTTCAAGAATATTAGCTGGAGTATCAGGAGTAAAGACACCAGCACTACTGCGCTGGTCATAGACTTCACTTTTTCACTATCTCAATGGAAAAATCACATCGTGCATTTGTTGCAATTTCTCCATGTCTGTCTCTGTTTTGTTATGGCATGCAGTTTATGTCCACTTCCACTTAAAGCAAAATTTAGCCCACACTGTACTCTGAAGTGTAGTGAAAGGGTTGAATAAATTCCATAGCCAGTGAGCGATTCCATGGCCATGGAAGTGTGAAAAGCTCAGGGCTCCTGGAATTCTGCAGCTAACACTGGAGTCGGTGGGTACAGAGTGGCAGACAGCTACATGTTCTCACTGCTGCAGAGTTGACTAACAATCGCTGCAGAATTCTCTTACCCTTGCCGCAGAAACTGGCCCTGAAGTGCCGCAGAATTCCAGGGGCCCTGAGTATAACTGAGTGTGTTCACGGGCTGAAGAGCCTGAAGACTGAAGAGCAAAGTATTAAAATAGTAAAGTTTTAAAATAGAAACCGATCTCTTTAATTAAACCAATACATACAAAAAAGATATACAGTGTTGTCAACCCCCTGGTTTTCTTGCAAGTCTAGCAATGTTTGATTTTTGTCTTTAAAATCCCAGCTCATAGAAATACGGTATTGTGAGAATCTCAGCCAACAAGAACAGCCCTCACGGTTGCAGAGAGAAGCTTGAAATCATGAAACTTGAAATCTCAAACATCAGAAGGCAAATAAAAAAAACCCAATTGTATTATTTTCAAAATAACTGAATTTCAAAATAATAAGGGGTATGTTTTATTGGTTTTTTTAGGCCTGACTCTTTTGAACACTTGGGGTTGGCAAAGCTGGGTATAAACGACATCCTAAGAGGAAATAAATGCACTATTTCTTTAAAAGATTGACAGCACAGTACTAGTCCCATCCTTATAATGGTGAATCAGCAAATCTCTTTTTGGTGCTTCCCACGTGTGCCAAAACATTCTGCAAAATGGCAACTTGCTGGTGAAACAACCCTACATTCTCTCTCTGGGTGTGTAGGCTTTAGGAAATACAGTCAAGATAAATTCATGTTACCTGTTACTAAATGACAATTATTTTCTTCAGACTACTTCTCTTATTTGGGTTGCCAGCACCGTACAGTAATAGTTCAATGGAACCCTTTTCCCTGTGGTTTTGTTGGAATTGTCTTACACATGGATAGTTCTCCTCACATGAGCATTGATAACATTTTTAAAAGTGGGGTCTAAACTGAAGAACAACATATTCCTTAGGACCTCCTAGTGACTTACACCAGCAGCGAGTCTGGGCCATTAGTTTTGTAATGAGAACAAGAAGATACACCTGTGCTCACCTGAGGCACTGTGTGATCTAACTTCTATAACTCTGATCATTCCTCACAACTTTCCTTCCTACTGTTTGTCACCTCACTGCATCACACAGAAAGTGAGACAGTAAAATCTTTTTTGCAGAAGAGACTCTGCCTTTTTATGTTTCTGTACAGTTCAGGGCACATTTTGGAAACTTGTAAAAAATAAAGTATATTTAGCTTCCCAATAGTAAGGCAGTGCACCCTAAAGGAAGTCTATCGTAAGGCTGAATAGAAGAGCTTCCATGGGG
Organism: Mesoclemmys tuberculata; assembly: GCA_007922155.1. NCBI lineage: Eukaryota > Metazoa > Chordata > Testudines > Chelidae > Mesoclemmys > Mesoclemmys tuberculata. The sequence continues at coordinate 21,532,550 of ML675615.1, read as the reverse complement.
TTGGTAGAATTCTCTGCTGATGATATATCGTGGCAGAGAAGATGCTCTTCTTAGTTTACAATATTTGGTAACAGTAGCAGTGACCACAAATGGGGAAAGGACTTAGTGTTAAGGACTCAAAATAGCCAGGTTTGTGTTTCAGTTCCGTCTTGCACAGCTCTGGACCTATCTATCATTCTTCAGTTTCTTCTGGCCATTAATAAGGAAACACCTTTTTATCCTCTACTTGCTTCTTTGAAACAGAATACATAGTAACTCCCTTGTGTCCTAATGAGTTCTATTAACAAGTGCACAAGAGCTGTTGGAGCAAATCTATCCTTTGTGAAAGGGCTGTTTGCACTGCTGGCTTTGACCTGTGACTTCTTATATGACTTCTTGTGGTTTGAGTGAAGGTGGAAAGCTCCTAATCGTGGTGAACTTTTCTTCAGCGTGGGAGCAACTGTATTTCCTGTCTGATATCGAGTCACATGCCAAGGGCGTTGACCTAGATTCCTCCTCCTCATCTGATTTACAGAGCTTGGCAGACAGGAAAGCATTTGTTGCAGATACAGTGAGAAAAATCACAAATCAGCCGCTTCCTGGCTTTGGGCGCTTCTGTCCCAAAACACCCTTGGATGAGCTGACTGCTAGAGACTGGCTAGACAGAAGAAAATATGGGGGTTAATGGAGAAGTGGAGATCAGGTGAGAGTGTGTTTCTGGAGCACAGACAGCAGCTCGCTTTTTGAGGAGAAAAGATTCAGTGGGAGCAATGCAGAATGAGGTTTTGTTAAAGGAAGCACTCCATCTTTGGGGGTAGGGAAGCAACCTGCTGTATCAGAGGCTGCTGGTGTTGACCTAGCTTTCATAACACCGCTGACTAGTGCTTCGGATACTGGTTTAGCTGCCATCCCACTGGAATACACGCCACTGAGAATCCTGAAGAGCTATGTGCACAATTAGCCCACATAGATTCAATCAGGAGATTGCTGGCTGAGGTTGGTGGCGCACCACCGAGAGAAGAATGAGAAGTCACCTGGAGAACAGCCATTCTGGGAAACCAAGGGGTGGCTCTGAGCACAGTGGTGTGTGATCATTTATCTTATCAGCACTGTCAGAGAAGAGAGCCGCTAAAAGAAAATGCAAGACTCTCTGACTGCAGTGGGCTTTGCATCAGGTCCCAACCTAACTAGCTAGGCATTTGTGACGAGGATCAAAACAAACACTAGAAAAGCAGCAAAGCTGAATGTACATGTTTGTGCAGCACTCTCCTCCCTGTGAAACCTCTTAAACGATCAGTACAGCTAAGGGAAAGGGGAAAGTGATTTTTATTTATTTATTTATTTTATAGTGGCTCTTCTCAAATGCTCCACCAATTAGAAAGTAAAGCGGTGATGAGACTGTCTGTCTGTTTCAAACAACTCTACACCTGGGCTTGGCTACTGGAAGCTTATTGTACATGCTTGAAAGTTAATGTCTCAAACATTCCTGGAATTATCAGGAGAGAAAAATCAATTTAGAACACAAAGGAAAGGGTGCTAAAGGGAAACCAGGATTCATGTGTCTGCTTTAAAATACTCCTATGGGTCTAATTAAAATAAGCCTTTGAGTTTCAAAATTCTCCCTTATTTGATTCCAATTGCTTCAGTTCCTGCCATATATGGATGACCTAACTCCGCTGACACTGAAGTTGATGATAAAACTCCCCTTGATTTCAACTGGAACAGAGTGTAGGCCAATAGGGAGCACTTTTGAAAAATCCCACCTTATGTAAATAAAACAACCTAATCAGATTTCTAGATAGAATAAACCAACTAATATTTCCCTAATGTCTAGTGAGTTAATTCACAATTGCTACCAAGGCTGTTGGCTTTCATTGTTTTAAGAATCTAATCAAAAAGAGACCAAACATGGAGCCTCTAACTGCTCTCCAGATCTCTGTAGCGGATGTGGCTTGTGAGACCATGCCTTTGTCTACATAGGCAATGTGTAGAGTATGTGTAGCTGCAGGCTGCGTCCACACTGTCGTGTGGGGCTACATGCAGCATGGAAAGGCCCCAGCAGTGGGGAGGCAACAGGACACTACACTGCTAAAAATATCAGTGTATACATGGGAGGCAGTGTGTAGAGAGCCATATAGGATACAAATGCAAGACCCTTAGGTTGTCTACTCCATCCACCTAACCAGTGCCTCACCAGCTACCCTGTTATTTACACCCATGCTAGAAGGCTGTGCAGCATATGTATCCAGCATGCTACCCGAAGCATAGACACAGCTTATGGGTACGTGACATCTCAACAGTGTCTCTTCATGGCCCTCCCCATTGGTTACTGCTGATCATGCTTCATGTTGCCAACAACCGGTGGGGAAAGCTTCTCTTACATTGCCATGGGTTGAATCCAGCAGCGGCAGCTGAGATGTTCACACAGCATATTTCTTGCTGTGCTACTCAGCAACCTTTTAGACTCTAGTTTGAAATGGTCATTTAAAATAAAGACACGTGCCTCTGATATCCCTGTTCTGACAGGAGAATCATGGAAGAGTTAGGTTAGCACACAGGCTGTCAATACAACCATTGGTGCTGCTACATTTGAATGTTCCTATTTTCGTTGAACACTCTGAACACAATATGCTTGATTTGTGTTTGGGATAATCCTAGGATAATCATAATCGCTATTGCATCAGTGAGTCTATCCTCCTGCAAGCACAACATATGACCTCTGATCAGACAACACTGTACTTACCTTGAGGTAGGTTCATACCTTTACTTATGACAGCAGCAGCATGAATGGATTGAAGGTTAACCCAGATAGGCTGCTAACCTAAAGCCGGGCCTATAATCTGTACAGCGAAGATCATTATCTCCACTATTGTGGAATTCTCTCCTGATGAAGAGGATGCCAAACAATACTGGAAAGAGTCCAAAAGTCACCAGCTTAGCTGGTAATAAAGGTGCCATAATAGCGGCCAAGAGAGGATATAAACATGGTAAATGGTATCAGAGCTACAAAACAATAAGAGTCCTGTCTGAGCTTCCCCGAAGCCCATTAAAGTTCAATAATGTTCACTTGCTACAGTATCTTTATAGCTAATTAACACTACGGGTGAATGGTTTATTTATGGGTGGGACATACAATGGAATCAGCTTGTGTATTATATTTTGTGCTCTGTATCATTTAGGAAACAGAAAATATTTTGTGTTTCTGACAGGACACAGAGACTGATATTTCCAGTAACTTCAGAGCAGTGATTGATGCTGGGAAGTTGGGCTGGGTCTGTACATTAGGCCAGTGCTGGCAAACTTATAAAAGGACTTTGTCTAGTTTCACACTGGGGTAAATCAGGACCAATTCATCACTGTGACATCAGTGGAGTTACTCTGGTGTAAAACTGACTTAAGTGAGAGAAGAATCAGCCCCAGAGTAAAAGGATGTTGATGTTACATGTCATACCATCCAGGAGGAATATTTCTAATTTATTTAAATTAAAAAAAAAAAAGTTTTTAAAATGATGATACAGTAACATAAGGATGGGTGAGAGACTGCTTAGCCAGTAGGGAATTCATCTGCAAAGCTTGTATGTTTTCCTCCGTTAAGGAGTTTTTGAAGACCCTACAATAAATCTCATTGACAAGCACAGTGAGGTAGATGGAAAGAAAAAAGGATGTGCCATTTTCCATTACCCCACCCTCTGACTATTTGTCTGTTGATCTGGCCTTAGATTCTAAGTTTTTTAGGGTAAGGACCATTCCATTTTACCAGAAAAGTAGGTGCCACCACAAAGAATAAAAAATGAGTATATAGTATTTAACCCATGAGTCTCCACAGGGGAGGTAGCCATGTTAAAGCAGAAGGATTTTCACTTGCTCATTCCAGAATCACAGAGGTGATCCCTAAGGAATTCAGGAAAGGGGCCTAGCAAGCATTGTATCGAGTACTGAGGGGATCCTTGCTGCTCTCTACTTATGAATCTCTTAGGCCAGCAGTTCTCCAGATCTTTCATTCAGAGGCTGAGATTTCCTATTAGAATCCCTCTTTTCCTCATCTTCACCCCACCCTAATATACGGTTCTCAAAATGTCTGTGGACCACCAGCAAATGCTCCACTGACCAGTCATGGTTGTCCATAGACGATAGATGGAAAACCATTGCCTATGGCCATTATAACAGCACATTTCCATAGGACTTCTATTGTTAAGGACCACTCAACTCACTTAAAAATCAGTTTGATTTCTGCTTATTTTTAATATGAACATGGATATTTTTACTAGAGTTGCTACCTAAAACAGTACAAAGCAAACCTCCCTGTTAATAAAAGATATGTCATTTAGCAGCTGTTGGGAAACTTGACATTCTTGCCAAAAGTATACATTAATCTACAGACAAAAAAAGGTAACATGTTGCTTAGATATATGTTCTTATTCCGATGGATACATAAATACCCTCTCCCACCTCTGCGTATGAGCCATGGAGCGCACCACTGCACTATCAGGAGATACACTATAAGGCAGGTGACAGTTTCAAATTCAGCTGTAGATTTCTAAACATGCTGCCAGGATGAGTCCTTAGCTGCATTAAGCACTCACATAGTTATCTCTAGCAGACCATCCTGGGTAAAGTTGCATGTGAAGCTGCCGTTCCTTCCGGGCCAGTTCATAGTACTTGGCCTGTTCCTCCCGTGACAGTGCGTGCCACTGCAACAAAAATCAGTCAGTTGTGAGACACCACTGTGCAGAACATCACCATCCCTCTTTGCTACCAGAATAAGAGGAGGGCTTGATGGGATCTACTTCCCTCTCATTCCATTATCCCTTGTGTAACACCACTGTTGTTGGCGGAGTTCCATCAGAGAGGTTCATTTGATGCTGGATATTAGTGGCATACGGACAGTGTACTCAATTTTGAAAGGGTAAGCAGTTTGCTACCTGATTAAGGAAAACATTGGTATGTGATGCCAGGTTGATCCTTGAATCTGTAGTGGCGTGGCTTATTCCAGGGAAGGAAGTGAAGGTTCTCTATGTAGCTAATGAAGCCTGGAGCATTCTCCCTACAGTCTTTTTTCCCTTAGGTTTTATAGCCCCCTAATGATTGGGCCCACAGGGATCTCTGCTTCTCCACCAGGTACAAGCACGTTGCCTCTACAATGTTCACAATACCCTTAAAACTAGGATCCAGGGTCAGAGTGGTTCATTACCAATAGACCAGTGGTGTGTAAACTGTCTTGTGCTTCCACTCCTCTGCCCTCATATATTGAAAGTGGTTTCTAAACATATTCATTTCAGTAACCGTACATAAAAAGGCACCTACCCTGGTGGTTCTGAAATGTTATTTAAAGAGCACTTAGGAGGTGAGAGACCTCCCCATGGGTCTCGTCCTGCTAATGAGCACCCAAATCACTCCTACTCATCTAAATGTTTCACTCTGTGGCTTGGCCAGTACACAGATCACATTTTAAGAAATGCTGGTTTTCCCACAAGTAGTTTTGTTGTGAAGTAGCTGCTCAGTTCTTTCTCCCTAGGGGATTGTGAAGAAAGGAATGGCTTTGCTGAGAGACGCATGCAATAGAATGCCTTCTGTCCTGTGCTCTTACCCGCCTTCCTAAAATCTGATTGATAGCTGCGCTCTCTTTCAGGGTGCACTCGGCAATGACTTTTGCCCGCATTTCTTTCATATACAACATGAAAGCATTCAGGGGCTTCTTGATAGTGGGCTTCTTGGCTTCTTTCTCTCTCTTTGGTTCTGGTTGGGGTTTCCTTGCCAGAAACAAAACAACAGTCAGTAACAGTCGCACGCTTGCATCTCAGCTACCACAACTGAACAGTAGGCAGCAGAAATTGATCCCCATGAAGACCCTGCATGTTAGAACACTTGACCTCAAACCTAGACAAATGAGTATTTTATGTAACCATGGGATGGACCCTGGCGCCTTTCAGTTGCTGGGGCTTGCTTGTTGCATTGACAGGGTTGCCAACTCTGTCTGATCTCCGCAGAGTTTTACTGCCCAAAGCATCTCCTCCATATAAAGAGAGGAGTAACTGAGGCTAGGACTAAATAGCTAAGGAGGTCATTTGGATAGTTTCCCCCTCATCTCAAGATTTGTTGACTTACATGCTCCGGTCGTAATGATCCATTTCTTGCTTCCCGGAGTGGGGTACAATGGCTGGATGAGGGATTCCAGTGGTATGCATTCCGGAGCTCAGCATCAGGGGATGTGTAAACCTGTAAGAGAGGGTGTGGCAGCAATCACTGGAACCGTTTAGCAAAACCCTCCCGCAATAGATGGAGTCAGTTCTTAAAGGAGGATTCAGATGGGGGAGAGAGACCCATATGCAGAAAATTACTGTCAGATGAACAGGAAAAGGGATGGCTGGGAAAAGCTCTTTCCACCAGTTTTCTCTTCAAGCAGATGGAGAACAGATCTTTTCTCACTAGATGGCACTCTTTGTTTTTAATTCACAGGAACAAATGCTAAGCGGAAGTAAATATAAAGCAAATCTCTGAGATGCATCCTAATTTATCTTATGCTGCTCTGACGTTTTGTAAGGAAAGCATTCTTCCTGAAATAATAATAGGGGTCCATGTAGGAATTCCGTGGTGCTGCAGATCTATCAAGCCTAACCCAGGACTTTTCCATCGCTGCTGCTGCTCCAATCTAGCAGTAGTGGTTAAATAAGGGCAGCAGGGCTTCACTTGGTGTTTGATTTCACCAGAAGAATGACACACAAAGTTTCTGAATCAAAGAAAACAAAGGGGAGGTGTGCATTTTGCCTTGGGTCCCTGATGGTTTTCTTTTGCTTCATCCATCAATGCATCCTTGCTGAGTAATCCTCTGTCATGATGACAGTGGATAAGCTAGTAGCCCAACTGACTGCAGAAAAGACTTGGAACGGCATTCAGATTTCATGGGATTTTTATAAAAAATAATTTGCAATGTAATCTAGCCTTACAGAGATCAGCAGCTTTTATTTGGGGGCACAGGGGAGGAGGAAGTATTTTCAGATCTCAGTCATCACAATATTTTTGTTAGTGTTGCAACAACAACAACAACAAAAAAAACCATGCCAACATTTGGATTTGAGTTAGGATCCCCATACACCTTCTTTATTAATTTTAAATAGAAAAAGGATGAGTCTTAGCACAAACCCTTGGCGGTGCACCCAACACCCAACCCTAGCAACGTTATCCACAGAAATGAGATCATAGGTGGTTCTACTAGCTTACAAGCTTCATTAGCTCTGTATAGATTTTGAGGTTACAGCTAGCATGCAGCTTTGCCACGCTTGCCATTTTACGGCTGGAGCTTGAGACAACAGAACTGCCCATGGGAGATAAACAACTGTTTATAAGATATGTTGCCACACACAAAAAAAAGTTTGATTTAATCCATTGGCACAATGTGAAGTTTGAGCCTTATTTGACAAGGTGTGCTTTCTTGTCTGCAATATTGCAAAACCTGTCCCTCTCTCTATAGTATAAGTGACAATGCCTGCTCCATGCAAGATGAGACTTTTGGGCAACCAAGGAGGACTGTAAATTCATCTTTATCGTTTTATGTTATATTTAGGCACTTAGACGGGAATACTTGTCTCAGGCAGCATGATGGAAAACTAAGGTAATGTGGCTGACAGTATTTTCCTGCCACTATTCCAGGGACAAATCCCCAGGGAATGCCTTCAACAACAGTCTTAAATGTTAACCCCTACATATCATGACAACACGTAGCAGAAGCAAAAGCTGGAGATGCGAACAAATGTTGCTTGCACATAAATTCCCACTGGGCCTAATCTATTCTAGCTGGAGTGACCGATAGGAGCAAAGGAGCTTGCTGTTGGCTGAAGGAAAAACGCAAGTGCTTGTAACAAACTCTTCACAATTTTGTCCAAGCATGTTTGTGAGCACTCTGGTGCTATGTAATTGTAGGGCAAATCCATACTGCAGGGCCAACTTGTGCTCACAGGCATGTCTGTACAACACAGTGCAATCAATGGGAACTGTGCGTGTGTATGTGAAGATAGATTTGGGCCTGATGTGCTCATAAATCTGCCAGGGTAATGTGTGGAGAAGAGAAGGACATTGCACTACTCAAATGTCCTAGGCTTGTGTTGCAGAATGCAACTTGTTCTGTTGTATGTAAGTTTTATTGTGTTCTAACAGCCAGCTCCTCAGCTGGTGTGAACTGGCAGAGATCCATTGTGGTCAACGGAACTACACTGTCCTATACCCACTAAGTATCTGACCCTAGGTTTTTAAGTTTTGTGGGGGGACTTTAACGGGGGTCAGCAAAGAGTTAATTTGAACAATCCAGTGATGCAGCATGGCACCTCCTCATTCTCCTACTGGAATGCAGGGAAGGGCAGTAGGAGATGAATGGAATTTAAAAGGCTCAAGGTACTTAACTTTTGTGGTCAGGGGACAAATAAAATTACTGGTAGCGATCATATTCTCTGCTCCACTTTACAACATGCCTGAGAGCCAGTAAAAGATGTCAGTTTCCGCACAACATAACCCAGTCCATTATACTGAGGGAAGGAACATTTCTGTCTCTAGTAAAAATTACAGTTAATCGTAAGGAGTTCTTTGGTGCGGATGGAGTGATACTGCTTATAAAAACTGGACGTCTTTCAATCTTTGTAGTCTTGATAGCGGGGCATTTTTTTAAATTTTATTTTTATACTTTTATTGATCAAAACCAAATCTTTCTGCATCTTCGCCAAGGAAGCTCAGTGTTTTTATGATTTTAGAGGCACCTGACGAAAAGCAAAATTCTTTCCCTGCTCCTGCCATCTGAAAGCTTGACAGCCCCTCCCTGGATGTTGGCAGTCTGCTGCAAGCTTGTACGGCACAAACTGCAAGCTGCGAGACCAGCAGAGCTGCTGTCTTGTCTCACACAGCTCATACTTACCTGGAGAAAGTAGCCCCAGCAGAGAGCGCTGACGAATACGGCTGTCTAAATCCACAAGACGGGAGCGGATAGACAGACTGGCTCTGCCTGGGATCAGGAAGAAAGAGTCTATAAAGCATCTACATCTGTGTGGCTTTTCCTAAAAAATATCCTCTATAATTGGACTCATTGCTATTCATTGGGGTGAAAGCCTCAGTTGCTCTGGCTAAACTGCTGCTTGTGACATACATTCTTTTCCAACCTCAGCACAGAGGTAATGCAGATGGACCTGGTCTGTAAGGTTCGGATTTGATGTGGATCCCAACTTCCCCCAAATGCTGAAAAATACTAGAGCAATATGTGAGCTTATTGCACCACTAGCTCTAAATAGCTAAAATCTGCTAAAGCAAGTTGAAAGGTTCAGGTGGATTATTATTATAGGAACAAGCAGTGCGCACTCTGACTGAAAAGATGTTTACAAGGCATAGAAACTTGCTGACAATACCAAGACAAATGGCCAAGTTCAAAAATCGTCCTCAGTCCCACTCTGGTGTGAGGAAAAGGGTCGACCAATCAAATATTTGCACCTGGGATCACTGGAATTAAATCTTTTAAGTCAGTAAGGAAAATAACATACTGGGTGTTGGAACATTTTAAAATGTTCTGATTTCAAAAGTAGGAGACAAAAATGCTCAAGTAGTGTAAACTGGTGTAACGCCATTGAATTCAGCTGAAGACTCTGACTGCAATGGAGCTATGCTGATTTACACTAGCTGAGTGTCAGGCCATATATTTCTTCAAAAAAACCCAATGCTTACATTCTATATTCGAGACTCTGTATGTGCCAGATATGGAGTTTAAAGCTATTTTGGAGTTACTAGAGCACAAGTGTCCAAATAATGTTCTTAATAATCAATACAACTTTTTCGTGTTCAGATAGCTTAAAACACCCCATCCGAATGGATTTTCTGCACACTTTCAAGCCCAAAGGTATTGAAATGTGAGTTTAAGCACAAAACAATAGGGGTTTAGAACAGAAGTGCTGCCTGTCATTATTATTACTACTGAACGTGATTGGCAGAGGTGCCCTGCGTGAACAGCTGCAGTTGGTTTCCACTCTTGAAAACGAGGCCCATTATTATTATATCACAGAAGCATCCAGAGGTCCTGAAAAGGACTGGGACTGCCTTGTTTCTGGTGCAGTTCAGAAAGAGACCCTCACAGTCCCTGCCCTGGAGAGCCATAACTGTAGAATTGTGGTAGCTAGCCCCTAAACTTGAAATAATAATAAGGTTTCTGTTTATGCCACTCAGTGAATTACTGTCTCTCAGCTTGATAAAATCTAAAAAGCTCTGTGTGCATTAGAGTTAGTACACATGGTTGAGAACTGGCCTGCTTTGTTTACAACCTGCCAGACAGAAATCCCTCTCATGCTGCTTAGATGTTAGTAGTATATAAACATGTGAACAAACAGCCAAGTGCTACAACATATCAGGAAGCCTAAACAACCTTTGAAGTTTAACATTCCTGCCCGAGGGGCGAGAAAACATTCAAAATTAATCCTGAAGTGACATTCATTACTCCAGAGGCCAAGATAGCCGAATATAAAAGGATCATGGCACTCAAGCCTTTATCCAAAGTGATTTTGACATGCAAATTAATTCAATTGCAAACTCAATCCATGATCGTTGGGAATGTACAATTAAAGATTTTATCACCCCATGATGAGAGAACAACTCTTAAAGACAAAGGGGGAAAAATAATGAGACACCAGTAAACCTGGTGCATAGTTCAGTTGGTGAGCTGTGCAAATGACACAATTTACAAGGCTCTTGGTTAAGGTGTGTTGTCAGGCTCCAGCGATCAAACTCACTAAACTGGACTATAATTCATTTTTATTCAAAGTTCCTGACTGTCATCCCAGCTAATTAAAGAGAGAGTTATTGCAGCTCCTCTTCTAAAAATGTTCGGCAGGAACAAAGACCATTTCTGCTTAACTCTTGTTAAAGCAGCTTGCTAAGGAAAAGCTGCTTCCTGTATTAAGACCGCTTTGCGTTTGAAGTCAGCTTCATTCCAGAACAGTGAACCTAAAGAACTGTCCACATACCACACAGCGCTAGTTATTGGCACAAGGAGTCTCTGCAGCATTTCTTCTGTAACAATAAATTTCCACACTGTTTAAACACCAAACCTCTGTAAAAGCATAAACTAGTGACCTCTCTTTGATGAAACATTTGAAAATATCAGTCACACTTCCTCATAGCAAACCTTGCAGAGCATGGAGAGCGCTGATAACTTGTGGCTCTGGAGATATACAATATTTGGGTTGTAAACACAAGCAGGTCTACGTGGACACAGCTGAGAACCATCTTTGCTTTATGCACTTCTCAAATGCAGAGTATCATCATTTACATAATTCAGAGGCAGTTCTGACTGGGAACTCCCTTTGGGAGGCCCACATCATTCCTCTGGGGGAAGCCAAGCTTGAAATTTACTGGAGCTTAACATGTTTCTGTTCACAACAGATCTTGAAAAATAAGCATCAAACTACAGTTTAGGACTGGGAAACTTGGGAAGTGACTTTATGGAATTTTTGTAAATTTCAAGCAAAAACCTTTTTTTTAAAAAAAATCTGTATTACATACATGTATTATTTGTAAATGTGCTAATTGAAAAGTCTACTCTCTGATCCACAGGGCTGTTTTTCTATTTGTCATTTTACCATATCTGTTTCATTAGTCATTAATGAACTTGTCTGACTAGCTTGGTTAAAGGTGCCAAATCCTGCCAGATGCTATAGTGGCTGTCAGCAGAATGAACTTCCTGTCTGACCAAGAAACAAACAAACTCTTTGAGAAACAGATATTTTTCCATGTAAGTAGGCTGCCTTTAACAGCTTCCCATTCTCGGAGCAGGCTTTGTATTTGGCAAACTCGCTGCTTTTTCTCCACCATTTTTTCATGTTACAGCACAGTCACTCCTGTAGCTTCTACTTGTCTGTCCTGAGAATCACACTGAAGAATCACACCATTTGAGGCATTAAACCATCGGCCAAGAGCAGCAGGTTTAGGACAGAAAGCAAAATTTAATCTCACAGCCAATCATAAATCTTAGGGTGGCTTCAGTCTCTGTTTCTTTGTGGTAAAATTTTTGGAACACTGAATTAGTAAACAAAAATCTAGTTTACATTTTACATTGTTCTTTAATTGTTTCACTTCTCTCATTTTATGATACCTAAATATCTACACCAGGATTTTGCAAGAGCAACAAGCAGGAAATTGCTCTTTGCACACTGCTGTCCACTGATTATTTCACCTTAAGATTCACCCAGGCCAATCGTCAGTGACCTATGTTCCTAAACTCACCCTACAGCTGTAAACCTTGCCTTGTGTCTCTCTATAATTTCAGTACATTACCAGGAACTGGTGCTGGCACTAACTGAAAACGTTAATCTACTCTAAAAAGAGATCATGTAAAAATGGCATCTCCTGGCTCACCAGATCTGGTTCCTATGTGTATTCAAAGACTTATTTTTAGTGACGAAAAAAAGATCTAATTAAAAAGGAGTAAAGGGTTTAAAATACAATTCAAATCATGTCTCTGGGCCACTCTGAATTCCAAGAGATCATGGGTTGGATAAGGTCAGGGTACACCAATCCTGCTGTTGGGTGATCAAGCATTCTTTGTACGCTGTAGAGACAATTATCTGCTAGACTGTGTTTTTCTCAATCTTACTCTTTTTGAAAAGCAGCTTCTGGTGGATTGAATGTAGAGCTGGAACATAAGAAGTTTGGCATGCTCAAAAATAACACCCCATGGCTAAATCAAGAGCAGGACAGAACTAGCATCCCACTCAAAACAAGAGGCCTTGATTACACCTAAAGCAGGAGGGGGTAACAGATTGTGGACCCAAGCAATTCTGTGTTTGTTTGTTTTTTTAAATCTCTATACAATGTCAAATACTATGGTGAGAGAGGCATCTGAGAATGTAGAGAGCTAGCCATCTAGTGGCCCTAAATCCTAATCCCAGCTCTGACACTGACTCACCTGGGGCCGATCCCTTAGCTTCTCTGTGCCTCAACGTCCCATCTGTAAAATGGGCGTGATACTACTTACCAACTTCATAGGGAATGGGAAATCAGGCCTTGTGAGTCATGGGTCGCGTCATCGTGACGATTAGAGAGAGAGAATGTTTCCAAAGTGCTTTGGTAAACAAATTGTGCAGTGGGAAAGGGTATTATTAAAAGTGGATCTAAGACCTAGAGAGTAACGGACGTTGTTGTGGCCCAGGATGTAAGAGTAAGAACAATGCTCAATTTGCCTACTGAGGCCCTAGATAGAGAGAAGCTGTCAACACTTACCATCCCATAGAAGGTGTTATCTGTCCAACCCCACCAGGAGGGAGGGAGTAGAAACCAGGGATATCTGATGTTTGGCTAGGACGGTGCACACCTAAGCAGAGGACCAAGACTTTAGTTAGAGAAGGAAATTCAGGAAGAGCAGGCACCAGCATTTCCAGGTTTATGGTAGTCAATATGTTTTCCACTCCTGTATTTACTTCCATTTATTCTAAGGACAGCAACTCAAAGTAGGTTTGTGGCTTGGGAGAACGTGCATGACAACAGTTTTTTCCTACGTACAAATAGTTCCAAATGACAGGGCACTACAACTAATCCCTTTTTAATGGCTTGGTTATACCACGAAGGGCATATCTACACCATATCTGTGAGCGAGCCTCCCCGCTTGGGTCCACAGACTTGTCCTGGTTGCTCTCCCGTTAGCACTCTAAAAACAGATGTTGCGACTCAGGCTCTGAAGCCTGGGCGTGAGGGGAGTGGGGCTTGAGAGTCCAAGCTCCAGCCTGATCGGCAAGGTCCAAGCACCATTCACCCAGCTATTTTTAGAGGGCTTGCGCAAGCCCTGCTAACACTGTTGACCCAGGCTGGGGGGCTCACTCTGAGACATATTTTCAGTGTAGCCTTTTGCTGGGAGTGGGGCAGAGCAAGGACCTTCAAATATTATTGCAGAAAAAAGATCACTCCTCTGCTCATGCTTGGGTTATCCACAATCCACAACACTCACCAGCCGAACAACCCTTTGCTTTACCAAAGGATTCGATTTTTATTTCTGTTCCATCCCAACAGTTTCTATTCCACCCCTCAGTCCATCATAGATAAGCTGTTCCTTATGGGGCTCACGGTCACGCTGACCAGTGATACCATTCAGGAGCAAAGGCCTTCCTTCCCTGTGGATTCCTGCCATTTTGTTGTGCACTTTTTAGCCATAATGACTTTTTCCATGAGCTTCCCTCAGAGATGTTTCAGCGAAGCTGTTTCCTTAGGTCAGCGGTTCTCAAACGTCATTGCACCGTGACACCCTTCTGACAACAAAAATTACTACATGACCCAGGACAGGGTGAGGGGTGCGGGTAGTGAGAGGGGTTGGAACCCAAGCTCTGTCACCCTGGGAGGAAGTCCTCGGATTTTGGCTTCAGCCCAAGGCGGGGGGGCTCAGGCTTTAACTTCAGCCCAGGACCCCAGTGAGTCTAATGCTGGCCATGGAAACCCCATTAAAATGGGGCTGTGACTCACTTTGGGGTCCCAACCCTCAGTTTGAGAACCACTGCCCTAGGTGTTCCTGTTGTATTTCACTTCAGAGAAGTCTTGATGATAAGGGCCTGATTTACTGGTACATCCAAGCCTATTTGTGCTATTCTGTTGGTGTCAATGGGCCAGATATCTGGTTCTTGTGGCCAGCTGGGAATTCCCTTTTGGCAACTGAATTCCCTGGGTGCTCATCACAGCTGTTGGCACAGGGGCTGTGGCCAGAGGAAAGGGAGCGTGGCCAGTGTCTTTACACATTTTGGCTATTTTTCTGGATTTCAGGACAGCCTCTCTTGGAGCCTTGGGTAGCTGGAAAGAAGTTAGAGCAGCCTTGACGCTGCTCTTATACTCAGCACCAAATGGGTCGTCAGCTGCCCTCAGAAGTGGGGAACTGAAAAACATAAGCACCCTGCTTTGCACAGAACCAGGCTTTAGGTTTCTCTTTTCTCCAAAAGGCACATGGTGATGAAATGTCCCCCAGGTGGAAAGAGAGCGCAAGACACAGTGGGTGCATCTGTATGCGTGGTGAAGGGTGAGATGTTGCCAGGGAAATGTCTTGTAGTGAAAGGATGTGAAATGACATTTAAATGATCCCTTGAACACAACACTTTGTATAGTTACCTGGTGACAGCAGACCATTAAATGCCCTTCCAGTTATGTATTAGCCATTAGAGCCTTGCCCTGAAGGACACTGAAGATGTAGTCTGGCCTAGCTCCAGGAGGAGAGCACTCTAGATTCATGGGCCCTTGACAGAGATTTATGCTGTGGGACCATTAGCAGCTCCAGTTCCAATCTTAATTTTCATGAAAGGACATAGTGCAGCTGACAGTCTCTGGGGTAGGCTGATGCTATATTGTTTAAAGCTTTACATACTAATAGCAAGTCCCTGAAGCACACTCGAAGACTTTCAAAAGCCCTTGAATCATCATGGAGTTGTGTTCTGTCAGTAGTTTTCAAGGGTAGTCTGAAATAAGGTACATTGTGTTTATATTCCCTCAGGAGCCAAGCAAGATTAAAAAAAAAAAAAAAAAATCTTCCCTCACCACTTTTGTGAAACTTGGAAATCTGCCATTAGCCAAATTTCTAATAGGTTTTAATTTGTTAATGTCGTATTTTTCTATTGATTTTATTATACGCTGGTGGCTGGCAAGCAATTTGCTGCCTGGAAGAAACACCAGACGTATTCTGGTACCTGTTCCATGGGTGTAAATCCTCAGTAGTCAGTGGATTTACTCAGGGTTACACTGGGTAGATCAGAATGTGGCCACTAGGGTTCAAACTTTAGACACATCCTCCTTGTGTCCTTAGCCATTCCCCCTTACCTGATGCCACCTTGTTTAGCAGCACTCTTAACTTGGCTACGCTAACACTTCACAACATGCTTGGAAGCTTTAGAAATGGAGATTAGGCCGACTGGTGACTGTTGCATGAAACTACAGAAAATTCCTTTACTCCAAACAATAGTGTGTGGGTGGAACACTTCATTTCTTTACCTCTCAGAAGGGGTATTTGTGGGATAGCTTCACATAAAGCTTAGAGCAGTAGGTAACCATGCCAGGCTTTGGTATGCAGGACTTTGCATGAAACACAGTAACTTGTGTATGCACCTGGAGTTTTCCATTGACTCCCAGGTTCAAATGAACCAAGATCCCTGCCAGAATTTAGGTTGACACAAAGCTGTAAATGAACCCAGATTTACCTGAAACTACACCCAGGGTCTGCCCAAAGTTTGTGAATTTTAGTAAAACGTTGGATGAACTTGGAGTATTTTTGAGTCTGTAGCACCAATACAACGTATAATAGCAGCTTTTCTTGAGGGCCCACAACCAAAATTGATTTATGATAAATTCATACATCTGTATTCACTTTTCACTGTACAGGGTCTAACCTCTCCTTATTGTACTTTCCTCTATACACTTCCCGAGATGACTATCTAATATGTATTACATTAACAAATAAAAGAAATCCAAACAGTCAAACTGTGCGACCACCAAGGCCGCGGACTGTAAAGATCCAGCTACACACCAGACACAGGCTCTACCTAGTTAGTCAAAATATTTCCTGTTTCAAGCATTTATTTTCTCAAAATGACAACCTGACAACTGTTCGGGTATGACTCAAAGGAAAGGTTACTTTCCATTTTCTGAATCATCCCCAGACTGTTCTAAAGCTACAAACAGAGTTATTACACAGAGAATTAAGCAAAATGGATAATCAAGGCAGATACTTTTTGATGTTCAAGCCTCTCTTGGCCATGACTGCAAAGCATCCCCAAGGAGCTAAATCCCAAGCAAATTCTCCTGCTAGCCCATGCCCTAAGCTGCCCTTGACTCACTGCCATCAGTGCTTGCATTGATGGCCATTTATTTTTTTGACTGGCCACAGGTTAAAGCATCTGGCCATACTGGAGAAACACTAGTTACGGAGCAACTCTAATTTCAAAATCTTATGGCATACAACCCCAATTCTAAATCATTCTGAGGACCCCACCCCCCAATAAACTTATATAGGATAAGGGTTACCTTGTTTCTGGTTGATGTCGGCTGGCAGGTGTGGTGAGTGGGAGCCATGGCTGAAATGTTCGTTGCTGTATGGAATGAGTGGGGTGAGTGGATGGACTCCATGGGACGGCTGCACTACAGGAACCTTGTTAGACTGTAAAATACAAGGGGAGGGGAAAGGCTTCAGCAATTTACACCTTTCTGCTTTACAATCCAGGTGTATTAACGGTCTGGTATTAAATGTTTAAGCCAATATAATTAGAACTGCTGTTTCTAGCAGCAGCAAAGGTATGGCGCAGAGTCTTCACAGGCAAATATGTAAAAGCAGCCGTTCTGGCTTGTCTAAGGCTGCAAGTGCCCTCAAGAGGCCTGACTTTGAAAGTGAGATGCTGAGAATTATAATAAATCCTTAGTCCCTCTCAAAGACAGAGCAAGACACTCCTCTTACCTAAATAAATAAATACTACAGTCCTCTAGAGGAAAGGTCCACAGCAGCAGTAACACTGCTGTAAGCTGGTGTATTTTGGATCGTCACTGAAAAGTAAAACGCAATACTGTAGTATGTACGAGGGTACCATGGACCAGCCCATCAACACGATGTTTTCAAACTCTGCAGTAGTACCTATTCTGCACCTACAATACCTTCTTTATCTCAGGACTGATACTGAGCATGTTACCAAATGTGCTGCAATGCTGGCACCCTCTGTTTTGCCCTGCCAGCTCGCTATGCCAGGACATGTGCAAGTGTGACTGTGTTCACGCTCTTTTTCCACAACCCCCCCCCCACATTCTTTTTTCTAAATCTATATTTGAGCATGTGTATTCTAGACTGAAGTGAGTGACAGATCCAGTGTGGGATGTTCTGTGATGCTGTGGAAGGTGTTCACTAATACAGAGACCCAGCCCTCCCACTCCAGGAGCCCCTCAGTTTAGCAGATTTGAAGCACAACTATTCCTCACACACTCAACTGTTGGCGGGAATGAGTTTAGTCACCTTTGCTAATGCATGAAGTGCTACAATTTACATCAATCCACTTCAACTACTAAATTCTTTCCTATTGCAAGAAATAAGGTCATTTCTTGAAAGAAAGCTTAAAGAACACACAGCAAAACGGCTTCAAGGAAAGTGATAAATTGGCTCCTCACAGTTGCCCTATCTGACATAAAAGAAAGAAATGGCACAGAAAAGTGTGTGACTAAAGGTAAAGAATAAATAGTGCAGATCTGCCCTTCAATAGTAATTTGTACTTATAAAAGACACTTCCCCACTGTCTCGGGCTCTGCAAAACTGTAGGCAATCGTCTTTTTGAAGCAGGTGCAGCTGTCAAACAGAGATTCTGGAAAGAGCACAATCCCTTCAGCTACTGGTGAAGAAAGGAAAGAGCAAAAAAGGAAAGGAGAACAATAGGAAGCAAAAGGATAGCTTGTCCTGGGAACAGCCCCTCCAGATTCCTGAGCTAAAGTTTGGACTAGGACTACTCAAATGAAAGACTAGCCCCTAAGATTCCTACATAGATTTTACACTGAGTCTAGTGCATTCTGGGACACAAAATTTAGGAGCTTACAGGCCCACATTCTGGGTCTGGTATTCACACGTACTAGACACTGATTCTAGTTGTTTTAGGTTCTCGGCACCTCTGAAAAATCGGGCCGAAGATGTCTCAAGGATGGTTCTCAGAAACTGAGAAGTCCATATTTAGTGGACACTTTGAAAATGTTGGCTTTCCTGAGTGCTGTGTGAGCACTCATCTATTGCATATATCAACAAAATCGATAGCTCAGGGGTACTCAAACTGGGGGTCGGGATCCCCTCAAAAGGGTCGCAAGGTTATTCGGGGGGTGTCATGAACGGTCAGCTCCCGCCCATGCCATGGCTGACAGCTTCAGAGCTGGGTGGCTGGAGAGTAGAAGCTGCTGGCCAGGTGCTCTGAAGGCAGGGCCACGCACAGCACCAGTGTAAGTAAGAGTGGCATTGCATGGGAGGGTGAGTGGCATAGTATAGGGAGGACATCACTTTTTGTGGAGGGTCATCACAGCCTGAAATATTTTCAGGGGTGGGAGAATTTTTTTTTTTTGAGAAACCCTGATATAGCTTCTATACCGCCAAATCTGAATCATCTGATAGTAGCTTCATGGTAGTTATGGACCAATCTGAAGGATGCAGCAAACAAAACTAAACTCAAAAAAGAAAATTTCAGACTCTCTCTCTCCAAGTTACTGTTGGAGCAAACAAGGCCTGAAATCTTTGTGAAATCAGGCTGCTGTGTTCAGCACAACGCAGAATATTTCTGCATGTTGGAGCAAAGTAAAGGGAACTTGTTTAAAACAATTGCAGTGCTGTACGGAAAATATACACACAACTTTGCTGTCTGCCTCAAGCATATCTGCCGTTTCATACTTGCCCAGTTTCGCCCACAGTTGCCTTTAAACCCAAATTGACTTCACCATGATTAGGGAAAGTCAGGATTTGTCCTAGGGAAAATCTGCAGACAATATTAGGACTGATAGTAGTACAAGATTAGGAGGAATAAGAGTGGACCACATACGAATGTTGATCAGCGGTTAAAGCAGGGATTCAGACTCAGATCTCCTGGATTCTATTGTCGCATCTACAAATGATTTATTGTGTAGCTGAAGGCAAGTCCCTTATCTCTAGGCTGCCTTTCATCTGGTTTTAGCATTTGCACCTGTGCAAGGGGAGTATAAAACAAATAACCTTTCTGATTTGGTAGCAGTTTTGCACTCAATTTGCACAGGTAGAAGAAAGTGGAGAATCAGGTTTCTATGCCTTGGTTTCCCCATCTATAGAAGAGGAATAACAATGCATAATCCCACAGAAGTCTTGCAAATCTGAACTTGTATAAAGTATTTTGAAATCCTTGGGTAAAAAATGTTATATAAATGCATATTGTATCTCTGTATTAATTGGAAAACCTGTGAAACAGAAGGGAAAATAATATCTGTGGTAAGAGAAACTGTTACTTCACATCTGTATACACTACCAAATGTTTGCTCAGGTAAATAAACCAAGGGAGCAGCATATAAGTTTTTATATAAGAGTGAAAAGCAAAGCAAAACTGCAAACCTTGACAGCGTGTAGTCAAACATTGGCTCTTTTATGTTCTATCATGGAGCGCAGAATTTTGACCACTCTGGAACATGAGATGAAGTCTGGAATAGTTTTTCAGGGATATTTCTGAAATTAGCTATAGCTGAAGCCTAATTAAGTGCTAGACTTTCAAAGTTAAGGTTACACAACTGTGCATGTCTCCAAATTCCTGACTTAATATGTTTATACCCAGCAGGCACATGCAAATTGGTTATTTGTGCATACTAAAAGCCACCTCCATACCCATGTGCTTGCACAAATATTTCATTTGTGCACACAGCAGGTGTCTTATGCACAAGCAAAATTGTATGTGCAAATTCACCTGCCTAATTGACAACCCAGCCCTTGAATATTAAGGGTGGGATTTTCAAAAATATTCAGTGAGCCTAATTCTGTCTCCATCAAAGCTAGTGACTTAAATGGGAGCAGAGTTAGGCTAGTGCAGAGCGCTTTTGAAAAACTAAACATAAGCATTTCTGTTATCCGCAAAGAACAGAATTTTCACTCTCCTTCACATCCAAAGTGGAGCATCATTATACTATTTGACCCAGGTAAGAGACACAATCCTGTACTCTTCTGAGGTGTGGATTGTGGGTTTCTAAAGCAAGGAGGGAACACAGCTGGCCATTTAAAAAAAGTGAAATTCATTATTTTAATCCCCAAAATATATCAAAAGTAACAAAAACAAAGGTCATGTGGCCATAGCAAAGGCACAAATGAACAGTCTTTTTTCCCATTAGATGCAAAGCAGGACACCTGGACTTGGTGTACAAAAGAGCTGCAAATCAGTTACTCAGACTTTCCATCTGTTCACAAGGAAAACAGATTGTGTGCATCAGCAAGTCCAGCCTTTCCCCCCCTCTCCAGTTAAATTATCCCTTTACCTAGCTGTAACACCCTTTCTTAGGCCAAGGTCCTCCGCAAGCAAGCGGAAGAAACATGTCTGTAAGGGAGAACCCAAGGTGCTGCTTCCCCTCCCACAGCATGTTGGCAATGGGAGTCTCCTGAGCTAGACAGACAGGCAGAAGGAATGAAGGTTCTGGGAGTGTGCTGAGAAACTGAGAAGATGCCCTCCACTTTGATTCACAATTTTAAAAATTTTAGTCTATATCTGTTCATGACCAGGAGCCATCTTCATGGTTACTGGCCACCATCCGATTCTCTATAAGCTGTCAGACACTTTAAGTTGTAAAATGAGATCCGACAGCTCCGAAAGCCTATATTCAAGAGCATTTCCTCTTTTTAGAAGGCCTGGATTTAGCTCCTGTGAACAATCTTCCAGAGGGGTAGCCATGTCAGTTGTATACAGCAAAAACAACGAGAGTCCTGTAGCACTTTAAAGACTAACAAATTTAATTTCTGCAGGCATAAGCTTTCGTGGGCTGCAGCCCACTTTGTCAGATGCAAGGAATGGAATGGAATGGAACAACCCGTAACTCTGAGAGAATCTTCAAGGTAAGTGTGAAATTGCTAGCTGATGACTGCCTTATACTAAGAAAATTAACCTGAAGACAAATGTTTCCACAAGCTGAATTGCATTTAATATAGGAGTATTTTTACAAATTTTAACAGTCCCCCAAACCAGGCCCCTATTAACTTTCAGCATATATTAGCTTTGAAAAGAGAATTTTCTGGGGGAATGCAAGAAAAGTAGAACTGTTACTGAAGGACACTGAACTGTACTGCTTTGCATGTGTTTTTCTGTAGTTTAAATATTTCATCTGGAAAAAAAAAAGGCAATTGTGTTGTTTAGATATGGTGGTATCAGAAATATGCCTATACTGTCTTTCTAGAACACAAGGGAAACTGGGATGGGAAAATGCAAGTTATAATAAAAATATGAGGAACTGAATAACTCTGGCATTGGTGAATGGCTCTATGAATTTTTGTCTAAAAGTCACTGATTCAAATCCATTTTAGGTCAGTGGTGACTGAAAGCTTTTATCATCACCTGATGGGCTGTTTTGATGCCTATCTAAAATAACCTGGCTGGCTTTGGTCCAGCATCCCATGCAGAGATGTCAAATCAAAACCCACCAAAACTGGAGTCTCTGTTGGCAGTCTCAACAGAGGCCAAGGATTGAATGGGCCATAGTAATTAATCTATCTTCTCACCCTTAAAAGTGGAACCATTCGTAGGGCAATACAGGCCAGCTTATGCTGCTCTGCTATCCCCACAGGGCCTGTTTTATGCATAAGGAAATGGACGCATAAAATAATACAAAACCTGTTTTTCCCAAATGAGACACAGTATCTGAATGTTGCATTCCGGACCCACATTTTCCTTGACAGGTTTGATATCTCATAATTTTCTCTGAACATCTACTGTCTTAAGTGCACAACTGTGTATTCTCTTTTTGTCCACCATGATAACCAAACAACACTGTGACTGGTGCAGACTTCCTGTTACGGTGATGCATAATCTTATGCTCCTCTTACTTTTAAGTAGCCGCACTACTGAGATTAATCAGCCCCCACTAACCTGTGTGAAATTGAGGAGGAAAAAAAAACAACAAAAAAGCCCAGAGAGAAGCAGCTATCACTTTGAAGCAGAAAAGCCGCTTTACTAAGGAGCAGTGCTGAAATAGAGGTGCACTGATTATTAAGGAAGATGAACTGCTGACAAGACACAATTAGGAGACTTCCTCCCTCACATGTAGGTGTGTCCAACTGCAGGAGAAGCTATAGGCTAACTATACATTTTTATTCTTGCTGAAAGGACATAAACATAGAACATTTATTGTGTTAGGATCACCATCATCATCACCACCACTACCACAGTCTCTTTCCCTTCACTGCAGGATGAAGGGCCTCACATTACACAGTTGCCAGGCGTCCCCATCCTTGCCCAAATCTGACCAAGAAGAATGTACACATGGGTACACATTTATTCCTGGCTGCACAAGGTTGCTGAGGCCATTGGTAGTTTTACCACTGCATTAGCCAAACCTGCTCAAACCAGATGCAAAAGCATTGACACAATGCTAAAAATGTCAACGGCAACAGGACCTTTGTCTACACCAGCATTGCTGCTGCTGCATGAGTAGTAGCAACTAGGGGAAATGTTTTACAAAAATTCCTTGTGTCTGAAAGGAAGACACTTAATTCTGGTGGCCCTGAGCTCACTGAGGGCCTAACCCAATGAAACTATTTTTTATTAACTTTACTGGGAGTTGTATCAAGCACTCAGGGTCGGAGCCCTCAGCTAGTCTGCAGATGTGAGCTGTAAACTCTGGCTATATCGTTGAACATGATACTGAGCTCCTTATGGATTCTCACTTGGGATTTCATGTTCATGCTTTGTTCTTCACACATTAAAAGTAAGAGAGAGAGATGCAGGTAATAGCTAAGTTAATACGTTAGAGCAAAAGAACAAACATTTCCAACCATAATTTGAATTATACAACAGACACAGAAGACAGAGGAGCTTGGCATTTGTGATGAACATGGATTATCCTAGCAGGGTCTGTGCATGGGGCATCCTTGCTGGGACAGACATCTTCACATTTGATACCGGTGCCAACGTTTTCCAGGTTTTCCCCTACCCCACATTTTCAACAAAATAGAACTAGTACAAAGATGTGTATAGCAAAGCTATGTAAGTGGTGTGTTTCCTATAAGAGAACAAAAGTTATTTCTCAGATTTCCTTCTGCTTCAGAAGAAACTAACTGGAGGATCTTGCTGACACTTTATAACAATCGGGCTTACCCTAGCTGCAGGTTATGGCACTCCCAACTTGAGATGAACAAAATTCAGACCCTGCAGTGTCACTCTATCTCCACTAAAAGTGAAGTGGACTAAAACTAACTGATCGTGCAGTCCAGCTGCCTGAATTCTCAATATGAGTGTGGGGATTTATAATCCAAGTTTCCTCCATTACACTTCTTACATTTTAAATCTTACTCTGCCACTATTCTGCCAGCTTTCTATTGTTTGAAAGGACACCGAGTATTCCTGAGGCTTTGGAAAACTATAGTCAATTACAGAGTAGTCAGTTACCACTTCATCCAAGCAAGCCACTACAAAATATATCAATGATATAAAATGAGGAGAGCCTCAAAAAACTGACATTTATCTGGTATCTTATAAAATTCAGTCCCCTTATTTACTAATCAGGAAGCATAACACTGCTCATGAAGTTCCCAACAAACAAACAGGAGAGAAGGATAAAATAGCCACAACACAGAAGGGCCCGGCCAAAACGAAAACCAATCAAGAGTCAGAACAAGCAAGGCTACTACGAGGAAAGGCTATGAGGAAAGGCTACTAAGAGAGAGGACCAGTCAAGCCTGAAGATCTCAACTGACACAAACATACCCGGAGACAAATTACTGGAGATGCTGAGAAAATACTGGTGAAAACTGCTGGAATGGCATCAAGTTTATAATTGCACAGCTGTTTGGAGCGACTTCCCTAGCTGAGCGCTGGCCCTGCCAAACGTGAGCAATGCAGTAAGCCTGTACCCTCAGCGACAGATTTTATAGCACATCATTCCATCATGTGTGTTTAGGAAATACCTTTGCTGCATCATGCTTTTCGCTTGCCTGATGTTGTTTTCCAAAGATGGGTGTCAATATTGTTTGGAGTGCTAGCTGAGATGATTTTTGACCTACTTATAGTAATGAGTCTATTTTGGACTCCTGATCCATGAAGGTGTCAGTGATGTCCTCCTTTATCTTTTGTAAATAGTAAGAAAGTATCTGCTCTCCAGATTTATGTTTGAGACATCATATGAAACATATGGCTCAGGATTCCTAAAAGCTACCTCAAATCTCTTTAAAGCAAGAGCCTTGCTCTTGTACTTGCTTTCCTAAGTTTAATTTCCTTCTGACTTTCCATTCCATTCACTGATTATTTACTTTAAACTGAGGGTAAACTGCAAGGAGTGGATGACAGTTGACACTTGTGGTCTCCAGAGCTTACCAACACTTCAGCCATAAAGGAAACAGAAATCCAAGTCTGACTGCAGGACATGTCTACACTGAACCTTAGGTAATTAATTCTGCCTCTTATGGAGGAGCTGGCTCATGGAGTGTGACACTGCCACACTTCATTTCCTCATCATCCAAATGGTAAAACACAATAGCTCTTCTTTGGCAAAGGCAGAATTAATTATTATAACAACATTTCCACTTATATAATCTCAAAGCAGTTTACAAAGGTGAGCAAGACCATTAGATGGGTAGGCATGGTGACTCAGTTATGACCACAGAGCAGTCAGTGGCAGACTCATGAATACAACTAAGATCTCCTGCCTTCCAGACCCTGCCGAGTCCACTGGACCACACGGCCTCCTCATCTTCCTAAAAATTAGTCTGGCAGATGCTATGGAAAATGCCACGCTTCTAAGCAGTTAATACGCACAGACAATTCAGTATAAGTCTGGGAGGAAGGTTCGTTTTTCCATTTGTTTTTTTATTTAGACAAACGAGTAAAATTTCCGCTTTTGCCGTGTTAATAGTTTCCCTGGTTTTGTCACTGCTGCCTTATCAAAAGTATCACACGCCATTCCTCAAGGATGATAGTGGTTCTTTGTGATCACAGGAATACGCCACATGCAAGAGATCAGTCGGAAAAACATATTTACCAATGGTTGCTGCACAGTACTTAGTGTATAATACTTTGCCTTTCTATAGTTCATTTCATCCCAAAGTCTTAAGATGTGCCCTTTGTTATGGCTGGGGAACAGAGGCACAGGAAGGTTAAATGACTTGCCTGCCATCATACAGGAAAGCAGTGGCAAAGTTAGGTCCTGAATCCAAAGAATAATTTGCTAGTCTTGTCTTCTAGCTAGTAGACATCACAGTTGATGTTACACATATGTATCATTGCAAAAGCTTGCTGTGTAGAACTTCTGCATTTCTCCTCTCCTGTTGCTATTACCCACCTTGCTGAAATCTCTGTGTTCTGATGACACATGCACAGTCCAGCAAGCTTCTTCCAATGAGCTCTGGTCACCAGAAAGGCAAATCTGGAAACACCCCCCTAAGTTTTTGTATGACTAGGCCTTCACTGTCACTAACCAAATACTGTACACAAGTTTGCCGCCACTGCTGAGTGAGCGCTCACTGTGGTTTCTAGCACTCGGCAGGGTAACCTAAGCAGTGGTAAATGCAGATTAGTCATATCACTCTCAAACTTTCCCACATTACTGGCCTGAGAAATAGCTCATTTAAAAAGCAGTAGGCAAGTCAGCTCCCTTTACCTTTGGGGAGAGTCTCCATGAACAATTCTTTTGAATGAAAACTGTCTTTGCTTGGCACAGATGGACAAGATAATTATTTGGCCAACTAAAGGAAGCATTTGATTTTCCATCTAATGGAGGGGAAGTTGTGGTTTTGGGATTGAGCAAAGGACTGGGAAACACTACCTGGTGAAATAAAGAAACAGAATGGAATAAGCTGCTCAAAATTTGGATCTCTTTCCAATTTCAATGGTGAGCAGCTGCTGTGCCTCAGTTTCCCCATATGTAAAATAAGGATAATAATCCATCCTTGTGAAGTGCTTGAGCTCAGTAGCCTTGACTATCTAAAAAGTCCTGTTATCCAAAGGGGAGTTGTCTCCTGGACAATTCCGATAAGAAAAGTTTGAATAATCCGCGAGCTGGCTTCCCTGGGTTGGACTGTTCAGAGGAGCTAACATCTTGCTTTCTCTGTTCCTCCAGTTGAAAAAAGGAGCTCCATTTCTGCAGAACTTTGTGTATGTGCAGAACTTCAGTATAGCTGGAACAATTTATTACACTTGAGCTAGCTTAAGGAGAAGAGACTGAAGCCCGCATGTAGACTTGCTGGGGAGCTATAATCTGAAGTAAATGGATGTCTCCCTCTTAAGACCTTAGAATGACTGTGGTTCTAACATACCAAGCTATGCAGTCAAGTCAGGAGAAGTCATCCTACATGTGTTTGTCACACACCACTTCTCAGGGAGAGATGAGTCCATATTTAAGCCATGAAAAACAAAACACATACAATTTACTGTTGCTGATTCAATGGGGAATTATCTTTTTTTTCTGTAAAATTAGTCATCCGAGCTCAGCTTTCTGTGCTTTAGAAATCAAGCTTTAAGGTCAGGCTGCACTAAATATAAAGCATGCTTTGCTTTGGAAGAAGTTCCTAAGCTCAGATGGGGTATACTCCATGCCTTTGCTGATTGGATTTTCATCACCTTGTACTGTAACCAACTCATATTACTGCTTATGTATTAGGGACGTGGTCCATGCTGCAGATTGAATCTGGATCTGAACTTCACTAGAAGCTCACAGGGGTAGGTGGATGTGAGTTTGCATGCAATATTCTGATTTAGGTCCACTGCCTGATTTAGGTCCATATAGGCCTAAACTACTTAGCTCAGAACCAGATCTGAACAACTTGTAGTGTGTCTACAGTCTGATTGGTTTGCCAATTTGAGCCATCATGTAATAAAAATAAAACAAATAGGATTGTTTTGGTGTCTCTAGACATCATAAGCACTTGTCTCTGTGCTACTGCACCATAAATTGTACTGAAAAAAAATCACACCCCACATAAACAGTGAATATAATTTGTTGTTGTTGTTTGAAATCGTGTGAGCACATACCATTTGAATATCGCAGCAACAGCAGCCACTTCAACACCCTAAGTCACTTAGCTCTCTCCAGTGTCAACTCATTTCACAATTCTGTGCACTTTTTCTCTTTCTCACTTTTGCTACACAGTCTCATCTCCCCAGCCCACGGCTGTAGCAGAAAGGAAATAAGGAAAGTTAATGCCACTCACACTTCAGTGCTACTTTCAGTGGCTAGGATCCGCGCTGCTCCCTTCACCAAATGTAGGGGGATTAAGCGTTTCTGCTGCTGCTGCTCTGTGGCACTGAGTTTTACTGGCTATCAGATGTGGCTTTAAAGGTTCGCGTGAGTACTGGCCTCTGACCTAACTAGAACAAATGGAGGCCTGTTTGCCTCCTCTAATGAGCAAATGATTAGCACGTTGAGAAGAGCTACTACAAAGTGGAGATAAGCTAAAAGGACTTAGCGTGTGCTGTGAGTGATGAGCGGGTGGACAGAAACAGTGGCAGGCTGCTGCTGCATATAGAAATCCTAAGATAGGTACTCAGATGCTACAGTGATGAACATGGTTTAAATAAGGCCTCTGGACTAGATTCTCAGCTGCAAGGAGCCCTGAGTGGATGGGGAGGGCAAAAAGGGGCTAGTTTAAGGTCCCTGATTCAGAGGTTAATGATGCACTAGCCACACAGCTGGTGCAGATGTGCCTGAGGCAGCTTTAAACTATGATAGTTGGCTGTGTCAATCAAGGGGCCACTGCCAACTCGGGGTTCCTGGATGCAGTGCCATCTTTTGACATTTTATCACTGGCCGTCTCCCCCAGGACATACCTCCGCGCCAGAAGGAACCCAGTTTGACTTTCATATTGCAGGTTGAGATTTCAGGGGACAAACTAGATAAACCATCATTTTACGGGTAAAATTTGCCTTTGAAATTAGTAAGATGACAAGCATAGAACCCTCTGAGAAACAGATGGAACTTGTTTAGGAATTCTATTGATGGTGCATGAGCCAGAATAGAATTCAGCATACTCTCTAACTCCCGTGTTGTCTCAGGCTAGAAGAACTTCTTCAGGGCAGGAAATGTCTTCCTAATTTATGTATGTTCAGCACCTGACACTTTGGGGGCCTTAGCTGGGGTACCATGTCCTGTTCTGGGTGCCACACTTTAAGAAACTTGTGGACAAATTGGAGGAAGTTCAAAGGAGAGCAACAAATGTGTGCGAGGTTTAGAAAACGTGACCTACGAGGAAAGGTTGAAAGATCTTGGCATGTTTGGACTAGAGTAGAAAAGGCAGACGGGGAACATGATAAGTCTTCAGATATGTAAATAGGTGTTATGAAGAGGATGGTGATCAATTGTTCTCCATGTCCATCAAAGATAGGACAAACAGTAATCGGCTTAGTTTACAGCAAGGGAGATTTAGCTTGGATATTAAGAAAAACTTTCTAACTATAAGGATAGCTAACCAGCGGCACACGTTATTTAGGAAGGTTGTGGAATCCCTGTACTTGGGGGTTTTTAAGGACTGGTTAGACTGACACGCATCAGGGTTGTTCTAGGTACTTTAAGCCTGCCTCACTGCGAGGGAATGAATTAGATGACTTCTCCAGGTCCCTTTCAGCTCTACATTTCTAGGATTCCATTATATGACTTTGAATATACCAAGAAAGCAGATCTGTTGAGTAAGAAGCTGCTTTATTTACCTATTTTTAAG
The DNA here is from genome assembly GCA_007922155.1 of Mesoclemmys tuberculata. Taxonomy (NCBI): domain Eukaryota; kingdom Metazoa; phylum Chordata; order Testudines; family Chelidae; genus Mesoclemmys; species Mesoclemmys tuberculata. The sequence continues at coordinate 21,503,221 of ML675615.1, read as the reverse complement.
GAGCAAGAGGGATTGACTTATGAGGAATGTCTAAAAGAGCTAAATATAGATAATGTGCATAGCCAAACAAATTGAAGGATGGGGATGTGATAATCATTTGCAAATATCTGACGGATGTACACATCAAGGAGGAAAGGAATTACTTAGGAAGGTCCAAAGGATGATAACTGGGAATAATGGGATGTAATTCAGAAAAGGGAATTTTAGACTGTATATCAGGAGAAATGTCCTGTTGGCAAGAGGTCTCCAAAGGAAAGAGGTAGGAGCCTTGCATATCAGGGAATATAAAATTTGATAGGATAACACACTGATGAATATGCTGAGGAAACAATCCTGCGGTAAGAAATCTTTTCCATATCCAATTTTAAAGCCATACACTAGAGTAGTACTTGCTACACCAGGACATTGAACTTCTCTGCTGTTGTTTCAGAAGGTAGAGGAAGTAATTAGGGGGGACAGCCATTTTAGACTTTGTTCTGATTAACAGAGAAGAACTGGTTGTTAATATGAATGTTAAAGGAAATTTGGTGAAAATGAGCTTGAAATGACAGATTTCATGATTCTAAGGAAAAGAAGGAGTTAGGGCAGCAGAATAAGGACAACTGACTTAAAAAAACAGATTTTAACAAACCCAGAAAATTGGTAGGCAAGGTCCCATGGGAAAAAAAATTGAAGGGAAAAGGGATTTCAGGAGAGCAGTTACCCAGAGACAATATTAAAAGGACAACAGCAAACTATCCCCCTGTAAAAGAAAGATAAGGAGAATAATAAGAGGCCAAGCATGGCTTCATTAATGACCTGAAAATCCTACACAAAGCAGAAACACTGACAATGCACTAAGGAAGAGTACAAAGAATAGCCCAAGCATGTAGGGACAAAATCAGAAAGACTAAAAAACAAAAGAGACATAAAAGGCAAATCATAAGAGATTCTATAAATAGAACAGGAGCGAGGGAAAGATGAAAGAAAGCATGGTCCTCTAGTTAGCAGGGAGGGAGAACTAATACCTGAAGACATCAAGAAGGCTAAGGAGTTTAAGGCCTATTTTGCTTCAGTCTTCAATAAAAAGGTAAATTGTGACCAGATACTTAAAACAATTAATATTAACAAGGAGGAAGGAACACAAGCCAAAACAGGGAAAGAACAAGTTAAAGACTATTTAGATAAATTAGATATAGTCAAGTCAGTAGAGCCTGATGAAATTCATCTTAGGGTACTTAAGAAACTAGATGAAACACACTAGTGACTATCTTTGAGAAGATCATGGAAGATGAATAAGGTTCCAGAGGACTGGAGAAGGGCAAACATTGTACCGGTCTTTAAAAAGGGGAACAAAGAGGACCTGGGGAACTATATACCAGTCAGACTATCTAGGATGCCTGGAAAGATACTGGAACAATTGTATTAAACAATCAATTTGTAAGCACCTACAGGATGGGGAGGTTACTTACTGTAACTGGTGTGTCTTCGAGATGCGTGGTCCCTATTTTGATTTCATCGTGAGTGCACATGCACGCCATAAGCTGGAGCTGGAACAGTTGAAAGCAGTGTTCGTCGAACTGTGTGCACGCCTTGTGTTGCCCACATGGTACGTTCAAAGTCTTATATGACTGCTCGGGTTGACACCCCCAACAGTTTTCTCTTTCATTGAGCCCTAAGCAGAGGGGATGGGGGGTGGGATTGGAATACAGAAAGAGACCACACATCTCGAAGATGTAACATCAGTTACAGTAAGTAACCCCCCTTCTTCTTCAAGTGATGGTCCCTATGTGGATTCCATTGTGGGAGTGTAGCTAGCAGTAAGCAGTAGGGGCGCAGGGCTAGAGCTCCACAGATGCCAGAGTTTGTAGGACTGCAGTGCCCACTGGCGTGTCAGTAGAGGTGGCGTTAGTCAAAGCGTAGTGAGCTGTAAACATGTGTATGGAAGTCCAACTTGCTGCTTTGCAAATATCTTGCCATGGGACATCGTGAGGAAGGCTGTCATGGCTGCCTGTGCTCTTGTGGGGTGTGCTCTGATATGAGGTGGTGGCTGAACTCGACAAAGAGTGTAGCACTCCTTTATGCAATGAATGATCTAGTGGGAGATATATTAGGAAGAAAGCACACGCCCCTTGCAATGGTCCGCTTCGTCACAAAGAATTTTGGTGAGGTTCTGAAGGGGCAAGTGTGTTGTAGGTAAAAGGCTAGCGCTCGTCTGACATCAAGGGAGTGTCCTCCCTGGTTGAGGAATGTGGCTTAGGGTAAAAAACAGGGAAGTGAATAACTTGGTTGAAGTGAATCTGGGAGGCTACTTTAGGAAGAAACTTATGGTGAAGCCTCAGTGATACTTTGTCCCTGTGAAAGATGGTAAAAGGTGGGTCTGCCGATCATGGGCTGCTAGTTCACTAACTCATCTAGCTGAGGTAATAGTCACAAGAAAGACTGTTTTCATAGACAGATATGGGAAGGCACAGGAGGAAAGGGATTCAAAGGGCGGTTTAGTAAATGTGGAAAGGACAAGGTTCAGATCCCAAGCCAGAGTAGGGTCCCTGACGGTTGGAAACAAATTAAGTAAACCTTTCATAAACCTAGCGACAGTTTGATGACTAAAAATAGAGGAACCCTCCACAGGTGGAAGGAAAGCATTTATGGCCACTAGATGAACTTTTATAGAGGAATGCGTGAGCCCTAGTTGTCGTAGAGAGAGGAAGTAGTCTAGGATAACTGGAATACTCATGTCTGACGCCCACTGAGTGAACGGTCTCCATTTGGCCTGGTAACAAGCCCTGGTCATGGGACAGTGGCTGTGTGTGAGCACCCACTGCACTGGGGAGGAGCAGGCGTTGTCTACCTGTGAGCTCCATCCAAATACCAAGCTGTGAGGCGGACTGGTGCTGGGTTGGGGTGCTGGATGCAGCTGCTCCGGCAGCTCTGGTAGTGGCAGTGCCGTTGGTACGTGCGGAATGTGTGGAGGTTGTGGAGCCTGTAGTGGCTGTATTGTCAGCCAAGTTTGTGAAACCATATGTGGTTGTGGTCCTGGCAATACCAGTGGAACTATAGGGTATGTTTGCACCGGATGGTGGTGCAACAGTAGTGGTTCATTGGCTGGAGATGGTGGCTGTATGTTATCCTGAGGTTTCTTGTGAGCTGAGCTCTTCACAGGTCCACAAAGTTCCACTGTGAGGGTCAACGGGGATAGCCATCCCACAGTGTGTGGTACCAGGTCCAGTGGACTTGTGGATGGTCCATATTCCATGGGGGCTTCAGAGGTGGATGGGCTGACAACATGCTTTGTTTTCTTGTCAGCTTTAGCTCTGTTGGGCTCTGGAGCTGCCAAATCTGCCCACGACTTCTCACCCGGCTGGTTGTGGCTCAGGGAGGAAACGTGGCATTTGGAGGTGGTCCCTCTTGGGGATCCACTCTTGTGCTCATGACTATGTTTATTACGTTTCTTCTTATGTGACTTTGTTGGTGTTGACATTGACTTTGTTGGTATCGATGTGGCTGGCAATGCTGGTATCACCAGTGTGGGTGGGCACTCTGGCGGGTCCACTGGTGCCACCTCTTGGTGTGCACGCAGATGCATAGCTTCCTCCATAAGGAATTTTTTAAGTTTGAATTGCCTCGCTTCTCCCATGGGAAGGAACATCAGATGGGCACTGCGACACAATGTGAGATTCCCCCAAGCAATATAAGCAGCGCCAATGTTCGTCACTTACTGAGAAGGATAGTGAGCACACCTGTTTTGGCATACTCCCCCACATGAATGGGGCGAGAAAATGAAGTTGGATCTCTATCTAACTCTCTCTGTTTCTTTTTTTACTTAACTTACTAACAATCTGCTAACGACTTACTATTTACTGACAATTCTAACTGCTAACAATGGAAACGTTTACTTGCTACTCAGGTCTGAAGAGGAGAAGATGTTCCAATGCTAGCCAGGCAGCAGTAAGCGGAAAATGAGGGGGCGTTGACCCGTGCAGACATACAAGACCTCAGATGTACCACGTGGGCAACATGAGGCGTACACATAGGTTGATGGACACTCCTTTCAACAGTTCCAGCTCCAGTGCATGGCATGCATGCGCACCTATGATGGAATCCGCATGGGGACCATCACTTGAAGAAGAAAATAGGGTTATAAGTAATAGCCAAAGTGGATTTGTCAACAACAAATCATATCAAACCAATCTAATTTCCTTCTTTGATAGGTCTACTACTCAAAGATGGGGGGATACTGTAGATAAGATATATCTTGATTTTAGTAAGGTTTTTGATGCAGTCCCATATGACATTGTTGTCAACAAATTAAGGAAAAGATGGTTTAGATCAAATCAAATTACTATAAAGTGGGTGCAAAGCTGGCTGAAAGGGTGTACTCAAATAGTAGTTACTAATGGCTGGCTGTCAAACTGGAGAGATATATCTAGTCAGTTTTCATAAGGGGTTGTCCTGGCTCTGGAACTATTCAATTGCTTCATTAGTGACTTGGATAATCGAATAGACAGTATCCTTATAAAAATGTTCAGATTACATCAAGATGGAAGGGGTTGCTAGCACTCTGGAGGACAAGATTAGAATTCAAAATTACTTTGATTAATTGGACTGAAATCAATAAGACAAAATGCAATAATGACAAGTGCAAAATACTATATTTAGGAAGGAATAATCAAATGCACAAATACAAAATGGGGAATAACTGGCTAGATGGTAGTACTGCTGAAAAAGATCTCGGGGTTATAGCAGATCACAATTTGAATATAAGTCAACAATGTGATGCAACTGTAAAAATGCTAATGTTATTCTAGGGTGTATTATGGAGTGTTGTATGTGAGAAAGGGTAGGCAATTGTCCAGGTTTACTCAGCACTGGTGAGGCCTCAGCTGGAGTACTGTGTTCTGTTTTGGGCATCATACTTTAAGAAAGATATAGACAAATTGGGGAGAGTCCGAAGAAGAGCAACAAAACTGATCAAAGGTTTAGAAAACCAGACTTATGAGGAAAGGTTAAAAAACTGGGCATGTTTAATCTTGAGAAAAGCAGCCTAAGAGGGGGGAACCTGATAACAGTCTTCAAATATGTTCAGGGCTGTTATAAAGAGGAAGGGGATCGATTGTTCTCCACGTCCACTGAAGGTAGGACAAGAAGTAATGGGCTTAATCTGCAACAAAGAAGATTTAGGTCAGATATTAGGAAAAACTTTTTAACTATAGGGATAGTTAAACACTGGAAGAGGCTTCCAAGGGAGGTTGTGGAGATTTTAAAGAACAAGTTAGACGAACACCAGGCAGGTGATGGCCTCCGTATATTTGGTTCTGCCTCAATGCTAGGGGTTAACTAGATTACCTCTTAAAGTCCCTTCCAGTCTTACATTTCTATGATTCTATGCAAATAATTTCACGTGTCCTAAAAATTAAATTATTCCATGTTAAAGCAATGACAGCTTTGTTATTTATCAATAGCTCCACGCATGATTGGGGAAAGAACTGAGCAACCTTCTCAGTTGTCTATATATTTCTGGTCAGAGCGCCACACCTGTTCCATCATTGGCAGAGTTTAAGATACTGAGAACATTAACTTTTCCTAAAAGAACAAAAATCTAGAATGCTGCTGGCAGGAGGTTTTTTTGTCTCAGAAAAGGAGCCGTTCACCAGTGAGGTTCATTCTGCTGTTGCGGGTTTCTGTTTTTAAATGAGGATGGTTCTTATTTTTAAACTATACTCTGAGCTTCTCACCATTTACGGGCACAGGAAGAGACATTTCACTTCTTGAGTATTTATCTGTTGAGAGAAATATGTAGGTGGTTCTTTGCCAAAAAAATAAAGATCAAAAGGTCCATTAGTGGCTGCTTCTCTCCTGGGGTGGCAAGGATGAGTACTGAGTTGATCACATCCATATCAGAGAAAAGAAAAACCTTGTAAAGTGAACTTTTGACATCACTGCCCAATATTTACAGTCACATTTAGAAGAGCTACCTCACTTCGAGAAGCCTTCTTAATGGTGCAGAAAGTCCCACTGCTCTCTACTCAAATTTTGCTTATGAAACACTCCACTGCTGTTGAGCTGTTAAGATGCTAATCAACTTAACCAAACCCTCACTAATGCACATGTTCAAGAGGACCTGTACACTGTACCAAAATTCCCCACAAGAGTAGTGACGTGGCAAAGTAAAAGGGTCATTCAGGATAACGGAACAAATGTCACAGCAGTCCAACCCCACTAATTGTAGTGTAACAAAGCAGTATTTAATCCAATGCTTATTTCTACTTCAGTTCTGGAACATCCATCTCCACTTGGGTCCTGCGCTCCTGTTTCAATGTCATGCGTGCCATCTTCCAGCTACGCAGAAAATATTTGTCACACGGATCTTTTGAAGCACTGAGCGAGCCTAAACAGAGCCATGTAAGTGCTGACTTTATAGGCTATTATGCAGTTTTTTGATGTTTGAAAGAAATGTTTTAAACCCTTTGAGTTAAAAACAAATAAATAAATAAAAGCTTTGCAAAAAGAAAAATAACATGGCACTTACTTGACCCCCAAAGGTTGATAAGATCTGGCCTCCATTTTATGCTAAGGGTCTCAGAGGTGTGGGGTCACACTCGGAAATAATCAGGAAAATATTCAAGACAGAAAGGGGGGAAAGCAAAAACAAGAAGGTAGGAAGCATAGCTATTTATTGCATTATGTTATAAGGAACCTTGAGATATCTATTCCATAAGGTGTCAAAGGAATTATTTTGCCTTGCCTTGTATGTACATAACATGAAGACAGACAAAACATGAAGACGGATACACCACCGTGAGAATTAGAAATGGGTTCAATCTGGATTTCAAACAATCTAAAATTCAGATCAGACCACCCTAGTTCAGGTCATTCCGAAGGAGACCTATATAAAACATGGATCCAGATATGGGTTTGAATCTGAAACAAAGCTAACGGGGTTATGAGACTGAGGACCTGGGTTTCGTTCCATCTCTAGTCAGGACATGCTCTAGCAATGGGATGGCAATTTTTTGTGAGATTTCTCAGCGTATCTGTCAGGAAATCATGAGGTATCAGTAGAACATATTTTCTGCCTTTCATTATTTGCTAAAATTTTGTCTCTCCACTCATGACAAGGCTTGCAGTTGCTTAGGTTTCCTCCTCCACCCTCCCCTCCATTTAAAACAAAAATAAAAACAAAAACAGCTACTTGAAAGAGTTGAAGGGGGGGAAAAAAAACCTGATGTGATTTATGGTGTTTCGATTTTCCCTAACATCAGAAGTGGTGAACCTTGGCCTTCTTCACACAAGTAGTAAGGGCTGCACTGATCTGACTCACACGAGTGCTTGTTGGTGACGCACCCGTTACTGATGCAAACACAAACTGGGTAAAACTGAGGGCATGAAGTGGAGCACTTGAAAGTTGGCTGGTCTTGTATATAAATCCAGGGCATAAATAGCTGAAGTCTGTTGGGTGGTGTTTCATCAAACGGCTGCATAGCTACAGCCAATCAGCAATCATTCAGACAAGAATTTCTCAAATACACTTACTTACCACTGTAACCTGCTCCTCTCCAGCCTCCCTGTGCAATCTAATGTCCCTTCAATCCACCCAACGTGTTACCACCAAGATCATCTATACCATCAGCCATCCTGACTGTAAAATGCCCCTTCTAAAATCTCTTCACTGGTTTCCCCTCCCGATTCACGTGAAGCTTAACCTCCTCATCCTCACTCAGCAGGTTTCACCACCACTTTCATTCCTGCCTATGTCAGTCCCACAAACACTTCAGTTATTCTGCTTTCACCTCACCTCTCCCTTTGACCAGTGTCTGCTCACAACTGTATAATTCAGTTGGCTTCACTGGAGTTACCTTAATCCATCTCAGATTAGGGAAAGCAAGAGCAGAAACAGGCTTTTTGTGTCCTTCCCATATGTTTGTTTCTGTGCCTTCTGTACTCCCCCTCATGCCTGGGCATGGCCAGCTTTCATGATTTTATTTTGAGTACTGGAATATTTTATGTTTTTCTTAGTCCTATCTCCTGAAGTCATGTTATTACATGAGAGAGACAGCTGTCCTTAAAACAAAACAGAAAGTGTCTAGTCCTGGTTGGAGAGAAAAACTTGAAACTGTGAACCCTAAGTATTCAACAACCCAACAGCAAACAGGAACCCCAAATTAATTATATTTTTAAATCTCTGAGTTTTTCAGGCCTGACTCATGATTTTTTTGACACTTGGGGTTGGCAATATTGAAATGTCCTCCCTTCTCCTCATGAAGTAGCAGTCCAATCGCTCCTCTCTCAAATCCCTCCTCCAAACACATTTCTTAAAGTCTGTCATTGTTAACTCCCCACCCAAAGAAGCGTGGGCAGTATCTATTTAAAAATCAGAGAAACAAAATCCCCTCCTACACCATTCTACAATGACATCATTTCCTCCTTGGCTGATGCTTTCAGTGTGTTGTTGTCCACCGTTTTTCTTTGTAAGCTTCACAGCATGTTTCCTCCATGTTCTGCACATCATGAAGCATGCTGATTGCGTTCAGCAAAAGTAGTAAGAGTAAAACAACGATAAACTAATTCTGCTATCCCTATTAGTGTAGCATCTCCGCATTTCACACAACTCCTAAAGACTACTTACATATACACTGTCTCAGATGACTTAGGGTGAGGTCATTTTAACATGCAGGACATGGGGCTTCACATCACACTTACATTTTGTGGGGTGGGCAACTGCCTAATTGAAAGATAATAAGATACAGGCAACAGAGGATAGTAATTTATAATCATTGTTACATTTCCTAGGTGTTGATTTTATTGCTGCAATGAACTTCTTTGATAGTTATGTGGATGTCAAAAGCACTTCCTTGTATATGATCATGAATGATTGAATTAGGGCTTGATCCGAACCCCAGTGAAGTCTCACAGAGTCCAGGCAAAAGAACAGACAGTGTGGGAAATCCTTGCATCTGTAAAGTCAATGGGTGTTTTGCCATTGACTTCAATGGGACCAGAATTTCACATAGCGAATGCAAGAGAAAAATTGACAGCGTGCTCCAAATTCACCACTGACATAAATTAGTAGAACTTTGTTGTACTTCAATGGTGTTGCCTCTGCTTATGCCAGTTGTGAACGTGTCCTCTCTCTCCAATATGGAGGAGGCTTTGTGCACACGATATTTTTGATGCCATAAAATTTTCTGCAGACCCCATCTTTTGCTGCCAAAACACGCTCCAAAATCTAATCTGTGACATACTGAAAATTTAAAATTATGGAACAGAATGAAATTAGTATTTAAGTAATTTAGTGAACATCATACAGCTTATATTACCCATTCCCATGTTTAATTAAATCAAAATCTCCATTTTTTAAAATTTATCTGAAGCTGCTGCAGAATCTAGGCCCGTCTCTGAAGACTATAGGCCAACCTTGCCACAGCACACCCGGTGCTTTGATTGTGGCATGTTGATTGCTAATGTCTAAAAAACATCCTTCAAGCAATTAAACTGAAATTCAGAAACACAAAACCAAATTCATAAGGATGGCCAGAAATGAGAAACCCTGGTGCATACAATAAGTCCCCAGGCAGGGTGGTGCAGATCCTCTCTGTGACAGGGGTAGTCAACCCAGAACAGTCACTTTGCTCACAACAACAATCACATTATACTAATCTGCACTAACACTTATTTCTCAGTTTCTTGCTAAAACTCCTCTCTTGAGGATGCAGAGGAAAGATAATCCCCTTTGGAGTCAAATGAATCTTTTATTGACACCCTGCAGCAGGAAAGTGATAGGAGCTTTCCTTGTTAGTCACTTTCAAGGATGTCATGTTTACAAAGAATGCCACTGTCACTAATCCGGGATGATACTATAGGTCTGCCTGGGAGAAATCTTAATTTTCTTGATATACGGAATTAGTTTCTTTAATGCCTAACACCCTTTTTTCAGTTGAAAGCAAGCAAGCTTTATTGTGCCGAATGAAATAAACACTTTAATTAAAACGTAAAAATTTTTACAGCTGAATTCTTGAAAACCCCCATCAATATGTCAAGCTTGCCTTTCCCATTTTGAATCTCTCTCTGATCTCTTGATGAGAACGGCAGAATTAAAACCTATGCTTGGTGGATTTGCATAAAATTAGAGAGCCGGGAAAATTAACAGGGAATTTAATGGCTTCCTCCTCTGCCACATCTGATACTTTTACCAGATTAAAGACAGAAGAGTTTGATTTTGTTTTTTAACCACTTTAAAAATGTATTAAATGTTACTTAAACTTTTTGTCAGGAGGGGAGCAGGAAGGGGTAGAAACCCAAACATATACATATGGTACTAAATGCTTCCTACAGTGAGAAGCAAATGGCACCATTGTTAGGATTATAAAAGAATCCTAACAAATTTTGTTTTGCCACTTGACTTCTGGAAATTCCTTCAATGTGCCTACAGTGAAATTTAAAGCAAGGAGGCATTTGAAGGCTGATTTGCTGCAGGCACTATTCAGCAATCGTTGCTGACTCCCTGGAAGGGAGGGATAGGATACAGAAGGACCTAAACAAATTGGAGGATTGGGCCAGAAGAAATCTGATGAGGTTCAACAAGGAAAGGTGCAGAGTCTTGCTCTATATAAATATATCAGGGGGATTAACGTTAGGGAGGGAGAGGAATTGTTTAAGTTTAGTACTAATATAGGTACAAGGACGAATGGGTACAAATTGGATATTAGGAAATTTAGACTTGAAATTAGACGAAGGTTTCTAACCATTAGGGGAGTGAAGTTCTGGAACAGCCTTCCGAGGGAAGTAGTGGGGGCAAATGACTTATCTGGCTTTAAGACTAAGCTTGATAAGTACATGGAGGGGATGTTATGATGGGATAGTTTAATTTGAGCAATTGATTTGAATTATCGGCGGATAAGTCTGCTCAATGGTCTGTGGGAATGTTGATGGGATGGGAACTGAGTTACTGCAGGGAATTCCTTTTTGGGTGTTGGCTGGTGAGTCTTGCCCGCATGCTCGGGGTTTAGCTGATCGCCATATTTGGGGTCGGGAAGGAATTTTCCTCCGGGGCGGATTGGCAGAGGCCCCGGAGGTTTTTCGCCTTCCTCCGCAGCGTGGGGCATTGGTCGCTTGCTGATGGATTCCCTGCAGTTTGAGGTCTTCAAATCTCACTTTTGAGGATTTCAATAACTCAGTCATGGGTTCGGGATTGTTATAAATGTGTATGGGTAGGGTTTTGTGGCCTGCCTTGTGCAGGAGGTCAGACTGGATGATCATATTGGTCCCTTCTGACCTATGAGTCTATGAGTCTATGAAAGGTGCAGAGTCTTGCACTTAGGACGGAAGAATCTCATGCACAGCTACAAACTGGGGACTGACAAGCTAAGCAGCAGTTCTGCAGAAAAGGACCTGGGGGTTACAGTGGATAAGAAGCTGGATATGAGTCAGCAGCGTGCCCTGGTTGCCAAGAAGGTTAATGGCATATTCGGCTGCATTAGTAAGAGCATTGCCAGCAGATCGCGGGAGGTGATCATTCCCCTCTATTCAGCATTGGTGAGGCCACATTTGGAGTATTGTGTCCAGTTTTGGGCGCCCCATTACAAAAAGGATGTGGACAAGTTGGAGAGAGCCCAGCAGAGGGCAACAAAAATGATAAGGGGGCTGGAGCACAAGATTTATGAAGAGAGGCTGAAGGAACTAGGCCTGTTTATTCTGCAGAAGAGAAGAATGAGGGGGGATTAGATAGCAGCCTTTAACTACCTGAAAGGGTGTTCCAGGGAGGATGGAGCTAGGCTGTTTTCAGTGGTGGCAGATGACAGAACAAGGAGCAACGGTCTCAAGTTGCAGTGGGGGAGGTCTAGGTTGGACATTAGGAAAAAGTTTTTCACTAGGAGGGTAGTGAAGCACTGGAATCGGTTACCTAGGGAGGTGTTGGCGGCATCTCCATCTTTAAAGGTTTTTAAGCTGTGGCTTGACAAAACCCTCGCTGGGATTATTTAGCTGAGGTTAATCCTGCTTTGAGCAGGGAGTTGGACTAAATGACCTCCTGAGGTCCCTTCCAACTCTAATATTCTATGATTCTATAAGTCCTTATAGGCCAGAATGTCAGTTGCACATATGAAAGCATGGGGCAGGCATAGAGGGCAGACAGCATGTAAGGACCAGGGAAAGCTGCAATTCCTGTGCTTGGACAGCATAGGGAATGCTCCCTCTGTATGCCCCTGGGGGTACAAACTGCCCCAAAGTGAAGAGTGGAGAGGAAACAGGACACCGAATCTTAGAATCATAGATACATAGGCCTGAAAGTGACCTTAATAGGTCACCTAGTCCAATTCCCTGCACTGAGGCAAGATTAAGTATTATGTAGACCATCCCTGATCGATGTTTGTCTACCCTATTCTTAAAACCCTCCAATGATGGAGATTCCACAACCTCCCTAAGTAATTTGTTGTCGGGTTTAGCTCCCCTGACAGTTAGCAAGTTTTTCCGAATGTCTAATCTAAATCTCCCTTGCTGCAGTTTTAACTCCATTACTTCTTGTCCTGTCACCAGTGGCTAAGGAGAACAATTTATTACCCTCCTCTGTATAACACAATACTCCAGCTGAGATCTTGCAGCTAACTAGGCACTAGGAGGGGGACACTGTACCTTCCAAAGGGCCTCAGAAATACTCCCTCTCTGAGCTCCCCTGGACCCATATCTCCACCATTTTGGCACAATTTGGACCTATATTGGTAAAACTCTCTATGGACCAAATTTTACACTTAACTGCATCCATGTAACCTCAGTGATTTGAGGAGTTGCACTAGTGTACCAAAAGGTCGAATTTGGCCCATTGATTTCAGTGGGATTTCAGTTACTTTAATGAGAGCTTTGCCTGTGTTGGAAGAGTTGAATATATATTAAGGTTTACTCAATTGTGCTCCAGATCGCCCAGATTTAATAAACTGTTTGATCCTTTTGCTTTTCACCTTTCTGACACAATGAACCATTTTTATGGCTGCTGTCAAACTGGACTGAAAAACAGTTTTGTGAGAGTAGTTTTTACTTGTGAGAACCCCCCATTTAGCTGAGATGCCAGTTGTAATTAAATGGAAAATATAACTGTCTCAACAGGCAGCCTCTGCTATGCTGGCTACTCTTTACAATCCAGGGCAAAGTGCGGTGCTAGTCCAGCAAGGCCAACCATTACACCGAAGTGACATGTGATCTTGCATTTAATACTCAATAGGCAATAAGGAGGAAATTGTTTTAAATTATTATTTTTGAAGGGGGAGGAAATCAGGATAGTATTTTGAAGTTAGTTTATTTCAAAAATAAAGAAAAAAGTGACAAAAGGAAGCAATTTGGTCTCTTGGTTACTTCAGAGTAAATCCATAGTCAATCACATCTGCTGTAAGCCAAGTAACCGTATTGCCAATCATCAGCACAGCCTGAGCCCAAACTGCTACTTAAGTCAGAGAAAATATTGTGACTGATTTGAAAGGGAGCTGAACTGAGCCCTTAATCTGGATTTACACCAGATGGAATTTTGATGAAAATTTCTGAATTTTGAAAAAATGTCAACCAGCTATATTTGGGTGAAGTAATATCTTTTACTGGACCAACTTCTGTTGATAAGAGACAAGCTCTTGAAGTTACCCAGAACTCTTTTTTCAGGTCTAGGAAACATACTCAGGCTGGGTCTACACTGACGGCGGCAAATTCGCTGCTGTCACATCGATTGCTCTGGATCGACTGAGCGGTCTGTATAGACGCGCTCAGTCGATCCAGGAAGCGACGTAGGAAAACCACCCCCATAAGCGGAGTAGCACCGCATCGAAGGGAGCGCTGTTCCCTTCGACACAGCACAGTATGGACGCCGCACAGTGGAGACGCTGCAAAGTCAACGGGAGATACGCAAGTGATTTACATCACTTGCGTACCTCCTGTCGACGGCCGCCGAATCGCCAAGGTAAGTGTAGACCAGGCCTCAGAGTTGTCACAGCTAAATACAAGATGGAACAGTTTGTTTACCATAAATAGCTAACACTTATTTCAAGGGACCAGTGCTACTGTTGATCACAGTCCTATATTACAGTTCACACCATACACTAGTGGACACGTAGTAAAACAAATAATAGTGATTTATAATATATCAACTTCCAGAGCAATATCTGAACCTAAACTTGAAATTTAGGGATTTCTGAGTTCCTATTTCAGGTTTTAATTAGAGCTGTCAATACGCTATATTTAGAAACATTTTTTTGGATATAATTTGGAGGGGTGGAGTGGGAATAGGGAGGTATTATAGTTAAGGAACAGGATGAAATCAAGAAACCTTAGTTCTATTCCTAATCTTTGTGCCTCAGTTTCTCTATCTATAAAATTGCCATAATAAGGATTACCTACCTGACTAGGTATTATGTCACTCATATGATAAATTAGATCTTGTCATGTATCATCAAATCCTGATATTGAGATTCCTGGATTGGACTGCGTGATGTCTGCTACAAAAGTGCTCAGTGGTCTTTGGTATGAAAACAGATTTTGGTCTTTGGTATGAAAACAGGATTTTAAAGTGGCTTCTTGCTTCTGCTGTTCAGATCTCAGCGGAAATCATAATCTCCTGTTTGTGATACCACAACTAGTGACTGGCAGCAAGGTGATATTATAAATGGAGGGTTAAGACTTTGACTAGGAGGAGAATCATCAGCATTAACTATTCTCCTTGCTTCATATTAATTATTAAATAATGAGGGAACAAAGTTGAAAATGCTTCTAAGCAGAGTATTTGCAAAGGTTCCAGCTACTGCTTTAAGAGGCAGACCATGAACTACACTCTGGAGATAACATGGTTAGCAGAGCCATGTAAAACTTTCACTACGAAACCTGAGACCACACAAAATGTGGCTGGCCTTTGGTTTCATTACAAACATGAAACTCAGCCTAGGCTCATCAAAAGGTTCACAAACTAGGGCTGATCAAAGGTTTCATGTTGAAACAATGTGAAACTCACAATTTCATATGGTTTTGATGAGAATTTTTTTTCATGCAACTTTGCTCTTTCAACTCGATTTTGCTTTGAGTTTGGGGTTCATTTGAACATGACACATAAAGGGTGCAAACCCACAGGAAACTAAACCACGGAGTGGAGTGCGATCCTAGTGATCAGATCCTCACCGTGAGAGTCAGCCACCTGCCTTTGGAACCATTGACACCACAAAGTCAGCCATGTCAGGGAACTTGGTCAGAAAATGCTAGTCTGTAAAAACATTTAAGACATAGTTCCAGCTTGCAGTATGGATAAGGACATATAACCTGTTCCTAAAAAGACAACCACAAAGGTGGACCTCCTGTGCCCATACAGATCCCCCCAATGGTTTCAATGGGTGTTCCCCTGTGTCGGTCTCTTTGAAGGGCTGCAGTCATGGTTGATTTTGTAGTGTAGACAGGCTCTTACTATACTTATTTGAGGGGATTAATTCCCTAGAAACCCGAGGGATACTTTATTAGCTTTTCTTCATTGCTCTACATCTCAGCTCTCTGAGACACTATTTTTTTCTCAACTTGTGAGTATGGCTCACTGGTGAACGAATTAAGTGTCTTGCCCCCTGGGTTAAGAAACACTGGTCTAAAACACAAGGAACTCAAGTGACTTGTGCAAGGTCACACAAGTTGCTAGTGGCTCGGATAATAATAACACCCAAGCTTAGCCAGATCCTAGTCTGTTTTGCTAACTGCTAGACCGCACTGCCTTGATAGCTGGTTTGAGTCTATACTGTCACACCAGAGTTAAGTGTGCAGATCTACAGATCTGAATGTGCAAACTGTCTGATTAAAAAAAAAGTACAATTTTTAATGTGTATGGAGGAATTTGAATCTTTTTAATAGCAGAACTCAGAGAATTAGCTGGGGGTTTCCACTGCTGTAGTTTACTGTACACTAAAGTCCTTCGGCATTATTTTGTGGCTGCTTTTGCCCTGAAATGCAACCTCTGATCCGCTGTAACAATGTTAGCAACCAGATTTGTTCCAAAAGGTAGATTTAAAACAAAAAGGAAGGAGACAAATTACAATTCTGGTGTTTAGTTCACAGATCAAGACTCTAGATATTTTGGAGTAAGATTTTCTCTCTGATGATAGTTAATTGTCTGGTGAGAATTCCAATTTACAAAAGCACTGAAATAAAATGGCAGCAATCTACTACTCAGCTGTAGGTCATTTTGCAGCATGGAACTCATTTTTTAACTTACATTGGATTAGCCTTGTTCTATTGCTGTAATTGACAGCAGCAAGGCTGAATGATGAAACTGAGGTTATACAGAACATCAATTATGCCCAAGTGGTATACCTACCACACCCACTTCCACATCATTTCCAGATCTGTATGCTACTATTTTTTATTTTTGTCTCTCTCATTTAGGGTCTTTACCATACGTTTTTAAAAGGCCTGTGTGTTCTACATCTGGAACCCTGTAAATCTGAGAATCAAAAAAACCTCTCTGTAACAGAAGCATGCTCAAAGGACAAAGGAAACTTGTTTTAAAGGGACACAGTACATAGCTGAGGTCTTAACTGAAGTTTTTTTAAAAGTAAAAAATGTTCTACAAAACAAATGTTTTCAGGATTTTTTTAAAAATCCATGCAAATGTTTTATTTGGTTGGGATTTAAATATTTCCTTGCAGTATTTGCAGCCCCAAAATGATGGTTTTGTGATAAAACAATTCCCAAAAATGAAACTGACTATTTTGTGTTCACTATCTAAGATAATTTAAAAGCAAAAAGGAAACTAACATATAAATGATGAAGGGCTAGAAAATTTCTAAGTCTTTTCAGTTTTTACTAAACTAAGGTGTCACAAAGAGTCATTTATTCTTAATACACATTGCTAAACCTAACTGTAACCCTTTAATTTGTTGCCTGCTTTTTGGTACTGTTTTAGCCTATAAAGGAAATTGAGCTGGGACTTTTTGAAGATATACTCCTTCATCAAGCAATTCAACCTCTAATTGACAGGATTTAGGAAGAAACATCTCTGAAGTGTTGGTTATTTCATAATTGTCCACGATGAGGTTTCTTGCGCCTTCTTCTGAAGCATCTGGCACTGGCCATTGTCAAAAAATAGATATACTAGACTAGGTGGATGACTCATCTGATCCAGTACTGGCAATTCCTACACTTTTGTGTTGCTCCTGTTATAAACTATAACACGATTTGTACCGTCAGCCCCAAATTCCAGTTTTTTTCCATTTAACAGATTTGTGGCAAAATGAAAAGTGACCTGTGAAGCTGGAAACAATTTAATTTAATCTTTTTATTAAAACAGATTTTTACAAGTGCTCAGCATTGGCCTAACTCTGCTCCCACTGAAGTCTCTGGGAGTTTTACCTTTGAATTCAACACAGAAGGGCAGATTTTCAAAGGTACTGAGGTGTCTAAAGATGCAAATAGGCGCCTAATGGGATTTTAAAACGTGCCTCAGCAGGTTAGGTGCCCAACTCCACTGGGATTTTGAAAATTCCATTAGGCACCTATCTGCATCTTTAGGTGTCCAAGTACCTTTGAAAATCTGACCCTGAAAGCACTTTCTGAAAATCCCACCCATAAATGTTAGAGGGTAAACAAAGCAGAGTAACAACCACATTCTGAGTGCTGGAGAGTTCAAATATTTTTTACATTATATTTTCTTTTTTTCTACACTCATGAAAGATGCAACCCGCTTTAAAGTTATAAAGCACTCAGATACCATAGTGATATGCATGACATAAATATCTAAATAGATTACAAAGATACCAAAAATCACTCCTAAGGGTGGTGTTTTAACAGGAATATACAATTTTATTTTATTTAGGACTACAGTGTCATATTTAGACATTACTGTGCTCCTTTAAATCATCCAGTTCACCTCTAGGTATAACTACCTTAAAGCAACTGCATCACTGAAAAGCTCACCTGCTTTGCCAGGCTAAAGAGAAAACCAGACCTCAAAGCTGCCTGAGATGTGAAGGTAGCAGTTATACCTCTGCTATTTTCTTCAGAACATCTGTAAAGCTACTTCACCTCTGCTTTTTAACTGACTGCGTTTTATCTTGGTTCCCAAGAGAACCACACTAAAGGGGCATGGTTTCATACATGTGCCTTCATAGAAGGCACTGTTCATATACAAAGGCAGCCATCTTTTTGCAATATAACCAACCATCTTTTATGCACAAAGTTCCTGTGTAAGACCTTGAAGAGTCACACTTAAGCTTCTCACAAGATAAATCCTTGTTTACAGTATTGTGAAGATTCCAGTAACACAGATAAATCTGATAATACATTGTATTAAATAGGAATGATCTTATCATCACAGCTATGCCATACACCTTTTTTTTTATGATTGCCCTGTTTCAGGCAGTCACAGCTCATTTTTCTTAGCTGTTAAGTTCTTGGGCCACAGACTATGTCATCTTATATGTTGGAACAACAACTAGCTCGAAAGGGTCTTGATCATGAATGGGGCCTTTGCATGCTACTGGAATACAAATAATAATAAAATAAGAATATTTGTAAGCACCAAATATGTTGGATTTAAGAGATGGAACAGGCATTGGTACATAGAATAGATAGTGCCACATTCAATATGCTAAGAATAAATATATTCTGGGCTTTATCCTAATTCCAGTGAAATTAATGGGAATTTTGCTACTGACTTCAATGGGAGTAGAAGGCAGCTCTCTACATAAAGTGAAGAAAATAAGAAAAACACCCACAAGTACTAGAATAAGCTGGAAGGACTCCAAATACACACGCATGCACGTGCTATTTGTCAAGCTATCATGTTTGGCTAAAATAATCCTCTCAAATGTTGAGACTTCTCTAAGGATATTAAGCCATCATGCCAGGCCAAAAGAAGGTATATTGCACATCCAGTTTTGTTGTAATGTGCGTTTGTGCAGAGAAATAATTGTGTTAGAAACCAGATGACAGTGTCTGTTATCAGTTATCAGTGTTTAAGGAATGCGTAATTCTGATTGGAGACAATCAGGCTAACTGTTTCCGAAATTCTTTTCACATCAGAATAATGATCATGTGCGAAGAAGTCATTTTTACATCTGCAGTATCTTGAGTCTTGAGCTAAACACACAAAGGGAGCTTGGAAGAGGCTTAATCTCAGTTCTGAAGCATCTTCAGATGAATCATGAGGAGTGAATGGAGGTCATTTTGGACAACCCACTCTCTTTTTAATTAGTGCTTATGAATGAGCTCTACATGTGAATTCATGAACTGTTGACTATCCCAGGTCAACTTTCAAGGATAAAGTGCGTTCTGCAAGTCATTTTGTTACCAGGAAAGGTGAATCAATTTATATTTGGCTGTGATTAGCACTCTCACAAGCTGTTACATTTTTTTTTTTTAACCTTTAGCCAAGCTGGACCCAAAAAGATGTGAAATTCTTTCAAGTCTGTGAAAGCATCACTGAAAAATCAGCTCCCTGTCTGATCCTTTCAAACAAAAGGCCTAGTCATTGGTTAGTAGCAGAGAGAAGTAAACACAGGATCAGAAGCCAGGGGATGGGAATAGCACTCTGGAAAATAAGTCCCCTTGCCAGTAGGCAAAGAGAGAAGCTCCTTCTACACTAGAGAATCACACCATTAAAAACTTCCAGTGATGTGACAAACACTGCAAAGTTGCCACTGTGCAGTGTGCCCACACGAACCATGGTTTTTGGGGTACACTGATGCACAGCGCTCCATGCAAAGTCTGCAGTGACAGTACAACATGGGTTCCTAGCCTACCGTTCCCAACACAGCTATCTGGAGAAGGTGCACAGCAGGTGAATAGGTGGTAACAGTATAATGAACACATTTCTACAGCACAATAAATGCTGCCATAATATTACAGCCTGTATCTGGAAATATTGAATGGCAATTAACAGCACAGTAATGATTATGTACTGTACTACATATGCCTTTATTGTAACTGTGATGACTATCTATCATTTCATTTCCAGTTCTTTGGTGTTTGGCTGCTAATCCAAACAGTTTAATGCAATGTTTGGTTATAGTTGGCTACACCCCCACACTCTTTCATGTGGTCAGATGGCCAGGATACGCCTCCTCCTGGCACTGTGGAATCTAATTGGACAAGCACCCCCACAGGCAGGCAGCTCTGCTAGAGGATGTTCGTTCACTATTCTATACTCTTCTGTGCAAATGTGCAGAAAATTTTCCTTTGAAGTTCTGCTGTTTTCCATGTCTTGCTGTTTTCAAAATGCACTAACGATTCTTTTCTCTCTTGTGTTTGCTCCGTAAGAGCCAAAGGTGGGCATCCTGGGTGCCAAGAATCTCCACATGGACTGAGTTTCCACTCCCTTTGCCACATTTGTGGCAGTGGTCTCCTCTGGGATCACACAACACAGCCAGGAGCACAAAGGGAGACACACTGTGGCTGGAAAGCAACCAGATGGTAAAGTAAACATTTTATGGGATGGGGGGAGTGTTTGGTAGATTGGTGATTCAATGTATAATTTGCTGTTATTGTGCTAAATTTCCCTCTTTTGTTTTCTCTGGCATCTAGGACCTTCTATACATTAGTAGTTTTCTTACGATCGTCCTGTGTGGCACTAATGCAGCACAGCTCCACTGGTGATTGCAGTGGTGAGTGTGTTAATGTAGGCTGGCTGCTGCAGTTTTAACCACTGTGTCTGTCATTCTAAAAGTTAAAGAATATTCTGGGCTGGTGCCTACACACAAATATTATCATGTCACAACACAGCTAAGGCATGAGGCCAAGTCTCTTTAGATTTAGCCACCCCTCAAGTCTGCTAGCCCAGGTGCCCTGGAAAGGCTGTATAAGGTCACCAGTGGCTACCATCTTGTCTCTCATTAGGTAAAATTAATTTCACCACTCTTTTTAAAAAGCTGCCTGTGGTTATAAGAGTTATCTGTCTTGCATTCTTTCACACTATTGACATCTGACAGATGATGGTAGCAATAATTGTTTCAATTTAGAAAACCTTTTGCCTTCACACCTACAAAATGTAAATGAATTAATTAATGTGAAATTTGTAAAAACATCCTCCAAATGTGACACAGGCCCAAACTAATGGTGACATCCTGTCCTTACACATCTGTCCCTGTTATTGTTTGTCATCCTGTAGATGTGCTGTGTCTAAAATTAGCCTGTAAACTCTTCAAGGCAGGGCCCAGCCCTTGTCTCTGCATATGTACCTCCAAGGCACCTACCACAAATTTGGATGCTGTCCAAGTAATACATAAACAAACATTTCTGTGAATGCTGCACTTTAAATATCTTTATCAGGAGTTAAAATGAAAAACAAGAGATAAAATGATAGAAAAGGCATCTGAGCTCTCCTTTTGTCTAAGAAGATTTTATTCATTATTACTATTACTACAATGAATTTTAAAATTTCAGCTAAGATTTTTTTTAAAGCACCTCTCACTATACATACAACACAGAAAGCATGATTTCATCTTTAGCATGATTTCTGGTTATATGATGGTATGGTTTTGTCTGGATATATCCTCCTTCCTTATTAGTGACAATAATGTTCAGCATTTATATAGGGCCAAATCCTAAAGTGCTTATTCAGTGCTTACTCAGGCAACACTCTAATTGAAGTTAATAGGAGCTTCCCCTGAGTAAGGACATCAGGATTTAGCCCATGGTGTTTTTCCTGTTCAAAAGCCCTGTACAAACATTGACTAATTAATGATGACAATAGCCTTGTGATGTAGGTGCATATTACTCTCCCCATTTTATAGACAGAGAAGCTGAGACACAGAGAAAATTAAATTACTTGCTCAAGGTCACACAGGATGCGGGGAGCAGAGCTGGAAATAGAATGAGGACCTCCTAATAATCCAGTCTGTGCTTTAGCTACTAAATAATGCTTCTCTTTGTAAAATGCAGGAGAGATTACTTTCCTCCCATCCCTCAGAAAAAAAAAACCCTCTACACAACAATAAATATTGGTATACACAGGATGCAACACTTTTAAATTGTGCCAAACCCCATCTGCACTAGTGCTTAAGATGTGTTAGTTAAAACGTATTAGGGCTAACATTTTTAAACATGACCTATTTTCTGCATCTAGACAAATCCTAGGGGACAATGTCACTTTTAAGTAACCTCTTTTGCAATGCATTTATGCTAAAACAAGTTCTTGCAACCTATGATCACGCCATTCCTGGTCTAGACCCTAAACTCTACTTCATGGATGAAGTCTTGCCTCTACTGAAGTCAGTGGAGCCAGTATTTCACCCCAGATGTTTAACAAACCCGAATATATGCAGAATTATCCTCCTCCCAAAAAGTATCCACTTGAGTATTCACCAACACATCTCTAAACAAAATGTTTTACATTGAAATAGGAATTACTACGTATTAGCCACGTTGTAACAGGTTTTGATATTAGGTCCTATGATTTCTAAAGAATTTTTAGCAGGTGGTGATGGTATGATTAGGTCTAAGAGAGAAATTATCAGTGCTTCCTTTTGCAGTTAAGTCTGGTGCTACTGCCAGAATTTTGGAAAGGAATACACTGCTGGGAAAATGAATTGAGACTATGTATGTCTGCTATATGGTCCAGATTAGCATTCTGCTTACATGTCCAATTTGTTTCAATATTAAATCTGATACAAAATTGCTATAATTTAACTTGTGACATATGAGTCATAAGTATTTCATGGAAAACAACTTTACTGTGTGGTACATTACACCCCATGCACATCTCTTAAACTAGCTATCCCTGATTTTTCTTAACCCAGATTTCCCAAATACATCAGTGAGATCCAGTGATCATTTGTTTTTTCTTAAATTTAATTTACATATTGGTTGTTATCTGAACTTGCCTTCTTGTTGTTCTCAGCCTCTACATCCTAATCTGCGTTGGCTACAATGACATCTGCTGGTAAGTATAAAGCCACACAATTGTACCAACAATTTCTATCCACTGAAGCCAGAAGAACTGGATAAGGATTCTTGTAATTCTGTTTCAAAACAGCACAGTACAGATCCATAGGATAGTTCTCACAACCAAAAAAGTTACAACTGAGAACTAAAGTTCAAAAAAACTATTCCACCCCCAAGTATGCTGCAGAACACAATGATACACTGAAACCCTTTGACAGTGGTGTCTTTAAAACGTCTATTTCATTTTTTTTAAAAGGGTATGTGTCTCACGATAATGGAGGAGTCAATACTGGCAAAATCATAATTTACTAGACCACTGCAAATTCCCTTGTAGAGAGATGCATTTCCAATGGCCGATAACCTCATCTAGGTCTCTGGCTGCCTACGGAGCAAATCCTTTGGCGTAGGACTACTATAGAAGAGCAACTAGACGCACAGCTCCTTTAACTTTTGATTCTTAGGCATCTGAATCCACAAACCAGAGCAATACAAATTTTTCCCTCCACCTGGGGAGGTGCTAGTGCAGATCCCCCGGCACCAATACGGAGTTACACTGAGGTCTTCATTGGAGGAACTCTGGATACAATTTTCAAAAGTACCTCCCTGACTTAGCAGACTCAGGCTTTATCTACATGAATATTCAGTTTGCAGCAAACTGGGATGTGAAACCCATTCCAAAGAGGACTAGATTGAAGTACATTAACAAAACTATCAATACACGTCAGAAGGGTGCACATGGACAGTTAGTGCATAGCAGGCTAGTGCAGGGTTGATTCAAACCCCAGCTTGCCGCAAACTACATTTTTTTGTGTAGAGAAGCCCGAAGTCCTGTTTTCAAAAGTGAATTAGGCCCTTAGGGCCAGAGTTTTAATGGTATTTAGGATTTTCAAAAGTGCCTAGGCTTACAGAAATCAATGGGCGTTAAGTACCTGGGCACTTCTGAAAACCCCACTAGGTACATAAAAGCCTTTACAAATCTGCTCCAAGGGATATATATATTTCTGCTAGTACTTAAGTGTCAACTGAAAATTCACTTTCCATCAGCATTCATGCTAGCAAAACTTTATGGCACAAATGTTTAAGGAAAACGAAAGGCTATTAACAGAGCTGAAGCTGATTCATTTAAAAAACTGAATGAATATTGTAGTTGCCAACTTGCCAAGAAATTTCATTCTCTAAAGAAACCAGTCGTTTGGGATCCACAAAAGGGTCATGTTTGCCAGCCTCTTGCTATGAACAGCTGAGAGGCAGCTGTTTGTGCTGCTGCAACAGGGTTCTGAGACATATGTTGTGACACCAGTTATCTATGATGAACTTTAAAAGCCCATGATTGTCCAGGAAAAACCCAGACAGTTTGTACCTATGGATTAAACATGGGAAACCTTTTGCAGCATTCACTGTCACTAGGTATTTTTCTTAGTGAGATTGAAAGGGAAGACATTCTAAGATTCTACAAAATTGTTAAAAAATTTTTAATCCAGACTTGAGTGTAAAGTGAGGGGAATTGAGTCTGATATCCCAACAACCCACCATAATCTCATTGGGGTACAACAGAGAAATATTTCCCATTGCCACATATTGTCTCTAAAACCCTTAAATAAGACACTGCTTGTCTCCTTCTGTGATACTGCAGAAAATTAGATCAACAAAGTCTGGCGCTAACAGCCTCCAGATTTTAATGTGAAGGGTTGCAGGCAAGGTTCTCTCAGAAAAGGCCCCTCAAATACGGAATTCAGTCCTCCAACCAGGGTGACAGAGCCAAGGTCTGTTGATTTTCAGGGCCTGCTGAGACAGTAAGTGGCGTCAGTGGGTGCGATCAGGGCAGATATTGGATTAGTGGGTGGAGAAGGGTTGCTAATTTTACGATTTAAAAAAATATATATATGTACATGTATCTTGAACTTCAAAGAGGGGCATTTTTAAAATGTAAATAAATAAATGAAATGGCAGCGAGCACACCTAGTATTTTCACACCGAGGCAGGAACTGGGATTAAAGTTAGTTATTTTCAAGATGTATCCTGATGCTTCATCACTTACTACTTTACGAATTAGGATGCATCCAGAAGACATGTATTAATAGATTGTGTGTGTCTATGCCATGACTGGAACACTTCAGTGTGTGACTTCGGCATGCAAAAAGACCAACCGCAAGATCAGTTAATCAAACCAGCATTTCTCAACCTACATCTTCCAGCAGTTATTAAAAGATTCAGGGCCCAGACAAGACTATGATGATGGAGACAAATTTATCTGCCTCATCAGTGGTATACAGCCTTAAGAGCACAAAGGGCCTCATAGGCAACTTGCCAGGAGCCTGTGGCCGCATCTAGTTTGCATATAAATTTAAAGAGGAATTTTAATAAGCATTAAATGCATCTGATTTTTTTATTTATAGATTACAGTAGGTGTATACAGCATTTCACAAAGCATATCGAAAGAAAAATAGAGTTGGAAGCCTGAAGGGGAAGGAGTATCAATGGGAAAACTATCACTGTTTTTCAGAACTAAATTCTTGATGTCTGGCTTTTTCACTCCGTTGTCCACATGCATAATGGAATGCAGATTTGAACCTGTCAGATGTCTTCAATCTTTTGATATGCTTAATGTCAAATCATAAAAGATGTGCCCTAAAATGTAAGCACCTATTCTGTCATTCAACAACTATTTTTAGAAATAAGATGAAAGTTTCATGAAGACAAACATTTCGGAGTGAATTGGAGCACTGCAAGTTATTCAATTATTGGTGATCTTTGGCCTTAAGTTTCTTTGGGGTCATCTGAAAATAGGACTACAAACTTTGAACCCTGTTTTGTTCTTCTGAAAATATCTGAACTGTTGAGCAAATGAGGCCTGAAACTATTTTATTCATGCAGAATAGGGGCAGCTACCAAACTCACGTATCTTGAACATTTGTTGGCAAGCTAGGAAGTGGGAAAGGTCATTCTGTTGCATATGTACACATTCGTGAAAAAAGCATCAATTTGTTTGCAAGCAAGTTCAGAAAACAGCTGATTCTTGCACAGGAGTTGAAGACTGAACTACTTTTAAGGTGCAAGATCACAACAGCAAACTGCAGTCTTTAGAGCTATCAATGAATCCTGCACCTGCTCTGTTAAAATGCCTTGATTTCTGCTGGAGGTCAATAGGACTGACTAAAACCTTCCCTCTGCTGCACTATTCAATCTCAAAGCAGTACGTCAGATCACCGTATTCACTTTTGCAAAAGACTCTGGTCAAGTGGCTTAATGAAGTTCACTGTAGTGATGACAATAGGCATTTGTTAATGAAACCTAGATTTTTTTCCAAGAAAGGCTTTTGTGGTAGATGCTGAAATGGCACCATAGTTTCCTTCATAAATACCCAAGCAAATTCAGACAATGAAAAGGAAAATCCTGCTGCTTTGTACTCTAACCATAGTACTGCACCCTCTTGTAAT
Organism: Mesoclemmys tuberculata; assembly: GCA_007922155.1. Lineage (NCBI taxonomy): Eukaryota > Metazoa > Chordata > Testudines > Chelidae > Mesoclemmys > Mesoclemmys tuberculata. The sequence continues at coordinate 21,476,927 of ML675615.1, read as the reverse complement.
GCCAAGAAGTTTAGACAGACCCATATCCAGAAAATGCACCTTACAGCAGAGCAGATCCTTGGGAAGGTCACATACTCTCATTTGAGCTTGAATTGAAGCTAGACCCACTTTAAGAGGGTTTGCAGGCAAAGGAATCCATATGCAGAAATATACTCAGCCAGTGTCTATTGCAACTGCTGTGGTATCTCATGAGGAAAGAAGCTGTCTCTAATGTAGTCAGGACCCAAATCATTTATGCCTTTATACTGTATGTCAAAACCAACAACCTAAATTTCATCCCAAAATCAATTATGTCAACTGTGGAGAATCTTGTTTCCTGCATTAAATACTTTTCAACAAGCAGGCAGTCATAATCTGCACCATGTACAATTTCCAAATGCTCTCAAGTTATAGTCCTATGTTGAGCACATTGCAATAATCCACTCTGGAGGCTACAAAGGCATGGATCACTATGGTAAATTCCACATCCGAGAGAGCAAGTAACAAAACTGTGGCCATCTGAAAATTTATGGACTCTTTCCACTGCTGATAATTGAACGTCCAGAAGCAACTGAAGTGAACGGTTCCATGATTTATTGGCAATCCCCTAAGCTAATGAAAAGCATGTTTGTGTGTGTGAAAGTGAGAGGTTGTACACATGAATACATTTCACATAAGGCTGATACATTAATATGTGAAATTCACCGCCCATTTTGAACTTTATAGACTGTAAGTATCCAACTCTCAAGTTAGCCCAAAAAGAACCAGAAATGAATGCAGTTCTGAATACTGGGGGAAATTATCTTACCCATATGTCTCAGACACAGTCATATAATGAATCCAGATGTCCTCTGCACTGTGTCTGCTGGGTTTCCCTCTCTTCTGATGCAGATTGAATCTCTGTTATCAAACCAGAAACTTACAATCTCAAATGAATCTTCTTAGACCTGGTCAGTCATAATTTTCTCCCTGACATTTTAAGTAACAGATATTTTAGAATGAATAATATTTAGGTTTATGTTCTGCCCATCACCTTCACTGCAATTCTGCTGCTAAGAGGGGCACAAAGGAGGCCTTCCGCCTCTTTGAACGTTGGTGTTCTCCTCCATGGGGTGTGATCCATTGTAGTGTGGAAGGCATCTGCAGGTGGAGCAGGTGGGTTGGGAGGTACATGACGTGGGCCAGTGTATACCTACTAACTGGTGTAGAAGAGCCACACGTCATTCCCACGCTGGGAAATGTACTGCCATAGGGATGCTAAGCTCAAGTATATTGTATAAGCCTTGTAGTCAGGGAGATGCAAGGACTGCATTTATGCTTCATCTCTGAGCAAGGATGTGGACAAGTTGGAGAGAGTCCAGCGGAGGGCAACAAAAATGATTAGGAGGCTGGAGCACAAGACTTATGAAGAGAGTCTAAGGGAACTAGGCTTGTTTAGTCTGCAAAAGACAAGAATGAGGGGGGGGATTAGATAGCAGATTTAACTATCTGAAAGGGTTCCAGGAAGGATGGAGCTAGGCTATTTTCAATGGTAGCAGATGACAGAACAAGGAGCAATGATCTCAAGTTGTAGTGCGGGAGGTCTAGGTTGGATATTAGGAAAAGGTTTTTCACTAGGAGGGTGGTGAAGCACTGGAACAGGTTACCTAGGGAGGTGGTGGAATCTCCATCTTTAGAGGATTTTAAGCTGCGGCTTGACAAAGCCCTGGCTGGGATGATTGAGCTGAGGTTAGTCCTGCTTTGAGCAGGGCGTGGACTAGATGACCTCCTGAGGTCCCTTCCAACTCTAATCTTCTATGATTCTAAGAGCCTGCACATTTAATAGTTTAGTCTTCTGAGTGCTATAATACTTTGGTCTAATCCTGGGTGTGGGCTTAGTACGGATGTGGCTATGGCTGGGTGATATTTAGTGGCCTGGGATATACAGAAGGTCCGACTGGATGATCTAGGGTTCCTTTCTGGCCTTAAACTCTACAGCTCAAAATAGAAGACTTAAGCCTTGTCTGTACACTGATTTTGTACCAATATAACTATTTTGGTCAGGGGTGTGATATTTTCGTTTTTACTAATATAGTTATATGGGTACAACCCCCTAGTGTGGTATAAAAATGCTTATATCGGTATACTCCCCTTATACAGGTATCGCTATGGCAACAAGCAATACTTGTATAAGCTCTTTTATACTGGCGTAACTGTGTCCACACTAGGGAGATTATACCACTTTTCTAATACTTTTTTCTGTAGACAAGGCCTTAGGTGTTCTAATGTATTTAATTTCTCAGGTGATATAAGATACATTTTCCTTACAAACTCTGTAAAGATGACACAAATTCTTATTCCTTAGCAATAACTGCTTCACAAGCTAAAATGGTATTAGGAAATTACCTTAGAGGAACTATGTGTGTGTTTGGGGGATTAATTTTAGTTCCATGCCTAAAGTTACTTACTGTTTGATAGTGGTCTCCTCTCACTGCAATTTATTTGTAGCATAGCTCAGGTGAAAAACACCATGTCTCTATTTTCCATGGTAAACCACAATGAGTTTAAATTCACATCACTGTATTTGCAAACAAACAGCTCCTGCATACAGAGAAATCCTAGTTTCATTTCATACCTAACCCCTGAATTATTTTGTGTGAGAGCACTTTCAAAAACAAGAAAGTTAAATTCTTAACCACAAGCAAAAAAAAAAAAAAAAACCCCTCACAGCTGGCCCCACTATGTCCTGTGTAGCACCAGCAAAACTAGAGCTCGAATTTTGGTTTCCATGCCATGGTGTTTTTCTGGGCCAACACCTGGTCTGTCTGGGTTGGTTAAGCCTGGATTCTGAGTACAGCTACCAATTCACTCTCAGACTCCTTTCCCCCTGTGTCCATCTGAGGTGGAATGCAGCAGTACTTTCAGGTACTAAGGTAATGAATACTGATCCTCTTGTCCCCTGAATGACCTGTACCTACACACTGCTGGCTTGGCGTCTAAATAATCACTCCCATTCACCACCCAACATGCAGCAAACAATTTGGCAGATTGGATCTTTTAGATTTTAGGGATCAGATCCTAACCCCTCAGCTCCATCCTCTTTGTGACATGATGGTGGTGGAAAGGCGGAATCCTAAATCCTATGGCTTCCTGTCTCCCTTTTATCAGGTAAATTGGCTATGGGGTGGGTAGCAGCAGAAGGGCTCTAGGGGCTCCTCTGACAGGGCAGTGGATGTTATTTCATGTCTTACATAGTCTCCTTGTCAGCAGGTGGATAAAACAGAAGCATTGGAGTGGGAGAAAGAAAATAAAGCCAGTGTGTGAGTGGCCAGATACTCTTATTTGCAATTGTTGCTAGTCTCTCCATAAAAAAGTTGCACCATTTAATCTGGCTTACCTACATTCTTTGCACATAGAGTAATCCTTCTTTAAAAGGAGTCTATGGCTGTCTCAGCAGCATCATTACTTCTCTACTACAAATGACTACTTACTGCCACAAGCAGTGAGAGAGAGACAAGGCTTCAAAATCAGACTTTGCAGCTACCACATTAGATGACGGGATTTTTTTTGTTACTTTAGTTGCCCCTAAAAGTGGGGCCACCTGAATTACCCTAGAGTCCCCCTTCCATCCCAGTACTACCTTTTTCAACCGAGGGTCCAGTGATCTGAAGGTCTGATGGATTGGTAAAATACCTGTCCTTACCATTAAGAGCCTAAACACCGCCCTGTGGAGTCCCAGTGTATAATATGCATCTTGCATGGCTCACCCATTATTCACAAGTAGAAAAGACAGGAAATACCAAAAAAAAAAAAAAAAAAGGGGGGGGGGGGGGATTCTATTCATATAAACTTGTTGATGAGATTATGAGCTCAATTGAAAAGGAAAATTACCACTTAGTTATCTTGTACAGTGGAAACGCATGTTAGGAGGAGCAAATAATGGCCTTTATTTAAAGTAGGGCTCTCCCAATTTGTTTCAAAGTGTGGACCCTCTCTTACTAGTCAGATGGTCTCCAGGACCCCATTTGTGATTGTACAGAACACCTGCCAAGCCACCTCTTTCTCCTCTCCTCTTAACGTATTGCTGAGCTTTCTTCTCTCCTGGTCTATTGGACGTTCCTTTCCCCCCCGGGGGCTGACAGCTCCAGTCTCATTCATTGGTGGCCCCAGTCCTTGAGGAGAGGTCCTATTACTGCTCCTCTTCCTAGGTACAAGAGGAGCCTCTACAAAAGTAGAGGGAGAAAGACTGTCTTCTTGTTTCCAGCTGCTTTAACAGGCTTCCACATTCTTCCTTGCAATGAACAGCCTAGAGACCTGCAGAAGCAACTGTCAGGCAGAAGAGCAAAGATGATGTGATCTGCCCGCTCTTGGACCACCAATTAGTACTCTGGATATCACCAGTGGTTCATAGACCACAGTTTGGGAACCACTGGATTAATCAGTAAATGCAGAAGCAACTAATGTTCTCCCTACTGAATGTTCACAGAAAACAACATATCTCAGCTGAAGAGTGCCAGCGGTAGATGTATTACAATGCCAGTAACATTAAATGCAACATGACGTTGTGCAATGAACATTCTGAGCATACATCCTAGAATCATTTTTGTTGCAAGTGGCTGTTATAATCTTCCATGTATCTACTTAAAGACAAACCTTGGTTGGCTTATCATAGGCCTTTCCATAAGGATGTTCATGAACACACATACTAAACCTGTGCTATGGTACAACAAAGTACATGAATGGTCTTCAACTGTATAGAGTACAGCAGTTTTTACAAGGCAAAGTTATAAAAAAGTAACTTTATAGATGAATTTCTGAAAGAAAGTGATTTCATTCTTTAAAATTTCCTTTGAGCTCAGGTGGAGATTATGAATCTCACCATTTAATGTGGGTTCATTTCCAAATAGTTAGCACATTTCATATTTAAAGTGTGGCTCTGCTAAGTGGCTGTACAAAAATAGCCATGAGGCTATAGTGTCTCTCAGTGACTTCAACAGCTATTTGCCAAGTTTACAAATAAAATGATAATTTTTCTACATGCCAATCCCTCAAACTTGCCCTGGGATCTGAAAGCCAAGCTGAGTTCTTTCCTCCTTGCACATTACCACCAGTTCTAAAGATTATACAGGTGAAATTCTACTCTGCCACACTGTCTGGCCCAATCATCTTCAAATTATGCCCCAGTTTTACCCTGTCCAACCCAGCTACTTTGCATTTTAAATCCAACCTGGAAAACTCATAGGATTTGCAATGGTCCATAGAGTCATTTGTAAGCGTATCAGTTTGAATCTAGTCCAAATCAGTAGTGACTGAAAGTTGTTTTCATCTTAGAGCTGTTTGGTGATCTTTGAAAAATGAATCCAGCTTCCAGTAACACTCCACAAAAACCCAACACCAAAGTTGTCTCAACAGAGAGGCAAAAGATTGAATGGACACGAAATTAACTATCTTCCCATCCCTATGTGGAAAATAAGGTTTCAGTCCACAGGGCTCTTAATCCTGCCCCTTTCTATAGCTTTAGCAATAACTCTAAACACATCTTCACCATTGCACAGAAACTGTATAGTTTAGAACAATTAGCAAAGAATGATCATATCCATATGAAAATCCAGGGAAGGTTTAGGGAGAATGAATATTATCTGAGTTAGAATCTGACTAGAACATTCAGATTTACAGGCCATGTTTTACAGACAGCAGTATGCATACAACATATTCTACAGAATAGTGTCTTTGGGTACCACTACAAGCCATTGTAAGGAGACAGCTAATCTGTGCTTTGGAAACCAAACTGGTGATTAAATAAGTAAGTGCAAAGGCCTGTATTATCATGATCACCATCAATAAACGTACTACCACACCCACATTTGGAACATCTACCCTCACTCACCTTGCGACCAATACATATCACACTTATAGAATGTTAAAAAATACCGACCACAATGTACATTTCCAGAGAAAATGATCCTTTGTAAAATGTACACTTTGGTGGAGGAGGAGGAGGGAAAACATGGAACCAAAAATTAATGTAACTCATTTTGTTCTCCCAAAACTGGTCATCAACAAATAGATTTTGATAAAATTACATAAAGGTGCATGATAAAACTTCAGAGTTTGGTTGAGGTAAATTTCTGAAAATCTGATAGATCAGGCTACACAATCACCTATAGTCTCTGATCTTTTCTTCATTCTTTCAAGGGGTTCCAGCTCCCCCATTTGCTAGGTTATCTTATGGTGTGGGAGCCCAGGTACAAAAGTGCCAAGTGCCTTGCATTAGATAATATAGACAAAGATTGCGGAGGAGGCTGCAATTCCATCCAACAGATGTCAGCCCATCTCCTCTATAGCCATCTATGTATCTAAGTTATTGAACTGACCATCCTCTCTGTAACTTGACTGTTGAACTATTAAGTCCTCGGCTGTCTTTTCTCCTTTCAGCTCCCTCTGTACTGGTTCAATGTTCTTACTCTGGTTTTAGCACCTTGTACTTCAGCAGCAGGTAAATCAATTGTAAGATAAAATGTAAAACCTCCATTCTGACTATTGAGCTGAATATTTTAAAGCAGAAGGGAAAAAACTAGATGAGGACGATGTAGAGAATTTTAAATTATGTTTTTTGTTTTTGGTAGTCTTAGAGCACATCAGCTATTGGTCAGTGCTGAAGGCAGGATACTAGACTTTATCAAGGCAAATTCTATCTTTTTCTCTTCATAAACTGGAGCTTACAAGTTTCTGTGTTTTATAGTATACATAGACTTCATTTTCCTCATTTATTTCTTCCAGCAGCCATAGTGCACTCTTCACAATGTTACAGAATTCAGTGATTGATTAAGTAAGGAAAAAAGCATTTTAAATGTTTATGGAGGGAAAGCAGGGCGGGGGTCTCTCCAAAAGGTTTATTTTGCTAATGTAACTGGCCTACATTTTGAGCTCCAGCAGACTGCAGGCTCTTGATGAATTTGGAGAACTCGGTGTAAGTACTTCCAGCTCCTAGACCACATGAATCATCAGTTAGGATTTTCAAAATCAAAGCATTCAGGGAAAAATTATCCCCTTTGATACCATGAAAGGCCTTAAAATGTCTTCAAAACTGAAATTTAGCTTCCACCCTGGGTATTAGTTGGCTATTCAGTCTACTGGTGAAAACTCTCTCCCATGTGCTATTTTGTTAGATGTCAGTAATAGACTTGGAAGATAATTGCACTGCAGTGAAATTTACCAGGGTTTTCACCTGGATATTATTCAGACCCCAAAATGATAATGAAATCAATTTTGGCCCATATTATGCAATTTGCCTTTGTCTAAAATAGTTGTAAGATGCTAAACAACTGATCAGATGAATTCATTATCTCATGCATGTAATGTTTAACAGCAAAATCTACAGCCTTCAAGATACTGTCAGTCAAAACAATGTTGTAGCAAAGTATTAAAATATTCCAGATGCAAATCATCGTAATTATAATCTTTGTTTAACTGATCACATATAAACAGACTATGGGTAAAATATACTCCTCAATTCCATACAAAATGTTTTCTTTGGCTATATAAAATTGTATATTCCCAGTCATATCTACATCTTACATGAGGTTTGTCTCCTGGATTGAAATTCAACAATTTTTCAAATTTGACATAAATTTTAAAATAATACTAAGAGCTACAACTTTCAAAGGAGTTCCAGGTAGTTAGATGCCTGAATCATTGAAATTCAATCAGAGCTGAGCATTTAACTCCAAAGGGCTCCTATGAACATCCTAGCCAATAACACTATTAGTAGTAATTTATATTCCCTAACTTTTTACAAACAAAGTCCCCAATGATGCAAATATTTATACAAGATTGCCCATGTGCATAGAGTTACTTACATGCAGAAATGTTTGCAGGGCAAGAACCTATGTACATAGAAGACACAGAAATTTTCAAGTCACCTCTGGAGTGGAAAGTGGCAAACAACTTTTAGGGAAGCTGGAACTAGTGGCTGTTTCTGGTAAAGGACAGTGTTTCAGAACTCTACTTGTACTCACAATACCATAAGGTATTTAGGCCCAGCTTCTCAAAGGTATTTAGGTGCCCAAGTTCCATTGAAATGGGAGTTAGGCGCATACATACCTGGGAAGATAAGAGCTAGCATCCATACAGAACTGGCCAAGACCCTGAATTTTAGTAACTACTACAACAGACTAAGCTGCCTAGAACTCCAGCCTTGGCTACACTGGGGTTTTAGCCAATGGTGATATCACAGCATTGGTGCAAATCTCTCATGTAGACACCCTGCACCAGTGTAAACCATGACTTGCACCATTGCAGCTTGGATCAGAAAGCTTAGATGCATCATTCAAGAGGACTGTAAAACCTTTAGGAAAAGGTCTTACAGAATTCAACAGGGATGAAACCAACAGAGTACTATAGACATTAAATAGGATTCCATATAATTTTTATCTAAAACCCTACCGTATTTTACAGAGAACTATCGCTTTGCGCTAAAACATACTAAGCATTGTGTAGAATTTAAGAAAGAATTATGTTCTTGTATCACAGGTTGGCTGGCTCTTTAAGGGAAGATGGCTCTTAGAGCTCACCTGTGGCACAGTTAACTTCCCTCCCCAGGTGAAGAAAATGAAGATCATGTGACCCAATCAGGACTCTACCTTGTTCAGTCCACAGGCTTGAGGAGAAAGGGTAATAGCAGATGGCTATGAGGAGAGTACACGACAAGCAGGGGTTTGTGCAAGACTCCAGGTAGGATGGTTTTGGAGTGCCTGCTTGGGAAATGGGCTGAGGGGTGATATGGAAAAAAGCCTGGGAAGGGCTAAAAGCTGAGCCTGGACGATGGGTACAATAATTAAAGGAGAGAAGCTGGGCCCAGTTTGAGACTGGATCAAAGACTTTGTATTTTGTTTTGAAGTTGGACTAAGGAACTGTATTTCCCTAGAAGGGATGGGCTTTTGTTAAGGATTTAGCTGGAAGACCAAGTCACTAAAGCAGCCAAACCAGGTTTTGGAGTTTAGGGAGCATGAAAAGGGGGCAATGGAACTGAGGCAAAGCTGCTTTAGAGCCACTCAGGCCATAAGGGGTGCTTTGGAGGTGGTGACCCTGTTATACCCTGCTGCAAAAGTCTGTAATCTAGCCTAACAAATTCCTAAAAAAAGTTATCAATATTTATTAGATTCTCTAGGACTTTTCCATAACAATCCACCCTAAATAAGAGTACTGATCCTTTGAGTCTACAAGTCTATTAGTATCCCATGTGACTAATCCCATGTGGTGCAGAAATGATCAAAAAGCAGGTGGAGCTGCTGCTATAGGGGAGTAGCACACTATTGCCACAAAAATCAAAGGTAAAATATGAAGCTGAGGGTGATGTATTAGCTGTAATCCCTAATTGCTAGCAGTATGAAGGCCATATCCTTAGCTCATGTAAGTTAGTGTAGCTCTATTAACAAACTTGCAGCAGCTGAGGAGCCAGTTCTGAATCTGCAAAGGCATATATCTAAAGTACTTTCAGCTTTTGCCCTAATATTTAGTTATTTTGTGTACCTGGTAGGACTGTTTGTTTGTTCTTGATTAGATTCAGCACCTTTGTGAAGTGCTAATGTTGAAGGCAAATTGCCATAGAAGGGTTGTAAGTTATTTATCGATATACATCAGAACCTTGCTAAATTTGCATTAGTGATTGGTGACTTGGGGGCTCACCTTTTGTGAATTAGCAACATGTTAACCACACAATGTGAAAAAATCAAGGTGATTAGATTGTTGAATTAACTGTTTTCATTTCTTCTAATGAACTATGATATTTTATATTATACTAGTGAATATACTGTACTATAGACTGTAAAAATAACAACTTTGGTAATCCCTCATGTGCTATGAAATTTCTGCTGAGAAGTGGAATGACTAGGTATTTTATAATTATGGAGGTGGAGGGTTAAATGAATGAGAGTGAGGTTCTACTCAGCACATTTATATTTTGTGAACCAAGCAGTGTGGTGTTTGGGGGACAGAGATAGGTAGGAAGAAGAAATGTCTGAGATGGGTCAATGAATGGAAAAGCTAGCGATCCCCTGCTTTGGCTCTGGTTCTGTTTAGGAATACAAACCCAGACAGTGCAAACAGGGAACCCCCTGCCCTTCCACAAAGAAACACTGTCTATTCAGAGGATAAAGAAATTAAGAGAATTTTCACAGTATGCCTTTGTGTCGGGTTAACTCGGTATAATCTTGCTGATGAGCACTTGAAACAATTCATGGCCACATACACCATTGTAACCAGCTAACCACTTGCATGTGGTGTGGACAATACAAATCTCAACCTTCAGCTCCAAGAAAGGGGAAGAAAACACTAATGGAGCAGCTTCACACGCTCAATCTAATGAAGGAATCTCTTAGGACTCATGCAAGTATAACCTGCTCCATCTGTAATAGGAAGTGGGGCACATGTACACAAAACAGCACGTTACACGTTCTCTGCAGTTAAGGTAGCTTGCCTTCTGGGTCAGTTCTGAACGTATGAACGGTACAAGCAATCAGTCCACCAGGTGCAATGGCAGGGATGCTTTGTTGCACTGGCAGCACTATGGCTAGCTACAGGCTTGATCCTGTGCTCACTGACACTCATGGCAAAACTAGGCTCTAGCTCTAGCTGCACACACGCAGCACAAATCTCATTACTGTCAACCACCAAAACATTCTGTCTAGCGAGCCAAAGCAGCCATGCCACTAGCATCAGCAGTAGCAGCACGTACTGTCTTTCTAGGCCGATAACTGAATGGCAAGGCAGTCTGACTTACTCCATCCTATAAGGGGGAGCAGGATGTGCATAAATACTCTTCTTTAGTTGCATACTATAATGGCAGATATTAATTTAATATTAATACATTGCACTCTTTAATCACAGATTCCAAAACCCTTTACAGAGGTGGGTGAGCTTTGTTGTTTTGATTATGTTGAGCCAAAAGTGTGTTCATCCCAGAGACGCACAAACATGACGTGACTTGCCAATGGTCACACCACAGATCAGTGGCACAGCTGAGAACAGAGCCTATGTCTCCAGACCTGCACTCCCAGCGAGTTGCCCAGCTGTTAATTTTGCATCCAGGCTATGTCTTCACTTCCAAGATACGGCCCTTCCTGTCCATCCACGCAGCTAACAAACTCTCACCACGTTACATCTTGATACTGCAGCATCCTTTTCGCTGGCCTTGACAAATGCAATCTTGCTCTGCTCATTATCTATTCAGAATGCCACTGCAAAGATCATTTTCCTAGCCTGTCAATTTCACAATATCACCCCTCCACTGGCTCTGCTGACATAAGCTACTTGTCTTCACTTTCAAAACAATTCTCCATTTCTCTCTCATTCACTATCGAAATGTTGACTCCCATCTCTAGTAATGCCAGCCTCCATCACCCACTTGTTAAATTTTCTGAAAAGCACCTCCCATGCTACCCCTCACACTTGTGAGGAACTTCCCATGAAAGCCCCAAAGTCACCTCACTACTCTTCAAAGCTCTCCTTTGCCATGATGCCTAAAAATACTTGACTATAGTTAGGATGCTAGTGTGCCAAGACCACTGCATACATGCTGACCAATCCTGTCTCACTCTTTCCTTGTATTCCCCTCTCTGTTGTCTCTTGTCTCATACTTAGTTTGTAAGCTCTTCAGGGCAGGTTTCATCTTTTTTGTTCAGTCTTTGTACAGTGCCTAACACCATGGGGTCAGGCACTATGGTAATACAAATAATAAATCACTTACCTTTTTGATCAGCTTGCAACACCATAGCTGAATTCTTGACAGTAGAGAACAGGTATATTCCATCCTCTATCTCTAGGGCTCTCTGTTTATAACACTCTTCTTCAGTTAAGACACTCTTCTGCATTAAATAACCCTATATTGTATTATTTTTACTGTAACACCACATTATTTGTTCACTAGATTCAATGGCTGCAGAATTTGCTGTATATTCCACCTTGACTTCAAAATCAGGTTGCAGAATCCTCTCTCTCCCGCCTCTCCCCCTCCCCTTTTTTAAAAAAATCTTTCCAGCTTTATGGTTGCTACGATGACTATTGTGGTGGTGCTTAAAGGTGCCAGTTAACAGCAGGACCACTCTGTGTTCGCTGTTTGTACAAATATATTGTAAGCGTCCTTGTCCTGAAGAGCTTACAATCTCAAAAGACAAGACTTACGCAGGATACGTAATACAACCAAAGGGATCGTGCCTGTAAAGCTCCCCTGTCTCTAATCCCCCCTCCCTTTTATTTTTAAAAACAAAGCTATTCCTATCTGCCTTTCTAGCTACCCTACAGTTCCTCAATCAGCCCCTCATTAATAACTAACCTGGACTATTTCACTACTTCTTAGCCCCTGCTTTCCTTTTCCCCAAATGACCCCTCTGGCCTAGATAACTGCAATTGCTGACATTGAGTTCACCTATGAAGCATTGTGTGCAGTGTGAAAGAGAAGTAGCCTTTTCTAGCATTCATTCAATCTTGGCCCCCTATATTATGCTAATTCAAATGTCACCTATATCCAGCATCAACCTTTGTAATTAAACTCCCCACAGTCTTTGTGACTGACATACAGCAGGCCCATTACAAGTTGATAGGGACACAGAATGAAACAAATGTTACAGTATGTAGGTCTGTGTCCTAGATCACAAAAACTGATAGGCCAAGTCTACAGCATTTAAGAGTGACAGTTTCCTGTGTCCTAGCTTCATTATGTCCAGTTCGGAAGACCGCTCACCTCATCCTAAGTAGGTCATGCAAGTCTGACTATAAATGACTGTTGATCTGACATTTTAGGCTAATGTTAGGACACTTTTTGTCCTGAAATGCCTCGTGATGTGATTACCTAGATCACATTCCAGTGATCACAATTTTCTATTCAGTTGATTAAAAAAGCCTGGTAGGTCTGCATGCAATAATCAGCGAGCCAGATTCTGATCTTAATTACACTGGGTACATCCGGAGCAACTCCATTGAAACAGAAATATCAGTTTAAAAAAAAAAAAAAACTTGTTTTGTTTTCCTCAGTTTGCTTGGGTAGCTAGAAACCGTTACATATCTTTACCCATTTTAGTCTAGCTGTAACCTCACTCTCTACGCAAACTGTTTACAGACGTTTTTCCGAGGTGCACCAGGTGTGGATGCGGTTACCAACTTTGTAACTGTTTACCTCAGCCTTCTTTCTGCATCACATTGTCAGAGACTGTATATATATTTTAAAAAAATCAGATAACAATGGCAGGCTCAGCTTCTGCATACTAGACTCTCACATCCACTGGAGGACGTGGTTCATATACAGTCCTTGTAGCAAACCACACCAGCACTGGTGCAATCAAATGTCTTATCTCTCTCCCTCTCTTTACCGGGGTGAATTATTCTGAGTGTTTTTACTTTTTTTCAAAGCTAATACACAAATGACAGGATGTTGAAGGAAAATGAACTTTCATCAGCTATTATTATTAGCGCATGCACACCTCGGATGCTTTGATCTAACTGTAAATGCATGTTTACAGGAGTCTCCTGACTCCATGCTGGCTGAACTCAAACCTGATGTCTGTACTGATAGAGATGATGAACAATTAAAGTCAGATTTGCTAGCTACAACATTATTGAGCGAGAACTCTCAAGTATTTAATACACTGTACACAGTTTTCCAAATCTTTCAGAAGCAAATAGGTGCTGGCTGCAAAACGGAAGGGTGGTAAATGTGTATTGAATAAATGCTCTTTGATATTAAGTTAAAGCATGCTCAGTTTTGTTTGCAGCAGAACTGTGCTTCTTTCATTGTTTTCTGTTCAGAAAACAAAAGAAACAAATGTTTAAAGTGCCATTCCACAGGGACAATGTAAAAATTGTCCTCCTCACTCAACAATTCAGAGCCACAACAGCTGGCTTTGTGACAAAAAATAAGCTTAAAAAAGCTCTGCTAGCAATGCAGAGGCAACTCGGAGTAAGCTGGCTTCTGTTCCTTGTGCATCATCAGTGGAATCGTTCAAATTCCAATCATTTGCATACATGCAAACACAGCGAAGGCAATGGGAGGTGTTACAGATGACACTGAAGGCATAATTTGCCCTTTAGTACTTCTATTTGCTGGTGATAATGCACAAGCAAAGAACTTAGCTTGACTCTCAGATGCCAGCCCAAATTTACAGGGCTGGCAGTGAAAAATAAAAAAAAAAAAAAAAAAGTTCATCTACTGAGCATATATGATTATTTGTATGTATTAGTTATGCCAAGGGGCTCCACTATGGAGCACAGTTACACAGAGCGTGGCAATGCACAAACACACAGCAACAGATAGCCTCATCCTCAAAGAGAATACAAGCTGAATTGACAAAACAGAGCATGTGTGTTAAACAACTGGAAGAAACAGAGGTAAAGGGCTAGGAACAGGCAATTATATAGACTAGCTTCATGCACAATTAGACAATTTGAGTCCATTTTCAAAGAAGAATCACACTTTAACACATCACTGGACCAATTATCATGGAAAGAAAGTAATCCAAGCTCCTAGCCATGGAAGGCAGCATGCTGAAATAAAATTCAGTAAGCCATATAGGAGGCCAGGTTTTGAGTGAGGATCCCATTCACGACTTGCCTATATTTGAATGCACACTTACGGCATGATGTAGAAACCAGATTTTAATCCAGTTCCCTCTCCCATCACTCTATTGGCTCTGCATTGGCAGAAACTCAAAATACTCTCAGGGTGTTATGTTGAAACTTCAAAAACTCTCAACGAGCCATGTTGGCTACGGAAGGAGAAATAAGAATGGGAACAGTCACAGGAGATATGCATCTCTCAGCATTGCTGAGCAATTGTTTACATGTCTTGTTAGCCCATTTTCATTACTGGATCATCAGGGTGGACTACTTAAGCCTTCCAGCCAACTACACTGACTAGTAAGTTGTAGATCCTCTAGACATTTTGAATGTTCAACAATATACTTGAAACTCGTCTCTAGAGCTGAGATGTTGTAGTGTTAGCGTAAACCACATGCGTTTCAGGATATAGTGGTGTACGCAGGGGAGTAAACAGTGGGGAACACTATATCACTGCTTTTCCTTTGGAGTGCTTTGTATGCCTGGAGACCTGTCTTGGTCAGTGAGTGGAGACTGTGCTGGAACTATCCAGAAGTTGGGCGTGGTGAGGCCTGGGTGTGCTCAGAGGCAGTCTGAAGCTACCTGGGCAAACTGCATTGAGGGCAAAGAGCATGGCAAGTGACTGAGAAGAGGCAACTCAGCAGCTGTACCACATAAGGAAATGAGGTCTGCTGTGAGGATCCAGATGGTGCACTCGCTACCTCCCACCCCCTTCTCCTGCCCCGCCGTCCTACCTGGAATCCTCTGCTGGAGAGTACACGACACCGAGCCCCACTTGCAAAATGTACATTATCAACTCTTGTCTCCCACAAAATAGCATCACTGTGGGCCGGATCCTCCGCTGGCGTGAACTGGTGATGTAAAGTGGAGCTGCACTGTTTTATACCAGATGAGGATCTGGTCCACTGAATTCTGTGCAATAGAGCTACATACAAAATGTCTTGACCAGGAGTTGAAAGAAGCAGGAATTTGCTGCATGAAATTGAGAGATTCTTAACATGTCAGTGCAGACTATAGTTATGGGGGGGAAAGAGGTCTTTGAGTTTGTATTTGTGTATAATCTCCAGTGCCAACCACACATGAAGAAAAATTGGTTGGCAGCAACAATTAATTTCTTAACTGAAACCTGCCCTACCCAACTGTGCCCAAATGTTTTAATTTGCCTACTGCTACAACGTGCAAGGGAGCTGGCAGTAATGTAGTTGCAATTAAAACCAAAACTGGCAAAGAAACTGCAAACCTGGCAGAAGAGCTAATCTGCCTGCCATGATCACAAGATTAAATGTTTATGCATTTGCTAATTACCAATGTACTTAGCTCAGAAGGACTCATAACACAAGCGTTTGTGTGAACTACATCCATGAAACTAGCTCATGTAAGGGTCATCCATACGACTTAAGTCACCAGTGTGATTGAGGGGGACAGGGATGCAAGTGGAATGATCTCCACTAAGACCTGCATGAGGGAAAACGATTGAACTCTGTGTCAGCCCTGACTAGGCTGGAAGGGATGGAATTTGCAGTTCCATGGCTCCAGCTCCCTTAGCATTCCACATTAGTAGCATGGGAAGGGTGGGTGAAACCACCTCTCGAGCATATAAATTACAGCAGCATCTAGGGATGGGGCCCATAGTTTGCCCTAGGCTTGGGGTGTGGATTATACAGGCTTTATGGGTGTAATGACTTGTCGCCAATAAATAAATTAGCACCTAGTTATTCACAATCCAGCCATTCCTCATGTACTCAGAACCAAAAAATGTTGAATGTGCTTCCATTAGGTTCAGGAGGACCAGCAAGTTACATTCCGTATGGTATGCTGCTGTTGTAGCTAACAATGAAAGACATCTCATACACACATTGCTCATGCAAGTGGAATCTTACCAGTTTTCTCCTCATTCCCACCCACTGTTTTGAAGATGACTTTAGAAATCACATATTTGTATTAGCTTGCTAAAGCTGTGATAGCTTTATCCTTTCCAGCAATGGCATGGGGCATGATGCTGATGTGCATCTCTCACCTACGGGGAGACCGATTAAGGAGAATATTGAATATAGTACTCACAGAACAAATGGGCACATAGCACAGCTAAACTAAGCTGGTCTGCTGATGGATCATCAGCAAACTCAGTGAGGATGTGCAGAGGGAACTCAGATAAGGAGTCCATAAAAATTTGGAAAGAAAGAAGAGACTGAAAGTTGGCCAAGCTGGTGAGTGAGCAACAACGCACAACTGAGAGAGGACAGAATAATAAGATTGAAAAGACATTCATTAGACTTTACTCAAGTGCTCTGGGAATAATGACTATGTAAGGAATGCATGAATGATAGGCTGCTCCATTTGTTGATCTAATCTTGGATGCAGAATATTTCTGTGCATGTTTTGTGTTTAAGAAGCTGGTTCAGGAATCCCTATGAAAAGAGGTGATGCTAAATTGATGGAAGTCCAGAAAAACTACCAGTGGTTGATGGAGACATATGGCTGATGCTTCTTAGTTACAACCAAAAGGCCATGATGGGTGGACAATACCTGGTATGTCCAGAAAACAAGAACAGAATGGGGCCCAACTGGGTAGAGGTGGTGAAAGCCCATGAGGAAGAACAATAATATCCAGACTATCACTGGAGCTGGCAAAGGGGTGAGCTCTGATGAAATTCAGAAGTAGCAATCGCCTTGGTTGGCTCTGTTGATGAGATAGGAAGGACACCTTCTTATGTGAATGATGGGTATTCCACCCAGGTACCTGTGTAGTGCAATTACAGAACCAGTTTAACTCATCATTACTGGGATCATGGAATGTCATATTTCAGGAAATGGTAGCTAACGCATTGCTCGGAAAAGTTAAGTGTAACTGAGATAATTAGAGCAACATGAAGCATGAGTCAAACTGCTGAGTAGAGCTGTGCTTCAAAATTTGGTTTGAAGCAGAATGTATGCATCTCTACCTGCAAACCAAGGGTGTCTTAAATAAGATTTTAGGCTTGTGCTTTTTTTTTTTTTTTTTTTTTGGTTAACATCCTTGGAATCTGTGCTCTTCTTACTACAGAGGTTCAATGCATGGGACTCAACACAGGGGTAAACGAGTGAAATTTAATAGCCTGTGATATACAGGTGGTCAGACTAGATGATCTAATTGTCCTATTCTTGGCAACTCTGACTCTAAAATTGTTGCTATTTCCAAGTGAGAGATGAGTATAAAAATTTTTAAAGGAAGAGTTCAACCACAATTTTTCTTCAACACCTTTTAGGGCAAAAATTCCTCTCTTGTATCCATGTGGGAGTTTCTGATGGAAGTTCTGCATCTGTAGGTAGAGGCAGACCAGGATATCAGAGTCAAACTCTGCTTCATGGATCTGAAAGGAGAATCCTTGCCTTTCACAAGACACATACATTGTCTTTTTAAAGTAATCTATAAACTACTTTAGTAAAAGCTGACTGCATTTGTTTCTATACTATTAGTTCTGCCCCACAACTCAATCCTGGCAACACAGGTCTTTCCTCCCATGGCTGCCCTCCTAAACCTCCACAGGGTTCAGCTCATTGAGTTAGCACCCTGTTTTCCCCCTCAGGAGAAGGGGAAGGAGTGTAGCTGCAGAGGAGGTTTCTTCAAATCATGTGACAGACAACAATCAGTGAGGAAAATCTGGCCTCAAACACACATCTTGGGGGTATTGAGAACCAGCCCATCTGTACTTCTGTCTGGGTCCCAAGGCTTTTGGCAGCATAGCTTGCCTGTGCCACTATTGATCTCCTGGCAGCGTGCACACCTTACTGCCAGCTATATACAGACAGCAGGGAATTGAAAATCATGCTGCAGGAAGCAGCATTAATTTCTGCTGACTTTTGTAGGTTATCAGGAGAGTTGCTGCTTATGGCAGCTGTTCCCCATTGTTGCATTCAGGAGCTTTGGAGTAGGCCAAGTAGACTTCTCTTCTCCCCTTTTTGTGCATCCTGGGCTATATCCGTTTCTTGGCTTCCTTATGCATGGCATCTGGCTGAATATAAACAGAAATTTGAGGATCTAATTGTGCCTGGGATGTTCTTCAGAAAAATAAGCAACTAACTCTTGTTACCTAAATGAAAATAACAGCCATGCTTTTATTGAGAAATGCTACAATCTGCACCCCTCCCACTTTCTCCCAAACCCCACATGGATTTCACAGAAGCAGAGTTTTGTCATAGATAAATTCTGAAGAGGGTCACTAGTGCTGACTTTGGTTGGTCCCTCCAGTGCTCTGAATTGTGGAAGCTTTCTAGGCCCAGAAAAGAATCAATGTGCAGCAATGCAAGAGGTGTCAGGCAATGTGCAGACAGCCTGCGTGAACACGTGTGCCTGCATGCTCTCACTGTTCGCTCTTGGTTTGAAGACCAGAGAATTAAAAAGCCAAAACACAGGCATGATTAATGGCTTTAATATTTTACAAACAGTCATGCTAGCGAGACTCGTTTATGCAGCCAAATAACTCCTAGTTCCTTCATGTCTTCAAAAGTTGGTTTATATCCAGTTGACAGTCTGCTAATATTTTCATTATAAACCTTTCTGTGCCATATGCAACAGCAACATCCCCTTGAAAGGATCCTGTTTGCTTCTGACTTTGCCTCAAGCCATTAACTGACAGACTGGCTGCTAACTACAGTTAACAAATGATTTCCCAGAGATTATTGTTTAAGTAAAAAAGTTCCAAGACAAACAGGCTTCTTTACAACAAGGAATTTTAATTATGCACCCAGAGGTTTGGTACATGTGTCCAAAAACTATGTAGTACAACTCTTGTGGTTTTTCTCATCAGCATGTTACAAGCTGGTAAATAAGCAATGACACTTTGTTCTCAGCTTCATAACATGGATTTGTATAATGCATGTATCTTAAAAAATATTTTGGGATCATACACTCACAACTATTCCATCCAGCTACCATCACGTTCTCCATTATCCCATATACAACTTCCATACTAATGCATATTCATTAGATATGTACATGTTGTGCCTATCAGGCAAAGCTCCTGGAGCCCTATGCCAATAAGATCACTCAATTACAAATAAATAAATATAAACACCCTCCTATAACACACATGCTATAAATAGAGGGCCAAATCCAGCCCTGGTGGAAGCAGGCACAACTCTGACTTTCACGGTTGGGATTCACGATTCATGTATTTGCTTTTCCTTTTTTTGAAACTTGTGCCATGAGCGACATGCTTACTCAAAATGGAATGACACCAGACCTAGTGCTGGACACTCCTCCTGCACACTTACAGAAGACAAATCTGGTCTCATTGTTTACCCTGGTATTCTGCTGACATCTTTTAGAACATATTTTTATTTTTGGGCACGTCTGTTCTTTCCCTGCTAGTTAACACAGTCTGGGAAACTGTTTTCACTAGTCTTGCAAATGTCTGCAATTCTTTGCAAGAAATGGACTTTTACAACAGCCATGGTTTTGAATGGATTATCAGTTGTCACAAATAATTTGGTTTCCAGTTAGTCCAATGGCCTAAAATGTGATCACCATTAGTCTCACCTGGCAGTCTGTTTTCTGTAACGAAAATGTGCCTTTTCAGGTGCCACTTTTGAATGTTTTGCCATCCTCTCCATGCTGCCAAGGAATGCATTATAGATCTTCATTGTTTCCAGGTCTGCTCTCTGCAGCACAGTGGAGGATTCCACCTGCTGCAACACCAACTGCTTCCAGAAAAATTTGGAAATGGTGCAACCCCCTCCTCCTGCTCTGTGCCAGGTTCCCTTCTTGCTAAGGGATTTGGGTACTTTAATTTTTTTTTTTAAGCCAGAGATTTAGTTTTCTTCTGACACCATATAAAAGTGTCTCAAGTGTTGGTACAAGATTGATCTTTATTTCCTGGCTCCAGTCACATGACAAAGTTAGTTTCCAGGGCTGGATCTCAGCTCTTTGTTAGTTAAACTGTCATTTGCCTATCAGACATGTCATGTGGCCACCTCCCCATCAAGTATCCTGTGTCAATTTCTTCTGTTTGCTTCAAGTTTCATTTTTCAAGCCTGTGTGTGAGGTGAATAGTGATACAGCAGGTTACACAATCATTTTATCAGCTGTTTATCTTCAGCATAGTAGCTAAAAGAGTAACTGTCCCAAAAGTGAAGATCAAAATCTTATTTGTGAATCAGATAGTTGGCCCTAAGGGTATAATGCAATCCCCTATGTTAGGTGGAATGTGTTAAAATTGATCAAGTGTTATTAATTTGTAATAGTCTCTCACCTGCTGGTGGCTGAAGGTCTAAAAAGGAGAAATTCAGTGGTATTGTAGCCGTATCGGTCCCAGGATATTCGAGAGGCAAGCTTTCAAGCTTACACAGGAGTTGCTCTTCAGGACTTGAAAAGCTCAGTGCAGGTTTGTCTCTCTCACCAACAGAAGTTGGTCCAATAAAAGATACTACCTCACTCACATGTTTCTCTAAAAGGAAAGAGTCAGCTATAAGTAGTGGAGTAGCGCAGGCCAAAGTTCTTTGGTTTTTTTTTTGTCTTTTAAACTAGAAAGTCATGAGTTAATTCCCACGGTGCCATTCCCATATTAGGTTTAGCCAAGCTCTATTATGTTCATTCATATATGTAGGTTTAGATCCTTACACACACAAATACTGTCTCCTAGTTTTTTGTACAGTGCTTAGTACTATAGGGACCTGATCCTCTAGGCACTATGGCAATACAATTAATGCAATTTTAAAATATATTATGGTCACGCCTTTGAAAGCAGGTTTTAAACGTTTTTAGTTACACAATTTCAATCAATGCCAATACTGAGAACTGTAATTTGATGTAATGAGCAACTCTTTCTTTTAAATGAAAGAATAAAATTGTCTGTCAACTCTTATATTCAAGTACCACTAAGAACTTCCAAGATTGAAACCTAGCTCCAGTATAACATGTATTCTTTAGTAGGTTCTGCTCATGGTAAGTACACCACAAAGTTTCCCTGTATTAGCCAATGTGACCTTGGTCTCAGCCATAAGGTTAGTCATGGCAAAAAGCAACAAAAATGAAAAATTAGGCATAATGTTAATTTCAAACCAGGAGTGGTCAAACTTTTTTTTAAAGCTATTTCTAAATATAAATACCAGCTAGTTTATAGAGCATATTTCCCAGAGTGTGAGCCTGGATTTCTTGCCACTGAGATAGGAATACACCCTTAAAACACTGCTGATTGTATTCACTGGTGAGCACGTTTACTTTACGAGGCTTACATAAGTCAAAATTCTTATGACTATTTCAGAGCTTTTCCTTCTTTTAAGGAACTATATTGGCAACAGCTAACAGTTATATGATTTCATTTTATGGCATTTGATTCTCCAAAGTTATTGAAGGCCTGCAAATATTCAACAACTTGATTTTAAAAAGTTTGGAGAGTGGAAAGGAACTCTGAAGCTGGACATGGGACAAAATTTACCTTTTAACACACAACTTGGAGGCTGAATAAAGCTCCCACAGCAAATCACTTAAACTTATATTTCCTAAAGACTTTATGTACTATACCATTAGAACCATAGCCCTATTTTATTTTAACAGAACTTCAGGCTTAATGATTTTCATGCCAGCTATTTAAGAAGCAATATAACTTTGACTAGTATGTTTGATATCTCCAAAGCTTTTCTCTCAATCCCATAAGCAAACAAACTATTAGGGAAATAAAGTTTCCAGTTGGTTTAAGGAGACACATGGTTAAAGGTAGGGAAGGGCTCAAGCTACAATATTCAAACACCCCCATATTTGAAGCTCTTTGGATCCAGAGTCCAGATCTCTTCTTAAAACAGAAAAATGCAAGTACAGATCAACACCTGTATTGCAAGCCACTTTTAAAGAGACTTTTACAAAAGTAAGGTTGGTTTTTTTTTTTAAAAAGAACAGGAGTTCAGCAGATGTAAATTGACCTAACTCTATTGTCTTCCATGGAGCTATGACAATTTACACTAGCTGAAGATCTGTTCCAAAGTTGGGGAACTATATAAACTCTCAAGCTTCAAGGCATAAGACAACCTCTAACTGATGAGGTTAAGAAAGTTTTCTTTTTGGACAAATTATTCCATAACTGCCTATTGGTGACTTTCTTGCTCATTCCCTCTGAATACTGAACTACATGGTCCGATTAGGTACGGCAGTTCTTAAACCTAGAACACTAGATAAGAATATGTTTCAAATATCAGGGACGTGTATGTGCACTGCTTCTGTGACAAACTGAAAAGTTACAAACCATGCAAGAAAAAGGAGTGTTCAAGGAAAAGCTATATTGACAAGAGCTATATTGAGAACAACTTTCCCTATTGAGGGTGTAACCCGTCCGTGCCCAGGGTAGCCCACTGATAATGCCAGGGTCAGGGCAGGCTGCAAAAGGAGAGCAAATTCTCCCAGCACTGGTGGGAGACACCACAGTCAGACTTCCCAACCAGCCAAAAACAGTGCTTCTGATTCCCCCACACTGGTTATCAAGAAGCCACTGTGCAAATACACACAGCCCCCTTTACTGCATTTCAGTCTCTGGCTCCCAAACTGGCACTAGGTCCAGTAAAGAGACCAGTTGCTTTAACTCTGTGCTCTTTACTAAAAGATTCCCTCTGATCCCAAAGGATCAGCCACAGTACCAGTTCACTATAAGTTTGGATCTTACCCAAAATACCACGCTGCCAGCCAATCCTTTAGTAACTAAAACTAAAGGTTTATTAGTAAAAGAAAAACAAACAATAAGAGAAGTGTTAAAGGCTTAAAGCAATCAGAGATATACAAATGATTTAAAAGTCTATATACATCAGGTTTCTAGAACAATTGTGGAGTTGCAGGCTTGTATAGTTCCTCTGGTATACATCCAGTACCTGGATGGGTCTAAGTCCTTTAGTTCAGTTGCAAAGTGTGTTAATCCAGAGGTGTGTCCGCAGCTGGACAGGAACAAGGACACAAGGCAAAGACCAAGACGAAGACAAAATGGTTTCTGTGGTTTGATCTTATATACCCTCTGTTACTGGCCATGTGGCTTGTGGAACTTTACTGGAACCAAAATGAAGTCCATAGTCACATGGGCCAATCCTGGTAACTCTTCAGGTATGCCTTTAGTTTCTTCCTAGGCCTTTGGCTTCTGTAAAGGTCTTGATGGGCCATTAAGCGGGCTATTGTCCTGTGGCCTCTCTGTCTGGGGTGTGTCTTCTACAGCACAGTTTGAAATACAGGGATATCAAAGATCTCCATAACTTTCCTTACACATATTACACATGAACACAAATATTATCATCTTATTCAGCATATCCTAACCTTTCTAACAGTATCTGACATGGTATGTCTTACATGAATTACTATGCTTTTGACATATTAATGTCAAACAACACAAATGCCCCCCCTCCTAATGCAGCCCGCGTGACAGAGGGGAAAAAAGAGGACTATTTTGGAAGAATAGTGAAGGGAGAAGAGAGATGTTCGCAAGCACTGAGGCTGTCCAATTGACAGGGAAAGCTTTTGGTGAGAAAGCAAATCTACTGATTACCCATTTTTTCTCAACAAAACTAGATTCAGAGAAACAGGAATGAGAGCAGAAAGAAAAGATCATGTATGGAAGACTATTTATGGAACAATATCCCGTTGCTAAGTATATTCAAAAGTCCAAGCTCTCTGTGGGTGTGCATGCATGTGGATGTCAACGCAAGTATTTCATGATCGCCGAAATTACTACTAGTCTGCATCCTCTGTGAATGGCTATTTTTAGGCCCCAACCTTTCATGTGGTATAATGATGTGGATTTTACAAGAGTATTTATAATGTGTTTCATATGGTATAGAGGCCTCCTCAAATCACTTTGTGTCAGAGAGAGTTTAATAATTTTTTTTCATATTTTTGCTTCTGCTGCAGGTTTAGGGTTAGTGTTTTTTTCTGTTTGACCTAAGTGACAAATCAACACATGAGCCAGAAAATGTTAGTAGGGACCTATAAGCCTACTTGCCGTTTTAAGATGTTCTGATTTCAAAGCCCACATTGCCACTTGTAAGTTATGGGATGAAGGCCACATTTTGATCTGTTACACTGACACAACCCCATTGACACTGGTATAACTGAGAGCAGAATTTGGTCCAACATCTAAACAGCCATCATATTAACCTTTAAAAGAGGTTGGATGCAGAAGATTTTTTGGCAGGAAAAGACCCTTCTTTGCTATTTCAACTTAAATGATACAAAAGCATGTGTTAGTGATTTCCAGGAAGCAGAATTTTATGAGACCCAAATCATTAACCGTTCCATGCCATAAAACGTCAACCAATTTTCACTTAATAGATTTTTATCCTCCCAAACACGAAAACAATATCTATAGGGCCACTCCTCTGTTAGAGCACAGCTTACAATTCTTCAGTTCATTTCAAGAACCTTTTGATAAAGAACATCAACTAAACAATTCTAATAATGTACTAATTTTGTTGCCCTTTTGCTGAGTCAATATACTTTGATTCTAGCCTCTCACATTTTCCTTTTCTGCCTGTCACATCCCAGAAGAATTTCTGTTTACACTAACATGCCATTCCAAAAAAAAAAAAAAAAAAAACCCACAGGAGAAAATAAATTCAGCATCTAGCATAGGGTTGGAATCACTTTTTTTTTAAAAATACGTATTTGGTCAGTCCATGATTACTGTGTAGCTCTTTACACAAAATATACATCTGTGAAATACAGTTCAAATGGGTTAGCGGAACAAAGGAGACACTCGATGCTTTTTGCTTAACAGTTAATCAAACTTCAAACTGTAATAAGTGGATGTGGGAAGTGCTCTAGATCCTAAATATCTAGTTTTTAGTTTATTGTTAAAACCTCTAACAATGTTAGTTTAAGAGAATACTAATTCTGGGACCAAGTAAAACACAACGGACCAGATTCTTTGGTGTGCTAAGCAGAACTCAGATACAGGACCAGTGGTTGTGGGTGCAAAAGTGACTGTCAGCCATGTTAGTGACCTCTCACAACCCTGAGCTTCTGGCCAGTTTCATAGTCTGGGAACCTATGGCCCCAAGAGGCCATTTTGTCAGCTGGGGCTTGCCAGAGAAGAAAGACACCTCAGTCATGCCCCTTTCCTATTCCACTGAAAGACAAGAAAACAACTGTGTTCCTGGTCTTCTCTCTCCTTCCAAATCAATCACAAGATCTTTAGATACCTAGAAACATTGTTGAGTGACCATTTACACCAATGCCATATTAACAATACTAGATCATCACAGTGGCTTAATGAAGCCTTTTAGTCAATTACATTGAGCCCGTCATAGATCCTCTTGAGAATTTAATACTCCATCAATACATCTGGAATGACTCATCACAATACCTAGGCTTCGAAGGATTAGATTTCTATCTGTAAATGTCAGTAAAACATCCAATTTCACAAAATACACACACACACGCCAATGAAAAATATTTCCATTGATGATTGAAATTTAATTATAGGAACAGAAAGAAAAATGCTCCTTGAGAACTTAAAGAGTTTAAGAATATTTACCTATATAGTTTGACATGTGACGTTGACCATTTGTGTTAAGTTATAAAGTTAACTTTTTGAATCTCAGCATTTGTCATGAACTGTCTGCCCTCCATTCTGATGCCCCCCATAATTTCCCCCAACTTCTGAATTTAAATCAACAAAAAATGCTTAAGAATAATTTATATTAGCTGTTGAAATTATAAAAAATAATTGAATTGTGCAAAGCCTAGCAAGGCAGCAGCTATCTCCTTTTAGAGCCATCATTTTATCTACATCTTTGACACTTTCTAATAGAGCAACATGTAACACATTGATATTTTTAAAATATCATGCACCAGGAGTACTGGTAACCCACTTTACTTCTGACTGACTGGCAATAAGCACTCCATATACCAGGTCTGAGAAAGGAAGCCTGTCCGTTTTGCTCTCTAACTAGAGGAACAAGTGCTAAGAGCTAAACCACAAAGGGGCCTGTTCAAAGACTTATCCTTTCTGGACAGCCAAATGCTTCTTCCTCACTCAATAACTTGTAGACAAAGTTAAGTTGGGGCCAGTTTCTGCCAACCTTACTCATGTTAAGTAGTAACTGATTTCCAGGAAATTACTCAACTTGAGTAATGGTGTCAGAATTTGGCCCTTAGTAGCTTGGAGTCTGGTGTTAATTTATAAACACAAATTCTAAATACAGACAGAAGGGGAGGGGTCTCTGGGGAGGTGGTGAGTTATGTGGTGAGGAGAGACCAACAAACCGTGAGAGAGAGATGGCCAGTTTGGTTTAGAGGTGACTGCGAAAAGGCCTTTGTGCATTTGGATTCTCCAGGCTCAAAAGTGCATGATGCTGTGATTTCCTTTACAAAAATAAAGTAGGGGGAATGTAGTGCTCCATGAGGCACTGGTTGCCCTAGAGAATGAAGCCCTCAGTTTGTGCATGTAATAGTTTTGGTACAGACAGCGTGAGCTCCTTAGCATGCCTCAGTGCTAGCTTAAGAGGGTGAGAAGACATTCCATTACCAGATCATTCCAAACTTGCTGTCTGCTGGCATTGCTAACCTGGCAGCTCAGCTGCAACAGTGGCTTTTATAATGCAGACACAAGTCCACCAGGAACTGGACTGAGATGTCAAACTGAGAGAAGTCAGTGCAGCGCCCTATGTAACAGACAGTAATGGGCTTTAGGTCTCTGATCCAGCTAGATTAGAACTAATAACCCCAAGTAAATAGCTCTGTAGCCCGTTACCAGTCCTCCGAGTCATCCAGTCCTCCTATTGAACCTTTGTTCCATCTTCCAGATCCAGGAAGATTAATGAGCAAATCACGTTATAGCTTTTATTTTTCTCCTTGAAAAGCTATTTGAAAGAAGACCACATGAAAGAGCCCACGTGGGGATATTCATGAGATCCCACTTTAGCAGCAACATAGGACATTGTGTAGGCTGAGAACTTTCCCCTAGAATGGTGACTCCTTTAAGACTCTGACAAGAGCCACGTACATGCTTTACTGCCTTTGTGACCTCCACCCACCACTGGTAAATTGAGGCAACAATATAGAGCACTCTTTGAAAGATGCTGACAGGCCCAAGAAAAAGCGTCAACATAAAGAAATTAAGACGCAGTGAGAGGGGCATAAAAAGCTAAAGAATAGCAGCAGAGAACAAAGGAATGAGTATTGTCTGATGTTGAGTCAGTCTAAGCAGGGTCCTGCATCACTGCTTCAAGGTAGTAAGTGAGAGGGAAGCTGAAGTTCTGGTTGTGGCAATACACTACCCCAAGAACCCCTACAGCAAAGTACTTTATGGATGGCCAATGCTATAGGTGAAGTGGCTCCATTGCAGAATCAAATCAACAGTGAATGCATGAAACCCTGGGGGGTGGGGGTTATGAGAAGGTTGAGACTCATACCCAAGGCAGAAGGCCTGACAGAATGGCAAATGCACAAGCTTTATTACAACTCATGCAAATCCACTCCATCCAAGAAAACCTCCATCTCCCTATTAAAATACATCATTCATTTAAAATAAATTCTATATGAGCAGAGGTAAGAGAGATTGGATTGTGCATTTCCTTTATTTTCTCTAACGCCAGAAGGTGAATCACTGAAATACTAAGTTGTACTAAAGAAACTTAATTTGTGGTGTCCCTGCATCACTTACAGTGTAAGTGTAGTCAGAACTCATAGGTGAAATATGCATGAATGATAGCTACTTTCTTAAAAACAACTGGTATATCTTGGTGTGTACAACTGTAATCTTCTATCTTTATACAGAAACAGTAAGGATTCACTTTTAATCTTAGGTGTGCAGTGCACATAACCGCACATTGAAAGATCTGCTATACTAGCAGATTTTCTAAGATACACAGGAATACAAGCTGCTCCTATATCTATGATTAAAATCTGGCCCCTCAGATACCCTATCAGAGGAATAAATAGTCAGCCATACAGATGTTTGCATGTTTAGTCACACAAACGTAGGCATGATTACCTTTACAGGTAAACAAGAGAAGCCGGTCTGCACTGATGGATTTGTCAGGATTTCCATGTGAACATAGGGGTTTAACAGTGTCTAAGTCAACTGTAAAAACATAACAAAATATTGACTACAAGCTGAAATGTGTTAGTCTTGAGCTTGGAGCAATATTGTTGTGAAGATTTTTTTTTTTTTAAAGATCTCAACTTGCAGAGAGCTAAATGATGCATTATTAGGCTGAATAATTGTTCCCTTGTTTCAGACATTGTATCCCTGATTAACCTAAAAATCCCTTTGTTCTTCAAAGTGGAAGTTTCCAGGATATTAATCATTAACATGGATGAGCCTATGTTTTGATTTATTCTTGTTTTTAAAATATTATTAAACAGCTGATTTGGTAACATTTTAACAAACAGCAAGGACAATAATCAAACCTGCCTCAATGGTAACTTTTAATACATGTCAAAATTAATAATTATAACTACATACCAGTTAACTAGCCTCAATGCAACAAGTTACAAGGAATCCTATTAAGGAATTGAGAGTATACGTATACTACATCCTTTAAACTGTCTAAATATGTGCATGCAGCTATTCACAAGCAAAGAATTATAAACTTTCATTTGTTTCCATGTGAGATTTGTTTTCTTCCCCTTTTTTCAGTAAAAAACAATTTTAAAACGAAGGTTGTATCAAGGAAGAGGGGGCAAGGGGCTGTATCTTGTCATTGATTCTTATGCAGACCTCTCTAATTTATTTAAATTAGTTCAATTATTTCAAGTACTGCTTCAAAAATTGATGGTCCACAGAAATTTCACACACAAATTTTCCTCAGGGTATGACCACAGCTGAACCAAATTTTAAATATATGACTTTGGAATCTGCATCTCTTGGTACATTCACCCATCTGACACATCACTAGAATATAAAGACCTATTTTCACCCTCATCCTATCTCAAGCAAGATGAAGACCTGGAAGAAGAGAGTGATGTTTGGTCAGGGGAGAGCAAATTACTCCTCTGCCTGCCGGGATGTCCCTTGGCCAAACAGTTTCTCACCTCTCTCTTTTCCCTTCAAAAGCAGCAATGTAACAGTGCTGGCAGCTGCAGGGGAAAAGCAGTGTCTCATTAGTGCCCAATAGTGTGGCACCCATTGTCAAGAGAAACTGACTGAAATCATGATAGCTCCATCAATTTCACTCAGCAGCAAGCACTAGTGGTAAGGCACAGAGCTGCTAGTCTGAGCTGATCTATCTAACTGCATGTTTATATGGCACTGAGCATCTAAAGAGACAGGCAGTGACAAATTCCGATCATGCTGAACCCAAGAGGCATTTTGCCATTGATTGTAATAGGAAACCATCTTCCCCTAACATTTTTTAGCTCAAGCCATTACAACATTTGCACTAGTGGGAATGTGAACCACCAAAGTTCCAGGCTTCAAGTATATCTGAGTAGCTCACTGAACTACATGTTATGCGTTAATTATTTGACCACTTTTTGTACTACTAATTTCCTAGTCATATTCTAGAGAGTTAGGGATCAATAATTTGTTATGTGATACTTTAGCATAGTAAGTGGAAAGAAGTTGCCAGGTACAGGAATAGATTTTTTTTCAGACATTGTGAAGGCAACTATCTCTGGGGAAAAGGCACTAAATTAAAATTTAGCTGTCATGTATTAAGAGTGTAGGAGACTCAAAACTGACTGGCTAGCCTAGATAACTCTGGATTCCACCCAGGTGAATTGGTGTGTAGAGGATAATTCTGGGGAGGTTCTTAGTGTGACTTGTTTAGTTAGTTTAAGGGGAGTATACTTTTAACGTATTGTAAAATGATTAGAGTTTGTGCAGCACTGCCTTCTACTGAATGGAAAGTGAACTGGTTTTCTGTGTGCCATAGGTGTTACACTGTTAACAGCTAATGGAGATTCATTTTTAGCTAAAACATCTTCTGATATCACATGACTCCTAACAGCTGGGGCCCTAGACATATGCCTTGTGTGACTATGCCTTCATCTAATCTTGCCCAAAGGTGTATCCAAACTCCACTGAGGAAGAAGCAAGCCTGAGGAGCATCAGTGATACAGGGCATCAGATTTTGAAAATCCACACAATCTTCTGTGAATGGCATCTTACTGTGTCATCTCAAGTGGGTGGAGCTTAGGACAGTACCTCTGTTTTCTGTCTTCCAATTTGAGCTTTGGTTTGAGGATCTGTTGGGTGTTTGTTTTCCCAGTGGTTGGTAGCAGTGAAGCCTAAGATTGTTGGAGTCAGAAGAATGGGAAAGCCACTCCATAGTCTCAACCATGCATTTGAAAAGGATTAATTATTCCCTCAGCTACCTTAAAAGCCCAGCAAATCCAACTGTTGCATGGAAAATGAGGACAAAATTTGGCCCCAGGAGTAGATGGTTTGATCCTACCCAGATGAAGTCACTGGGAATTCTGTCCCTGACTTTAGAAGGGCAAGAGTAGTTCCTACGCGCTTCAAGTACTGCACAGTTCATTGCTTTATTTCATATCCCTATATACAAAATACAGTAACTTATCAGTACTTCTTAAAACTTTTAACTACCATATGCTACAAGATGTAACAATGTTCAGAAAAATCCCTCAGGCTTACACTCAATTATGCAGACAGAGCAAGAAGAAGATTTTAATCTGATCAAAGTTTTAACATGTTTGACCTCTACGGTTTGTAACTACCTAAAAGGCAGACGTAACTACTAAGGAGGCACCTTAATTTGCTTTAAAGTCATTTGTACAATTTTAAAAAAAGGATATACTTTTTATGATTTGATGTTTCATTTGGAAAAATACTTTGAGAACACATTAATATTCATTCATTGGAATTTAATGCAGATTTGTAACTGATAATCTATACATTCTGCCCTGGGAAAAGCTAGAGCTTTCTCAGAGTAAGGAGTGCAGGGTTAGTCCCTGGATACACATGTGCAGCACTAATATTGATGATGATAGTCCAGAACACCTTGTTGGATGCATTAGGTCATAATCTGTGCAAAGCATGCTCAAGCAGGCATCAATAAGATCATAAACATATTAAGAGGGCCTTTGCAAGCTATTATATGGGCAACCAAAGTTTGGCCAGTAAGCCAAATAACTGACCACAGGGTGCTAAAATGAGGTCTTTGGAGGGTGCTGGAACGATTTATATAGTAGAGCCATTGAATCAAACTGTAAACCCCATATATGATGGAAAACACTTCAAGCCTGGGGGTGCGGCCCTACCACACCTAATTCCAGCACCTATGGCTGTTAACCATCGTCTCACTGTAAGGTGAGAGCAAAACTAATCAACTGGTGTTTTCCAACACTGGTGAACTCAAGCAGTGAGTCACTTTTAATTCATAGTTCAAGAAAGGCACAAGTGCATGTAAAAATTAGGGCTGTGTGCATTTTATCAAATTTATTTGATAAAATGCACACATATATATGAAACCTAGTATGATACAAGGTCCTAGATATCTGTTCAAGCACTCCTAGTCTGTTACTTCAGTTACCAAGTTATGACCAAGCCCTTAGGAAACTGTAAGACAACTGGGGCTAGTGTAAAAACAAATTTAAAAAAAATTAATTTTAAGCATTACTGTGGTAACAAGACACTGAGAACTAACTCCAGCCTTAATTCACAACACCATGGCTAAGTAAAACAGGAGTCTCCAAATAATGTGGTTTTATAATGTACCAATGCGTAGGGGTTCAACTTTCATCCTTAATTCTGAATGCCCTTGAATCTTTCAGGGAGCTTCGCTGTTCCTGAAGTTTATATTTTTCACTGATTTAATGAAAAACAACCTCTGACAGTGTGAAAAAAGCACTGCTTGACTCTCTCTTTTTGCGGATTACAATATTCATCCCAGCCGCCTACAAATAGTCACAGGAAGCCCCAGTTAGAGTAAACTCTTCACTCCCAAATAGATTCCCATTTGTTGTACAATCCGATTTGTTCATACATTAAAAGAAAAACAAACTCACTCCAATTCCTTAACCTTCCAGAATTTTAATTAAAAACGCAATATTAGTCCTGGAGGGTACATAGCCCAAATCTTAAATCATAACACTGGTCACGCAATCAGTAGGAATAATCATCAGATCAAGACCTACTTCTTATAAAACATGGACAGTATTAATATAAACCCAAATGATAGCAGTAAAAGTACTTACTGACTTAACTTTTGTATAATCAGTCAGTCAATACCAAGAACAGACCAAATTGCCTGGAAGAAAATATCTGTTACACATATCGTACCTTCTTTACAGCAGAAGGGGGAAGACTAGCAACTTTTTGCTTTAAGGAAGAACTCGTTCCATATTTCTTATATAGATTACAGATTTTTAGACAGAAAATAAATCATCATTTCAGTCAAACAAACCTAAGGCATTGCACAATCTGTATGGCTTGATCAAAAGATTTCCATTGAGTTGAATAGGCTTTGGATCACGCCTACTCTGCTTGTCATTTTTCGCTCTCTTGATTTCTGTACTGTTTGTTTTTACTCCCTTCCTCCAACTGTAAACCGTACTTTTTTACATTAGTAGTGTGGGATGTTCCTTAACTGGGGCACTAACTAAAAGCCTATTTCTTAACTGCACTGCTAATAAATAGGCTGTCACAATTTTAACCAGTAGAATAAGATCTGCAAAGGATTAAGATTTATAGAAATATTCACGGAATTCTGAAGCATCACTTGCCAATGCAAGTGATAGCTTATCCAAGTTCCATACAAGGGAGCACGCATTAATACCATTGTAAAAAACAAAAACAGAAAAACCAACAAATCTTTAGTATCACCCTTCAGAATGTAATAGTGAAAGAGGAGCATTATCTGCTAGAGAAATGAGAGGATTAACAGGAAGCTGGGGCAATGGGTAGGGGAGTAGGAAGCAACAGATGAGATGCATGTTTTTACTACAGTGCTCCACATTGGCACTACCTTGCAAATGTATGGTTTCTTTTTGTATAAGGAAGATTATAAATACATAGAGGCAGATCCTCAGCTTCTGTAAACTGACTTCAGTGGAATTATGACCATCTACACCAGCTGAAGGTCTGCCCAGTTAAGTGTAATGCAGGCTTGCACTACAGACACAACTAAATTAAAAAAAAAAAAAAACCCCAAACATCACCACTATTCTGCAGGGTAACTACCATACCTAAAACTTTGTGATATTGCAATCATTTGGATGATGAACACAAACAATATTTTATTCCACCTTCACTTAAAGATTTTTTCATAGTACCCCACCACCAAAGCGTTTTTCATAGCAGTAGTTTTTGTATTCTTACTTTTCCAGTGTGCAAATGATTGATTGAAATTCCAAAATTTAGCAGAATTTCAATGAATCTCCGCTTTAGATTAAGGAGGTGAAACTATATTGTTCAAAATCCTGTAGTGGTAAGATCAAGACTAACCATGAAATAAGAGGGACCATATTCTGTTCTCACTTACACAACTCCAAATTCAGAATAATGGTGAAACCCATGCAATCACTCCAGGTTTACAGCAGTGCTAAGGCAAGCAGAATTTTCCCCTTTGTGATTGTTAGTTGTAATTTCTGTTGGAAACTGTGCTAGAGATGCCTATGGATAGGCATGTTCTAGTAAAACCGCTCCCTAACTGGCACACTATAGCAAAGAATTAATTTAGCACAATTTACTGCAAGTATTAAATTGTATCTAATGACTAGAACTTACTTGATATTTCTTCGTAAAACTTCTGTAAAATAAAGATTGGAACAAACATTGACCTCCAGTAACATTAGAGCTTTATGTAGAACCAATTACAATTAATTAAATATGATAAAAGATTCAGCATTATCCATAACTGAACCCTTTCATGGAGGCAAAGCAAGCCCTTTTGCAAGCAGACACCTAGAAAGGTGATCCTTAAACACATGCATCTCAAAGGATTATCTTGTGCAATACTTGTGCAAAACGAAGGGGCATTCTGGAGATAGCTCTTGCTCTTTTTGTTGAAACAGTAGAGATGAAACTAGATATATGAAAAGAAATCCTTCTGGATTATTCAGAACTACGCTACTGTCGTGCTGCTGAGCATCATTTGACATCTTTAGGCCACTGTCCTAGGCATTTTCGAAATAACGCTACATCATGTCAGTAAAAGCACTGTCGTCTAGTGATTGCATGGCAGACAGCAAAAGACTTCAATGGTGAAAAGTTAGAAAACATCTCAAAGATAGAATGAACTCACCAAAGGTGACATAGATCCATTTGGTAGATAAGGGTCTGAAAGCATTAGGAAAGGGTAGCTAGAATAAGCAGATCCTTTGTACATCCCTGTGTCCTGATGCTTTATACCTGTTAAAATTAAAGTACTCAATGAGGACTTTCCTTACAACAGCCGCTGCATGTGTGAGGTGCCTGTAGTTGGCAAACAGACCACTATGTGCAACGTTTTTTAGTGCCCTCTCTAGTAGCAGAATTATTTTATGTGCATGTTTGCCCATAGGATTTTTCAACCCTCTGCCTTTTCCAGCGGTGTGCCTAGCCCACCCTCACCCACCATTCTCTCTTGGCTTTAGCAAGAAAGCCCAATAAAAGCTTGTGCTCCAGCATTTTCCCTTTTTGCTTCACTTAACCCAGCCGCAGCACCCGGCCCCCTGCAGCAAGGGCCCTTTGCAAAACTGGCCTCCCGTCCCCCACCCCGCGATTAGCAGATCAATAATATTTCAAGGGGGGGGAGGAGACTTGTTCACCCACTAAATGGCAAGGGAGGGACGAGCCGCCCCGGTCTTGCGGCACCACAAGGGACCAAGCGCGCCAGGGCTGCCTCAGCGGGCGAATCAAAGTTTCTCCCTGATTTTTTTTTCCGCGTGTGTCTGCTCTGATTGAGAGAGAGAAAGCGAAGTTTCTCCTCTGCCCCGTCCCAGGAACGAGCCCCCCGTCCAAGCGATCGGGCGGGAGAGGGGAGATGAGGGGGTGCGGAGAGCAGGGGCAACGAGGGGGCTATTAAACTAACCATCGTCCATGTGCGCCGGGAGTTTCTCCGGATAGCCCCTCTGCGGATCTTGCCCACGCCTGAGCGCCTGTGGGGGGGGGGAGAGACAAAGTTTTATTCATCGCCGTCCAGCGGCGCGCGGGCCGGGCGGGGAGGGGAGCCGAAGCCCTTTGTGAGGCGGGAGCGGGCGCTCACCTCAGCCTCGGCCGCGGCGGCTGCCGTGGACGCCGGGCTGCCGCGGCCGCTCTCCGACTCGTGCACCAGCGAGGACTTGAGGTCGGCCAGGTCGCGCTCGGTGAAGGCGCTTTCCTGGATCTTCTCCTCTTGCTCCCCTTCGTCCTTAAAGGCGATCATCTCGTCGTCGGCCCCCAGGTCATCGCCGCCGCCGCCGCCGAGCTGGGGCATGGTCCCCCCCGCCCCGCCGCCCCCCGGCCGAGCCACACGGCAACTTCTCCGCCGGGCCGGGGTCGCTCTCCTCCCACCCCCGGGAGATCAAACCCTTGGTGGGGGGGGGAGGGAAGAGGCGAAGGGGGGGGCTGCTATTCGCAGCCGGGGGGGGCTCCTGGGACCCGCAAGCCGCCGCCGCCGCCGCCACTCCTCCCTCCCACCCCCCCCGGCCCCAGAAAAGTTGCGCGAAGGAGCAGCGCCAAGGCGCGCAGAGCCCAGGCTCCGGCCGGGAGAGGCGCAGCGCGAGCGAGCGAGCGGTCGGTGTGTGCGCGAGCTCAGCCCGGCAGAGACGAGGCGCCCCAGCCCAGGGCTGTCGACATCAAAGCAGCCGCCGGCTGATTGACAGGCCGGGGCGGGGCTGTGTGGCGGGGGAGCGCGCGCACACACACACACACGGCGCGGCCCGCCTGTCTTAAAGGGCCCGCGCCGGCTTGCGGCGCCCGCCGCCTGCGCGCTGGGGGGAGCCCGGGCTCGGGTCCCTGGCGGGGGCGGAGAGCAGAGCCGGGGCCGGGCTGCGCCCCCCGCAGCGCGGGCCGGGCTGGGGCGCTGGAGAGCCCCGCTGCCGCTAGCTGCCCTGCAGGCGGCTGGGCCAGGCGGGCTCGGGGGCTGTACGTGTTGTTCTCGGACCCTGCAGGCACCCAGGGTTTGAGGGGTTCAATTCCCACCCCTCGGGTCCCCCCCAGGCCAGCCCTGGCGCTACACGCCTCGCCCGGGCTCGGGGACCCGCTCCTGCTCCCGCAGCGTCAGAGGCCACGGGCTTGCCCAGGATCGGGCCCGTCGAGTGGAGGGGTTTTGCGGGGGAGCTTGGTTGGGGGGAGGATTTTTATTATTTTTGCCTGCTTTGATCCAGCCCCTTTTTCGCTGGTTCTCTGCCAGGGCCGAGACAACGTGCAAAACCCCCTCAGTGGCTCGAGGGGCAGTCGCCACGGGTGTAGCATGGACGTGCGGGGCACATCGCATTATCCGCTTCCCCTGTGCCCAGCCGGGTCCCCCGTGTCCTGGGCAGAGGCACTGCGGGTTGCAAGCCTGGCGGCCGCCCCTCCCCGCTCTCTTTAGCCACACAGACGTGACGTCGGGTTTCAGACAATTATTACTTTTCCTAACTTGCCCGGAGGGTCAGGAAACATGAAATTAACATCTTCGCAGCCAATTTCCAAGACACTAGACACTTCTGTTTGGCGTCAGTTAAAACAAAACAAAACAACATCTCACAGTTCCCATGGAAAGGAAACTCCCTATCGCTGTTGATCACATACAACAGGTCCTGTGCATGTCTCTGGTATCCTAAAAAACACACCGATGTTTGTTTTCCTTAATTAAGATGGCATAAAACAGGCCAGGGCATTGAAGAGGTTTTCTACAGACTATGATGACGCCATGCAAATTGGTCTTTATGACCCAATATAGCACGTATTTGTCACATTCAACACTTGAAATAAGGAGCTGAAAAATTGGGTCCCTATTCTGCGTGTTAATTAAGGATATTATTGCTGTGTGTATCTTTTTATTGCTTTTTGGGGTGAGAATAATTATTTGGTGCCACTTTAAAAAGTAATCAACAGATTTAATTATAAAAAAAAACCATTATGACCTGATACATGATTTCGTATGTCACAAATTTGTTGCTACTTTTTTGCGGGGGGAAATAGCTGATATATAAAATAGACAGGGTACAATAAACAGTACTGTTTATAATCTATTCAGCTGTTCAAACCAAATTAATTAAAGTGCTACAGTTTAGGCGAATCCGTTTGTAAATGTCCTTTCTTTTTCAGATTATTTTTAAAAAAATCAAAAGCTACAATCAATGTGAGGAATCATTTGAATGAAATATTTGCCACTTTAAATTTTTTTTCAGATGATCCTCTTGTTTTGCATCTGAAAAAAAAATCGGCTGAGATTTACAGCCCTCCCAAATGGAGATAAAACCTTGGCAATGAGTTGGAAACCTGTTGTAATCTGTGATCCAGAAAACAAAGAGCCTCATTAATGCAGAGACTTTGGTGAGCCTTTGATGTTAGCTAGCATAGCATTCACTCTCAGTTCCATTTGCATTTAAACATTCATAAAAACATCATCTCTGCTTCCTTTGCCTTAAGCAATTTAGGAGTAAAGTATAGCTTCTATTTAAAGAAACCCACTGTGGTGAGGCTTAGAATACAAATATCACATAATCTTCAAGCAGAGCAAATATTTTATCCTACATTTCTAGTACGCACATAATACTATATTTAAGACCCAAAATAAAAGATCCATCTTATTTTCATTAACCTTAACCCACCCATACAAAAAAAGGGGGGGGCAGAGAAAAGAGTCCTGTTAATCCCAGATAAATTAGTTAGTAATTAATTGAAGTTAAAAAAATCCCCAAGATATTATATTATTCACAAAAGCCAATTTTTTAAAAAATTCGGGTGCTTAAAACTAGGTTACTAAATCCAAACATAGGCATCCAATTCCGAAAGTACTGGCCAAGATTTTTTTCTTTATTTGTATAGATTTTGAGTTGCTGAATCTTCATTCTAATATTAAAATAGGGTCTAAGGAAAAATACTTTTGTTTTTACAGCCAAAAGTGAAAATAAAAAATAATAGCTAAGCTTGAATTTAATAAACAAAATTACCAGAGGAGTCTGCACATCAAAATAAAATGTACATATACTGACTTCTAAGGCAATTTACTGCAGTTTGCACAGTGTATTCTGGCTATTTGCAGAAAGAAAGCATGTGGTAAAATTGGGAAGTCATTTAGAAAACAAAGGCCTGTCCACTTTACTATCTTCAGAACTATAGGTTCAAACACTTTAATCTAAGAGAAGGGCACAGCGCTAGAAATAGTTGAAAATTTTGAATCAGGTTGTACAAATCCAGAACATACCATTAAAAACAATCAGATAATGCTGAATCTTTTCAAATAGCATATTGTAGATAATGTTTTTCAGTCTTAATAGCAAATATAGGGACATCTTTATGTTTAAGGCTGTGAATCAGTTTAGCCAGACTTATCATGCAAGCAATATAGGCAAGTTTCCCATATGATAAATGTCTAAAAATTAAAATTGAAATGGAAACTGGTTAAACACAATCTTACCTTGGGTATGTTTTTGGAGCTGGATCAAAGTAAAGTGAAAAAAAGCCTGGCTCACTTGTCAGATCATATCTGCACTGAACCTCAAGGTTTGATTTGTATTATTAACATGGAAAAAGTCGCAAAAGACCAATTTGGCACTAAGTATCATCATTACATTGTTTCGCTTGTATGGGTGATTAAATCAATCCAGCTTTTCCATTTTAATGTTTTTGGAAAGGTTCAGTCATTTGTGAATTAAAGAATCTTTTCTGATGTCATCTTTGTGCCTCTGACATA
Source organism: Mesoclemmys tuberculata (assembly GCA_007922155.1). Classification (NCBI taxonomy): domain Eukaryota; kingdom Metazoa; phylum Chordata; order Testudines; family Chelidae; genus Mesoclemmys; species Mesoclemmys tuberculata. The sequence goes on along the minus strand of ML675615.1, from coordinate 21,437,645 downwards.
CTTGTTCTTTTTTTTATAAGCATATACCTAAAGTAAAGTAGCACATCTGCTGACAGAATTGTTACATTTTCTAATTACCCCTCCAGTAATATTTTTTTTTTTGCAATTAAATACGTACAATAACTTTTCAGAACATTTTGACTAGGTCATGGATGATAAACTACGCATTTTAAAGAATAAAGAGATCTAATCTAATCATTCCACATTTATCACCATGGTATATTCTGAGTGCTGTATAAATGTGTTACACCAAACATATAAAATGTTCTGGGGGTATCACAACGTGAATCTTCACTGTACAGCTCTCACTGAGTGAAATCCTGGCTCTACTGAAGTCATTAGGAGTGTTGCCACTGACTTCCATGGGTCCAGGATTCCATCCATTATTCTATGAAAAGAAGCTTCAGATTGAGATTGTTGCCAGCTGTGGGGATTTCTTTGTGAGTCTCAGGAGTCTGGCTGGGCGGGAGCCCCTCTGCCTGAGGGAGAACCCCCCTCTGCTCGGTTGCTTTTCCTCACTACCATTCCTGCTGGGGAACGTCAGCCAGCCACGGATGCTGAAGGAAGTAAGTAGGACTCTCTCTCTTCCCTGCCCTGACACCCTTCTTATGGGAGGGAATGGGGGCAGCTCCAGGCAGCGCCTCTGTTTCTTTCCCTCTCCCATCTTCATTCCTGCAGCACCTGGCTTGTGAAGAGGTCTGGGGTGGAAGAGCTCTAGAGCTGCCTCTTTTGCTGAGGTATCTGTCCAGGGCAATCCATAAGGGTGCTCAGCACACGCTGTCAGCTGTGCGGCACCATGGGGCTCAGGGTTATCTTCATTGGCCTGCTTTTTGTATCTCAGTGGTGGCGAGCCTAAAGCTATCCTTCTCCCCCCTCCTGGAAGGTGGAAAGGGAACCCTGCTGTAGCCCCCCAGCTCCGGAGAAGGGGAGTGAAGAGCCCCAGGAGGAGCAGAAGTGAGGTTGGGAGGGAGAGGCCTGAACTGAAGGGGGAGGCTAACTGGGGGGGATGGAACTGGGCAGCTTGGGGGGGACTGATGGTGGGGGGCCTGAATTAGATGGGGCTAAACTGGGAGGCTGGGGGCTGAACTGATGTAGTGAGGGCTGAGGCGGCCTGAACTGTTGAGGGGCTGAACTAATGAGGGCTGAAAGGGGGGTGGAGGCTGAACTGGGGGAGAGGGCTGAGGGAGAGAACTGATGGAGGTAGGATACAAGGGGCAGAATTATAAATAAATTTGGGAGTGTTGCCAACACTAATTGTCACACACACACACACACACACACTGAAGGTGGCCAGAGGGAGTTCAAAAATCAAAAGCAGACCAAAACACTAATATATAAAAAAAATCTCAGGTTTTGAGCCAATCTCACAATTTTTTAGGTCTGAATCATGCTTTTTGAACCTTGGGGGTTGGCAGTATTGTAATTTTTTCTTTTCTTTTAATTGTTTCTTAAATATTTCTTAATGTATTATATATCAGCTCTGATTAGCTGCTGTAATTAAAGCAGGCAATTGAGTAACAAATTGAAAGGAAAAGTGTGTGCTGCATGTGCTTATCCCTGCCTCCTCTATGGTTTGGAAACCATTAGTCTTATGGAGGTGGAAGAAAAGAAAATGCAGGTAGTAGATAGTAATATCCTGAATGGCAGGACAGCAAAGAGTAGATAGTGTACCTGGAAGAAATTACAAAAAGATGAACTTGGGACTCTTAGGGGATGTCTATGCTGTAATAAAAAAAAATCCTGGTACCAGGTCTCAGAGACCAGATCAGCTGACTTGGGCTTGCAGGGTTAAAAATAGCATTTGGGTCTGGGCTGGAGCCTGGGCTCTGAGACCTTCTCCCCATGAAGATCTCAGGCCCTGCGCTCCCACCAGCATCCAAACATTTTACACTGCAGTTTTACATCCTCACAGCCTGAGGTCTGAGTCAGCTGACCTGCATCAGCCTTGGTCGTGCCACAGGTGTTTTAGTGCAGTATAAACATATCCTCAGTGATAGGGTGGAGAGCATGTTTGGAGTGGGCTGGACATATGATAAGAATGGAAGAAGAATGACCAGCAAAGAAAAGTCAGAAAGGACATGGAAGACTGAGAATACACTGGAAAAACTCAAAAGTTTGAAGAGAAAAGGACTGGAACTCCAAGACCTCCATGCCATGGACCAGAAAGAGTGGCTAAGAATGGTGGACAACTGTAAAAGGGAAAAGGAATTGATAAGTGAAGTTGAGAAGTGAGGCAAAGTTCTGATTAGCCAATGTGCTGCTCTCTTAGGACGAATACACTAAGTGCAACGCCATAGAAACCAGTGGGCCAATTTTAGCTGAGTTTGGTTTAAATCTATATTTATACGTTTCTTTTTTCTTGTGTATATATGGCTGATTGGTTTATCTTATTTTTGGGTATATATGTATTCATCATGTGCATATAAAATTTTCCTGCAAATTTATTTTAAAGATTTGAAATGGAAATTTTAAAAATTTGAAAGAAGATTGGTTAATTCTACCATTAGCATAAGTATTCCACATGCTTAAAGCGGCTGCAAAATATATACCTTTTTTTTTTTTGGAAACATTTGTACAAAATTTTCCTATTTATTGCTCATGGAAGTTCAGGATTAAGGCTCTGTCTATACTGGGGTATCTTACATTGATGTAGTTACACTGGTATAAATACCCAGTGTAGATGAGCTGTACTGATGTAAAACGGGGCTAATATCAGTGCAATTTCTCCTGGTAAGTTACCAGAGTAAATCAGACCACTGTAAGACCTGTTTTGCACAGTAGAGGGATTGTATTGGTATAACTATCTGATGTAATCACACTGATAAATATTCCTTCAGTCTAGACAAGCTCCAAGAAGGAGGATAGATTCATCAGTGGTAAATTGCAACTTCCCCATATTGCATCTCACTGCTGAGCTGTGGCACCCAACTTCCTTACCCCCACTAAAAAAAAAGTCCTTGATCTGAGTGCAAACAACTGAGATTATTAAAACTGAAATGATTTTACAATTCTCATTCATTTTTTACTCTTGATGTATTTTAGTCACTTGTACTTAGAACTCAACTACTTCGTTGCCATGGCATTTACTTTCAGTTTCTAGAGAGTTTTACTGTTAGGATCTCATGCACTAGCCCAGTGCACCAGGCTTGGGTTGCAAACAGGAAAGGGCAAAAATCATTGGGTCCAGTCTTGCGTACTTTAGTCAGACCATCATCATATAAGCTATCCTTCCTCACATGTGCTAAAAAGACTCAGAGCCCACAGAAGAAAGCTCATTTCCACTGGATTTTTTTTTTTCTTAAATCATGGGAAAAACTATTTTAATTTTTACACAACCAAAGTTTTGGGTCATGGATGACCTGAAGCTATCCCATTACATATTGACAAAATCTACACATGATCATACAAGCTATCCCTTTAATATACATTTATGTGTTGTTATAACCAGCATAAAGGACACTTCATATCAGGGACTCCTGTTTACACACTGGTTATAACACAGTACAAAGGAATCCAGATATTGTTCTGTTCTCTCAGACAACTGTGACATGCAATAGCTGGGACCTCGCTATGGGGAGCTGCTGCCTCTGAAGCTCAAGAGAGGGGCTGATGCAACAGGACACTGGCTGGTCTTGCTCAGAGAGACATATGGGGACTTGTGCTGTTGGGGAAGAGTGAAAACGGGTGGGATGAATCTGACAACCCTGCCCCCTTTCTGTGATGTCTACATTAGCACATCAAACCCATGCAGACAAAGCTGAAGGCTTTGGCAACTCCTGCCTTAGATAAGCATCTTTCGGAGTCACATAGCAAGGATCCCCGATTCACTGCAGTTTGATTACCTCGTTTCCAATTCCTGAGCTATGCTGAAAAAGGGGGAAAGAAGAGGAAAGGACTGGTAGTGGGGTGAGATTAAGAGGAAGTAATAGTGATAGGGTGTGGGACAGGATGGTACATAGGAGAACTAGGAGAAAAGGCACCCAATGTCTACCCACCATCTCTATTTTTGGCACAGTATTGACTCTGACCCCTACAATGTTACTCCCAAAGTCTCTCCTAGTCCAATGAAATTCAATGGTGATAAAAAAAAATTTTCTCTGGGTGGACAACCATTTATAGTTTATGAATGTTGCTTGCAATGGGGAAAAAGAAAAAGGAAAAGAAGAGATGGACAGAAGAGGAAAGAAGGAAGAAAATGAGGGTAAGGAAGACTTTTTAAGAGGAAATGGTTTGTCTAAAAACTTAGGCTCAGAATGATCATATGGATATGCCTAGACATGTCTTTTTTTCCCTCTAATTTCTTTTTAAAGAAAACTCTCAGTTGAGGGGGGTAGAGGAGAGATCCATAAAAGCGTGTGCAAATTTGAACAACTCAGTCAATAAGGCAGAGTTTTCTGCAGAAAGGTGCATTCTGGTTGTATTTACTTTGTAGTCATCTAGAACTCCCAGAACGTCATCACTGACTTCAGCAAGATGCTTAGAAACCAGGCCTTGGGTTGGGCAGGCAGACTATAGGTGGCTTTGTTATCCTCACACTTCTCCCCACTACCGATTGAAAAATGGAAACAGTGAGGAAAGTGAAGTGCAAAAAGGAGAAAAGTAGAACTTCATTTCACACACCATCCTCCTATTCTCACCGCTTTCCTCCTTTCCATAAAGTCATCACTTCCCCCAGCTCAAATCCTGGAGTGGGACTTTGCAGAAAATGCAATAGGGTTGTTTACACAAACTCTTCCTCTTTTATTAAGTGGTGTATAAAGAACCAGATTAAAGATGCAGTAAAGTCTACATTACAGACAGTGCCTAAGATTAAACCAGGCAACTGAAATAATTGTTTTGGGCTAACTGTACAGAAAGGGTGCCTTGTAGTAACACCACATGTTTCAACGGTATGCTGCTCTGAAAAGTGTTGTATACATGCAGACATCCGCTGCTGGCATGTGTACAGACTTTAGGCTTGCCAGCTTCTCCTAATCTGGAAGGAGGAGACTTGCTGTGTTAAATACATGTGTCATCAGTAGTCCCTTTTCCCACAATTTAATCATGCAGTTGTACAATATATTTGGAGCAATCCGTCCATTTAGTTTAGATGAATGTTGGCCAAATGACTGTACTGAAGCTGCCTTCAGAGTCTGTTAGGTGGATTTCTTTGACAGAAATTACTTGAATAGCTCTTCCATAACTAAATGCAAACAGCCGGTCACCCTCCCATCGTCAGTCCTTTGACAAAGCGCTGTACGGTAGGGATGCTCTACCAGAAAGGGAGAACCCTTTTGTTAAAAACATGCTGTTCACTGCAGCTATTCCACCTCCAACTGTGGTCTTGTCAGCTTTCATAAGATCAACAAAGTTGTGCCTGATTAGTACTTAGAGAGCAGACCTCCATGGAAAACTAAGTGCTGCAAAGACTGGAGTGGTTTTGGTAATTCAATAGGTGGCATGCTTCCCTATGAGTCAATACAGAACCTGTGTGCCAGTGGAGCTGAGGAGCACTGGTGCTGCGGATTTTTGCAAAGGGAGGTCTTGGTCACTTATTAAAAATCCCCTGATGCTTTTTGCAAAAGTAGAGGTGTTAGCTCCTGTGTCCTGGCAAGCTTCCAGCTGGAGTAATTAGATTCCCCCTCCCTAAATCCCTCCTGTAGTTTCAAATATATAAATTATTCCACCCTTTCTGTCTATGTAGTATTGCCGTGCACTGTTAAACAGCAGCTGCATTACACTTCCTGGATGGCTAATTGAGCTTGGGATATACAGTGTACATAAAAGGAGCATCATTACTTTTCAGAAATTACTCGTTCATGATGGAGTTTTATTTTTTAAGTGAATCTAGTGTTCATTAGCTTGTCAAATAGGTAGAGGAGACTGAGGCCCTAAACGCATTCAGAGCTAAGAGAGCACTTCTACAAGCAAGCCACACATTAGCTTGCTCCTGTGCATCTGTCCTGCTCGGCAGAGTCTTTGTCTAGTGGTGGGAGGGGATTCAGCCTGGGACAATCTTTGTCTTCTCTGCTGTTGTCTTCCCTATTGAGACCACCATTTCTGGTGGGGGTGGTTTTGTGATGTGGCATTTGAGGCCTGGTTCTGCAAAGTTCTGGGCATTTTCAGTTTGCCATGGAAGTAAATGAGTCTGTTCCTTCAATGAGTGTGAAAGGGACTACGCAGCTCCCACTCAGGGCCAGATTTAGGGGCAGGCAACCCAGGTGATAGCCTGGGGTGCCAGGCTCGGGGTGCCGGGCTTGATCTTCTGTTTTTGTTGTTAGCGACAAAAGAGAAAATAGAACGTGTGAAGTCAAATGTTTCAAGTATTCCCTATGTGGATTCATTTTTCACTAACCTCCTAGAATGTTCTGGACCTTTGTCGAATGTTGTGGAACCTTCCAGACTTTCTGAGAGCTACATTTTCGTAGAACCTCCTAGATGGGGTTGCCAGGTGTCCAGTTTTCGACCGGAAAGTCTGGTCGAAAAGGGAACACAGCAGTGTCCAGTTAGCACTGTTGACCAGACACTGAAAGTCGGGTTACTCACAGTAACCAGCCTCTGCCACCGGGGGCGGGAGGAACAGCTGCTGCTGCTGGAGTCTGGAGGAGCACTCAGGAGTGGCCCCAGTGCAGAGAGGTACTGGTGGCTCCCCGGTCCTGCCCCAGTCACTTCCCCACCCCTAAAGCATGGCTCTACCTCCCCCATCCTGCCCCAGTCGCCCCCCACCCCCAAAGTGCAGCTCTCCCTTCCCTGTCCTGCCCCAGGCACTCATCTCTGGAGCACGGCTCTCCCTGGAATGTCCTGTCCCAGTCATCCCTCCATCCCTAGAGCCCTGTTCACCTGGCGGAGGGAGGGAGGTGGAGAGAGAGCAGTGAGCAATGGTGGGGAGGGAAGAGGAGCAGGGGGCAGGACCGCAAGGGAAGCAGTGGGGCCTTGAGTGAAGAGGTGGAGCAGGGGCAGGGCCTTGGGGGGACGAGGCAGAGCAGGAGGAGGAGTGGTTTCCGATACTCAATGTCTGATTTTCACACATTAGTAAATTGGCCGCTCTACTCCTAGAATATTGTCAGCCAGGCCTTCGCAGGTATATATGGGGCAGGGACTTACCTTATCAGTGAGATATCAGAATGAATTGATGTGAAGCGAGAGTCCATCTGCAATATTGTGAACCATATTTTATTCTGTAATTGTGAAAGAATACTTGTGTTTTAAGACTTGAAGAGTGTAAGTAGCGGCTATGATAGGACATATGTAATGGGATGCCTAAGATATCTATCAAACCCCTATCTATGCAACAATATAAAAGAAATACTGTTACTACTTTGCCATGCTTAACACGTAATATTTATTAACTTTCTATTACTGGGGAACATAGACACTATTTAATACTGGTCACCAATGTTGGTACACCATTCAATTTCTTGATGTTAGTACATTAAAATGAAAAGATTCGCTAAGCTTAGAGGAAATGAATTTTTTGTATTTGCTTATATATGGCATGAATAAATACAGATTTACAGATCCTAGTGTGCAAATTTATTGTCTTATATGACAGATAAAACATGCATGTAAATTGTGTATCAAAGTTGTGAAATGGGCAACAAATGCAATAAAAATAAGGTATTCAAAAGTTTAACAAATGGAGGGGAAGCTGAAGATGCTCCTTGCCTGCGGAGCCATTTGGTCTAGGGCCAGCCCTGCTCTCACGATTTGAGGGCACTCAGCACTTTGCAGGGTCAGGTTTTTTTCAGAAGGCAGTAGGATGAAACCACCCATTCCTCTCACTCAGGAAGTCACTACCAGATTGGTCTGGATTCAAGCCACAGACCTATATCTGAGAGGCTCTGTATTCCAAGCCCCTTGAGGCCATTAGTCTTTTTTTCTTGGGCAACAGTGATGTGACTTCACTTCATCACTGCACAAATGTAAAAAAACAATACTGTAATAAGGGCTGTATTTCTGGTGGAAGTTAAACCACTGCAATAAAAAACTCAGTAGCTGACAAATAAGAAGTTTGCTAAAATACTTGGGGACAGAGAGGGGAAAGAGAAGAAAACATAGAAGCAGCGATCTTAGCAGGACAAGAAGAAAAAGTACCTAAAATTCATACAAGTATTTAAGGACAGAAAAGCTAAACACGAACTATGTTATGAGATGCTTGCATCTTGACGCAGGCTAGCATTTCTCAGCTTTTTATGTTTGTGTATAAAATATTTTTCTTGAAGCAAAGTCACCATTACTGGATGTAAGAGCTATTCCATATAATTTAATGCTCTAATATATTTTCCCTAGTTAATCATTGCTATTTCTAAATATAAATTTCCTTTCAAGTTGTTTTAAAATGAAAGGGCCTGCTTCACTCTTTGACCTTCTGTAACAAGCAGACCCTTGAAATGCAGCATTTCCAGAAAGCAAGCTGAGGAAACAACAGATGGGGTTAGTAAATTACAGCTTGCAGAGGAACTGTACAAGGGGTAGGACTGGGATGGAAGCTTAAAATACCCAATGAGATTTTCCATGCTGCAGCCTGTTTCTTGCAGCCAAGCACTGATTGTTAGATGTATAACTTGTGTGACATTAACTTTCTGCAGTGATTGATTTGTAGGAGTCACTCCACCCCAAAATACCAGCTCCTTGGATCTCAACATTCAGTAACTCAGTCAGGAGAATGCATTTTCTAGGTATGTTTCAGTGGTTTGTGTTTTCACTTACTTGTTTATGATATTCTGATGGGTTTATTTACATTGGTTTGCAAATTCCAGATCTGTGTGTGGTTTCCTAGGAATTTCATAGATAAATCAGTGCATGTCTATTTCAGGATACTAGTGGTTTAGAATCAAAGTCCATTTCCCATAACAATAATCTTAAACTGTATCAGTGATTTTTATTTCAAATTTATTTCAAATTTTTCATTCTCTTTGGGATTATCAATTAATTTTTCAAAAGCCTGGGACTGATCCTGCAACCCTTATTCATGCTAGTAAGTCTAACTGAATTCATGGGACTGCTCATGTGTTTAAGGACAGACGAGTGGGTATTAATTGGTATCTATTTCCATGATGTGATTGCTCTAAGGTGTGCAGCTTCATAATATTAATATTTGATACAGACTAGCAATGTGTTGTCACTGTGATCAAACTAAAAACTTCTGTGGGGAAGAAAAAATTATTTGCATAAGTGTGATGGGTATTTGAAGAGAATTTGAATTTGACTATTTGAAGAATATTTAGGACACTGGGAAGGTTTCTGAAAATCGTCACTGTCACCTTAATTTTCTCAACATTGAAATTCCAAAGTTAAAAGTGACCTTCTTTAGCTGCACTTCAAATAGGCCGAAATTATTTTTACAGTCCTTCTGAAGAGCAATCATAAATCCTCCAAAATTCATATTGCCTAAAAGTAACAGTAATAATCAGTGTTTAATTCTGCAAACTCACATGAGTAAGGATTAGTTGTGTGAAGAGGAATTCAGAGGCTCTATCCCTCACTATGCCCAAGGGCATCTCAACATGTTTTACAAATTTTACATGTGTTGTGTCTAAATCTGCAAAGGATGATAGAAACATAGAAAAGGACATCAAAAGATCTTCTAGTCCATCTCCCCATGCCAAGGCAGGATTACATGAGTATATTTAGTCACCTGTGTGATTTCACTGAGCATCCTTGAATGAGTCAGGATTACTCATGTGACCAAGGGATTGCAGGACAGGGCTCACAGGAATAACTTCAGCTGCCACTAAAATGGACCATTTTCCAGAGAGAAAAGCTGCCCCTGTTTAGGCCATGTCTCTGCAACCTTTATTTATAAAAGTAGAGTAATCCTCACTCACCCAAATAGTCCTATTGGCCCTGTCAGTGCAAGGGATATCCCAACATTCCTATCACCAATTTAGCTCCACCTCTGGTAATAGCATTTGGAGCCCTAGTTTAGATGGGCTCCTGGCATTCTGAGCACTGAGTTATCAAAGCAGGTCTAATCAACATAGTACTTAAAATGCTGATGGCAGCTAATGGCCAATCTACACCAGGCCATCACTCTTGCTAACACCGCAGCAAAAGTTTGCCAAATTTGCCTAGTGTAGACAGGCTGTTGACATTAATGGGGCTACTTCCACAATTAAAAGATTGCAGAATTAGGTTTTAAACAGCTCACTGTAAGATTACATAACAGTTTAAGACCAAAACTAGCCAACTGAAACTCAAAGGTGAATTGTTTACTTGGGGAGGCAGAATGTAATTACACACATTACAGTTGGACAGGATTCTGAGGTTAATATCTTTCATCTTGAAGTAACATCATTTAATATTGGAAAGGCAGCACTTCCAGCCTCACTGTGTCCCTTGGCATCATGCTGGAGTATTGGCTCAATACTAGTTCAGAAGGAAGAGTGTCTTTTCGGCCACTAGCAGCACTTCGTGTGTCACCTGGATTTTCCTCTGAGAACTCCCCTCCAAGTACTGACTCTACCAGAATGATAGTTAGACTGGTTGTAGTACTGATGTAATTTCTGCTTCCTGTAAACAGATCTAAATCTCTGTCCTCCTTACACAGTGTACAAAATGTAGCACACGGGTAACTCATGGTTTCTGTTTGCTTGCTGAAATGATGATGAGTAGAGTGAAGCAGGCAGTGTAATTTCAGATACATCAGTAAAGACAGGGAGTAATGCCAGCAAACACTTATGGTTTCAGTGAAAACACTGAACAGATTCAGAATTACTTTATGGTGATCAAACTAAACAAAAGAGAGCCACTCACCAAATGCTGCCTCCATTTAGTAGGAAACTGGATTAACTCCAACTGGACTACTTGGACAAGTAAGGATTACCTATGTGAGTGAAAGTGACAGAATTGGGTCCCCACAGTTTGTGTCTCAGTGTGTAGGATTTAGAAGTGCAATTAATGAAATAAACGATATGGTGAGTTCTTTGTGCAGTGGAAATAATTTGGAAAGCACATGAAGCAATTTGAATGGTCTTTAAGGAAGAAATTTGTTATAACATTTTTGTCAGTCTGCTTAAAGCAGGGAGCTGCTTCCTATTGTCTTATATGCTCATTAATCCTTCTAGTTTAGAATCTAAGTGTGGGTAAATGGAATTTATCTTTTTGAACATTCAGTAACTTAAATTTTCTATCTTATTACATGTGCTTAATTATAACCCTCAATTAAGAAAGCTAGATTACAGAAGGCCTTAACTATGTTTTACAGAAGCTCAAAAGACCTTAAATATATCTTCCAGCCTCCACAAAGCACAGTGAAAAGAAATGAGGAAAACAGATCAGGAAGAAAATATAATAATCCTGAATTCAAACTGTATTCAGATTATATTTTCTTATGGGAATGAACCAGCGCTTCCTATTCATGGAAGGACTCAGTGATTGATATGGGAATTTTGTCTGAGCAAGGAATACAGAATCAGGCCCTACCACATTGCTTCCATAAGAAGCACTCCCCTCTGAAAGGTGATGTATAAAGCTCCTGTCCAAGTGTCAAGCTGTTCTGCCAACGACAACAGTAAAAGTGTGTAGCTCTGATACAGCACTTTCTATCCTTAGATCTCAAAGTGCTTTTCAGCCAAGGGTAAGTGCCATTATCTTCATTTTACAGATGGGAAACGTGAAGCCCAGAGAGCTGAAGTGACTTTCACAAGGTCAGTTGCAAAGCTGGGAATAAGCCCCAGGTCTCTTAGCTCCCACTCCAGCACCATAACTATTTGGACCACACTGCTGCAAATGAGGGGGGAATTTGTTTGTGTGGCTCTTTTTCAAAATGATCTCAGTGCAGCCTCTCTGAGCTCAGTATGAAACTTTTGAATGATATTTTTTAGTTCCTATGTACTGGAATTTACAGCAAGACCTTAACTACACAGATCTGAATTCAAACAAAGCAGCTCCTTTGGGAAATACATATTTAGTATTTTTGGCTACATTCTCCCCATTTCTCTGCTGTGAGCATGGGGGTTTGGCATCTTCTGGAACTGTGTGACAATGCACTAGCAGTTTTCTCGGGTGGAACTGTGCTGGCCCATGAGGGGCAGAGACCTAGCTAGTGTGCGTTTGACTATGCACATCCTCCAGAGAAATAAGCACATATCTTGTAAGGCACTCCCAGCTCACTTTTCTAAAGAGTGAGTGCTAGAATGGATCTTGTGTGTTGCAGATTATATCTGTATATTAATGTTGGGTTAGATCCTCATCCCGTTCAGGTCAGTGGCAAATCTCCCATTGAGTTCATTGGGAGCAAGATTTGGGACTTAAGAGTTGTCTAGAATCTAATATTTTATCCTCTGATAAATCAGAAAATAATTTTGTAGAAGATTTTTGTGCGTGTGAATTTAGGTCTTGTGAAAGATGTCGGCAGCTGTCACGGGGGGCCAGTGCCTTCTGTTTAGCTACCGAGAGTGCACAGCACCAGCTGCAGCTTCCTTATTCCCCCCCGATGTGCAGTATCCCTGGTAAAGAAGGATAAGAAGGGAATTCATTCTTCATGCCCCACTCAGCTCTTGGTTTCTCCGTTAAGTCTGCCAACAAGTGGCCAACTATTGTGGTGTTTTCTATAGCATGGAGAGACACTAATGGCTCTCATTGCAAGTACTTCACAGCTTAATGAGAAGGTGTAAATTCAGTAGTCTAGTTGAAGGTAAAGCTGTGTAAACTGAGTTTACCTACTTCTCATGTAGGAAATATGGAGTTTAGTTTGGGTTAGTTTACCCTTTCTTTTTTTGCCACTACACCCCTGTGTAAGTCCATCTTTGATGATGTCTTTGTCCAGGTCAAAGACCTTGGACAGTGCATGCAATTCACCAACAGGAACCTCATAAAGTGGTATATAAGCAGAGCTGGGTTGACCAGCTACTAGACAGCATACTTCAAAGCCAGGGAAAGGGCATCTCCTATTTATACTCTGGGCCAAATTATGGCATGGCTGGTGCAGTGGTGTTTGCACACCTATGTCCTGGTGCCTCATGGATAGCAGCGATTCAGTAGAAGCAAGCTCTGTGGGGCTGCTCTTTCCCCAGCTCCTAGCACGGGTGGGCAGGAGGGGTCAGGATGAAGGGGGGAAATAGATACTGACTTACTCACACTCCAGCAGTTCGTTGGGATAACTGCTGGCACATCCAGTACAGACCCAGTGTAGTTTAATTCTTCCCTGGAGCAACAGTGGAAGTGGGAGGGTGGCTGTGATTTGCCATTAACTCTGCATTGATGTTTTGCCCCTTAATCAGGGAAGATTGTTTTCTCACAATGTAAGCTAAGCCAGGAGGGTACAGGAGATAGAGCCTGGAGGTTAGAGCGATATTAACTCTTCTGCTAATTTCCAAGCTATGTGAATATCCTCAGTGCATGTTCTCAGATTCTGTAGTACAGAGCAAAACGTGGCTTTGATGCGCTCTCACAGGGAGCAGGATCTAGGATGTTGCATAAGGGTGCAAGGCTCTTTGTTGAATCATCATGTTGTCAGGAATCCGACAAAGAGATGGAGAGTAATTCTGCTGACTTGCAGTGGCAGGCAATTCTAATTAACTCTAATTAGAATATAAAAGGAGTTGGATTGGCTTCTGGGGAGAGATCACTGGGACTGAGATGGGGTGCAGGGAGTACCCCTGAGACCAAGCCAGGCTCTGGAGGGGGTTTTGTTCTTACTTACATGTAACAATCAAGGAAACCTCAGGAAGAGGGTGCGTTTTGCGTTCTTGTGTGTGTGTGTTGGGATGGGGGCACTATCTGTGCACGATATATATAACAGTGAAATGCAAGGAGAACTAAGTCAGGCTCTCTGCTGCTTGTTGTGATGCAGCAAGAAAGTATCATGACCTACTCTAAATGTGGATCAGCACTTTTATTTTCACTTGTAATAACTGTAATATATCTCTGTACCCAAATTTGTCCTTAACTAAAGTCTCACTAACTTTTGCTGGAGAAGAATTTGGCCCCAGTTCCCATCTTTCTGTGAGTGCTAGTTCAGTAATTCCATATGTCTGGGCTGGGTAGATTTTACAATTTCTTTAAAAGTAATAACATTAAGTCTAGGCTCTTCTTTAATTAATTTTATGCTGTAGCTCTGGACTTGTTCACGAGCATGTGGTTAGGCCCTTATGATGCCATCAGCTATTTCAGAGCAGTAATAGGGAAATGGACTGTCAAATATTTTGCTTTAAAACGTATGAAAACTTTAAAGTTCACACATAATTTTCCTTTGCTGTGATGCCTACAAAAAACTTGACAATGTTTAGATTGCTGGTGTGCTGAGACCACTGCCTGTTATGTGGGCTAATATTGTTTTATTGTTCCCTTGTGCTCACCCATCTGTCAGTCTGTATCCACATGCTGTCTCTTGACTTATACTTCAACTGTAAGCTCTCTGGAGGCATAGACTGTTTTTGTGTTCTGTTTTTGTACAGCGCCTAGCACAGTGGGGATCCTGATCCACAACTGGAGCGCCTAGCCCCTACCACCATACAAATAATCATCTAAGTCAAGAGGAGTTTTCTGTGTTCAGGGTATATAGGATCAGGTCCGTATCCCTTTAGGGTGAAATTCAGCCTTGTGCAGAAAGCCTGCTTGGCTCCTTGCATGATTTAAGACCTTAAAGGCAAATTTGCCTCTGTGGATAGAGATACCCTTCTGCATTAGGACCTGAGTGAGTCCCCCTGTGTGTGGGGAGGAGGGGGATTGATTTGATGTACCTGTGCAGGTGTGTACACCCTTTTTGGCATGGAGCTCAGCTCTGCAGACTCCTTGCTTGGCAGCATGCAAGGCTGGATGGGCCTAACGGGTGGGTGAGGGGTGGCACCAGAGGATTCACTAGCGGGCAGTTGCCCTGCCCCGCTGCAATGGCGTTAGTGTGTTGGGGCCGTGGATGGCACTCTTAGGGTAGGTCTATGGATGTCCTACAGCTACTGGGGGGTAGTCTCAGCTACTTGGGCTGGGCTCCAAGTCCTCAGCCCACTGCTTAAGTGGGGCTTGTGTGGTAGAGCGGGCCTGTGGTGAGTTCTGTGGCCAATTTTTGATGGCCTAGAGACAATCAGGGCTACCAAGGGTCAGGGAGCTCCAGCAACACCCACCTGAAGGCCCTACGGGGCCCTCACACGTCCAGCTGAGCCGTGGGCAGGCTGAGGGCATTCGCTTGCCATTGAGCCTTCTGCCACGTGGGGCTGCTGTAGTGCCGGATGAGCTGGCAGCCAGGTGTTTTCTCTTGCTGCTGTACTCTCTCTGCTGGAGCACAGCCAGGCAGGAACAGCCGGGGGAAGAGGTGGTGGTGGTGGTGGTGGTGGTGGCAGCGGCTGCGAAGCAGCAGCAGCAGTGGAAGAGGTGAATGGCTCCCGCCCACAGACAGCTGCACCAGGCTCCCCCATCACACACCTCAGCAAGCCCCATTAACAATCCCCACGCAGCCTTGGACAGCCACCACTCCCTCCAGCAGCTCTAGGCCTCTCACCACTCTCAGCATCCCCCTCCACCCTTCCTCCTGCCCTGTATGTGCCCTGTTCCCGGGTCCTACCCCACCCAGCTCACAGGGCGGGGCTAGTTGACCATAGGTTTAAATTGATGGCCATGTGCACACTAGCTTGTTGGTTTGCATGTCCTGTCACATGTGGAACTGCACAAGACTTGGCCACTATGTACAAGATCTCGTTGTTTAGGGACCTGAAGGAGTTTAAATTTTGTTTTCATGCTTTGCTGTTCCCCTCAAGGTATTATTATTATTTATGGTAATAGGTACATTTTTGTAGCACCCAGAGGCCCCTGATAATGACCTAGGCTCCTTCATTTTTAACTGGAAAACTTCAGGCCTGATTTTCAGATGTTCTGATCACCTGCAGTTTGTGTTGACTTCAAGCGAGAGATGAATTGTAATGCACCCTTCTTGGCATTTTGTTTGCCACCTACATCATGAACAGTTGGAAGAAGTGCACTGCTCTTACAGTTTTCTGTTAAACTGAAACTAAGCTCAGAGCAGATTGCTGTAATATCCACAAGTTACCAAGTCCCTTTTCAAGCTTTGTGAAGTGTACTAAATATTTCCAGCTCATTCGTTAGTCATTTCCTAGTCTCCTGTATAAACGATCAACAAAGAAAAGAGAAAAAAGCTGCTAAGACAAGCTAACCACACTGTTGCCCTTACCAAATTTACTTAGCATTTAAGAGCAGCACAATGTAGGAGCATTTTTTATAAAAATATATAATTTTATTATATATTGCTCTTTTTATCCACAGGTATCAAAAGCCATTTTTATGTTGTATATGTATATTACAGTACAAAGGAAGGTAAATATAATTAGATCCCTTTTCCAGATAAAAAAACTGAGGCACAAAGAGGGAAGGGTGCACATAACCTGGTGGTTAGGGCACTCACCTGGAGATTGGGACACCCAGGTACCAGTCCCTGTTCTGATGAATATTTAATTAAATATTGATAGATACACACAGACGAAGTAGAACAGCTTCAGTGGGATAAAATTAGTCTTACAATAACCCATTGCACCAGGCACTAAGGGGGAGGTGGGATACCTGAGTTCAAGGTCCTGCTCTAAAGTAGGCAGAGCAGAGGCTTGAATCTGGGTCTCCCACATGTCAGGGGAGTGTCCTGAGCACTGGGTTATTGGGAATAACAGAGGTATCAGCTCCTTAGCTGTTTTGTGATGTGATTGAGTTCTGCAGGTGAGAATCCCACTGGGGCTGAGGTATGAACTAGGCATGTCAGATAGCTGTGCACTGGCAGAGATTTTGGTCCTGGGGAACTTCAAGGGTGGAAACTTAGGCATCAGGTGAGCAGGGGTTTTTGAGGATCTCAGTGACCTTGAAATGTTGGACTTTTGCACCTACATCCCTTAGTGGATCCAGCCCTCTGTGACTTGCTCAGGGTTACACGGCAGTAGCTCTCCTAGTTCCCCGTCTAGTGCCCTGTCTATTGAACCAAGCCAGTTCACATTAAAAGTGAGTCTTTTCTGTGGGCTCATGATCTTCTGGGATTTTACAGCTGTTCTTAAATTATAAATGATTTCTACCTACAGTTCACCTGCCTTAAATGCCAGTGCTTTTCAGCCTGGTGGTGAAATAGCAGTTATATACCATGCTGTCAGGTGAAACCAAACACGTTTTTCTGTCCCATTAAGCACTAAGTCAGGCATAAACTGAATACTCTTGTTACAGGGAATCCCCATCAATGAATCCTTATCTCTTTCTTCTCCCTAGGCCCCACCACTGAAACTGCAAGAGAGCATGGAGGATGAATAAATAGAAAGGTATTTGCTCTAGTTACTTAAGCTTTGGTTGCCATGCTCATCAGTAGAGATGGAACCAAAGCAAAAGCACAATTACAAACACCTCGGCTGGACTCTGGTGAATTTTGGAGCTGGATCCAAACTTGGTATTCTTTTCCCCCTCACCCAAATCCCTCCAATGGGCTGAACCATAACTTGGGCTTTAAAAAACCCAGAGGCTTGGGGAATTTCTGATTTGAATCCAAACTGTGTGGTTTGGATCCATTTCCACTACTTCAAACTACATCTGTGCTGTGATATCCAGAAAGGTACGGTTTTAATTCGTATTCTGTCTGTTTCTAATATGCTGATAGTAAGTAGTAGCTCATGCTGAAAAATCAAAGAAAAATGGTAATAATAATATTGTACACCGATCTACTCCTTCCATCCACAGATCTCAAAGCACTTTACAAAACTTCGTCATTGTCACTCTCCCCATATTTAATGGGTTGTCCAAGGTCATACAGCAAGTGAGTGGTGGAACCAGAAATAGAATCCACATTCTCTGGGATCCAGCCATTTGGCCTAAATATTGGACAATGCTGCCTCTTTCCATATTGCCATTTGTTAAAATTGCCTTAACACAAAGGAAATGATGAATGTTAAAAAACAGATATAGTTTCAAATTACATTGTATTGTGAAAATAATGCTCAACAGTGCTAGCGTACCTTCCATCCAAGAATCTAAAAGTCTCTTACATAGATAAGTTAAATCTCACAGCCTCCCATGAGTTAGGTAGCTATGCAGAGGAGAAACTGTCAAATAAAAGGGATATTGAATGTCCGGCTCATATTTTATAAGATGAAGTGCTACCTTACAAGGCTGATTAATAATGATGAGTAGGCCCTGGTCCTAGAACCTCTGGAATGAATGCAGAATTCCCTTTACTTCAATGAGAGTAGGGTTGGGACAACAAGATGTTGATATTCCAACACAGAATTATCAGATATCTTTTGGCATGACTGGTGTCTTGTTGTATTACACAGATATTATAAACGGGCCTTCATAATACTGAAAATAATTCTTAATATTAACAGGTATTAGAAGAAATATGAAAATCCTAACAACTTAATTTTGAATCATGCCTCATTAAAACAATATAATTCTGTTTCAAAATCAGTAAAATACTTTGCATATATGTATCGCTTTTCCAAGGATCTCAGAATAATTTATGAGCACCAACTAAATAAACCTTTTACTGCCCAGGTGAAATAGGTATTGCTTTGCCCATTTAACATCTGAGCAAGCTGTAGCATGGAGAGGTTACATAACTTGCCTAAAATGGCATTATAAATCACTTTAGAGTCAGGACTAGAACCTAGGAGTCCTGCATCTTAGGTCTATGCTCTAACAGCTAGGTCTTACATCCCCTCTAGCAATAAGGTGTGGGGGGAGGGGGGGGAGGGGACAAGATGAAGAAAAAATAATTAAACCAACTGAGTGTTGCTACACAGCCTGGCAATTTTTAGAAATTTACAAGCTCTGTTAAATGCAGAGCGGTTATATTTATTAAATGCTGAATGCAAGAGGGTATTTTAACCTAAGAAGGACAATTAAACCATGATGGAGTACAAACCAATATAACAAAATTAAAAAGAAAGATGAAACCCTTCTAGAATTGACTTTTCTTGTCATACAGCAGATACACAGTGTTTATATTCTGTTCATAACTATGTGACATGACAGCTGTTTAAAAGACGTAATGGCCTCTAGCCTGAAGCACAGGGCTATGCAGCAGAAGAGCAGGGATTTTGGAACTTTTAGGCGTATAGGACCCTCACTGTGTTGAAAATCACAGCTTCCCAGACAAGGTGAAGACACTCTGCTTTTGCATACTCCTCCCCCCCTGCTCCCCGGCTGGTTACAGAATAGTCTGACACTCTTCCAGCTGAATTAAAGGAATTAATCTTACAAACCCTTATTACAAATCCTTGCTTACAGACAGCCCTCCAACTGAAGCAAACACTCACCAGCAACCATACACCATACAACATGAACGCTAACCCAGGAACCTATCCCTGCAACAAACCATGTTGCCAACTCTGCCTGCACATCGACTCTAGTGACACCATCACAGGTCCTAACCCCATCAGCCACACCATGAGCTCATTCACGTGCACATCTACTAGTGTAATATATGCCATCATGTGCCAGCAGTGCCCGCTGCCATGTACATTGGCTAAACCAGACTGTCACAACGCAGAAGAATAAATGGACACAAATCAGACATAAAAAAATGGTAACGTCCATAAGCCAGTAGGAGAGCACTTCAGTTTCCCAGGACACTCTGTAGCTGACTTGAAAGTTGCCAAACTTCAACCAAAAAACTTCAAAACAGACTTCGGTGAGAAATGGCAGAGCTGGAACTCATCTGCAAACTTGACACAATCGGACTGGGTCTGAATAGGGACTCGGAATGGTTCTCTCATTACAAGAAGTAATGGTCACTGTTCACACATTCTCACCTTCTGATCAACGGTTGTGAATAGGCCTCAGGTACTCTAACTGAATGGACTTTGTTGGCACTTGCCTTCCTCATTGTTGTTTCTTACCCTTGGATATATATATATATTCTTCCTATCTGTGATTTCCACTTCATGCATCTGACAAAGTGTGTTGCAGCCCACAAAGGCTTATGCCCACAGAAATTTGTTAGTCTTGAAGGTGCTACACGACTCTCATTGTTTTTGCTTATTACAGGAGTAATCCTTACTCATTTATGGGGAGATTGCACAAAGATAGAACTCACCATTCCAGTTTTGGGCTGCTGCAGACTCTGGAGTAATTTAGCTAGATTTTAGGGTTATCTAAATTATGGCAGCCTGTCCCCAGCTGCCTATGGGTGGCAGCACCCCTTGAAATTCCTAGTCCGATATATTATGGCCCTGCCCCGTGCCATCGATGATATATCCCCACTGGTCCCACCAGTGTGTCGTGGACCTCAGAGGAATTCCTTTGGCCAGCTCTGGGTCTCTGATATCCCTTTTATGCTGCGTAGCTGCATAAAAAGGCTGTAGTAGAGGGAAAAGATCTTCCCTCTGGGTGGATTTCACCTCTGTGAAGAGGGTGCACGTGAGATTTAAGTGGTGCATAATTCTTATACTGGCCCTCTGTACAGGGGTGAATTTCACCATCAAGTAGAGTCCTATTGAAGTGGGAAGGACAGGAGGTCAGACTAGAAGCTCTAGTGGTCCCGTCTAGACTCTGACTCTGTAACCACTCCAACTGAGCAGGGATTGTGCTTGTGAGCACACAGTCACAGACGCGATCAAAAAAGATCTACTCCTGCAAGTGCTGTGACTTGCTAAAGAGAAGCTCAGTGCCTCGGCTGCCATCCCTATGCAGGATTGGGCCCTATGTGAGGGACAGGGGAGTGATAGGAAATAGAGAATGGAATTATACCAAGAAGGGAAAGAGCAGTGTAAAATGAAGTTTGGAGGCCCTAAAGTCCACTACAACAGCATATACAAAACAAAAGGTTTATAATAGTTTCTTACCTGCAATTGTTGTCATATTGGTAGTATTGTAAGAATTCCAAGAGCTCCACCTTGACAAAGGCAGGAGGATAGGAACATGTAAAAACATAGCAATTGTGGCATCAGAATTTACCCAGATGTTCAGATCTTGGAAAAATGAATTGCTGTATTAAAGTATGAAGTTAGCAACTATATGCAGCAATGGAAATAGTATTACTTTGCTATGGGGAGCTTTCTGCCTCATGGCAGATGATTTAATTGGGGGATTTTTTTATGAAAAGGAAAAAGTAAAATTGAGACAAATAAGTAATTAAATATAGGCTATCATATTTTTGGTTTTAGTGTAAATGTACTTTTAGTTGTAAACCTCCTGAGTCATTTGCAAAGCGATATGTATAAAAAGTCATACACATGAAATTGTTCATATTCATGTGTTTGTGTGGGAGAAATGCACTGTAAAAGGGGGCCAGCAAAGGTAAAAAGCACCACATCCCCCAGTTTGGAGCAATTGCTGTAGTCATTTTCCCATGGGCATATTTTCAACCCCATTTCCAGGATTTTTATTCACCTGGAGATAACGTGGCTAAAGCAGCACAAGTTAAACTGGGAATATACCTTTTTGCCAGAGCCTAGTCCAAAGCACAGGCCACCAAAGTGGCTTTGTGTGGCTCTGTGGTCTAACACAAGCTTTTGCAATGCATAGGCTGTGCCTGATCCTCCTAATTGACAACTCATGGCTTGGAATCCTTACGCTGCTCAGGGCAGCTTGAGCGTGATTTTGCTTCTGCTCCTGCAAACCATAAGGTCATCTTTGCCCTTTGTTTTCTTGACTGAAGCTACATAAGAAAAGTTCCAGAGGGGCAGCCCTGTTAGTCTGTATACAGCAAAAGCAACAAGAGTTGTGTAGCACTTTAAAGACTAACAATTTTATTTATTTATTTATTTATTTTACATACGAAAATATGTTTTCTCGTCCTGCTTCTGCTCCTATTAATGTCAATGGGAGTTTTGCCATGGCCTTCAATGGAAGCATGATAAAGCTGCTAGTGATTTTATCTAAAGCATTTGGCCCCAGGCAGAAAGACAGGATCTTTGAAAATGACAAATTGTGGGTTTTGGAGAGGTCATTAACATATTTGTCATAGGGAGAGAGGATAAATAAGCAACTTGAAAAGAAAGACAGACATTAATTATGCTTTATATGACATTGCTGTTTACTGATGACATACTGTAGCTCTGCAGACAACTATAATTTGCAAAGTGAACCCAACCAGAATACAAGCTGAGCAATTAATTCTTTGTGAGTTGCAAGAGTGACATCAAGTGTGCAAAACATGCCTCAGTCTTCAGCTAACAACATGCATATTCATTTATTCTTTCTCTGGAGTCATTCTGTGCTGCTAAGGCACTAAATCATATTTGTGATGGACTTTTTAACACAGAATTCTGTGGCTAAGCAACCTAAAGTAAAGATGGAGAAAGCTTCATCCCAAAACACTGGTTTAAAGTTTTAAGATGGACCGATAGAAACAAACCAATTCAAATTAAAATATTTGATTGTGCACCACATTACTGGTACACAGAATCCTTCTGTCTTTTAAAGACCTAAATATGTTCTTATGAAAATCTTAACATGGAAAGGAGTCCTACTGCTTGCACCAGCTGAGGAACTAGCTCTGTAAAAACAAAATATCATTATTTTGATGCAGTTATTGGGAAAGCCTAGCTATTGGCTTCGATGACAAATTATTTAGACTTCCATTAAAAATACATATATAGGAAATATAACAGAGCAGTGTGAAATAATCAAACAATGAGATCTAGTAAAGATTTGGGAATAGTTTCCCAAGGGAAGTGTTGGAAGCCTCATAGATTGTTTTGCTCTGTCTAATTTTAAGTGACCCACTGTAGACTAGACTGTAAGGAACCAGTTGATGCAGACAGAGGGATGCATTAAAGCCTTGATCCATAAAGGTACTTAAGCTCATGCTTAACTTTAAACAGGTATGTAGTCCCAGTTAATTCAATTACTACTCATCTGCTTAAAGATAAGCACATGCTTAAGTGATTTGCAGGATCAGGGATTAATTGACTTCAGGGGATTTTTCAGTTCTTTTGTCTATGCCAGTGTTTCTCAATGACTAGTCCATAGACTGGCACTGATCCCTGAGATCTCCCTGACAGAGTATAGGAAGCCAGTCCCTGTTATCAAAAACATTGAGAAACACTGGACTATGCTGATAAAGATCCCATATAAAATTGTTTTTATTGGACAGGTTCTAAGAAAAAGTGGGGGAGGGATTGTTAGGTTTGATTTCATATGTGTGTTTTCAACACATGAAAAAAAATCGCTTGTCTGTTCTTTTGTATCACACTTCTGTAAGCGTGAAGTTAATTTGGCACTGTTGTTGTTTCGATTTTTTATCCTACAATGGTGCAGAACAAAATGGGAATGGGCATAATGAGGTTTGGCTTCATAAGGAATTCAGAATTGGGACCTAATGAACTAGCACAACTGTAATGAATTAGGGAGATCTGAATCATGTCTAACTGCCAAGTCAAGTTGCATTATAGCATTATTGCAGCAAGTTGTGTTGCATTATATGTTTCCATGGAAAAATGTAAATAGGTAACCAAATCTCTTTTCCTTTTGGTTGTACTAATCCTGTGTGGTACTCAGTGCTCATAATTTTCTATGTGTGTAGGTCATAGTTGGTATCTTGCAGATTGGATGTTGTATTAGTATTCTATTGATGTCAACAGAAGACTCTTGTTAATTTCAATGGGAGTTGGATCACACCCATAAAGAATTTCTTGTTGAAATTGTAGCTACTTTGCATTTCAGTATGAATTTCTCAATATAGCTGCAGACTTTGAACCCATCATCTATATCACATGCTCTTTCCAAATGACTCCGTCATAAGTTTGGTCCTTTTCTTTTTTAGCGGGAACCCATGTTACATTGTTCCCGGGGGATGTAAAATCAGAACCTTTTGAAAAAGCATAAACCAGTCTCTGAAACCAGCAGTGCAAAATAGCCAAATAAAGGGTCAAGTCCAATCCTAGGGAACAACGAGCAGATATCATAAGAACATAACAATGGCCATATTGGGTCAGATCAATGGTTCATCTAGCCCGGTATCCTGTCTTCCAACAATGGCTAATGTCAGGTGTTTCAGAGGGAATGAACAGAGCAGACAATCACTGAGCGATCCGTCTCCTGCCATTCTTTCCCAGCTTCTGGCAATCTGAGGATAGGGACGCCCAGAGTATGGGGATGGATCCCTGACCATCTTGGCTAATAGCCATTGATGGATCTATACGCCATTAACTTATCTAATTCTTTTTTGAACCCTGTTATAGTTTTGGCCTATGCAGAATCTCCTGGCAACAAGTTCCACAGGTTGACTATGCATTGTGTGAAGAAGTACTTCTTTTTATTTGTTTTAAACCATCTGCCTATTAATTTCATTGGGTGACCTCTCGTTCTTGTGTTATGTGAAGGAGTAAATAACAGTTACTTACTCACTTTCTCCACACCATTCACGATTTTATAGACCTCTATCATATCTCCTTTTAGTCATCTCTTTTCCAAGCTAAAAAAGTCTTTTTAATCTCTCCTCATACAAAAGCTGTTCCAGACCCGTAATCATTTTTGTTGCCCTTCTCTGTACTTTTTCTAGTTCTATCTTTTATGAGATGGGGTGACCAGAACTGCATGCAGTTTTCAAGATGTGGGTGCACCATGCATCTATGTAATGGCATTTTGATATTTTCTGTCTTTTTATCTATCCTTTCCTAATGGTTTCTAACATTCTTTTAGCATTTTTGATTGCTGCCGCACACTGAGCAGATGTTTTCAGAAGACTATCCACAATGACTCCAACATCAGCTAATTTAGATCTTATCATTTTGTATGTATAAATGGGGTTATGTTTTCTGATGTGTATTACTTTGCATTTATCAACATTGAATTTCATCTGCCATTTTCTTTTCCCGTCACCCAGTTTTGTGAGATCCCTTTGTAACTCTTTGCAGTCTGCTTTGGACTTAACTATCTTGAGTAATTTTATATCATCTGCAAATTTTGCCACCTCATTGTTTACCCCTTTTTCCGGTCATTTATGAACATGTTGAACAGCACTGGTCCTAGTACAGATCTGTGGGGGACACCACTATTGATGTCTCTCCGTTCTGAAAACTGACCTTTTATTCCTACCCTTTGTCTCCTATGTTTTAACCAGTTACCGATTAATGAGAAAACCTTCCCTCTTACCCATGACAGCTTACTTTGTTTATGAGCCTTTGCTGAGGGACCTCGTCAAAGGCTTTCCGGAAGTCCACGTACACGATATCTGCTGGATCACCATGGTCCACATGTTTATTAAAATGGTTGCTATTGCTTTGCTCCAGTTTTGCATGTTGTGACCTGTTTCCTGCCTTATTGCAGTTATGTGGCCACACACTTTTTTAAGAGGTGGAAGTCAACCAAGAAGAACTTGAAGGGTTTGACCTTCAAGTTTGACCCTGGTTTACTTGTCTGTTCCTGGGAATGTTTTATGATGATTAGTCATACATGAAACAATGTTGCCTTCTAATGAGTGGCCATACAGTAAGTTAGAGAGGTGTGTTTTCAGAACAGAAGTTCCCGAGTTTGATTTTTGCTTATTACCAAGTGTCTGTGTGGCTGTTGCAAAGTCATTCTAATATTGATAGAAAGTGACAAATAGCAGCTAGCTTTGTATATTGTGCTCTCCCTGGCTGATCACAGGAATGGAAAAGGGTAAGTCAGCCGTACTTTAGCATAGCAAAGGATCCATGCAAAGCCCAAAGCTTTGGTGGGAGAAAAAAAATGATGGCTCTCTTTAAAAGATGTCACAGTCTTGTTCCCCACACTTGAATAAAGGCAATTTCCTTTTAACTGAAAAACTGGGGGCTCTTCATTTAAAGCTGGCACATCAATTTCCTTATCTGTAGTTGCCAGTATGGCCACGGATGTGATGTGGAAAACCATCGATTGTGGTGTTGTGGTCTAGAGGAAGAGAAGAACACATTTGCATGAGCTCTCAGCTAACAAACTCTATAGTGCTTACACAGCAAGGCTGAAGAGGTCAACCTCCTACACAGCCAGAATCTCCTTGCTTCACAGACCATTTTGGTTGAATTACTCCCCTGGCAATGTACCCCTAAGTTAAAGCTTAACAATATAAAGCTGGTGGAGAGCTGGTTAAAGTTATATAAAGCATGGATTTGATTAATTTCCTACCTTTTAAGGGCAAGAATGTATGAAACGTGGTCTTTGCTGAACCCTTACACCCCTTTGCACGTACTCTCCACCCCTTTCAAGCATGTTCATCTTTCTAGCCTACCTGGCATGCTTCTCCATATTTTGGAAAGAGAGAGTTTGGACATGCATGCTTGAAATCACGGTATCCATTGTATTATTTATTCAAAATCACCCCCAAAAAGATGGGTTATATGGACTTAAGTGTGAACATCAAAGAGCTTTTAATCTACATGAGAATCATCAGGTAAACAGAAAACAAAACTGTCATTATCAATCCATCAGACAACACACATGCATCCCCTTGCTATACGGACATACAGCACGTGAAAGACCTAAAAGAAGTTAGTCTCTCTTTCTCACACGCACATACACACATAAACACCCTTCCCCCGAGCATATAAGAAAGAATCCCCTCAGTGGTTTTTAATGAAAATGCTGTTTCATAGCTCTAATGACCAACAGCTGGAAAAATGCATGCCTGCCTTCTTCTTCATCTCTAGACTTATTTGAAAGATTTGTGTTTTGTGGCTTTACTGGGTGACTTTCCTGATGATTTGATTTAAAAAGTCATTTAATTTCTTCTAAGACCACTGTGGTTACCATAGAAATACGTTAGCTGCAAGACAAGGAATAATTAGCTTACGTTTGTTCCTTTGTTTCTCCTAATTTCTTCCATTCAGGATTTTATACATGTAATTAAAGAGATTATTCATCTTTTTTTTTCCCTTCTATAAATTCATTTAAAGACCAAACTGATGTCTGCAAAGCATAAATAACAGCGATTACGTGTGGTAATCAGTCCAACCTGTTTGTCCACAAAGCAGAAAACAGTGTGTTTTCTATTGAGACACTGGAATTTAAATTAGTGGGAACTCTTAGTTTTCACAGATTGTGGCACTGTGCGTTATCTCTTACTTTATTATTGTAACTAATTATCCTCAGCTAAGCATCATTTGATGGCTACATATTGTCAATGTGAGATGAAATGGTTAGTAATTGTTTTGAATAGGTTGTGTGTTTATGAACACAAAGGTAGCTAAATTGTTAATTGTGTCCAAGGTAACAATGTCAGAACTGTTTATCTATGTAGAGCAGGATTTCAAAAAGCATTAAGGCCTGCTCCTATTCCCATTGAAACCAGTGGTAAAACTGGAACCCTATTGACTTTCAGTCAGATTTGTGCTCCTACATCACTCAGGCAGTTTTGAAAATCCTCCTTACTTTTAATATGGAATGTATGTATACCATAGGCCTGCGCAAGAAATATTATAGCCTATAGAATGTCTTCGCTACATGAAATTGGTCGTTAGCTTGGAAACATTTTGTAAATCAAGCAATATATTTTAGGGAAAAAACATCTGTTTGCATGACTATATCGTTGCAATTGGACCTGAATATTAGGCAGAATTCAGCCCTAGTGACACAAGTAAAATGCCCGGTAAAATCAGCGGTATGTAAAATCAGTATGTAGATAGTAGAATTTGGCTCAGCATTTTTTGAATTTGTTTCAGCTCCTTTATAAAGAAAAAATTCAAGTGACAGACTCCACTAATTTTTTTTTATTGCTTTTCTTATTATATTCTATGGTTACTTCCAAAAGTGATCTAGCAAATAATGTAGATAGTTTACTTCAGCTCACACACAAAGATAAGTTCATGGAGGATAGATCCATTGATGGCTATTAGCCAGAATGGACTGGGATTGCGGTTTGCCAGAAGCTGGGAATGGGCGATGGGATGGATCACTTGATGATGACCTGTTCTGTTTATTCCCACTGAAGCACCTGGCATTGGCCACTGTTGGAAGACAGGATACTGTGCTCGATAGAACATTGGTCTGACCCAGTATGGCCGTTCTTATGCACAAAGAAATTTCAAATGGCCAGTATTTAGCTCATAATTTTCAGCTGAGAATTTAACTTAAATGCAGAAAGTAACAAGAAAACCTAATGGTTATATGTGATAGTTCCAAACAGGAGAATAGAGCATAAAGATTATGGCTGATATTTTCAGAAGGGCTTAAGTTTGAAAAATCTTGTCGATGGGAGTTTGGCACATTTGAAATCCCAGCTTGCAAGAGCAACTTTTAAATATGGGCGTCTAAATTAAGGTTACCCAGGCTGTGATGTGTATGTCAGAATTTAGTCACCAAGGTCCTAGATTTTTGAAGGTATTTAGGTATTGCTGTGCTCAGTGTTGCAACACCTGACTGATTTGGGAGCCTAAGTCTCATTTTCGACTTTGACTGACTTTGAACATCAACATGGGGGGAATAGAAATGAGCGTCTAAGAACTTGGTGCCCTAGTATTAGAGATGATCGCTCAGTCAAATGTCCCCTCCTGTACTTTCCCAGGAATTGCTTTTCAGCTTCTTGTACATAGATCCATCGTAGCTTTAGATGATGAAGATTATGTTAATTCCATCTGGCAGATTCTAGAGCAGAGCCGTCATTGCATCCATGACCTCACACCAAAATCAGGCTATCAAGTTAATGATGTTTGACAACTCTTCAATAAACCATCACGCCACACTATGGCAGGCAAACTTCAGGTCAAACTTCCCCTCCGAAGCTTTTAAAGTCCAGTCTAGTTTTGTGGGAGTAACTCACTTGATGTGTAAAGTAGAGACCCGCCTATCCATGCAGGTGCAGTGAATGGCTTTGTGTGTCTGACCGGAGCTCCCTCTAGTGGTTGACTCCTAGAATTATAAAATCCTGCTAATAATTCACAGCTAATGGACTTGCTTCTCAGGCTCAAATGATAGGGGCTGGTGCTTAATATATTGGCTTTGATCTGCTCTGATAAGCATGGTATTTAGATGGATGCACTCATGATTTATTACAAGATAACACCCTAAATGGGACTTGAAGTCCACTGAACCTCAGATGTTCAGGATGAACTTGTCTCATGGCAGGAATACGTACCCGAGTATGTGTGATTGTGACTTCTTCTAGTGATGGTTCTAGCACCTGTAACAGCCTGCTTTTAACAATTAGTAATAATTACTTTTGGTGTGAAGATCCTGGGTTCAAATTCTGCTGATGACAGGGGTGATTGTATGTATACAGCATGGTTCATTACATGTGGAACTCTTATTGACAGTAAGAAGAGCTGTGCACAGAGATCATGGGAACTACATGGCTATAAATTTGTGAAGCCAAAGCCTTTAGTTCTCCATGACTACAGCTTCATAGAGCACTGGCCTCATACAAATCTCATCTGCGTAAAGACTTCCAAGAAGACATACTAGGCCATATTTTCAAATTGTTCTGTTGTTTACCTAGTGCCCACCTTTGCATGTGCTCACAGATGTTTGGCCATACACACAGGGAAATTGCATCCTCATTGACTCAATTTATGCTTGCCCATGTGGGGTTTTGCACACAGAGGGACATTAATCGAGGCTGTCTGGAAATATGTCTCCCTCTGTCTCTCTCTACCTCTTTGAAAAAAACTCAACTGTGTGAAATACCACTTTTCAGGAAATTCTAAGACTGGGCACTAAGGTCTACTCTAGAGCACACTGCTTAATTCTGTTCTGCACATCTACATTAAATGCTATCATGAGAAGTACTAAGAAAGTACAGAAAATTCTGGTTTAGTGAGACAACTAAGGCAATTGTCCTAGCTAAGGCTCTGTACTAGATTACAGATGCAAAAAGCAAGGTTTACATAACAGATGTGTTTAGTTCTGATACGATGCCTGGTTAACTCCATGTGACTCGTAACACATGCTCAAGGCTATTCCAGTTTTAGTGGATGCCATGCATTTGAATGGAAATGGACTCAATATAAGCATCTGAGAAGTGAAGACGAGAATCCATGTGCAAAGAGGCTTCTTTAATGTCTTGCTGTTGTCCAGTACTAACTATAGTAACCAGGCCATGGAAGAACAACAGTGGTATTATAGTCCAGTGGCTTCAGTTCTCAAAACTGTCTGCAGTTGGTATAGCAAAGTCCTGAGAATTCTGATCTTTATTATAGTTAGGTCAAGTCAAGACCATTCTGTTGTTTATCTCACAGAGGTGATGCTCTAGTTTAATATAGAATTTGGCAATTTTTTCATAAATATAGTCTGTTCTTTTTGCTATCTTTGATGTGGCAGCTTTTGATTCTCTGAATGTTGCTGCCCACGTTTACTTTGCTGCTGATGTCACTACCTATGTTGGGTAAATGTCATGAGGTCCACTTTGGATCTGCATGGGCCAAGATAAGGAAAATCATGTTCAACATCCAAACCATTATCCTCTGGTAGAAGATACACTTGACGCATGGTCCTTAGTTGAGCCCTCCCAAAACTCCACTGGAGTCAATGAAGTCTCACTAGGGATCAGTTTTACCATATTGCACTGGAGTTCTGAACAGCTTTAAAAGCTTTACATTGAGAGCATGATCCTATGTTGCATTGTGTCCCACACTATAGTAAGATAAATAGAATTAGAGATATTGGAGCTGGAAAAGACTTAGTAGGTCACTTAGACCATCCACCACAAAGGATTCTCCCTACCAAATATTTGTTAGTGCTTTATCTTGCTTGCTTTTAAACATCTCCATTGGAGAAGTTTCCACAAGACTCACCCCTAGCTTATTCCATTTTCTAATTTTATGCTCTAATTCTCTTTTCCTCATGTTGAGTCTAAATTTCTCTTTATGGAATTTCATATAGTTGCTCCTAGTTATCAATCCAGTCCCACCTTGAACCTTTTGTGATGTTGATACCTTTCAGATATTCATGGGCTGTTTCCTTTTGTCAAAGATACACATATTCAGTTCTCCAATCTTCTCCATTCCATCTATTGCCATTACGTTCTTCATTATCTAGATAGCCCTGCTTTGAACATCTTCTCATTTATCACTAGCGTTTTTAACATGTAC
Source organism: Mesoclemmys tuberculata (assembly GCA_007922155.1). Classification (NCBI taxonomy): domain Eukaryota; kingdom Metazoa; phylum Chordata; order Testudines; family Chelidae; genus Mesoclemmys; species Mesoclemmys tuberculata. The sequence continues at coordinate 21,406,767 of ML675615.1, read as the reverse complement.
AAGTTAGGTTGATATTATTAAGAGTCATGAACGTGGATCAAGTTGGCATATAGCCCTGTCTGTTGATATATCTGTGGAAGCATCAGATATGAACAAAAAAAGAACATTGTGTTCTCTAACTTGTAATGACGTTTTGCACCACAAACAAGTTGTAGAGTTTGTCTCATGGCTATTGGCCATATTTAAATGTTTGTCCGAGAGAAATATTAGAGGAAGGAATGCATGCATGATTGATGCAGGAAAAGAGGCTGTTTGCCTGCCGTTTTGGAGATTTAATGTAAAGAAGCTTCCAGCGCCAGTGAGATCTCTGCATTATAGGGGCTGATAGCAGGAGTTAAAGCTGCCCGTGCACAACTATAACTGACGCAGCCGACTTTTTAAATCATTATATAGTTCCTCTTCAGAAGTTGATATTGTTTGCTTATTTAAGGCTAGCTCCTCCCCTTTCAGAATGTCCATCCAGTTGGAGGCTTCTGCTTTTATGACATGTGTGTCTAGATATGTTTCTTAGGTCAAGTTTTGAATTTGATATGCTCCTTTTATGTGTGCATGTGTGCACACACCTCGCAGTGTTGTGTGGAAAAGTAAGTATTTAGGGAGAGCCTGCAAAAAAAATGCCTTTAGGGCAAGTAAATTTTGGCCCTAAAACTTTGCCCAGTATATGTTTAATATAACTTTTAGGTTTCATTCTGTGATGAGCCAGGCAGATTGCAGAAATATATGTTTAGGAATCTTTTTATAGCAAACAAATTATGCTAATACACAGAACAGAAAACAACTTGTAAAACCACTAAGTACTAGCAATAAAATATAGTGACCACTGAGTATTTCATTTCTGAAAATAGACCACCATATAACTACATTTCAAATGTTTTTCAGGCTGAACACACTTCTAAATGTTAGCAGACTTTGAAAGAAACAAGAAAGAGTTGAGCAATAAATCCTTATAAAATGATATATAAGTAAAACATGTAGTTAAGGGAGGAAAACTGATCATTCCTGATGCACACAGCAAAATTTTAACAATAACAATAGGTTAAACAACAGATGAAATGGATGGCCAAGTTCTTTGCTGGTATAAATAGGCATAGCTCATTGACTGCAATGTCAGTTTTACATCAGCTGAGGATTTGGTTTAGGGCATGTAATTTCCTGCTCTTGCTCTTTGGTGCTTTGCATTGCAGGAAGAAGGTTTGGGCTTTTTCCCCTCCTGCAGATTAATTGTGAGAAGAATCAGATGGACATGTACTAAGAGGAGGAACAATTTAAATGATGTTCCCTTAAAAAAGGAGCTAATGTTACAAAATAGCCCAAAGAGGGTTTAGTGCCTGGGTGTCGGAGATGAGGTAAGGGGCAAAGGGCCATTATCCTGTCAGTTTTGAGAACTTGAACTCAGCAGGGCCCCCCTTGGTCCCTGACTGGAAATGGGTGGCCTAGTGGCAAAGCCCCTTCCCTGCTGACCAAATGAAGGGGCAGCTGGGCCAAATCTGAGTGAGTGGCTTTGTACCCTGGGTCATAGGTTCACAATGCCACTCAAATGTGACCCATTATAGTTGGCTGGCCCCGCCATTTATGCAGTTCTTCTGGCACCACTGGTTTAATCTTGCTGTCCCTGGAAGCTGTGTCAAAGAATGGTGTGATCTATGTTATCGTCCCCATTGTGCTGTACCGAGATGTAGATGTGGCTGACCTCAGCATAGATGTCGTTTCAGGCGTCCTTTCAAATGGAGGCTATGGATTAGTGTCTCCTTTGCTTTAACAATAGCCCAGATCTTGAAGTGCTTATTCAGTCTTTACTTAAATGGCCAGATACTAGGCTGATGGAGAGGCCATAAAAGTATCCAGAGAGGGAGGGGCAAAAATGTCATTGACTTCAATGGGATTGTTGCCTGAATAGAGACTGAGTAAAAAGTGTAAGAGGGAACTCTTTGGCAATGGATCTCTTCCCCTGCCCATCCCCAGTTCCCTTCCCATTGCCAAGCCCAGTGGAAGGTGCTCCATGAGTCTGAGGATTCACACCTCAGCGCTCAAATGCACCTCTCTTGCATGCTGTCCTTCCAAATCTAGCCCTGCACAGTGGAGTTGCACCAGTTCCACTGCGTGAGGATCTTCTCTAGCCATAAGGTTTTGGGTCATGATTAGCAGCTAAATGAACTTAATTTGGATAAAGGGAGTTTACAAATATGCAGAAAATTGTACCATTAAAATATTTAAAAATCCTGAGGCTGCCTTGAGTTTGGTTTAGTGCTCACCTTGACATGCTCAGAGACTATACCCAGCTATACACTGGGGGTGGCTCAATGTATCACACCTACTTTTAAAGCTTCTCAAATCTTCCAAGGTTAAAAACTGGACTGTGGACTCCAGCCTCTCCAGGCTTGTGTCCTGCCTCGGCCTGACCAAATGGGTGGTTATCTTCTGACTGAAAAATTACTTGTGCTTACTCCCAGGTCAGAATGGGAGTTATTATAACCCCTGGGGCCAAAAGACACTTCCTCTTTCATGAACTGGAAATAACCTCAGAGCTGCTGTCTCATACGATTTCCAGCCCATAGAGACTGGCTTCTGTGTGTGGGTGGGAACCATTGTGGGGAAAGGATCTGGAGGTGAGAAGGGGCAGCAAACTTTTGAACCGAGCGTGTGCCCAAAAGCCATTGAGAGCAATGGAAAAACTTCCAGTGCCTTGAATGTGCTATGGCTCCGGCCCATGTAGATGAGCTTTGTTAAAAACAGCAGCCCCAGGGGAAAAATACATGATTTAAACAAAGAGGTTTGGTAAAAGAGGAAAGAGAAAGAAAATGCTTTTCTGTTAAAGTCTGCAAGGGCTGTGGGAAAATATCTGTTACAATAATGTGTGTGTCTGTTAAAAAAATCTTTCTCCAATTAAAAAAAATATACTGGGGCTATGAGAACACAGACAAGGAAGGACAGTACAGAATAATAATAATTATACTTAATTCATAATAAAAAAAAAGCCTTTGGAAAATCCAGTGCTGCATAGGGCCACCCTTACTGAAACCATAAGGATGTTGTTGGATGCATTTTCTTCCTTCTTTGAATACGGGAGACATTCACTGTGCCACTGGTTATACTGGCCAACCATTTTCAGTACTCCAGCAGCAATTGCTGTGAAATGCCAATAGGAAATACTGAAGTTTAGCACCCACATGTGTTTGTGAGTCTCAATGTCTTTGGAAAGTGTCATATGACTTTAGCGTACAGGAGACCACAAACTAGCTATGCCACTTGTTTGGTGGGGTGTTTCTTCCTAAAGGCGAACAATGCTCATGCTCTACCCCCTTTCTCTGTCCTGCTAATCACTGCTCTTAAGTTGTCTATTTGCTCTTATTAAATAAAGGCACCCATTATTTGTGCCATTGCTGATTGTGATGTTTCTTCGCTGCGTCCTTCAGACAGACAGATGTGATGTGCCTTCTGTTATCTGTCTTGAGAATTGCTGAACAGAGTCTATCGTTTTGTTCTGGTTAAATAATGGCACTGCTATTTGTGTACGTGACTGTTCAAGTGAAGGATATGGGAACCCAAGCCCTGATTGTAAGCAATTTCTGCACAGGTTTTCACATGGTATTGTATCAGGAGTAAGATAACAGTCATATGAGGACAGCATCTTCTGTGTCAGTGTCTTGGGCTATTACTTAGTATCTTAGAGATGTACGTTGATTGCTTGTTTCAATAGTGAGGAATGTAAGTAACTTAGATCACTACAACACTTGCAGTTCCACTTTCAAGTACTGGCATCCAAGTTTTTAGGAGAGTTTGTATTCCTAGAAGTTGTTACAAAACACACACATGTATATGTAAAATATTGCCTGGGAAAGTATGTATTGTAATACACCAACTAGTACACTGTCCTCTGCTGGATGGATTTAGAACTGCACAGTTGTGCATTGCATGTGCTAAAAGCCAGAGATACTCCTTGAGAGCGGAGGTAGGTCCTATTTCTGATGTCTGTGAAATTTCAGGTGGCCACTGGTGCATCATAATGGCAACTGTGAAGATGACTGGAGATTTATAGACATGAATCTCAGTCATGCAGCAGGGTTTAAATGGTTGCATTAAGTATATGTGGGACCCCTTAAGAGCGAGATTTCTCCTTGTGTTGGTTGAAAGGTATACAGTAATTTTCAAAGCCAGAGGCATGGGTGTGCCAAAAATGCATGTGGAAAAGGCAAGTTAAATGGCTGATCAGCCCCTTGTGCACACATTACCCTGATTTGCACATATAATTATATCTGTATGCAAAAGAGTGAGTGCACTTTTGTGCCTGCACTTTTTCTGTGCACAAGCCTTGCTTCTCTATTTTAGAAAATGTGGTCATATGCAACCATGAGGACCAAATACACTCCTGGCATCAGTGGGCAGTGTGGTTTAGTGTGTGCTCGATTACCCCAATGGTGAAATTTCGTATAACCACTGAATGCCACGGTGGTTCAATCTGTATCACTTTCCAATGCACTTGAGGCAATTTAGATCCAATGTGTCACATATACCACTTGCCCTACTAAATTTGGCTCTGACATCTCCAGGGGACTAGCACCCTTTTATTCCAGTCCGAATTTGACTCTGACAAACAGAATTGGAAACATTCTGGGAATTTAGAAAGTGCTCAGTAAGGTCAGTAAATAAGTGTACTTAGACTGGAAACATAGGGAGAGCTGCAGGAATCCATGCTTTGCGAGGTGACCCTTCTGTTTAAATTTTCATTCATCTCAGCCTATATTTACTTGTCCATGAAGAGCGTCAAAGGTTAGGAAAATGGAAGGTTTGACTGGGAGAAAAAAAGCCTGTATTTAGAAACACTCAAATGGTTTTGATTGTTTTGCAGAACCTGATAACATTATTGCTTTTGTGCTGGACTTTAGGCTACTAATGTGTTAGTGTTGGAATATGGATGTGATATTCCATGGTGGTTCAACGCAGCATTTGTGATTTTCTTAGTTGCTTTTATGTTTACCAGACATGTGATAGGCTCTATAAAAAAGATGTCAACGTTAAAATTAGTAAGAAATGAACTGCCATAGAGAGCTCTGAAATGGAATCAGTGGGAGGCCACGTGCATTCAAGGGATTTGAATAGCTATTCGTGTGGAAAAAATGAAATATTTACACAACAAAGACTTTAAAGATGAGCAATATGAACAAATTCATGAGTGAAGTGAAAAAAGTCATTGCAGCCTAGGAGAAGCCCCTTACTTAGAAGAGGGAAGGATACTTATTAATCCAGTTAGCTTCACATCACAAATTTCAGTTTAACAATAAAGTGAAGCAGGGAGACATCACAAGGCAAGTGTATTACTTAAAGCCCACATAAAGGCTTCAGTCAGATTTAAACGGAAGGTCGTGGGCTGGCTTCTTCTTGAGGTGAATTTCATATCCAATTAATGGACCAAATTTTGCAATAAATGAACCATAGTGTTATAAAATACAGCAAGTGCTTTATGATCAAACAAAGAATCTGAGTCAGTATTCGCTGCACTCCCAAATCTTCCATTGAAGCAGTAGATCTTTGAGGAGTGCCAGGAATATAGGATTTGGCCCTAAATCAGGAAAGTATCTTAACTGCTCAAGAAATACTAGAGCTTCAAAATAGACTTTCAAAACTGTCACAGAAATTGTGTAGCCCAGGCATGATATCCTCTCTTCTCTTCTCCTCTCTCCCATCCCCACCATGAAGATGACGACAGTGGTAATAAGAAAAATAAATTGCTATTTTACTTCCATCCCATCCAAACAGACAAATAATCCTATCCGAGAGAGTGAACAGAATTTTTGCAATGCTTTTTTAGAGAGCATAAAGTAAATTTGCTGCTGAAGAGTGTTTGAAAACTATATTAAATTATAGGAAGAGTCCTGGTTTTAATGTATTGAAATCCTAATAAGTAGAATCCATTTAAAACATTCATCCACTTAACTCCCAGTAGGAGTTTTCCTTGCACTTGACATTAATAGCATTTGCCTCTTGCACCTTACTCTATTTTATCCTTGTTGTTTGGATACGTTAACTGGAAGACTTTATGTGTTCGGATACTTAATCTTAACAAATAAATTTTAATCCCATTGAATGTTTCTTCAAATTTGTAATGATAGGCTTTAGGATGTCTCACTTTCCTTTTTCTGTCATCAGTGTGTTCAACAAGAGCCTGGATGAGGAAATCAGATTATAAATGGAGCACAAGATGTTCGCTTGCGTTTGCTATGGACAATGACAAACCTCAACGAATGGCCGTTAATTTTAATGAAATGCCATTGTAGAACAATAACACCACCAGCGTGTTTCATCTGAGGATCTCAAAGTATTTCACAGTGTCGTTAACTACGCCCCACAACACCCTTGTGGGACTGTAGGAAAGCAAAATACCCCACTTTACTGATTGTTAAACTAAAACTCTGGGCAGAAGAAGTGTTGGATCTGGAGGTGCTGGGGAAGAGAAAGCCACCCTCTACTTCATCCTGTACGGCTCAGAGCTGCTGCTGCTCCACTTTCATTGCTGGAATTGAGCCTCCAGACTAATTGGATGGTGTTATGATGCTGGAGGATCTTTGTAATGCAGGCTAGTCGTGGGCTAGCCCCATCGCTATTCCCTGCACCAGCGAGTGCAAGGGTTGCACTATTTCAGGCCCCATTTACGGTCAGGGTGGTTTTCAATCTCCCGGCAATCTCCTATTTTTCCTCCTCCTTTCTAACAGATCCAGTGTCATGCTGGTTCTTCTTCTGGTGGAGGAGGGCTGGATGTGACTGCTTGTATCTGCCAGAGGGGATTGCTAGAGAGTGGAGTTGTCCATTACCAGTCAGACCAGTTGCGTGTGGGGAGCAGTCATTGAGGTTCTGGTCAACGTCATGTTGGCATCTCTGTTTATGCAAACAGCTTTTATTTTCAGATCTTTGCTTTATGTAATTATTTACGGTACTCGAAAAGTTAAGTGTAGTCAAAACACTGACTTTGGGGAGTGGAAAAAGACTTTGAGCTACCAGACCCTTTTAAAAAGGTGCTACCTTTGAAATTAGTCAGTCGTCATCTGGATTTTACTGGACTTTTTTATTTTGTTTTATTAAATTTTTACCTTTGGTTGCAAAGAAATACATTTCCTCTTTGGCGTTGCATAACCACTGGAATGAGTATTTAACACTTGTGATTCCCAGAGAGAGCCTGAGCTTTGAAGCACCCAGTGTGGTAGCTATAACAAATTAACGAACGTTCTCTTAAATATTTCTGGTTTATATCTTTGCTTCCTTCAAGTTCTGCTAGACTAGGGAAAAAGAAAGCTTAATGAAAAAATAAACAAGCTGCTTTCGGATTGGTAGAAAATAAGATTGATTTCTGGAGAAATTTGGATGGCTCTTTTAACAGCACAGGGGCCTGATAGAAACTCCAGAGATGTCAATGGCAGGTCTGTCATTGATTTCATTGGTCTTTGGATGAGGCCCTTGGGTCAGATCTTCAACTTGTGTGAATTGTCAGAGCTCAGTTGTAGTCAAAGGAGCTGGGACAATTTATACTCACTGAGGACCTGCCTCCCCAAGTTCTTAATAATTTTTCTGGAGCTAAGGCTTTGCACTATATGAACATGGAGTAGTGTGCAATGACAATTAATACAGCCCTTGCAAGCCTAAGTACCCTGAGAATGATTTACAGCACGTTAATAAAAATAGAGAGACAAAAACGAAATAAAAGGTTGCGTGCGTGTTTGTGTTTTGTGCAATCTGTTAGGGGTTGAATTTCTCTGATTTGAAAGAGGTTTGAGTCTGCTTCCCTTTGTGTTGACCTAGATACATTTGAAAATGTTCCTGTTGAAGTTGTTTGATAAATCTGTGCCTTTGGTATTATTAATGAAAAATAATGGACCCTGGGAAGCAGGAGGGCACAGGAATAGCTTATTCTGTGATTTCATGTTTGTAACGCTTAATGTGAAAAAAATGTAATGACAAATTATGAAAAAAATTTAAAGGATTGACTACTTTAAAAAACAGGAGACTTTACAGTGACATTTTTCAAGGCTTGCTACTTTTCAAAGTTTGCTGCTTTTAACTGTGCTTAAGATTTGCTTTTTATACTTTGTCACAATCTTCTCATTTGGTAATTCAGAAATGATTCATTTGTTAAATAATCCAGCATCTGATGCTAAAGAAAAGTTTTAACAAAGCAAACTGCAAGGAAGGCTGACCTGATATAACAGTGAATTTGCAGGAGCAATAATTAGATGCGTTTAGTTAATAAATCTAGTATGCTCATCTATATCTAGTGCCGTATGTGAGAATTTCTCACTAAAGAAATAAAGGTGCTACATAAAGACTTGATGCGTACCAAAGCTACAAATTTCAAAAGTTTCCATTGTCTACTTATCTAATTATGAATCTATCTCCATGCAAACACGTCTACTGCAGGTACAAATATATCTAGATGTCTATCTTTGTTCCACTGTACGCTTGCCAGTAGATAGCTATACATAGAAACATAAAACAGCTTGTATATCCTGCTATCTTTTGAAACTTACAGAAAATTGCCAGCAGTTTCTTTTCTGTAGCTTGCTCACACGTTTGTGGACAGAGATTCTCAATATACAGATTAAACAAAAAACAAAAAACTTTGAAAATCGGTTGCTTGGTTAAAAAACATGTTTAATTAAATCAGAGACCACATTATTATGATTCTCAGTCTGTGTTCTCAGTGTTATTTGATAATATATTGACTTTGAAATCAGACAATATTGCTGTTAAAATGAAATTTATATAGAGTTCATTGGACTGAAATCACATACAGTGACATGATTACTAGAATTATTGTGGTAAATTTTATAGAAGTAGATTTGCACCACATGTATATCTCCAAAGAGAATATGGAGATAATAAATTAAGATTTTCTTGGGAGCACACAAAGTTTTCTTGTCTCTTCTGAGCTTCCTCCATACCAGAGTGCAAGTCCTTGTAGAGAAAATATAAATAAACTTTTGACGGGAATATTCCTTTTACATTTTTAAAATTTAAGTAAGAATGAAAATATTTTCTAGGAGTACTTTAAAAATGCAGATAGTCAAAGAATAATGAAATACATTTTTTTCATTAAAGAAAGCATGTCTGTTTTATATTGTGATTTGTGAATATAAGACCACACGAACAATGCTTTATAACTGAGTCCTGTTTAGTGATATGTTGAAAGTGGATGAGGCTCATTGTTAATCAGACTTGTTCACATCTCCTGGTTTTTCATCCTCAATCTGATTGTCCATTACTATTCAAAATCTACAAAGAGAAAACACCTGGCCTTATTTACATTAACACATTCTGGCAAGGAGAACAAAATCAATATGGTTGTAACAGCAAAGCAGTGTATGGCACTTTGAATTTAGTGGACAGTTACACATTAATAATTAAGGAATCAAAGGAGCAGTGAATATTAATGAGTTATTTTAAACTGTTTTGCTGGGGATGGTATTGTTTTTTAAAAACAACAAAGATTTATTTAAAATACTGTCTTCCCAGGACCCAAATATTTGATGATGTTATAGCACTATATATGAACTGAGCAAGAATTATTCCTCACCACAATATCACATTAGTGTTCGTTATTATTTCTAGTTATAATCCTAAATTTTCTTGATCTCTGTATTGAGAATTTTCATTCTAGGCTGTATTTGAGTTTTTAAAAAAGTCTTTCTACTGACAGTGGAACAAATTCTTTTAGAAGATGTTTATGGGCCCGATCCTGATGCCATTGCAATGGCAGATATCCAGATTAGTTCAATGGGAGAAGTATTATACTCTTTCTATGTTTTCTTTGCAATTTATGGTCTTTCTTGATCCAGGAAAGCATTTAAGTACTGCTCAACTTGAAGCATGTGACTTAAGGATCAGACCCTTGGCATTAAATTACTGCATTAATATTACATTTATATGTCAACTGTGCCAGAATATCTGATTGGAATCCAGTTGTCAAAATCTATTCAGTTTTTTAAAAGGTAATTACTAGTTTTCTTCACTTAATTTACAAGAATAAATCATGAAAATCACTGCATTTTCTTGAGGGTCGTATCGGAACTAAACATATTTTTCTCCTCCATTTCACATCTTAAAAGGATATGGTTTTTGATTGGGCTCTGATTCCATCTACACTGTGTTATAATCAGTGGTGTGTGACTAATTCATAACACACAATTCATAATCCAGTGAATTTCGTATGTATTTCTGTTCACAAACTCTCAGTCTGTGATTATTCTCAAACTTATTGGTTGCTTGGAATCACTTTAAAAAATCGCAAATTTAATTTTTATTTGTGGTTTACTATTCCAAATCCAAAATTCAAACTGTTTTGTTTATATGTGATTGCCACCCAAATCACATGGTATTGTTTCTATCCCATGATTGGAAGGGGGTAACTTTAATATGTGCTCTCTGTGTCTGTTCCAGCATGTGAGATTAAAATCAGGTTTCTATTATCATTCATGCTAGGATAACTGTGCTACACAAAAGTTCGTGGAAAACAAATACAAAAGGGGCATGCGAACAGTCAAAGCAACGTATTTGAACAGACTATGTTTTAATTTCTTTTATGATTACTTATTGTTGTTTTGCATTATTTTCCATAACTGTAATACAGCTGGGTTACTTCTGTATTTCTTGAAAGCATTTGGTACAGAAGGGGACGCAGTTCCAGACTAGAAAAGGTTTGTTGAAATGAATTAACCTCCACCATCTTGATCAGTCCAGTATGTTTCAGGTAAATACTGTGTTTAGTCACCTACGTAATCAGATCCAGGAGTGCTGGTAACTGTCAGAGAGTTCATTTAGGACATGACCCTGTGAGATGCTGAACACCTTTAATTCTATTGAAATTGAAGGCATCTACATAATCATTAATTAGCAGGTAGGATCTGTAAAATAGTAAAGACATTTACAAAACACCCTGAGCTCTATTTATTAATCTAGTCCAAGGGAAAATTCTCCTTCGTGGATAAATGCTTATTCTGCATTGATTCATTGTGCAGAGCTGCCATTGGCATCAGTGGAATTTCTACATACGGAATGAGCACAGGATATGACAGAGACCAGAGTGTGGTTAAGAGATCTGCAGACTGCAGTGTAGAGTTTTCCCTCAGTTAATACTATGTAAGAGTATTTAAAAAAAGGTTGTGTACTAAAATATTCAGAGATTAAGTTGTAATGTGCAAACATGAACTAAACATATCCCCCAATACGACTTAGATTTAGCAGAGCTCTGGGAGGCCTTTCCTTAGTAGAATATTTGGAAATATGGTTTGAATTAGAGTGTGTAGAAAATTAAAGCTTAGAGCTCTTGTATATACAAAGGTACTATAATGCTGCACTGGAGTGCTCAAATAGAATGAGAATTCAAAATATTTAAAAGCAGAAGTAAATGATGGAGATTGGGGATCCTGCTGTGACACGGAAAGGGATCTAGGTGGCATCTGGGGTTAATGTTTTTGCCTTTCATTTTTGAAGACCTTGGTTAAACAACAAGGGACTGCTCCAAAGACTCCCATTGACTTCAGTGGTCTTTGCATCAGGTCCCAAGTGACAATGAGCTTGTAGGTGTTAGCCTAGAGGCAAGCAGATGAAAAATATCACCACTTGGCAGGACTGGCACTCATGGGAAGCCAGGACTTGGATGGAAGGAGGTGTTGTAAGGACTTGATTAAATGGCATTGGCAGAGCTGTCTGGGGAAATCTATATATTCCCGGATTTGCAGAGCACCAGGCTCTTTCCAACCATTTTCAGAAGCTCTGGACAAAAGTGAGCATTTGTTTTAAATCTTCTTCTGCGTTCAGTTTACTTCACAAACGACCTGCTTGGTAGCTTTGTTGGTGAAATGGCAAGATATAAAGTTTTGATTCAAACTATTAAACTGCCCCCCCAACTTATCTGGAAAAGTACAAAGGTCCTTTTGCTGCCACGCAGCATGAAATGGAAATAAAGGTAGCCACTGTGTACACTTGACAACACTGTGACATGGGATGTTTTCAGAGTTATCTCGGGAGCATCTACCACACTTTACAGCAGGGGAGGCATGTCATCTGGAGCCGTTTTGATCTCTTCGAGCCTGTTCACAAATGCACATATTTCATAACAAGCCCTACATCTTGATAAGAATCTCTGAGTTTCTTCTATGAGGTACCTGCAAACAATTCAAAGCTCTTCTACACAACAAATGTGAGAACCCCATGACCACAGGCTGCCTTTAGAGCAGACCAAGATTTGACGTTACTCATATCTTCCAGTACCTGTCAAAGTTCAAACAGGAAACCTGGTTTTTCCTCTAATGTCAACAACTTTTTTTTTTTTAAACAAATCTTCAGAGACAGGCTCAGAATCTCAAGCAGTGGAAGTCCTGTATTTTTTCAGGACAAACATACACTTTCTCTGGTACGTCATTTGTGACATTAACAAGAGCCGAATATGTGGTTTTAAGTGAATCTCTGGGTGCTTCAGTAGAAACGGACACATTGGCTTTGAACCACCACACAGAAAAGACCCATTCATGCATACAGGAAATAGATAATGTATAGCAGAGGGCTCACTTTAAATAGCATTTGGGTTGGGAAAGGAGAGGGAAAAACCTGTTTTTTTTCCCTTTCATGCTGCTACATGTAATGCACCCAAATTTGTATGTATGACACCACTTCCCATTACTTCAAACACATACACACATATATATATATAGTGTATGGTATTTGACCTGCCAATATCTTATTCATGCAAGACTGAAAATTTAAATGCAATAAATAATACTATTCGCTCGTTAGAAAGTACCTTTCTTTGGATGATCTCAACTGTTAATTAATTCTAACGACTTATCAGAAAGCTAGGGAAAAATTCTGACACACACATTGCAACAGGATTAAGGGACTTGCCTAGTGTCACACAGTGAGTCAGTTTCACAGCTGGGGACAGAATTTAGGCTTCCTAGCTACCTGCTCTAACTACTATACAACATTCCCAGTCTCTAATAATAATAATTAATAACATAATAAATGTTAAAACAAGGAGAGTCCTGTAGCACCTTAAAGACTAACAAATTTCTGCAGGCATAAGCTTTTGTGAGCTGCAACCCACTTTGTCAGGTGCATAAAGTGGAAATCACGGATAGGAGGTATATATATATGCCCAAGGGTAAGAAACAACAATGGGGAGGGCAAGTGCTAACAAAGTCCATTCAGTTAGAGTAGATGAGGCCTATTCACAACCGTTGGTCAGAAGGTGAGAATGTGTGAACAGTGACAATTACTTCTTGTAATGAGAGAACCATTCCGAGTCCCAATTCAGACCCAATCTGATTGTGTCAAGTTTGCAGATGAGTTCCAGCTCTGCAGTTTCTCCCTGAAGTCTGGTTTTGAAGTTTTTTGGTTGAAGTATGGCAACTTTCAAGTCAGCTACAGAATGTCCTGGGAGATTGAAGTGCTCTCCTACTGGCTTATGGATGTTCCCATTTTCTATGTCTGATTTGTGTCCATTTATTCTTTTGCGTAGTGACAGTCTGGTTTGGCCAATGTACATGGCAGCGGGCACTGCTGGCACATGATGGCATATATTACATCAGTAGATGTGCAGATGTGCAAGTGATGTCCTGATGGTGTGGCTGATGTGGTTAAGGCTTGTGATGGTGTCACTAGAGTTGATGTGCAGGCAGAGCTGGCAATGGGGCTTGTTGCAGGGATAGGTTCCTGGGTTACTGTTCTTGTTGTATGGTGTACGATTGCTGGTGAGTGTTTGCTTCAGGTTGGGGGGCTGTCTGTAAGCAAGGACAGGCCTGCCTCCCACGGCTTGAGCGAGTGAGGGGTCATCTGCTAGGATAGGTTGTAGATCCTTAATGATGTGTTGGAGAGATTTTAGCTGGGGGCTGTAGGTGACGGCCAGTGGTTTTCTGTTGTTGTCTTCGTTGGGTCTGTCCTGTAGTAGGTGACTTAAACATTTTACATCCCAGGATTCAATTAGACATTACATGAATTAAGCCTCTCAGCACCTGTGTGAATGGGGAGAGTGTATAACTGCCAATCATTCCTGACATCAACCAGCATTCATGACGGAAAATGTTCACTGTATTAAGAAACCTACTGCATTGGAGGATCATTTTTCCCTTATGATGTATGCTTGACAGATGAGAAAAACATCACAAATACAGCTGCATTGTGAAAAGAAGACACAGGCATTTCCATTACTTTCATCTCGCTTTGTAGTTATGTCATTATAAAATATGCTTTTGGGGTATGTATAGTTAAGGGACAGAACATATGATAAAGACTTGTTACGTTAAAATGTCCGTAAAGTTAAATTCTGTAGCTGGATTTTAAAAACAGCTGGATAATGTTATGACTATTAATAATACTTATAGTGAGTGATACACGCTAAAATAGTGATAAGGAACTAACATGGTCTATGACATAAGCTGATCCTTGCAGGAGTGAGGAAGAATTTTGTTTCTGTGTGAACAGAACTGCATAAAAGACTGAGTGCATCAGGATTTTTTAAGCTGTTCCATGAATCATCAGGCATACTGAACCTAATGGACCAATAGGCACATTGCATCTTACAAATTCCCATGTTCCATTCCAGTGACATATTGTCTGCTGCTCTTTATTTCCAACTAGGTTTCTGCACTTGTGGAAGGAATTTAACTATTTCAGATTTCCCAGGACACAACGTTCAAATCAGCATATAAAAGCTACAGTACAGTTTATCTGATTATCAGATTGCCCCATCTGAAATGTGAAACTAACCCACCATGCTCCGACCATCCCAACTGCAAATTTACAGGAATCTTCAACTCTGAATCTTTCAAGTCACTTCTATTCTAAATGCCCATAAAAAAGATGGTAAGAAGTGATCAATTACTGTATCAAACAATTTATAAAAGGTTCCACTATGCTTTCAATTCAGTAAAGGGAACTTTTCCATTTCTAAGGTGCATTTTCTTTCTAACTCCTAATAGCCAATGAAATATCAAAGGAAAATAATTCCAGCTATGAACCCGTTATTATGGCTCTGATTCAATAAAGCACTTAAGCAACATGCTTAGGTCACATGCTTACAGTGAGTACGTGCTTACGTGCTTTGCTAAATCAGGTTCTAGATGACGAGCCACTTTTAAGTTCGGCTTTGATAGCAACTCAAATTAGAAATGAAAATTAAAGTACTGACAAGATGCATCTGCCCACGTGGCTGAATTTGCTATCTGCATCAGACCTTACATATCCATGTATGTTCACTGACTAGAAATGCACTTTATCCCTGGAAGTTCAGTCTGTAGAGTGCAGCACATACAGGAAAATTTCTGAAGTCAGACAGTATGAATTTCTGATGCTTTAACAATGATCCTGCAAATCTAGCTGTCTGGATTGCCTTCATTATGGAGTGACATGACACAGCGTGGCTAGAGACACGACACTGACCCCTGTGAATTAACAGACAGCATTCATTCCTGTTAAAGGGCAAGCAAGTGATCTGTCGGAGTATGATCATGCATACTCTTGAACCAAGAGGTATCCAGCAGGTTGGTACTCCATGGGAGTACTCCATGGGAGTACTACAGCACCACTGCAACTGAAGTGGTATGCTAAGCTCATTATGGGCATTTCTGTGTGTGTGTGTGTGTGTGTGTGTGTTTATATATACACATATGTACATATATATATAAACTACATTCAATTACTACTTAAAGGCATATGGATAATAAACTGTCATTTCATAATAAATGTATATGCTATGGCCATAGGCATCTTAATAGTAATTGTATGCAGTTACATCATGTATTTTTATAGTTACATATAGGATCACCAGCTCCTAGAAGAGATATTGTTGTGGTTGTTCCTTATTTCAGCCATGGAACAGATAAACTGTTTGTTTGTTTGATTTTTGTGGCCTTTTAATGCTGTAAATAACAGTTTTGATTTCTTCATATTGTTGGGAAAATTCATCTCCTGATGTAAATGGGTTCACATTGATGCGAATTAGAGACATGTGCTGGGGGCTGCGTGGATCCAGTACCTAGATGTTCTATGCCATTTCTGATGAACATGTGCATTTAGATTTATGGAAGGCGTTTTTTTTTTCCGCTGCACAGTGCCATGGCAAATGTCAAATCCCACTGCAAGAGTGGAGCAGTTTTCCAGCCGTCAGGAGACCATAACAGGAATGTAATTATTAGAGCCAGAATGTACAACAAAATGTGTTCCCTACCATTGTGAGCAAAGCATTAAAACCTCACTACTTTTAAAAGTTGATTAAAAAACCTCTTGGTTCATGATTTTACCTGGGTCATTCTGAGTTTAAATTTTCAGGGCCCAATCCAGTATGTTCTCTGCATGCAAGCGTATCGTTTAAGCAGTGTTCTGTGTGTATGGTAAAATCCACTTGTACCTATATAATGCCACAGAGTAGGTAAAGCAGTGCAATTTTCCCCTCCTGTGTTTCCTTACAGTGCATCTCAGTCCTGCCCACTGTGGTGAGAAGGGATGTTAGATCCTCATAGCCCACTTGGTTCTTTACTTCTCCGTTGTGACTGCCAACAAGGGAACTGAACTGAGGTCCCCAAACTCATTTCACATCAGCCAGCAAGCAAATTTCATATGGTAAGAACTTTTGGTCACTACTGACCTGGGTTGGATTTTATCCAGCAGCGTATTAACTGAACACTTCTGATCATAAAAGACACTTAATTTGTAAGGGATTGCTGACGTTCAGAATTACACACGTACGATAATGGAATTCACCAACAAGAAACCGGCTGGTACATGTGTAAATTGCCAGGTCCCTTTAGAAAAGAGCTTCAGTAGCGTCCTCTGTCTTTTCATATATAATGACACTGACACTAGCTTCTTTCTCTCATGTGCTCTGGTTTTGTATTATGGCTGTAGCAGTGTCTGGTGCCTCTCCCTGGACTAGATTGTAGGTTTGCCAAAAGCCCTGCCTTTGGGGCTTTATGTGGCTGTGCCTACTCAGGAACAATGTTGGGAGGGATTTATGTCTCTGAGATGTACCATTACCCCCTGCTTTGCCCTTGCTTAGTATGCTGAGAGGAGGAGAATTTGCAGCTGTCTTATACCAGCAGCACATTAAGACATCTTCTGTATTGGCTCAGATGTGCTGTAAACTGCATTTGGGAAGGTTGCAGAGCTGCTCCAGGGTGCATGGTGTGGGGAGTAGATGATGTACCCAGCTGTTTGTTCCTGCACACCTGGAGCTACCATGTGGGTAGGCCATGCAGAGGTGTAAGGGCAATCCTTGGTCCCTTTTATACGCTACCAACACAGCTGTGCAGCGTCAGTCACAAACTAGCTTGTTGTAGCTGTGCAGAATGGTCCAAGACTCCACTTGGGAGAAAACGAGCATCTTTTGCTTCTATGTCTAATACAATTTCACCTGCCTCAGGGGAGTGCCCAGGAATTTAAATTCCAGCGCTTTTGGAGGGGCGTGCCCCCGCCGAGATCCTGGGGGCTGGGGGAACGTGTGCTCTCCCTTTGCACACACCCCTGTCTAATATCAAATACAACAGTCATGTGCCATCCCATCATCATTCACACCAGTGGTATAAAACAAAGAGATCCTTAATAGCCAAGATCAGACGAGAAACCACTGTTGTGTTATTCCTGTATAGAGCCATTATATCAGAATAAAGTCCCTTTTAGGCCATGTCTATACATAAAATGCTGCAGTGGTGCACTATACCAATACAGCTGTGCCGCTCCAGCGTGTCTGGTGAAGATGCTCTATGCTGACGGAAGAGCTCAGCATAAAAGAACCACCCCTGTGCGCTGCAGAGGATATGTCGGTGGGAGAAGCTCTCTTGCTGACATAGCGCTGTGCACACTAGCTCTCATGTCAGTGTAACTTATGTTGCTCAGGGAGGTGAACTATTCACACCCCCATCAACTTCCCTGTGCAGACAAGCTCTACGTTTTATAAGCAGCGGCAGACAGTTAGATTTGGCTGGAATGGACTTTGTGGAGAGGCACCAGCCTTCTGTATGCAAACGGTTGGTGTGTTCTCCACAAAATGAATTAGAATCATCAACTAGGTTTTTATTTTTCAGCAGTAGGTAAAGCATGGAACTGTGACCCAGGGAATCTGAGTTCTTTTCCTGGCTCTCCTGTTGCCTCAGTGTGTGCCCTAGTCATTTAACCTCTCTGTGCCTCAGTGTCTCCCTCAGTAAAACGGATAATGATAGATACTTACCATCCTTTGGTAAGTGCTTTGCAAACTATAGAGGCAAAGTTGTATGAAATCAGGCAGCTCTAATTCCTCGATTCTCAAAGGGATCTGAAATTCTAATAACAGAACAATATAGTGACAGCGTTTCTTACTTATCGGGCCCTCATCACCGTAGTATGTAAACGCATCACAGCCTTGAATGCATTTATCCCTCACAGCCCCCTTAGGTAGGAAAGTACGATTGTCTCCTTTTAACAGCTGGAGCAGTGAGGCCCAGATCTTGGAAGGTATTTAGGTGCCTAACTTCCTTTGTCACGCCTGAAATCTGTGCCTGAGCAGGGAATTGCGCCTAGATCTTTCGGGGTATGCCCACGTGGGCATGAAAAACCCACGGCTGGCCTGGGTCAGCTGACTTGGGCTTGCGGGGCTTTGGCTCCAGGACTGAAAACTGCTGCGTAGAAGTTCAGGCTCAGGCTGGAGCCTGACTTCTGTCACCATGCAGGGGTGGAGAGTCCCAGAGATCGAACTCCAGCCTGAACCTCAACACCTGCACCAGTGGTTTGCAAACTTTTTGAGTTGAGCCCCCCCCTTTCAGTTACAATTTTTGGTTGCATCCCTCCTCCCCAACCCAGACAAAACTAGACACATGCAAAAATATGCTTGATAGCCTGCTCCTAAGCTGAACAGAGACCGTTTAAACACATTACCTACCCCTGTACGTTTCAAATACACCGATACTTACAATGGCACAGCCAAGGCTTCTTCAGCAGCCGGCTGATTCTACCTTGGAGCCAGGCTGCAGCACTCGGGCAGGGCCAATACGCTTTGCCCTCCCAGGCAGGTTTTCAGGATGAGGGAAGGTGCGTATGATGGTTTCTGGGGGTGGAGCCAGCGCTGGGTGCAGTGGCTGCTGGGAATGGAAATCATCGTCTCCACGGCGGATGTTGACACTGACCCACAGGCTGGGTGGCCCACTGTGGTGAGTCAAGGAGTGGAGGTGATGCTCTCTCCCTGGCCCCCCCGGGGGCTGGCCTGGGCCCTGCCATGCGGGACTGGCATGAGCTGCCTGGTATCACTGCTCACCCCCTGAAACGTTCCTCCACTCCCCCTCCTCCCAGAGGGACATACCCCACATTTGAAAACCTGTGATCTACACAGCAATGTTAGCCCTGCAACCTAAGCCTCATGAGCCCGAGTCAGCTGATCCAGGCCAGCCGTGACTGTGAGGGTTTTATTCTGTATGCACGTATCCTCAAATCCTAGGCTACTGCCCTAACTATTGGACCATCCTGCCTCATGCACAGATGCTAGAGAACCTGAAAGTGAACTTGACTAGAAACCGACTCTAAGCAAATATGAAATTGGCTCTACTGTGAGAAATGCAAAAATAAACAAAAAGCATAAAAAGTGACCTAGAAATTAGATTTTAAAAATTTTGGTCAGTTTTAATAACCTAAGCTATTATTTAGAACACATAGGCAAGTAAATGCCCTTTTAAAATATTATTTCAGTCAGATTAAATTCTTTTAGTTAGTCTGAAATTTCTGCATATGTTTTACAATAACATATTCCGTGCCAGAAAGCTGGGAAAACATGGAAATCCGTGATAGTTCGTAGCAGCCACTGCGGGGATTCAGCAGATTATTTTAATGAAACTAAAATAAATGCTGTTCTTGTGGAAACATTTGTTTGGTGGTCCCTTGTCTGCTTTGTCATCTCGCATTGCACATCTGTTTTGGAGCAGAATAAACGTAGCCATGGTTGAGAATCAACTTGTTTCCATGATGCAATATTTAAATGATTTTTGTTTTCCATAAATGAAAGCTATATGCCCAGAAGAAGAATGATCATCTGTGTAGAGCAGATTATGATAATAAAGTGTTTAAATTATTCCAGACCAGCATAGATCATTGTGGATAGTGGTGCCCTGAGATCACAAAGACACCTTTGCATTTGAACTCTTTGGGGAGGGACTCCACTTCCTCCTAAGTGTTTGTACAGCATCCGGAACAATCAGGACCTAATTCTGATTAGAGCCTTTGGGCCTTACCCCAAAGCCAATAATAAATAACAATCACACACTGTTCATCACATTAATGACTGGGAAACCTATTGTGAATGACTGGATATTGTGAATTACAAAGGGGCTGCAAGGGGCTGAGTGCTCTCATGGTCCAGTGAAGTCAATACCTTTGTGGACCTGGGGCTCTATACCTTGCAGCTGCAGGTTCAGTGTCTATGTGAGCAAACTATTGGTAAAGACTAAGTATCCTAAATTGTACTTTGTTGTTTTATCTGACTGTTGCAATTAGGTTTTTATTAGTTCTGATAATACAGTGTAGCATGGTGTATGTAGCTATATACCAGTTATAATCATATTTCTGTATCGTGCACCTTGACGTCTCTAAAATTCCTAGTTCTCAGGAGTCTAGCAGTCATTATTTGTTTTGTTCAGTGCAAACCATTACAAAGAACCTGCTTACACAGTGGTTGATCTCTCCTGAGGAAAATACTTTTATTCTTTCTTTGATGTTGTGGTTTTAATGTTAAATACAGGTAATTTTGACTGGAAGTATATGGTTGCTCTTTATGAATGAAAAATGTAGAGCTACACCAGGAATGAATTAGGTGCATTAGGCCTTGGTAATAGGAGACCTTTGTTATTGCGTTTTTGCTGAGAACTGGGCAGAGACACCATTTTTTTGTTTGTGAATTACACGGTGTGCGTGTGTAACCTCCCCTGCGTTGGGTTATCAGTAGGGATTGAAAGCAGGAGCCTCAGTGTTGAAAAGATGAGCCTTTAAAGCTTGAGCTAAAGGAACAACTTTTCTAACTGTGGGCAGGAAGAGACTTCTCCTCTTTTGTGAACAGCCTCTAGAGGAAGATAGAGACCCACACTGTGTTAGGGTGGGTTATGTGCAAATTAGCAAAATAAAAGTTAGTAAGATTTTACTGAAATATTTGTGTGTCATTATAGTAGTTTAAAGGTGTTTTATTTCAGACAATGAACTGGTGCCCAGGGAGCCAATAGTTAGAGTTATTATTACCTCATTAGGGCATGGGTGGCAGGCTCCTTTGCCTGACACTGATGCTTGATATGACCTTAGGCAAGTCACTTGAGCACTACAGATCTGGTGCTGCTTGTAGTTACACAGGTGGAAAATCAGGTACTCCATTAACTTCGGTGGGGTTACTCTTGATTTATAGCCGTGTGTGAGAACAGAATTTGGCCCTCTGTGCCTAAGTTTATCCGTCTGTAAACAGGTATAATATTTTTTCAAGGGTGTGAGGAGGGTGAATTTACTAATTTTTAAGATTTAAGCTTTGAGATCCTCAGATGACAGATGACGTTGAAGTGCGCCGTATGCCATAGTCAGGTATTCCTCTGAGCCATCAGCGCAACCATTTGCTGCCTCTGAACTACTGAAAAACTTTTACATGAGCAGGGGAAGGAATTCTGAGAAGTCTTATATTGCCAAGAAACCCACTTCTTTGGAGTCCATAGGTCTTACATTGCTTCTTAGTTCTCAGGCTTTAACAATCTTGTGGTGTAGCTTTGGTTTTAAAAAAAAGGAGAACACAACAGAAATACTCTAACAAAAAAAACACCTTTAAGATTCAAAGTGATGTAGGCTCATTTTCAGTAGAATTTCCTTGCTCTATTCATTTTTGTTAAAACTGTGTGTGG
Source organism: Mesoclemmys tuberculata (assembly GCA_007922155.1). Lineage (NCBI taxonomy): Eukaryota > Metazoa > Chordata > Testudines > Chelidae > Mesoclemmys > Mesoclemmys tuberculata. Next base: position 21,384,901 of record ML675615.1, on the reverse strand, counting down.
CGGCTGTGTATGACAACTGGTACCTTTTGGATCCTGTTAATGGTGTGGGGAAAAAATGCTAGCGCAGTGAAGAGAGAACCACAAAATCAGTTTTCAGTGGATGTTTCTGATGTGGACTCCTGTTGTAACTAGCATGGTTTCATCTCCATAAATGTTTTTTTCTTTTGATCTCTGTCTTTTCCCTCTAGAGGGAGCTTCTATGATTAAGTGGAATCTTTATTATCCCGTATTTACGGATACAATCCATTTTAAAACAATTTGTCCACTATCTAAAGGTAAACATGCTTCCAAAAGCTCAGATGTCTTTGGTCTAAAAAAACCAAGCGGCAAATCTTAGAAGCTCTCACAAATTTTTCAGCACCTCCTTTTTTTCGCCAGACTCAAAATACATATGATAAAAACAAACAGGAATGTTGGCACTTCTGTTTTCTGATCTAACTTTTTAAAAGCTTTTTATTTTTTTTTTTCCTTGGGGGATGTGATGGCAGGAGGGAGGAAACATTTAATTCTGTGTTAGAGATCTGATTGGTTTGGGTAAGATTAGATTTATGCAAATAAATAAATAAAAGGTAAAATGACATTGAAATCCCCTCAAAATAAACAAAATTTTACATCTCATTGTGAAACTGAAAACTGTCTTTTCTTGTGACAAATTCACTGATTTTTCCACGCACAAACAGGGTATTTTCAAATAAAAAAGGAGAGCTTTAGCCTGAAATTGATGGAAATTTGGCCAATTTTTAAACAAAGGGGATTTGCAATGAAAATATATCCAAATTTTCATATTTTTTGTATGGTTTGACGTAAAAACTTCGTAAAGGTTAGCAAACTGGCCAAAAAAAGAAAAAAATCCCCAAAATACAATTTTGCGGTAGCCAAATCATCTGAAATGTAAAATAATGGGCATATTTTGCAGATTCCACTCCTCCCCCAACCTCATTTACACAGTCATAGATGAGATCTGTTTTTCTTCTAAAGGCCTTAAATTTGCATCATTTGCCATTTCTTTTACACTCTAAACATCTTACTGGAATGCACACTTATTCTACTCCATATGAATATTTGCCATAATTCTGGTGTGATATTTTACAATTGTATTAATAGCCCTATCTTGCCCTAGAGGAGTTTAAGGAGAGTTTTGCCAGTGATTTCAATGGAAGTGGGATCAGGCCCTAACTTTGCGCCAATCATCAGAATTTCCAAAGATCTGTTCCATTTTGTACCGATAGGTAGTAATGCTGAATCATGCTTCCTATTGCACTGAAGTCAGTGGGAGTCTTTCCAATGACTGAGTTGGGAGTTGAATTGAGACCTAATTGAAGATATTTATTTTGCATTTATTCTTAGTATTGTTTATCAGCGTTGCCATAACTTTTTTACTTTCCTTTCTTGGAGAAGGTGCATCTTACGTCCATTTTTGTCCATCTTTTAACTGATCCTGTAGGGGTCCTGTCGTTTCAACAGCTCCCTTCCTTCCCTCAACGCTACAGGTTTGTTCAGAAGAACAGAAATCACCAGAAGTGTGATTTGCTGCCTGCTGTATAGTAATTATTCATCATTTCAGTGATGCTCAGTGTTTCACTATGGCAAGCTGAGCGTTAGCACAGCTTCAAAAGGGTATAAGCAGCAGGTCACATCATGTATATGGATTATTTAGGAATCTGGGTGTTGTAGTTTTCTTTCAAGCTAAACTCTTTCTCATGTTTAGCTGGTGTTTAGATAAGAGAACTAGAGTAACAAGCCAGCCAGCCAAGTGAAAATCAGCTTTTATTTTTATCTATCATTACTTGGTCTGTCATGAGAAAAATCCCGTCTCTGCTGCCAATGTGTTGAAAACCTTGGATTTTTTGTAGTGCAACATTTAGATTTGTCTTTTGTTCTATAGTCAGATCTATTGTCTTTTGATTTGCAACATTTCCAGAGATCAGTGGGGAAACATAGCATTAAAATTAAGTTCTAACACAGCTCTTTGGGTTCAGGAAAGTAGATAGATAGCCTGACTTGTCTATTTCTCACACAGCCCTAATAAAATAATTATGGGAAAACATATATTAGAAACATTTGTGCAGCAAACAAACCAGTGTAACCAGTGTGTGCCCAATCTCTGAGTTACTAGCACAGATGCTAATAAAGTCTATTGATTTTGAAGTAAATATCTTTTCCCAAGAGAATTCCACTGTAATTCAGCGTTAGTTAATGGACAGTTAAAGTGATGCCAAAAATGAAGAGTAGTGCTTCCAAGCTTGAAACATGGACCTTATAAGATGCCTGAGCTTTAAAGGGTTGTAAATTAGGAAAATAGCTCAGGGAAAATATTCAACTTCAAACAGCTCCACAATAATGGTTTTTATGCCTGCACCTCTGGTGTGCCTGTTTCATAAGGTAGTCTGGTTATAAAATCTACTGTCCTGGCACAGGAAAACAAATGTAGTTTAATCTGAAATTATGGTTTTGATGCAGAATTACTAAAGAAATTGTATGGCCTGCAGCACATAATAGGTCAGGCTAGCCTTAAAATCTACTCAGGCTAAAATCTATTAACACTCCTGCCTTATATAACAAATAAGAAATGCAAAACATTTTCTGAACATTTTAGCATTGTGATTGTATGTCCTTTCTAGGCCTGCTATTTTTTTTTTGAGTCTACAAGGAGTGGTGGGTAAATGTATATCTATGGGCACTGCCACCATCTAGTGGCATTTTACTATTGGTGTTCAGGGACAACTGTTGTATTATCTTCCTATTGAAATTACCCAGTGGCCGCTCTGGTTCCTCACCTATTAGTGCTGGACAGTTAATTGTTCCAAGTGCTGAAAATGTGATTGTACCTGGAGCTTTACCCAAGTAGGGTTTCCCTTTGCTGCAGTTAGGAAGAAGAAATGCAAAAGCAGCATAGTTGATCTGAGTAAAAAGACACCAGCCCTAAATTATATATTTTGGAAGGATGAAAAACTGTATTAACCGCAGGGCTCCAGAAATCTAGGTTATCCCAGCCTGGTGATTAGATCACTAAGCCATCCCTCTGGCAGGAAACGTTCCATCTTCCTGTCCAATGAGCAACATTAAAAAACCCCCAAACAAGCAGTGTTCATACTGGATCCAACCCCTCCGCTTCCTGTGATTTTCTTAGGCCCTCAACATCCTTTAGCAGTTTGTAAGGTGATTTCCCACTGGGGCGGTTGATCTGTTCTCACGCACTTCCCACACAAGAAATGGAGGCAACATGTGGAGATGCCTCATCTTTAAAGGGTTTGTTTCCCATATAGGAAAATGACTAATTGATCCATTATTCAGAGAAATAATTTTCTCACTCCAAGGTGATGAAGGGAATGAGTAGTCCAAGATTTTGGCAATCTAACTGTATGTTGTGGACTTCTCAGTAATGATTTGCAGCAATACGGAACCCATCCACTTAACGTAATAGCAACTTTTAGACATTTTCTTCCTATTTGTAGTGTTGGTTTGAGTTTTCTTTTGTTGCCAGTCACTAGTAACTCATAGCATGAGCATCTACAGAACCAGCATGAACATCAATTATGTTGCAAATGCAAACCTTCATCTCTTCGATTTAGCTCTCCCTTGGACACATACAAACAAATAGCAAATAAGCTCTTTTCAAAGTGCTCCGGTGCTCCGGTAGTGGGGAGTCATAAAAGCATTAAGACAGAGAGGTAATGTTGAGGTCCCTGAGGAATGGTTAATTGTGCTTGATGCAGCATCAGTTCCTGAGCAGCTCTCTGAGGTCTCCAAAGGCTCCACATCCTTCTGCTCTGACACGCCTTCTACTGACACACAGAGCCCTCTGCTACTGGAAGTCCTGTAGAGGATCTTCAGCAGGCTCTGTAGTGGAGTTACTGCTCCCCCTAGTCTGTTTTCACTCCCAGCTCTTCCTCTGACCTCCACAACTGCCATGTGTGTGTATGGGTGTGTATTCACTGGTGTGCGTGTGAGCTCTCATCCCAGAACGGGCTATCCCGAAAACACAAGACGGCTTCTGGCCTTTTGACTTTACTCTGTTAAGGTATTTATACGGCTCCCATCACCAAAGCGTCTGAGCATCTTAATGGGAATGGAGGGTACTTAGTCTGCTGAGACGGGACTCAGCATCTTGCAGGAGAAAGCAAATCTTCACTTTGCCTTGCTGATTCCGTCTAGGATACAAGTTCAGGGTCTGCCCCTACAAAGCCTCCTGGACTGGTGCAGAACCACCACCCCCTTGCCTACATTGGGGGATCTGCCTGCTAGTCATTTACAGGATTGGGGCCTTTGATACCTCAACCAGAATGAAATTTACCCCTGTGCAGAGGGCCAACTTGAGGACTGTGTGCCACTTAAGTCCCACCTAAGCCATATGTTGAGAGTTTTGGGAAAAATCCACTCACCCAGTCCCTCTCAGTGATCACTTTCTGTAGTTCCTCAGTTCTCTTTTTTTAACATAAATATATTGTACTATATCAATCTTTCTCCCCAGTAACCTAATACTCTGCAAACAGGAGAGAGAAAGCAAACAAGGGATCATTCTCAGAAAGGCAAAGGTGACCACATCTGAAAAACTAGAGTGTAACTTTCACAAAGAAGGGAAAAAGAAAACCACTTTCGGATTAATTAAGCTAACTGATTTTTTTTATTAGTCCTGGCTGGAGCTCAGAAGTAATAAAGCATAGCAAAATGGAAAACAAATTGTTTCTTTGAGACTGTTTTTCTGCATTGCAGTGTGTGAAAGATCACCAGAGAAATAGGACTGGAACAAACAGTGCAATGACTTTTGATTTTCAGTGGATAGCTTGCGGTTTATCAAATGAGAAATCAGTCACAACACATTTCCTATGTTCCCTCCAGATTGCTTTGCTGACACTGACTAATTAGTGCCATAGCTGACTTAATTCCATTTCAAAATGATTTTAGAAAAGAAATTATTTTAGATGTTCTTATTCACCTTCCCTCCCACCCACATATTCTAGTCCTTTCTGTGTTTGTGTGCTCTATATATGCTGTCTAATCATATCCTCAACACTCGCTCATCCAAAAATACTAACATTCCCAAGACTTTGGGGCAGGGGCGCATATTTGGTTTATTGCTATCCCTTGTTTTTTTGATTTATTATTTTATTTCTATTTCTAATCTGGGAAGCTCTTGCATTCCCCTGGCATTTGGAACTTGTATCTGTCCAGCATGGCCCCCCAGAGCCCTGGTTAGTTAACCTTCAGGGCACATTGAAAAGTCCATCTATTTATCTGAGCTACTGAAAATGCTCTGACAGTCAGGGCAGAGGGAGTTGGTGGATGTTGAGAGCTAGATTTTCAAAAGGGTTCAGGACCAGTCTTTCAAAAGGGTTCAGGGATGTAAATAAGGGTCAGGATTTTAAAATAGCTAGCAGCTTCCATTGTTATGTTCATGGCCAGGTTTTTGACAGAGAATGGTGGGTGCTGAGCTATTTTACATACAGTGGATGCTAAACTGTGTTTCTCTTTGCCCCTAAGATGAGGTTGCCTGTTCAGATGCAGCCCTTCCTACTGCTGTTTGCTCAGTAAGGTTTTTAATCAGAAGATGCTGCTCAGCCCCAGGTTTAGGCCAGTGATTTTAGAGCCTCAAGTGGCAGCTGAGCTCTATTGAAAATTTAACCTCAGCCATGGATGGTGACCCCTTGTGTAAAGTCTTGCCTGTGGCCAGGGTTTGGATTTATGGGGTAGGTGCCCAGGGCAGAGGAAGGGCACCTGTTGATATATTTTATAAATTTGAATAAGTACAACTAAATGCACAAGCATACCTAATACACTGATAGTAATGTGCACTTAAATGTGCAAGTGTCAACATTTTAGGGGAGTACAACAGACACACTTGCCTTAGCCATGCATTTTGTGATATTAACATTCTGAAAATCTTACTAAGATTCCACTGGAGAAAAATAAAGAATTCTCTGATTCTGTAAAAAAAAAAAAAAAAAAAGACCTTGATATGGGAGTTTTGCAAGTGATTTCCGTGGGCCAAGATTTGGCGCAGTAAAGATAAGATGGTCCTAAGAACTTTTCAAAACACTTAATGCTAAAACCTTTCCTTAGGGTTCCCATTAACTTCAGTGGTAGGTGTGTGTGAACGTCTAATTAACCCTAATTAACTTTTCATCATTCTGGAAAAACATACGTTTTGAAGTACATGGTTGAAATCTTGGCCCACTGAAGTCAATGGCCAAACTTCCGTTGACTTTCACAGGATCAGGATTTCACCCGTTATGTCTACTCATCTCATAGTAGAGGAAGGACAGCACAGACCATATAAAGCCGGGAAAAATGTGTAATGTGGAGTCAATCAGCTGGAGAGCAAGCACCTAGTCCTTGTAAAATACGGAGGGCATTTTCACTATGTTGCCATGGTGTCTGAGAGGAAAGTGTTTCTTAACAACATTGATGGCAAAGAAATCTCAGCTTCAGAAGCAGAATTTACCTTTCATTTTTCTTTTATGAACATGCTTTAAAAAAAAGAAAGTGCCTATGTTTCACAGACCTACATTCTGTGTAGTAGGGATTAAAATATTTAGTATGTTCAGTTCTGCTCATTAAGAAGCGGAATCCTAGCCACATACTGAGAGCTCTTAATGCTAAAAGGGTTGAAGAAAAAAAGCACATATACACAGAGCACTAGAAAAGTATTAATCTGCACTCAGAGGTTCGTTCTTTGAGGCCAGATTCTAAGGTGAGGTTGCCTGGGTGAAAGTAAGGGTTGAGTATGGAGCATGGAATTCTTATTAAATAACATGAACTATATTAAGCAGCTCCTCATTAACTGTTAGTGCTATTATTTGTAGATAGTGTTTTTCACCCCAGAGAAGCCCAAAGAGCTCACAAATGTATCCAGCCAAAATGCAAAGTATATACACAAGTTATTTCAGTCACCACTGCAGTGCAGGATGAAGTATGGCAACTGTTTAACAGCACACAGCAAGGGCATGTGGCATTTTAGAACCGGAAGTGAAGATTACTTTATTCTGTTATCCTCCCGGGGAATTTAAAGCCAGAATGTAATTATCCCATTGGCCAGGATACTGCCGTTAACTCCTGTGAAAAGGGTCTTGAGGACTCTACTGACCACAAGGACCTTGGGTTTACATCTTCTCCACCAGACTGCAACTCTAGGAGCACATTTTCCCTAACCAGCAGTCCGACGTCCCCTAACAATATGACCAGGCTTTGATCAGTCTTTTGCAATAGACAATCTTTCAGGCATAGCATAATAAGCATTATGTATTTCATGGGGGAAAGTCACTTACCATTACTGTTGGTGTGTCTGAAAGATCGATTTGAGATCTACTCTGACATTTGCCTCCAAGTTTCTGATTCTTCTGACTGAAGTGAGAACCAGTGTACTGTATCCATCCATGGAATTTAAGTTATTTAAATCCCCCCCCATGAGAAAATAAAAGCATGAAAATGTTCCAAAGAAGTATAATATTTTACACAGGTGCTCTCTAGAATCTGTTTTTATATCATTTATGAAAGGAAGTTCAAGGGGTTTGGCTTGGTTTCAGTTGACATATTATTACCACAGAACCATGGCACACTTCTCTGAAAGCTAGAAACACAAACTGCAAAGTGAGAATACATATTTATTTATATATAGATAAATAGATATTACATTAATAGAATCATATGCATCAGTCTTTTAGCAGCCTTCTTTTTTGTTCACCTAATTTTGCTCATCATCTTACGTGTTTAAAAAAAAAATTCTAGGAAGATTTTTTACAGCATGCAAACAAAAAGAAATCAGCGGTTACCGAAAGAACACACTTCACAGCTTAGATCTATAATGACAAAAAGTTGTATGTACATCACAGTTGGTTTTTGTTTTAAAAAAACCTTTGTGTCTAAAGCAGTATGTTGTACTAGGAAGACTCAGATTAATGCTAACCTGATGTTCCTGCTTCCTGATTTTCTGGGAAGAGGTGTATGAATAAGCAGTAAACAAGCCGATGAGTGGGTAGTGAGGTTGAAAGCTAAAAACCGTCAGTCACCTGAAAAGCGAGGACATCTCGTTTGACTTTACTTCGGGAAGCATATTAAGCATGATTTACTTGTTCACAATGATTGCTTTGGTAACAGTCGACTGAGAACTAACTTGCAGCATGCAGTTATGCTGTTTTCTCATACAGCTGGAACCTTCACTAGCAAATCAGGTTCTTCTGTTCTTCACGCCTAAGTCATATTTTAACATTATTAAACTATGTTGGGCCAAGGGCTAAAATACAACTGATAAACCATTGTTAATATCAGAGACACAGTGGGATAGTAAATTACAAAACATCAGGAAATGTTTGATGAGAAAACATTTTATTACCCTATGAAAACATTTTACCACCCTATAATTAATCATCCTTTGATATCACTGCTTTAGCCACAGAGGCAAATAATATCTTCCAAAGAAGAAATGCCGCCTTTTTAACACAGAAATACTTGATTCAAATCTTCGTGCTTGCAAGCTTTTCAGTTATTTTGTCTGTAAATTAAAAATTTTAACACAGGCAGTAAATCTGTTACAGTAAATCGAAATCATCTGATGAATAAGGGGAAAAGTATATATAGGCAACAATTTAGAGAGAAGATATAGATTCATAATAGACTGCTTTTGCCAGAGAGTTTCATAACATGACAATGATTTCTAATATAAGGCCATGCTCTTCCATCCTTACGCACACTGAGGGATACCTTAGCGGTAAGTGCCATCATTGATTTCCACAGGACAACTTGTGAAGTTAAGGTACTACTTACATGAGCAAAAGTGGTGGACTCTAACCCCTCACTCTTGAGTTATATACAAATGTTGTTCATAAGGGTGTCCGATAGAAGAAGTGTTTGGATGGAGACTAAAAAAACAAATCAGGACTTATTCTAGTGGTGTTTTTCAAAGGTCCATATTAAAATAAAACAGTTATCCAATTTTGGGAAAGCTTCTCTTAAAACAGGGGGAACATCTTGGAGGGAAAATAAACCAAAACCAGGTTGCTTGACATTTAAAAATGTTGGTCAGCTTCTTGGGTTTTTTTGTCGTCTCTTTTCCTCTGAAGATTCACACAGATCAATGCATGTCTGTTGATGTGCCAAAATGGTGTGAATTATCTTATAACATCCCTGGGGCGTTCTATTCCCCACATCATTTCATAGAATGATTTTCTGAACGAGTGACTCATTTCCGAGATTAGCTATATCTCCTTTTATTTTTTTCCTATCGGATTTAAGGTGATCTTGATTGAGTCAGTTTTGACCAAGGCTTTGGTTGGACGTAGGCCGACAGTTTGCAGTGAATACTTTATGCAGTGAATTTTCATCCTTTTTGCTGCTTCCAGTTTTTCTACTTACAGGAATCAGTCATGGCTTTGCCATGAGCCATGGCTGTGCTGCCTCTAGAACAGCCCAAGAGGGAGACTTGGCCTTGTGGAGTCACAGTCGTCTTGGTGGTCCTGCTGCTCCAGAAAAGGTACACACTGTGCAGGGTCCAGACCTGGTGCCGTGTGCGCTCATTGCAACATAGCTGTGGAGTCTTTTTTGTGTGTGTGGAAAGAAGACCTAAATTTTCAGAACCTGGGTCCTCTCTCACCCATGATGTGAGTAGCTGTTGTAGGAACAGAACAGATGCCTTGTGTGCCTCTGTGTCCCAGTGATAATTCCTAATCATTAGCTCATCAGTGAGCAGTTCACTGCAAATCAAAAATTCAACCTGTTTGAATTGAACACATAGGTCTCATGGTGTATTTCTCTTTCCTGATTGGATGACCCTGACTCTCAAGCGCAAGCTTCCAATGTTAATATTCAGGATGATGAATCCAAAATTTGCTTGTTGCTAATATTGTGAAATATTTAAAATTTGCTCCCTCAGCCAATATTCCTGCTAGCAAATTTATTCATTAAGACAGAGAATTTTAAAGGGTCCTAATGCAATTAGGCACCCAATTCCTATTGAGAATTTAATGGGATTTGGGTGCCTACCCAACTCCCTTAGATTCTTTTGAAAACTCCAGCTCAGAATATTTGTGGAAAGCAAATACTAAAGGCTGCCATTCCCTGCTAAAACACATTTAACAATACAAATGAATGGTCTTGATTTTTTGCAGTAGTCATCCAGCTCTGTTTCTGATTTATGAAATCAGCTGAATGTTTTGCTTTAGTAAATTGTGTTACTTTGTCAGGGTGAAATTCATCCCTGTGCAGAAGCCCAAAGCACAAGTCTTCTTTTGCGGGTTTAAGTGAGACTTAAGTGAAACTCAAGTGTCTCTGCATATTGGTTAGTATAACTCAGCATGAGCAGGGAGGATTGTTATTGAGCCTTTAAGGTTAAAGGTTTATGTCCAATAAAGAAAAAGCATCCAGAGGCTTTGGCCAAATGTAATACATAGTTCAAAGGTACAACCTCTGTTTCTGAGATCCCAGCATGAGGGGATAGTAGAAATTAATAGAAAATTATAAGATCCATAAAGTTTTTGAACCATCACATAGGATTGAATAGAGAATTATGTCCTTGATATAAGAATTTCTGTTGCATATTGCTCACTAGGGACCTGGTCCAAAGCCTACTGAAGTCAATGGGAAGATTCTTGTTGACTTTAATGGGTTTTGGATTAGGTCCCAGATGTACTAGTTGATGTTTTAAATCATGCAACAAGCACATGTTGCAACATGTTACTCCTTGAAACAAACCAGTTAACACGGAATGTGAGCCACTGAAACATTACCCTATTGAGAAATAAAACACCTTATTAAGAAGGAATTGAATTACAAGAAATCTTGTAAATATCCATAACTGATGAGTAAGTTATTAAAACCTAAACTTTAAAATTGGAAATATTTTACTGTACATGTCAAATAATTGTAAATATATTTTATATTCATTCTAATATAATATCAGTGTGGGAATTCATTGTAATTTTAGCAAGAGATCCTACTTTATAATGAATGGAGGTTTCCATTAATTGATTCCTAAAATTCTTCTTTTCATCCTTTTGCAAGTAACAGTGTTTATTAGAATGCATAGCACTGACTTACTTAATTGTTAGCCAAAGTATGGTACCACCAGAACACCCTGGCAGTTACAAAGTAGGCAGCAATGACATCCAACAGCAGTAGCATGGGTGAACGTAACTGATGCCGCTCCCATGACACAAAGAGCCAGCAAAATAAATGATAGACCAAGAACTTTCCAGGTGAATCTGAAACAAGAAGTAAATCTTCAGAGTTTGCTATAATATAGGAATCAGTATAAAATATTATCTGTTGGACGGTGTCTGCCTATTGTCTTCTAGTTTATCATTTGCATTGAGGTGTGTGCTACAAGGATTTTGTCCATGACTTTGAAGCCATCACACTGCCCATGAGTGGTCAACTCACCAGTAATCTATGCTGGTTATCCAATCAGATGGAAGTAATATTTTAATAGCACTGCACATCATTCCATAAAATAGCAGCTTCATCATCAGTATTCTAGGTGTGGCTGTATTCAGTTCTGGGTATTATCAGAAAAATATTGACTAATTTGTGGGAGTCAAGAAGAGTAAAAATATTAAGAGGTGCTAACTGTGGAGGAAAGATTAAAACAGCTAAATATGGCTAGTGTGGCTGAGTAACAATTAAGGTGGGACATAGTCAACAAATATTTGAAGATATCTAGCATCAGGAATGCAGACACGTTATTTAGTGGGATACTATTAGGAGCAATTTAGTGAGATGTGATTATGAGATGTAATGTAATTTAGATGAGATGTAATTTTGTGAGATGGAATTAAGAAATGGAAAACTTTGGCTGAATATCAGGAAATCTTCTTGACCGTGAGCTACATTAGCCCATGGAATAGTGGCCTGAGAGAAGTGGATCTTTTTAAAACTAGATTTGGCAAAATACTAGAAAATGCATGGCCAAGCAATCCTGCATTGGCAGTGAGATAGAGGAACTAGATGAACTAATAAGCCTTTTATTCTTATAACTGCTGTGATTTTTCGATCCTTGGGCATCAAAGGGCTTACTTCAGGTATGAATTTGGCCCAGTCTGTGCAATAGCTTGAAATATATACCAGGTTTTGTAAAATAAAAGCATTTATGTAATAACCACAAAGGAATTTGTATTAGAAAAAAAAATTTCCATTTATACACACGCACACTCTCCATAGTACGCAGCAATAAAAAAGCAAACAAAGGAGATATCAAGGAGTTTAATTAGTATCTTAGTAAAAAACAAAAGAAAAACCTTCCCAAGTGCAGTGGCATGCCAGGGTATTTTTATCAGGCAGATAGTTGCACACTTGCATGCAAAATGATGTCCTCATACAGTTGGACTTTGCACATGTGGTGCATATGAGGCCACACTGTATGGAGGACACCATTCTGTTTGCATGTTCAGGGGCCAGACTGAATTGTCCTGCAGGTACAGCTGGTCCTGGGGCATGCAGTGTGTGCCTTACATAAACTGATGGCACGCCACTGCCTAAGTGTCATTGTTTTAAGGAAACCTGAGAAAAGTGCTCGTTTGGTTTAGTGGTTTATAGCTATGAGTAAAACCTAGTCATGTTTTATCCAGGACTTAGCTGTACTTACATGCTTTAATGAACATATAGGTGAGAATCAGACTAGCTGCATGGCCACTATGCACATAGTTACTACAGAACCTTGGGGATCTCTGAAAGAATCCACCAGTGGATACTAATTTCAGTGTCTGGTTTTAGCAGAAGTTTCCCATCTCCATCAAGCTGATAGGGAAAACAAAACAGAAAAAAGCTGCTTTGTAATTTGTTGAAAACCACGTTCTAGATTCCTTGACAAATTTGGAACATTGATCAGTTGATTAAAAAAAATCCTCTTGAATCTATATTTCAATTATATATCCTATTAATATCTTAACAAATACATTTTTTTCTTTTACAGTGTTTTCATTGTGCCCTTTTCAGTCAGGCAGGAAGAGAGGTGGGATGTATGTAGAGTTTATATAGGGTCTACCATATGAAGAATATAGCTAGTGTACATTAGTGGAAAGACCATTGGAGGGGAACCAGGAAAGCTTAAATTCTAGTCCTAGCTCTAACACTGTATAACTGTGGCCAATTCACTTAGGCATTTCTGAAAATTTTACTCAGAATGACTATGTCCCACTGACTTCAAAAGTCACTGACAGTCACTGACTTATGCTCCTAAGTGATTTAAGTGCTTTTGACATTCCCATCCTGGATGCCTTTGTTTCTCCAGGTTATAAAATAGGGGTAACTAGTATTTATTATTTGTGTTATCGAATTCCTGGGTGTCTCAGTCATAAACCACAAGCCCACAGTGTTAGGCGCTGTACTAACAGAACAAAAAGAAGGTCCCTGAGGCAATAGTACTCTCCTATCACTCTATTCTGGGCGTGTTCTGCTCTCAGTGAAGTTACTGGTAAAACATGGCTAACTGAAGACATTTTATGTACAGTAATGGTTGGAAATTGGTGGCAGTGTCCGGCTGCTGAGGCAGGTGTGTAAGCGCATTCGTTCTGCGTCTGCGTACCTGGAGGATCACACGGAATTTAATAATGAACGACATATTTTAAAATGTTTTTTAAAATTCAAAATGACGTGAGGGGCCTGAAGGCCATTCTGAGGGGGCCTCTCTGAGGCCCCCATAACTGCAATTACTTGCCTCTATTTTGAACTAAATTAAAATGGCCAATTTTGAATAGAAATTCCAACTCATCTTTTACTGCGCATGGTACATATGCTTCTAGGCTAAGTCTGGAATCCTGTTTTTACATGCTCTACAATTACAAGCTGTATTGCTCAAATTCTTCTCCACTGACTTGGCATGCCTGTCTGGACGGGAGCATGACGCCTGCAGTTTAGGTTGGCAATAAAGTGTCTTACGTGCTTCCCTCATCACCCATTTTCCTGTCACACAAAGATGCACATTAACCAAGAATGAAGAACCCGACATCTTATCACACTGTGCTGTTATTTCGGTGACTGCTCTGCCTTTTACAATCTATGCCGCTAAAGCTTTACCTTTTCTTCACAGGTAATGTCAGATGATGGGGCAGGCAGAATTGTGACATGTATAGTCAAAGTCCTGTATAAATGCAAGGTTCCAATAATGAACAGGAAACGATGCCCAACGATTGACCTAGAAGACATGGCAGGGGCTAAGGAAAGTGATGTTGCATGCTGTGTTCCCATGAAAATAGTCCTTTTGTTATTTAATAATGACACATAGTACTGGCTATGTCATTTCCATGACATCCTTCTTTGGAGTTTCTCAGTGACAGATTCTGGAGGCAGCTGGAGGGAAAATTATAAAGTGTTCCAGTCCCCAGTGCTACCAACACACTCATCTGGAAGTAGCTAAACTGAGAGTATGGGACTCTTGCAGAAGTTGGTTGGAAACAGAATTTGGGGGGTGTGTTTAGCAAATCTACTAGAATCAAAACAGGTTTTCTTGGACATAACAAACTTGATTGGCTGCCTGCTGGTGTAAGGGAGTATAGTTTGCTACCCTGTAGCAAAAAGGGATGTTGCATATGACAGGAAAGGCAGGTGGTGTTGGCATCAGGGCCCTCCATGAGAGTTTTCCCATGCAAGGCTAGCTTTAAATTGTAGCTTTGTCTCCACAGGTACCCTTCTGCTGGAGGCCACGTAGGGGCTTCGCTGAAACAGTGCATCCCTCAGGTGCCCTACCCATACCCATTCTCTGGCCAGCTCTGGAAGGAGCTAAGCCTGGCTTTGCCACTGACACACTGTCTGGCCATGCACAAGTCACTTAATTTCTCCGTCTCCATCCGTGGGCCCATATGTAAAATGGGATTGATGTTTCTGGCAAACCTGGCAGAGGGATTGGGAGGTTTAATACGGTGGCTCTTTTATAATGTAAATTGCTATTTAAAGGCTTATCTACTATTGATGTCAATGAAATGCCTACTTGTATCGGAGTAAAAACCACTGGATGGACTACTGTATTAACAGCACGAGGCTGCTGACTTCCGAGGCTTTAAATGTCCAGTCAGCGTGTCCGATGTGTGTGGAAATTAGATCTGGGAATGGTGAGAGCACATATTTTGTTGAGGACCAGTTGTTGACAAAAACGATGACGGAAGATGACAATAACAAAGTGCATCCAGCATAGAGGAGTATAGCAAAAGTCTTGTGCCGCTCAGCTGAGTGTCTGATATCCATGTCTATCACTCGCATGTGAATATTCTTGTGTCTTCTCTGAATATCCGATTCTGAACTCTTGGCGTCAGGTGACAAGGAAGCAGAAATTGGAGGAGCAGGAGATGGAGGAGGCATGCTGCTGTCCATTTGGAATCTTGGTTATGGTCCATGAGAAAGAATCTAATCAAATATAGCTTTTACCCTGCTCAGATGAACACTGTGAAGATTAAAACACAGCCTGTATATTCATCAGAGTAGTAATTCTCTGTACATCTATAACTCCTCTGTCTAAGGACTTTAAAGCCTTTCACATTCATGAATTAAGCCTCACAGCCCTCTTGTGAAGCCCAGCTAATAATATTTGCATTTTACAAATAGGGAACCTGAAGCGCAGAGAGGCTGAGTGACTGACCAGAAGTCACACAGCAAATCAGCAGCAGGGAGAGGAACACAACCCAGGTATCCTGACTTTTGGTCCTGAACTTTACCGACTGGAATGGTGACAAATCGGAGAAGGGCAATGGAATGATTCCTTTGGAGGTCTGCCTTAAACGCACATCACTCTTCATCCTTGAAGTGCCTCCTTATTACACAGATCTGCTGGTATGCGGAAAGGGACGATATTTGGTCCAGGCTCGTCGTAGACTATATCAGAGAACTTCAGCACATATGGCCAGATCCTCAGCTGGTGTAAAGCAACATAGAGGCAATGCAGCTAGACCAAACAGCTGAAGATCTGGCCCATAATCTTTTATGGACTAGTTTGTTCTTGTAATATGCTTTATGGACAATCCAGCCTGCACTTCATTTCCTGGGTACAATGAGCGAAACTCACCTCTCTGGAAACTGCCCACACCATGTAAGTCCCATTTAAGCTCTCAGAATAGGATTTAAGTGCCACAGAATCCTCAGCACAGAGATAAATTTCACCTCATTCCCTGTTCACAGAAGCGTGAGACAGATTTTGTCAATGGGGGATAAATTGGGGGTGGGAGGGAAGGAAGCCTGGGGATGTGTGACATTTTTACAACTTTCTGAAGGAATCCTAAGTTTTCAAAACACTTACATTCCTCCCTCCCTTTCCCAGTTTCTATTTAGTGAAATTATTCAATAAAAGCTATTTTTCAGGTATTACTAAATAAAAGGGACTAGAAATTGTGAATTGCTCGTTTCATTGGCAGACGGGGAAAGGATATTTTGGGAGTGCAAGTAATTCAGGATCAGCCCTTAGACTAGTATGTGCACTCATCTCTACCTTTTAAATTAGCAGCCTAGAGCCTCTGAACCACAGGGAGTTTTGGCAACATAAATACCATAGATTCAAGCTCCTGAACACCTTCTGATATGTGGAAAGAGGCCTGTAAGTGGCTAGGCTATTCCCCATCCTGGGATTCCAGGCTTTGCTCCTTTTCCTCGAGTAATTGTAGGGACAAAACAGTCAGAGATTTATACAAAAAGAAGGGGTGGCAAAAAAAAGTTGCTGAAATGAAAAGGCTAGATCCGCAGCAGATTGGGGTAACTCGTTGACTTCAATGGACCTATACTGATTTCCTCCAGCTGAGGATCTGGCTCAAAGAGAGGAATTAAATGTGCTGCCTAAGTAAGGCATATGGTAGATTTCACACACTGGAAATGGCCTCAGCCCATGACTTTTCCTCCCACCACCTCGTTAGAGGCTCACTGCTATAGCTCAGCATACGAAAACGGATTGCTCCCTTAGCAAGATAGTTTGAATATACAGACACTGAAGCAAGAGTGGGAGGATGTTATAGGTCAAGTGCTTCTTGAAGATGCCAAGCAGAATGTTTAAACAACCGCAAAATGTGTTTCTGTTAACATAAGAAATAACTTAATGCATTTCAACTATTGTCATGGAATTTATTCTACCCCTGCCACAGGAAGAAGCCTTATAAAATGCTGATAGTGAATATTAGCCTGTCTGCCCTCAATGCCTGTAATACTGAAATAATGTTCCTAATGCATATTATAGAGTAGTTGCTCCAAAGAAAAGGCTGGTTAGCATACTACAGGTCACATACCACTTTACAAACCATGGCAAAACTTCCATTGACATGTAGAACACCTTATGCAATCCACCACTGAGCTCAAGACAATGGGAAAATATTGCAGACAGGTTTGTTTCTACAAACCCAACATGACCCACAGAATTAACTGTGTTGTTAGACACAGTGTTTGTTGCGATTTTTTTCTTTGCTTCCAGGAACTTGTTTTTCTTTCTCACTACTTGCAGGGTGCACTGGTCAACGGTCTGACTTCCCAGGGCTCCAAAGCCATTTCTGTTGCCTGTATTTTCCTGCCTCCTCCCTTCCCCACTTCACTATTTGTTCAGCACAGTACAATCTAATTAGCTAGCAGAGAATGCTGAGAGGAGGGAGCCGGGTGGCCTTACGCATGCTATGGGTAGGTCAATGGCTGGTTCACCATAGCTAAGGGGACCAGAAATTGTCCTAAAAGATATGGGCTTGGTCCTTCACAGTTCAATTCAATGAATGTTTTCCTGAATGGGAACAGGATCAAGTCCATACTCTAGTTCAATCACAAGTTATGGAGCTCAATGCAGAAATCATTAGGTCAAATTCCCTGGCCTGCGTTATGCAGGAAGTCAGACTGGCTGATCTTAATGGTTCCTTCTGGCCTTAAAATCGATGAGTACTGGGATCAACCACCATAGTCTCTCAGCAGTAAGCTTGTTCTTGACAGGGAAATCTGGCTGTCATGGCTTTTCAAATATTTTGTTTTAGCCAGTGCCTTTGTGTGTGATTTTAACTATACATAACACATAACAACCTTCATAAAGTGCCTCACCATTGCCTAGCTGTCCTTCTAAAAGGCTGGAACATCTGCTTTCAGATACCAGGGCAACTAATCCAAAAAAGTAAAATTATCCCTGTAATCCAAAAAGCAAAAGAACCAAGATAAATAAATGCTGTGTGAAATCCTGGCTCCATTAAGGTCAATAGGAGTTTTGCTATTGACTTCAATGGAGTCAAGATTTCATCTATCATAATTCAACTAAATTAATCCGTATGTTTATCATTATGCACATAGGGCCGAATTCTGAAGACACAGGGTTGTGCAAGACGTAAATCAGTATGGAATATAGCCCTCTTTGTTGCATGCTAGCTGGTCTCTCTACATAGATGTCCCTAAAGGAAGCTGTGGCGTCCTATAGTGTGAGCTGTAGATTCCCTCTGTAGCTACCCTACTACAGGTTTTTAATTAAAACAAGTGATTTCCGTGAATCTGTCAAGTAGAAATGAACCCAGACCAAGAGTCTGGAAGCAAACAGCATCTCATCGTCTAAGACTCCAATGCTCCAAAGACTTACACACATACTTAACTTTAAGCATATGAGTATTATTATTAATTGCATTATAGTAGAGAGACCCTGATTATAACCATAGCCTTCCTGTGCTAGACATAGTATAGATAGTTGGTAAGAGACAGTCCCTGCGCCAAAGAGCTTACAATCTCGATAGATGTAGCCGACTAACGGTCGGAGAAAGCAAGGTCTTTTTCTTACTAATATGTCAAGGGAGCACCATTTTTAACGCTAACCCCATTGACCTCAATGGTATAAAGTTAAACATATATGGAAGTATTTCCAAGACCATGGACTAACTTTGCAAAAGTTTGGCTTGGTAGCTAAAATTTGCAGCTGATCTCTCTCTCTCTTCAACAGGCTGAACCAAATCTTTGGACCCAAACACCTTTGAATTTTGGAGAAGATCCAAACAAGAACCCACTTCTCCCACAAGGTAAGGTACAAGCACGAGCAAATATTGTGAGTGTGCCAATTGACTTTTTTTTTAAAAGGGCAAATTTCTATCAAGGAATGCAAAAGTGGATCGCACATGAGCAATGAGCCTGTAATCAGATTCATATGGGCAAATTCCATCAACATCAGTGTGGGTCTGTATGGGTACAAAGGTCAGCCCACGTGGGCCTGAATTCTAGATTTTGCCCATTGTCAGCTGAAAACCTCACAAACTCAATGTAGCTGAAAAGTCATAAATAATTTAACAGCCATGGGCTGAAATAAGATTGGCTTTCTAGTCAATTATTTTAATTAGTTGCTGGAATTACCTGACATTTACAATGAAACCTAATGAGACATTTCCATAATTTTGTTGTTTATCGTTTTCTTGATGACAAGATTTGTTGAGCAATTGTCTTGTAAAGTGAACAACTTTTCATTTTGTTTGAATGTTTTTAAACTTCTTGCTGCAAAACTAGTAGCATTCAGCCCCTTTATCTTGCTCTCTGCTAAGCTGGTAGTAAATCATCCATATTGTTTGGCATGAACATTACAGAGGAGCACGGTTGTCACATGACTCCTGTAACTGCTAATTAACTGTGTGTTCCTTCCTTACATAAAAAGCATTATTTTCCTAATAGGTGGGGGGAAAACACCGTGTTCTCTTTCTTTTGACCTACTTGAGCTTTAAAGGCTTCATTTAACAGCAAGGTTCTGCATATTTTCTCAGAAGTCACAGAACTGGTGTGATCTGTAAGGCTTCAGGGGTATTTCTGGTACCCCAAGCAAGGCTGTCAACCAGTAAGTCTATAAGGTCTCAGCCTGGGATGCACTGATTACACGGTTATTTTGGAAAGGCATCCAGACAGGTCAGAGAGCAGCAGCAGTGAGAAGAGCTCCATAGAAAGGGGAGTCTTGGGGAACAGCTAATGCTTAAAATATGCTTCTGGAGCCTGAAGATCTCTCCTTAGATACAAATAGATACAGTGTGGGAACTGGCAGTGCAAATCTCAGCCATGAGCTGGAAGGGCCGCTATCCTGTCACTTCAGGGGTCCACTCATCCAGAGTTTATTGAAGGATCAGGGCCTCGTTTAATTGACATGACATAGAAGCTAAATTTAAAACTAAAAACTTACAAGGCAGTTGAAATGTAGGAATTTTGAAGCCCAGACAGAGCTCTGTACCCAGCGGCTAACTCCTTAGTACGCCAGCTGCCAGCAGTATAGAAGGGTTTCTGACAGGCACAGCGAGTCAATGGAATTCTGATGCTATGCAAGTGACATCACGGTGTTAGTGCAATAAAACAAAGGTCCAGAAAAAAGAGGAGAGCCAAAAGACATGATGATATGACAGAAGAAGAAACTTGGATAAAGCAGAAATATGGGTGAAGTAGTGTTATATGTAATGGATTAAACAATTGTTTTAAGTCCTTAAAATATAGTTATAGGCAAGTTTCCAAATTCCTCCTTTGGGAAATGCAAAACTTTTCCTACTGCTTCAGTTTAGGTTTTGAAATGAA
The DNA here is from genome assembly GCA_007922155.1 of Mesoclemmys tuberculata. Taxonomy (NCBI): domain Eukaryota; kingdom Metazoa; phylum Chordata; order Testudines; family Chelidae; genus Mesoclemmys; species Mesoclemmys tuberculata. The sequence goes on along the minus strand of ML675615.1, from coordinate 21,364,459 downwards.
AAGAAAGTCCTGAGGGCTGATCCAAAGCCTCCTGAAGTCAAGGCTCTCATGGACTTTGGGTTAGGCCCTAAATGATGCTATCCAGTGCATGTGCTGTAGTGGAAGGGGGAATGAAGCATCTCTTAGAGTACTCCCTTACAGAAATCATAGCGATATCGGGCTGGAAAAGACCTCCAGAGATCATCTAGTCAGCACAGGACTCCAGCTGAGGCATCTCCTGTGCCAAGTAAAGTGGAGCAATTACCTCTCGTATCTTACATACGACACTTCTGTTAATACATCCCCAGAACGACATTTGTCTTATTCACAACCGCAGCACACTGTTGACTCATGCTCATTTGTGAGCCACTTTAATCCCCAAATGCTTTCTTCAGTCTGCTGCCTACCCAGTTATTTCCCATTTTGTATTTGTGCGCTTGATCTTTCCTTCCTAAGTACAGTACTTTGCACTTGTCTTTATTGACTTTCTTATTGATTTCAGACAAATTCTTGATTTCATCAAGATCATTTTGAATTCTAACCCTATCCTCCAAAGTGTTTGCAGCCCCCTCTCACTCCCAGCTTGGTATCATCTGCACATTTGATAAGTGTACTCTCTACTCCATCATCCAAGTCATTAATGAAAATATTGAATAGTACCAGTCCAGAGCAGACTCTGTGGGTTTTGATACATCCTCCAAGTTTGACAGCAAACCATTTATAACTACTCTTTGAATATGTTTTTTTCAACCAGTTGTGCACCCACTAGTCATTTCTTCTAGACCTAGTCTAGAAGAAATAGAATAGGGACCAGAATAGAATTCTAGGGACTAGAATAGTCCTAGTTTGCTTATGAAAATGCCACGTGAGACTGCATCAGAAGCCATACTAAAGACATAATATATCATGTCTACTGCTTTCTCCCATCCATTAAGCTGGTTACCGTGTCAAAGAAGGAAATTAGATTGATTCAGCATGATTTGTTCTTGACAAATCCATGTTGGTTATTACTTATTACCCTCTTATCCTCTAGATATTTACAAATGGACTGTTTAATAATTAGGTTAGCTAGAAAGGGGATTGCTCCTGTACTTGGAGCCAGAAGACTTTGAATGCAAGAGGGTCTGAATGCGGTAAGAAGTAACAGCACAAGAAGAAGACTATGGCAAGCAGAACAAGGTTTTGGGGACTGTATACAAATTAAGACATGCAGGATCCTTCCTATTTCTATTCCACCTATGACCAGGTTTGACCTACCTCCGTGTACTCACAACCTCTTCTTGCAGTTGCTTCCTGCCTGCCTTATGTATTCTCACTCTGTGGCCATGCATAGTCTCTGGTGTCTGTCATGCCTCTTCATCTGACTGAAGAAGAAGGCAGCAGCAGAAAAGAAACGTCATGGGCATGAACCAAGAGATGAGTTGGGTGTGTTTATGTGGAACTCCAGAGTATACAAGACCCTGTGATACTGTATTGATAACATAGGTCTAAGGCTACAAAAATGATGGTGCCTTGAAAGCCAGTGGAATTGAGGCAAAGGATCACCTAGCAAGCCATAGTGACATGGTGAGACTGTGCTGAATACTGTGGAAGAGCAAATGCAATAGGCTTTAGTTCATGAAACATCAACATTGCATCTTTATCCACAGTCATCCAACGAGTCATTCTCTTTGTGGCTGGGTTGTTCTCAAAACCTTCTTGGCACTCTTGACTGCTTCTCACTGTCCACAGAAACTTCTTGATAAGCATCTTGGAGCTTCAGTACACCTTGATCCTGGGGTCCTTTCTTTTCATTCTGTCCCATAATATGAAAAGAAGGCATTCAATGGCATGCATGTAAACTGCGAACAAAGATAAGGCTTCTTCCCAGGGTGTACAAAGACATTAATCTGTGGGATTCATGACCACAGGAGAACACAGAGAAGTTTTAAAAGGCATGGATAATTTTGTGGCCAAATTTATGATATAGTTTCAGTTTTACAGTCTAAGGACCAAATCCTCCTCCACTAAAGTCAAATGAAGTTTTGACATTGACTAGTTGCACAGATATGGAAGGAATTCTCATCTCACCACCATGTACTGACGTGCATTGTGAGACTTTTGTTTCGCCTTCTCAGAAGCATCAGCTGTTGCTGACAAATAAAGAGAAGGTACTCTGATCTCTGGTGTGACAAATCTGATATCGCTACAGTATGTTTGGGCCTTTGATTAGCATGTGAGTATACCACATAGTCTCCCATTTGTAACAGGGAAATGGGTTCTTTCTTACTTGCATTAAAGAAAATCTTTGTCAACAGCAAATATTTAACCAAGCTCTTTGTTCTGATCTTATTTAATGAGGAATTATTATTTGATGAGCACATTTTCACTTCAATGTAGTTGAAGAGTCTCTGTATGTGATGGGGTAGATTTCCTCCCAAGAATGAAGGAATTCAGTGCCTGCCGTATCCAGAGTCTTTGGAAATTTATTCTGAATTGTGAATGGTGACCCATTCTTTTTCACTTGCCATGTGCTTTTTAGTCAACATATCTAAACCAGGTCTAAAGCCTCATGCACAAAAATATCTATTTTAATCCCAGTCATTTATAATTGCTGTACAGGATGATTAATAGCTGAGGCTGAAAGTATTCTGCAGTAAGGAAGGGGTAAATTGAAGCATGAAACAGTGATTATGGATATGTAAACTTGCCTGGGTAGAGGATCGACTCTATAGACACATAAAGAGATTGTTTCTCTGAGCTTCAATATTGTTTAAAGTTTAAAGGAGCACTTCATTGCAGTCTAGTCTCAAGCACTCCAGTGTAACTGGCTTTCTTTGGAGATGACCTGTGTAGCTCACTCATAGCTGCACCACTTATGGGTGATGCAGCCGCTCCAAATGTATTGGTGTCTTATTAGCTAAAGACCTCGGACACCGTCATGAATTCAGTTCTGATTCTCAATTTCCCTAGCATTTGGTGGTGGTTTAACTCACTGTGCAGGTTCTCTCCCACCTCTCATCGATCCATCTCTGAGCCTGCCCCTGTCCCACTGCAGTCTATGACAAAACTCCTGTTGACTTCACTGGGGCAGGATCAGTCCCCCCTGCTTTCTCTGATTATGTGTTCAGTTTGTTTTTAAATAATAAGCTCATGAGGAAGCATTACTTTGTCAATGCCTGACAACAGGTGCATTGCTTCTCCTCCTCTCACCATTGCAGTGTAAAACATCAATCATTGTCTTGAGAACATCTGCCGTAGGAAATCACAAATAACCTCTGTAGCAGTGTCTCTTAGTGGAATCCACATGTCCAGTAATGCACACTAATGGCAAATACTATACTAATAATGTTGGCACAAGACATTTCCATTTTCCTTTAATGACTATTAATACATCCTCCTTGGAACCATATTCAAGGATTGCCTTTATTTTGTGCCCTCAGACCCAACTTCTAGTAATTAAAATGCTACTTGGAATGTCTGCCACTGGTTTTCGTTCTTTCTACCACTGTAACTTCACCCTATGAGTCCAATACACCAGTCGTTCTCAACCTTTCCAGACTACTGTACCACTTTCAGGAGTCTGATTTGTCTTGCGTTCATCAGGTTTCATTTCACTTAAAAACTACTTGCACATGGTATAGAGCTTACAAAAGCTTTTTTCATTTTAAGCTGGTAAGTCTGGAACTCAGAACGCTTCCTTTGAAAAAATACGGCTGGCTTACCCACATGCTCAGGGTGTTTTGTATTCAAATGTCATTGCAAATGAGCAAGTTTCATATTGTTATCGAATAGAGTTTCCCCGAAAAGGAAACAAAGCTTGAAGTGGACTGCTATTTGTAGATGTGAATCAGAAAGCAATATATTCCCTGTAGAATTTATGGTTTTTTTCAGTCATTTTCAATTTCTTACAATTTTCACTGTTGCCAGTATTGCGGCTTCCAGCTCCTCATTTTAAAAATCTATTCATTTTTACATCATAACTGCATACACACCATGACAAGTTCCTTATTAACGTGCTTGCACACATCAGTAAATGACTTATAATGCATGTCTAATACAGTACATATATGCATGTTATGTTACCATATAATATAGCATACAGAGCAATATAAACAAGTCATTGTCTGTATGAAATTGTAGTTCGTACTGACTTCGCTAGTGCTTTTATGGAGTCTGTTGCAAAACTAGGCAAATACCTAGATGTGTTGATGCACCCTCTGGAAGACCTCTGTGTACCCCCAGGGGTACATGTACCTCTGACAGAGAACCATTGCTATACACTCTCAAGCCTTTGATCTGTGTACATTCTCAGTCCCTGGATAATGGCCCCAGAATAAGAAGTTGTGCCTTCCATCCTTTGTTTTTTGGCATTAGGGACAAGTCTGACTGGGGTGTTTCCTGAATGTGTATTCCCCCACCCTCGCATGTGTACACACACATAAAACAGCTAGAACCCACAGGTTTCAGAGAACACTTTATTCTATTAATTTAGCCTTTTGTTCTGTTTATAGTAGATCCCTAAGGAGACTGATTTCATTGAATTAATCTATTGTCTGATTTTTTTGACAAGTATCTTTCTTTCTCTACAGAATAGTCATGTCAGTTCTAAATTCAAACTGTGTGGCTTAGAGGGCCAGATAAATCATGTTGTGTCTGTTGGGTGGCGTTGGTTCTTTAAAGGAAGCTCCATGCCTGGCATGGCCCCGTCCTGGTTCAGTGAAGCTCAAGGGGATTATGGGGGATGTGGTCCAGGGACAGTGATGGGAATTGTAGTCTTGGGAGCAATGCATGCTGGGAAAGGAGAAGGGCTATCTAATAGTTGCCTTGTGGTTATGCTGGTAGGTGAAGGGAGATGGGGGTGTGGGTGTGACACTAACAGCAATGAATTTTTAATTGAGGGGCCTTGGAGGGTGAGGCTGGAATAGAGAGCTCAGCAGTTGGGAGGAAGCTTGTGAAGGATCAAGGAGAAAGAAGGTTGGGGAGGGCCAATGGTTCTGAATAGTAAAAGGCTCCTTGTGAATCCTGCCTTGAGCAAGGAAGATTTAAACCTGTGGTAAAAGCTGGGAAGGAAATGGTGTGAGATTAGAGCCATGAATAAGATGTTTCTTGTTTTTGTTTTGGTTTGCTGGCAGTTCTTCAAAAATGGGGAAAAATAGTTTGAGGTTGAATGGAAAAATGAATTTTTGTTAATATTTTGGTGCATTGCAAAGTCCAAAAATTGACTTTGCTTAAATGAAAAGTTTTGACTTTGTCCATTTGTAATGACTTGGGTTTCGAAAATAAAGGAAACTTTCAAATGAAAAGTTGTTTTACAGTGTCCAAATGAAATGTTTTGGGGGTGTTTTTTTTTACTGTAACAATTTTGAAACCGACATGAATGCATGAAACATTTTAGCTTCACTGCATCTGTTTTTTTTGCAAAAAAAAAATGTCTCTTAGCTCTGTTTGGGATGAGAAGAGTGGTGTAGCCTTGAAGCTTGGTGTCTGCACATGTTTCTATTGAGGAATCCTACGCTGGTGCTCCCATGGAGGGAAGGAGGGAAAACAAGGCTGGAGAATCCTGGGCAAGGGACTGTTCAGCTTGGGGAGGATGGAGGACAACTGAAGCCCGCACTGAGACATGAAACCCTGCACATGAAGAATGATGGTAGGATTTATTTGTGTTTATTTGTTTAGAGTTCTTTGGACTCTGTTCTTTTGGAAGGGATGGATTCTTCTGTTTGCCTGGAGGGCAAAATTAAGGAACTCTGCCTCGAGAGTGGGGAACTACATTGTCTACTGGCTAATGGGAGACAGTCTTCAGGAGGGAAACTGAGGCCTAGAAGAGGATAACCAAGGCATGGCTGTGATTGGGAGAGGTAAGCTGACCTGCTACTGTGCCCTAATTGGATGAGCTTGCAAGCCCTTTCCTTCTGGAATGAATACTGATGTCCATTCCTAAACTTGTTTTTGTGGGAACATTTTTGTTAGTAAACTAGGTGGTTGAAGAGAATTCATAAAAAATTCAAATATTATGGAACACTTAAACTTTCATCCACTTCTCAAAAAAACCTGTTTCACAAACTGAAAATAATCTGCTTTCCCATTTGCAACTGCACAGACCACCTCTTTTCCAATTTCCAGTCATCTAATGTCCCTATGGCGATAGCTGTCTAATCACCAGCATGTCACCATTGGTCTACAGATGAGTTTGGGAACCTCTGTTGTCCTAGAACTGCTAGGAGCTAAGACTGATGAAGCATGTAGGATCTAGAGTACAGGATGAAACAACTGGATTCCCTGTTCTACAACATTTAAAAATTTTTTTTTGGAAACAAGTGCAAGTCATTCGTTTAAGAACAGGAACAATTATTCTAGAAGAACCTTACCCACTACAACATGTGGAATTTTTAATTTCCTTTTTGAACAATAACAATACTTAAGAGACTAAAAAGAGACAAAAGATGGGGAAAAGGAGGGGATTTCCCCCCCACCCTCAAAAAAAAGTAGAGGAGAGAGGAAACTGATGAACTAGATTCTGTTAAACAAGCATTCTAAATTACCTAGTTGTGAGCAATGGTACTTTGCCGTAGATTTTCTTCTTGTGTTATCCTGTTTGTTCAGAGTGGATGTGGAAAAAGAAAGTCTTCTCTTCTAAGGAGGTAAATCTAGTGGATCAGCCAAAGGAACTGTAGAGGAAACTATAATAATTAATAATACTTTGTACTTATCTAGGGTTTCAAACAGCTTTACAAATGATATAAGCAGCATGGGTTTGTGGGGAAGTGGAGTTCTGGGGATCTGAGTCTGCCACAGCATTCCTGCATGACTGTGGTGGGGCAAGTCACCTACCCTTTCCGTGCTTCGGTTCTCAATCTGTAGAAGGCGGTAACAATATTTGGCTGCATCAAAGGGGACTGCGAGCATAAATTCACTAATGTATGCAAGCTGCCCAGATACTATTTTGATGGGAGCTAGAGAAAAAGCCTAAATTCACCACACTCTGTGGCAGATGAGTTATTTTAACTGCTTTACACCAAGTTCATTGACTTACCAAAGGCCTCCTGCTGGTGTAGCTTGATTGCTGCTGAGCTCTTCCAACTGCTTGCTCAGATTGTAAGCTCACTGGAGAAGGCCCTGTCCCTTGCATGGTTGTACCGTGTACAGAACGGGGCCAAATCTTCACTAGGGCCTCTAGGGGCTAATGTGCTATTGTGCCATCTCGCTGACTTCAGCGAGAACTGCAGATAATCACCATCTCTTTCTGTCAAGCCCCAATGAACAAGTGACAGTCAGAGAACCCAGGTGTCCTGGCTCAGTCTCCTCTTCTGAGTACTCTGTCCCTGTTAGGCTCTGATTGACATTCGTATAAAACTAATAATAAATTGCATTACAATTCTAGAGGCCTCCTGTGGGCCACACTCAGTTGTGAGAGAGGAGTGGAGCTGCAGGATTCCAGACTAGTCATTTGGCATTGCTTTATCCCAGCTCGATGGCCGGAGGTGGCAATCCATCACTCGGAAGTATATTTGGTGTTACTCTGGGAATCTGCCACTGTCCCAGGGCAGGGGACTGAATTCTGCCTGGGGTGGCTGACCATCAGTCAGCCAAGGAAGAATTTGAAAGTAGCAGAGCTCTAAGGCAGCAGGCTGATCGCTTTGAAATGAGCAGTCATCCAGGAGGAGAAAAGGACAGACTCGCGGCATGCAGAGTAACCCATTCCCTTGGTGATCGGGAAGGGAGCCTCCTAGCAAAGTTAAACAAAGCCTAGCCTCATCAGATGACCTTGGTAAGGGAACAAAAGGGTTTCCTATACCAACACTGGCAGGTAATTCACCCCAATTGTTTAGCTTGTCCAGTGGCAGTCCAGACCAAAGACAGCATTTCCCCTTCCTCCTGGCAATCATGCAGGGGATTTTCTCAAGCCCTAGCATTGGCTGGAAGGCTTACTTGCAGATGGATTGGAGTGAACTGGGAATAGCAGAGCACAGAAGGCAGGGAGCTGGACTGGATGAGCTTTCTCCCATAGCTGTGCAGCACCCCACCAAGCTAAAGGCATCTATTTTTTGCTATCACAAACAGCTCCAGCTATTTCTGGCCCCATTGTATGAAGTTACAAAATGCATTAAATATTGTTGCCACTAGATGGCAAACAGGGGCCATTACCTGAATATTAGCACATGATTGGACTCTAGGGTTTCTTCCCACCACAGTAACTTACAGGCTTTGCAATAGCCCTATAGCTGCTTCTGCCTGGTCAGTAACATGGTGCATTTCTATTGCATTGAACTATAGGTTTAACCACACCATATGACATGCTAAATACATCTTGTCCCTGTCTACATTCCAACATCCTGTTTAACATCCTGTTAGTAACGTTTCTTCAAAGTGGAGTTCTAACAAAAAACTAACTTTCTAGTTAAGACAAGCTCTTTCAGAACAGAGTGAAAAATCTAGCCTTGCTCAGGCAGTATCTATTCAAAGGAAAAATGGTCATCAGTCCAAAGCTATTAATTGGCATGTTTAACAAGAAATAGACAATCCTTCCCAATACGAAACCATCCTCTAAGATTTTTGAAAATATTGTCCTTAGTCCATTGGGCTACTTACGCCTTTGCAGAATTACAACCTTTCAGAGATACTGGTGATCAAAGTTGCCCATGTGTAACAATTTTCTTACTATGTGTTTGCTTTAAATCTTTACAATGCAGCTCCTAGATACACAGCAGTTTTGAAAGGCAGAGAAAAGGATTTATGATCATCTAGTATCTTCTATCTTTTAAACAACTTTCTGTATATGTTACATTGAATTTCAACTGTGTGGCTAAAAGATCATTTGCACTGATTACTCTTAACTCAGTTACAAGAGAGCTTTTGAAATAGCAAATAATGTAAATAGACAGCAGAAAAATTAGTTTCAGAGGAAAGGATGATTTTTGGAATGTACATTGACACCTATCACGAGCCACCCGATGGCATGCATGAGCAGTGACGTCATATCCGTGAATTACAGCTTCATATCGGAGTATTTGCTGAGAGCTAAGAAGCCCCACAGACATCTAGAAAACCCTCTTAAGAAAATCAACCAAATTCAGGTCTTGTGACCTGAACAGCAGAGGGTCACACATTTTGTTGCTTATGTAGGCAGAGCTGTACAGCTGATGAGGTAGAGCATTATTTATTCATCCGCTGCCTGTGAAAGTTGTAGGTAGCAGCAAGGAGGGATGCTGGAGATTCCTCTGCCTGCATGGACACTGTGTGGGCTGTTTTTTTAACCTCTTGCACCAGTAGCAATCAGGCTCCTCTGTTTTTCACCAGAATCAGCAAGTTGCTGCCCACTGACCCCAAGAATAGTGACAGACATTGAAGTGACTGGAGGCACGTCACCAAGGCCGTGCAGGCCAAACCCTATGTGGCTCTAAGGAGCCAGCACAACTGTCTTTTGCAGGCAAGTGGTGGGAGGGGCAGGAATGCAGCCTCTAGCCCTAAACCCGAATGGCCGGTCCTACCCTCCTAGAGTATTGCCCTCCAGAGGATCTCACAGTGCTTTACAGCCCTAAGGGGATTCACTCCCCCTCCAGCCCCACCAGCCAATGAGAGATGATGGCAAACAACATTCAGTACAGTCACTCTTGTTGCTTTGTTCACCTCCTGCCCCCTCTCTGTCTCTGAACTCACGGCCACCCAGGCTTGCAACCTCCATTTTTCCTTCTCCCAGGCTGCCATTCAATCCTCCGTTCCCCATTTTCTCTCCCTCCACCTTCCACAATCCCCTGCTTTCTGCCTCGGTTCTCTCTCCCCATGACTCCTATAGCTGCCTCCTCTGGTCTTTCTCCCTCCACCCTTGCTCCCCCTTGGCCCAGCAGAATAGTGCTGCTACTGCAATAGTCTTCCTCTCTGCCCAGATGTTGCTTGCTCCTCCTGACCCCTGCACTGCCCTTCCTGTGCCATCTGCATCAAAATCAATCTTCTCCTGCCCTGAGAAGCCCTACCCAATTCCACTCCTACCTACATCTCCTCCTGCTCAGCCCCCATCTCCCAATCACCCCTTGGCAGCCTTCTTCCCATCACCTCTATGCTGCCCCTTCAGCATGCAACAGCTTCTCCCTTCTCCCCTGCTGTTATGAGACCTCCCACTCCTTCTTCTCCAGCGCTCACCCCTCGCAAGAGCGATGTCTCTGAGATCCCTGCACAGCCCCTTGGGAGATCTGTGGGGCTGACCTCTTCCCACTGGGTTTGCGCTGGGTTGTAAGCTCCTTCATGGCCGGGACTGTTTTATGTGGCAGTTAACAGCTTCCCCGATGCAGCTCTGCACTGTTAGTACGAACATCTCTGGCACTCCCACGTTCCAGGTAGCCATCAAGCAGAGTATGGGGCCTCGCTTTGCTTAGTCAACATGAGGAACCTGTTTCTCTAAGACACTAGAAATGCAAAAGACGTAATGTAATTGGCATAATGGACTAAGCATAGGGACAAGAGGATGAAGTCTGTCACTGCCTCGCTCTGGGACCTTGGGCAAATGACTTAACCAGTTGGTGACTCTGTTTCCCCATCTGGACGGTGGGCATCATCACCCTTTCCTTTTGGCATTGCCAAAATTGGGTAGGGCCACGGCTGTGAGCAGAAACATTTGCAGAAGACTGAAATTGCCACGTGTGTTTTTCTTATCCATTTAAAAAGGAGCCAAACTATTCATGTCTGAAAACTGGCTCCTCCCTGCATAGTCACAGACACTATTGCCTCGTGCTCGTTCTTCTCATCATAACAACACCATATCCTCAACTGGGATGATACGGCCAGGCCCGTGACAAATATTCCCAGTGGAATTCAGTATAAAGCTCAGCCTGTGATGCTCTTACATTTCATTTTTACTTCACCCAACTGCTATAGTTTTGTGAATATGCTTGGAATCAGAATTCTTTTAGACATAAAATGTCTATTTTGGACAGACTTTTAATCAAGAACAATCCTGTTTTCAAGGGAAGGTCCTGTAACTTTTGAAATGTGAAATTGTGAAATTTCTTGATGGAAAATTTCAAAATGGTGCTAACTTCAATTCAAAACCTGTTATTTTTCTGACATTTTCAGGAAAAACAAACATTTTAATTGGGCAAAAAGGCCTTGAATGAAATTGGAAATTTTTTATGACCGTTCAGAAATAGTTTGTATACAGGAGTGAGAACCTAGACAAACTCACCTGCCACCCTAGCATGGTTCAAGAATGTAAATATCCTGCAGACTCATATACAGAAGTGGCCATGTCTTTATTCACATCAAGGCAATGTATGGTAGTCCAGCAGTACAAACAGAATGATAGGGCATAGTGAGCTGAGCATATATTCAGAACCTAGAGAGATCCAGTGAAGGACTAAGAACAGAACTTCCTAACCTCTGACTGTGGCTCTTACACTGACTTCCTCTGTGGTCAAGCCATTTTGGTTCAAATATTCTAAAGTATCCAGCAACTTAGGGTGCCGGAATTGAGACCCAGAACTAACACCCAAAATGAGTGGCTGCTTTTGAAAATGATGGCCTTAGCCTTTCTGCCTGAGTTTCACAAAACTGAGATAATGCCTTCCTAGCTCGGAGGAGGGTTGTGAATATCTATCAGTTAATGATGGTAACGTTTTTTGAAGATCAAAAGAAAATAGATACAATAGATACTGCTAGTACCTGTCAGTATTAATGAATTAAAGAGCTAAAATATATATGAGCTTCAAATCCCCTGATTTTTGTTAGCTTCTGCCACATTTTTTTAGTAATTATTATAAAAAAACCCAGTAGACTGTTGTTAACTATTCCCTGCTGCCCGTATATTTACAGCCATTTGAAATCTGCTGCCAGTGCCAAGGACAGAATTCCTTCTTTTCTTTCTGGAAGTCAGAGTGAAAAAAATTCACCACTTTTGGAAGCTGCTGGGGGAGGCATCAATAAGCAGGAAGTGACAAAGCCAAACAAGTCCTGTCCCAGCTCGTCCTAATGCACCTTACATGTACTGAACCCCTTCCAGTGATTTAATAATGTTTCCACACTGCCACTGATCCGTCTCACAACTGAGAGGAAAGTGTGTATCCTAAAGCTGCCCTACATAACTCATCTCTCATCCTGGCATTTGCCTTTGTTCTTTACTTCAACAGCAAAACAGGAACCTGAGCCCGAGCGTCTGCCTGATCTTGGCTGGTTCTGAGTTTCGTCTTGCAGCATCGCTCCATTCTTTTAACACGACACAATATCAAAAGGGTTTAATCCTCAAGATAAATGCTCGGCCCTAGCAATCCCCATCCCTCGCTCTAGGGAACATTTCTCAAACAACTAAAGTCTGTCCTTTGCATTTCTACACATTAAAACCGGCCCACTAGAGAAGAATCCCCTAAGTGATGCTCTGTATGTGACTCTTGGCCAAGAACGGTGCATTTTGACAGCTGTCTTGTAAAACCCCTGCCTCCGAAGGGGCTTACAGTGGAAGTGGAGACAGGCCTTCACAGCGACAGGGCATGAACATGCTTCTTGAATGAAGTGTTATGTGCACCTGAGAGCACTTATTTTTTCACGGCTTAGCCATGTTCTTTCATCTTCTTGGAGAACAAATAAATCTTTCATGGAACAATGGCTTCAGTTGCAAACAATGCTTTGTCTTTTGCTAATGTAGCCTTCCCGTTTGCACGCAGTATGTGATTATGTGCATATTTGATGCCTAATTGTAACTGATGCCAAGGGTTGTCATAAGGGCTATGGAAAGGTATTTTCTCCTTGCAATCTGCTGACTCTATACATCTTTCATCCTTAGCTCCTAACATTACATTCGCGTGCTTCTTGCAACAGTTAGCTAATGCTTTGTTTGCCCAGTCATAATATTTGGAGTTCTTTGAAAAGGAAGCTGTTCTGTTGTGGAATGTTAAAAAAAAAAAAAAAAATCAATCTGGCTAATCCTCTGCAATGACAGCTTCAGATATAAACCTACTGATGGTAGAATTCATGAGCTGAGCTACTATTCATACTCTGGGCTCTTTGCTTCCCTGCAGTAATTTAAGCGGAGGTGAACCAGGAACTTTTCCAAATTGCAGAAGCCCCTCCAGGGGTTTGGGCTCTGTGTGATTTGAAAGGGCAATTGGGATGGAAAATCTCTTAATGTGATAGGTATCATGGTAGAAACCTCTATATCTAGCAGAGAAAGATCTAACATGATCCAATGGCTGTAAGATGAAGCTAGAGAAATTCAGACTGGACACAAGATGTAAATTTTTAAGCGAGAGTAACTAACCATTGGAACAACTTACCAATTCTCTATTCTGGATTCTCTATAACTGACCATTTTAAAATCAAGATTGGATGTTTTTCTAAAATATATGCTCTAGGAATTATTTTGGGGAAGGTTCTATGGCCTGCTTTATACAGGAGCTCAGATGAGGGATCACAATTGTCTCTTCTGACCTTGGAATCTGTTAATATAGAGGAATTATATCTTACCTTTGCAGGAAGATTCAACAATATAATACAATCAAATAGATCTTTACCATCTCTGACTACTGCTGTTGTGGCACCATAATCTCATAATCCACCATATACTGTAGTTCATACCAGCAAGTGACCCTCTTCCTCATGCTGCAGAGGAAGGTGAAAAACCCTCATAGTCTCTACCAGTCTGAACTGGGGAAAAAATTCCTTCCCAACCCTAAATCTGGTGATCAGTTAGACTCTGAGCATGTGGATAAGACCCACCAGCCAGACACTGGGGAAACAATTCACTGTAGTAACTCAGAGTCCTCCCCATCTTGTATCCCATCTCTGGCCATTGGAGATATTTGCTACTAGCAGTCGCAGATGGGCCAAATGTCACTGTGGGCAATCCATCATACCATCCCCTCCGTATATTTATCAAGATCAGTCTTGAAACCAGTTAAGCTTTTTGCCCCCACTGCTCCCCTTGGAAGGCAGTTTCAGAACTTCACTCCTCTGATGGTTAGAAACCTTTGTCTAATTTCAAGCCCTTTAAAGGAGGCTTCAGGCCAGACATGGTGCTGTTTGTGGTTGAGCCCCAAACCAAGGAATTCTGGGAGGTGTTGTTTTCAAGGGGAGGCTAGATAGCAATGCATGCTAGGAAGTCACCTCCCTTATTTTCATTAGGAGGCAAGCTGGGGGGAAGCAAGATTTAAAGAATATTTTTGCCTTAACTAATGTGATTTTGCTGTGTGGGGGCATTAGAGATCTTGAGGTGCTTCTTATAAGGGCAGGAGTTAGCCCCAGTGGCCACAATGTCCTTACTGCTGTGCACCAGCTGGCTGCCACTCTTCACCATTGTGTTGGTTGTGTTTCAGTGTGTTGTGTGCTTACAGTTGTGAAGTACTTTGGGAGGATGGGTGCTATATGGATACAGCAATCATTTTATTTTTTGGGTCACTTCCAGTGTGTCACTTCATTGTATTACCATAGCAGGTGTGAGCCCCAGTTATGGACCAAGATCCTGTTGTGCTAGGCGCTGTACAGATAGAATAAAAAAGACTATCAGCAGGATTTTAGAAAACTGAACATATTTTCCAAAAGAAACAATTGACCTAAGGGCTAAACCTGTGACTCTTTCTACCAGGTTTTTGTGTGTCATGTGATCAGAAAAAGGGATATGGAGCTAACTGCAGAGGTTTTAGACTTAGAGCAGAACCTGAACTCATAAAGCAGGCAGAACTGGAAAAAAATAGCTCATGTAGTGCAGAGGGTAAGCTGATCAAACTGCAAAGAAAACTCCCACCTAGTGTTGGAACTGGAAAAAAATGCTATAGAAAGCAACTGAATGCATTTTTTCTCTCTAGCGATTTCACCCTTTCAAATGCTAAACTTAGCAAGTGCCTCTGAAAGCCAGACTCTGAATGTGAGGTTTTAAAGATGAATAATGTTATGTTGGGGTTCTTTTTACAATTGAAAAAGGAGTTGAATTCATCACTTTCCCATTCACCATGAAGCCTTGCTAATGACTGGGGCCATTTACCACATACTTAAAGAATCATAGTTTAAAATGTGTCCTGTTTAATTACATAATACAATTGCAATACCCCATTTAAAGCTGAAGCTGGGTTCACATAATCCAGTCATATTTAAATTACATCTCAAGTATTCTGTTTGGCTTTAATATGCACAGAATAAACACTGCAGCTGAGGAACAGATGAGCTTTTTACCAACACTAGATTTTTGACTTTATACTTCTCGTATATGGGATTATTCAGTCAGGCAGTCTTAAAATGACTAGATTACATTACAATATATATTGTTACCAGATTTGAACAGATAGTGGATTTAAAAAAAATTGAATTTTAAAGAATTTTTATTTGAAGATTTTTGTGACACTCATGACACACTCAAGCTGCAGAATAAGGATAATGGACTTCAAAAAAGCACACTTTAACAAATTCAAATAACTGGTAGGAAGGTCTCATGGGAAGAAAAATCTAAGGAAAAAATAAATTCAGGAGAGCTGTCAGTTTCTGAAAGAGACAATATTAAAGACATAATAGCAAACTATTGTGATGCAAAGGAAAGATAGGAAGAATAGTAAGAGGCCAATATTACTGCAGCAAAAGCTCTTTAATTACCTGAAAATTGAAAAGGAATCCTACAAGAAGTAGAAACATGGACAAATTGCTAAGGATTAGTACCAAAAAGAGCACAAACATGTAGGGACAAAATCAGAAGGCCTGAGGCACAAAATAAGTTACATCTAGCCAGGGACATAAAAGCGATAAGAAGAGGCTTTATAAATACATTAGGTTGAAGAGAAAGATGAAGAATAGTGTAGGTCCTGTACTCAGCGGGAAAGGAGGACTAAAAACTGATGACTTCCGGAAGGTTGAGGTGTGTTTAATACCCATTTTGCTTTAATCTTCACTAAAAATGTTTATTATGACCAGATTCTTAACACAATTAATATTAACAACAATAAGGGAGGAACACAAGCCAGAACAGGGAAAGAAAAGATTAAAGAATATTCAAATAAGTTAGATATATTCAAGTTAGCAGAGCCAGTCTGGGAACAGTTAGCGATTATCTTCCAGAAGTCATGGAGAATTGGAGAAGGGCAAACACAGTACCTATCTTTAAAAAGGGGAACACAGAGAACCCAGGGAATTAAAAACTAGTCCGCTTAACATAGATACCTGGAAAGATACTGGAACAAATGATTACACTGTCAGTTTGTAAGCACTTAGGGGATAATAGGGTTATAAATAATTGCCAACATTTGTCAAGAACAAATCATGCCAGACCAACATAATTTCATTTTTTGACAGGGTTACAGGCTTAGTGAATGGGGGATGCGATATATCTTGATTTTAGTAAGGCTTTTGACATGGCATTCTCATAAGCAAACTAGGGAAATGTGGTCTAGACGGAAGGGTAACAAGGTGAATACACAACTGGTTGGAAAAGCATATTCAGAGAGTAATTATCAAAGGTTTGCTGTCTAGCTGCAAGAACGTAACTAGTGGAGTCCCTCAGACACCTGTCCTGGGTTTGGCACCAGTCAGCATTTCCATTACTGACTTGGATACCTGAGTGGTGAGAATGCTTATACAGTGTGCAGATGACACCAAGGGAGGGTCGCAAGCACTTTGGAGGGCAGATTTTGAATTCAAAAGGACTTTGTCAAATTGGAGAATTGCTCTGAGATCAACAAGATAAAATTCACTAAATACAAGTGCTAAGTACTGCTACAGTTAGGAAGAAAAATCAAATGCATAATTACAACATGGGGAATAAATGACTAAGCAGTAGTATTGCAAAAATGGAATTGGGGGGGTATAGTGGATCACATGCTGAAGATGAGCCAAAATTGTGGTGCAGTTGCAAATCAGGCTAATATAATTCTGGGGTATATTAACATGATTGTTATATGTAATACATGAGAGGTAATTTCCTGTTTCACTCGGCATTGGGGAGGCCTCAACTAGAGCACTGGGACCAGTTTTGGGTTCCATACTCTAAGAAAGATGTTGACAAATTGGAGAGAGACCAGAGGAGAGCAATAAACATGATGAAAGGTTTAGAAAACCTCACTTATGAGGAAAGGTTAAAAAACTTGGTAGCTTTAGTCTTGAGAAAAGAATACTAAGAGGGACCTGATGACTGTCTTCCAGTACCTTAAAGGCTGTTATAAAGAGGACAGTGATCAATTGTTCTCCATGTCCACCAAAGATAGGACAGGACGGAATTGGGTTAATCTGCAGCAAGGGAGATTTAGGTTAGACATTAGGAAATACTTTCTATAAGGGAGTTAAACTCTGGAGTAGTCTTCCAAGGGAGGCTGTGGAATCCCCATCACTGGAGGTTTTTAAGAACAAGTTGGACAAACATCTGTCAGGGATGGTCTAAGGATATTTGGCCCTGCCTCAACACAGAGGTAAGAATTAGATGACCTCTTGAGATCCCTTCCAATCCTTCATTTCTATTATATATTTGCTTCCAGCAACATTCAAGTGCTGAAGCTTTACTTGTGAAAATACACATGCAATGTAAAATTTTAGCTCAAGTCTTGCGTATTTGCTATAAGTTAATTTTGATTTTATTGTATATTCAATTATAAAATAAAAAGGAACATGTTGAGAATTGCCAGTTTTATAATCTAATATAAAATTCAAAATGGCTAACTTTAGTTGTACAAATTATTCAGCCAGGGAACAAAAACATGCCACATGACTTATATAATTAACTAACATACCAAGAACTGTAAATTGAATATTTGATTGTGCATAGTTTGAATGCTCTGCAGCCCAAGAATTAATCATTGAACAAACTCCAGAATAATTTTGCATGACAACTACCTTCTGACAAAACCCTGGCTGGGATGATTTAGTTGGGATTGGTCCTACTTTGAACAGAGGGTTGGATTAGACTACCTCCTGAGGTCCTTTCCAACCGTAATCTTCTATGATTCTATGACATTCTTAAATCTGTTCATGGATAATTCATGGACAAAAGAGTAAAATTTGTCAAATTATTTATTATTCACTTATCTTAAATTGGAACCAAAACAGATTAAGTGGCCACGGACTAGGGGAAAAGTATGACAATGGCTGAAAATTAAAGCCATTCCATTAAAGCCACAAATTTTGAACAGTGATGGTGAATAACACTTGGAACAAACTGTCCATGGAAGTGGTGGATTCTCTTTCTCTTGAAGTCTTCAGGTCAAAACTGGATGACCCCTTTCTGGAAGATATGCTCTAGTCAAAAAAGTTTATTGGGCTCAATACAGAGCATCAGGGTGAAATGCTATGGAGGTCAGATTAGATCTAATGGTCCCTACTGTAGAATATTGTGTTATTTTATTTTATTTTTTAATGGAAAGGACTAATTGTTCAAATCTATAGGCTAAGGCCTAGAAGATGCTAATATGGACAGCACTTACGATGTGTTTCCAGTAACTTCTTGTATCCCTTGTGGCATTATAGATAAAACAAATGATAGTACATACTACTTCCAACAAGAATAATGGAGAAGCAATTGAGGACTGGGGACTTGCAAAGTATGATAAACCGGGATTGTCTGGGTAGCAGGGAGTGGGTGAATCAGCAATGTCCACTGAACATCTGTAAATCTTATTAAACTACATGTCACAAAAGTAGTGCTTGCTACGTGTCATCTGACTGTGCCCCAAGATTTTGCTGCAGTTGATAGCTCTGCTTTAATACTGTGGTTCTCAAGCAGGGGTACACAGAGGTCTTCCAGGGGTACATCAACTCATCTAGATGTTAAAGCACTAGCAAAGTCAGTATAAACTAAAATTTCATATAGACAATTACTTGTTTATACTACTCTATATAACATATTCTGAAAGGTAAGTACAATATTTATATCCCAATTGATTTATTTTATAATGATATGGTAAAAATGAGAAAGTAAGCAATTTTTCAATAATAATGTGCTGTGACACTTTTGTATTTTTATGTCTGATTTTGTAAGCAAGTAGTTTTTAAATTAGGTGAAACTTGGGGTACACAAGTCAACTCAGAGTCCTGAAAGGGGTACAATAGTTTGGAAACGTTGAGAGCTACTGGTCTAATATATACAAATCTGTGTTTCAGGAGGGAGCCAGGATGCAGGAAATAGAGGTCTACGCCAGGTACTTGTTTCTTCTCTAGCAGAGAGGAGGCTGTGCTCAGAATTTTCCTGCCAGTTAGGCCTGGTAACAACAGTTCATTGGCACATATCACATCTCCTTGTGCCAGAAGTATAAGGCCAGCCCAAAATGGGGACAATTACTCATCACTTATGGTAGGCTTTACATGAATAATTCTTTGAGGGGATCTCTTTCTTTCAAACCAGTTTTTTCTTCAGAGGTATCCAGTCTTTCAAAGAGTAAATTTTTGCCTAGAAACAACTGACAGTGTGAGGCTTATTTAATGACTCCCAGACATTATTATTAGTCTTTGAAGTAACAGTCAGTGGAATGTGCTGTAGAAATATCAAAAGCACATGTCCATCTCTGCAGAGATGCTTCCAGTGAGATGCACTTACCTTGCAAACATGACCGCCACGGATGTCAATATTCCTTCCACCCACTCCAAAATCTTTTTCAGCGGCTGTTTCACTCTTGCTAGGACTAGATAAGAGATGACTAAAGTGAAACCTGTTTTATGTCACATCTCTGATTATTGCAAGCATGTTTCATGAATAGATATGAGAGGTCACCTCGAGCCAAGTTCTCAGGGGCATAATCTACACATCTTCACTAGCTGGTGATTGTAGAAAACTCTGTCACCCAAAGGTCAGTTTCTGCCACCTTTATTCATGCTAAGTCCCACTTTACTCCATGAGTTCATTTCAATGAAAGGTACTATTCTGCGAGAATATGGGTAGCAGAATCTGGCCCTAAACTAGCAGCTGCAAGTAAACAGCTAACAACAACATTCTATTGGAAACGTAGCCACAGTGTGGTGGATCTATCTGTCCAATTACTTCCTTTAAAAAAAATAGCTCTCTGAATTTAACAGCCTACAAATGATCTCTTGTTTGGTATATACTTATCTGTTTGCCATGCAAACCATACATTTTCTGTTTCTATGATCTCTTTTGCAAGACAGAATAATCATGTACACTTAAAAAAATTACTGGTTGAGGAAACGTTGTCCTTGGTTCTGCATTTTTCAGGGAGATTAACAGAGATGAATGTCCTTCAGAAGTGGAATGTATTAGAAGTGTACAGCTACAACTTTTTCTTCTAAAGAAAATGTTCCGTACAGGATGGATTCTAACAATAGAGAGGGCTCTGTAAATTGGTGGGTCACTAATCATTGTCGGCTCACAACAGTGAGCTGTCCATACACCAGCAGTGTCCATATTCCAACAAGCCATTATGATATTCTGTGAGAGAAAGTGGGGTCTAAAAGAGGAGTAGGAAGGGGCCTGAAAGAACTCCTAGGTTCTCGTCCTGGCATTGACATTAACTCTGCTGTGTAAGTCATTTATGGCCTGACTTCCAAAAATGCTGACCCCTGAAATTGCTGGAAGCTGCAGTAGTTCACTATCTTGGAAAAATCTCACTATTAATTTTTGTGCCTTAGTTTACCCTCCTGTGACTCACCTACCTCACAATTCATTCTTTTAAAGTGCTTTGAGTTCCTCAGATAAGGAGTGCTATGGAAATACAAAATATTGTATATATGATTTGATGAAAGTGACATAGCATCCCTTTTTCATTCAGTGCCATTGTGTGGCTCATCTTGTACCGTGATCCTATCAGGCTTACTGATTTGTCCTGGAAAAACCTAACACGTGTTCTTTTCTACTCAGACATATTCTTTCCTTACACATCTAAGTGACTAAAGAGTCACGTGAGGCCAATATCTCAGGGACCATGCATCAGCATTGGGACATACTGCATGAAGGATTTTCCAAGAAGGCAACACTACTAATACACCTGTGATAATCCTTTGGCTAAGATAAGGATGCCTGACATGCTTTTGTGAGTTAATCAGGTGTTGATTCTTGATTTTACCCTTAAGCTTCCCCTCTGGTCTTTTTCATTAGAATCAACAAAAGAAATCCACTGAGCAATCAAACCTGGAATTCAGCAGCCCACCTGACATATATTCATTTCTTCCTCTTGGTTTATTCTTTGAAGGTTTCTCTTGTACCTGCCATGACATCACACTACAGTGAAACCCTGCATTCTTTCCAATGTCAGTTGTCCCTGCTTCACTGAGTTCTCCATGGACTCTAATACTGTCCAGGGCCCAGTATTAAACAGACAACAACTCTAAGCAGCAATCTCCTGTCTTGGTATATTAAAATCCAGGGCCCTTCCAAAGTAATTAAAATCTTAGAAGCCATTATATGTGTTTTGACAACCTACCTCCAAGGCTACAGGATATCTATCACATTCTTCTCCCACTTGCCTAAAGTACCGTGCATTTGCTTTTGCAATGTGAGAATGAAGTTACGGAAGCTACAGGCATTTGCTCTTCTCTAACCAGTTCTGTTTGAAGTAGACTACTGGCCCAGGACAGACAAGGGAGATAAAGTTTTGCAGACTTTACGGCTTTTGTTCAGAGTGAAAGGGAAAATATACAGTGATAGACAGAAGCTTGACTTTGATCATTGCCAGTTACAGGAAATCAAAACATAACCCAAGGCAGTGGGGGAATAAAGTAATGCCAGGTCAATTTCTTTGTTATTTTCCTAGATCAAAAGAGGCTTGATAATTTTGCTTTTATTACATTTTCCTTTTGTTTCTGTTTTTGGCTTTCTGTTCCCCTTCCTTCCTCAGCCACCCCCCAAAAATCAGTAAAGTAGGATAGGTGATTCTATAAAAAAACTTCCCTTAATTTCTTTTGGAAATTGGGTGTGTTTTGCCAACTGCATTCCGAGCTTTTGCATTCCCAACTTGGAGATGCTCACGTGTCACTGAAGGCAAAATCCAGCCTGCAGTATATCCCGCATGTTTCACTGTTGGTATGTAAGGACCTGATCTGGCAAACACTTAAACACGTGAGTAACTTTCCCAATAGAAGTAGTCTTACTGACTTCTAAGAGTACTCACGTACTTCAATATTTGCTGCAGATGATCCTAACTTGATCATTTAAGTTTAACTGACTGGTTATAATTCAAACACTCATATATAGGTTTTACCCACTGAAAATTTATTGCTGCAGCCCTCAGGCTCATTTGTTTGCCAGATTTTGAACTGACCTTTTTAATAAGAGGGAATGTTTTTTTCTTTGTTAAGACCCAGGGGAGTTCAGTTATATTCTGTAGACATGTATTTGATTGCTTTAATTGATAGAAGGTGCCCAGATGCCTGGTTGATGGGTAATGACTTATATACGTAAAATATTTGTTTCACAAAACAAAATAAGATTCTAAATGGCTGCTGTTCATGTACCATAGTGCCAGGGCATTTACAGGAACTCGGCATTGCAAGAGATACATATATGCTGTAGTGATAGGTAAACAGCACAAATACCTTTACTTGGCATCCGCAATGGCATAATAGACCTCACCTACTGCAGCTGATATAAATGGGCTTCTTCTGGTTTCCATGAAGCAGCATAAAGAACGTAACTGCTTGTACCTGCTAGAACAGGTACACACCCATCTTGCAGGCTGGGACAACTGACCATTTGTGCACACACAGGAGGTATTTATGAGCCTGCCTGTGCAAATGCAGCTATTACATATGCCGCCAGCTCTACGGGCACAATCAGCTGCATGTGCAAAGGTGAGTAAGCTAAACCAGAGGGCAGGGCAGTGCTGAAGATGTGACCCTCATTGTCACCTAAGATGCCGTAAGAGCGCCCACTTCCAAACAACTGTGTCCAAACCTTTAGAGATGCAGAGTTTACGACCTCCCATAATGAAGTTTACAGGCGCATGCTAGTTGTACTACCCATCTCCCCTTGGGTAGGGGGCTTGATCCTGTCAGTGGCTGAGAGGCTCTTACGAGGTGCTTGTAAGAGACCCTCTGCACTTTTTAGGACTGAGCCTTAGGATTGTGATATATATGCTATAAAAAAGCAGAGATGATAGAGAACCCACACTCATAACACCTGTTTCTGCTGCAAGCCATTGATCTTATCTACACTGCCTTGTGTGCACCAGAAAACAGTCTCATTTTACAGGGAGGAACCTGCAGCGTGAACTATTGCCTAGCAATGCTATCACCACACAATTCATAGAGACCCCCTGCCAGACAGGATTAATGCCCTGATTAACTGGACAAAGGCCCAGCTACCAGCTGGATTTAAATCCTTCTTGATTCTAGTAATGACCCCTTGTCTGTAATGAAACTCATCTGTTGGTCACCAGAAGGGAAATGTAGGCAACAATTAAAATAGCATGAATGCATTTAAATGCTAAGGGCATGATCCTGTGAGGTTCTAAATACCCATTACATGATCCAGCCCTGCTCAAGGATGCCTTCATGTCCTGCTTGCTCATCCATGTAACTGTAATTAATATTACAGAATGAATATCAATGAGAAAACATCCTAGTTTAAGGCCTGGAAGATATGATTATTATTATTTCTATTATAGTAGCATCTAGTGAGCCCAACTAGATCAGGGATTCCATGTGCTTGTTGTTGTACATAGTGAGTGTCAGTCCCTGCCCCAAAGAATTTACAATCTGTTTAAAACCAGATACAAGAAGTGAGAGGAACAAGCTCGCAGCGAGGATGGGGATAGATAAGAGGTAACATTTTTTGCATAGACTAGCTATATGCTACTGGAGACTGTTGGTTTATACTGATAAGCGAGAATAGTTTTCATCACTCCTGTTTTGTAAAAGGATTGGAACCAGAAGCAGAATTTATAATAGGTAGGGCCTGATTCCTCACTGCCTTGCACCTGAGTCCTGTGCAAAGTAAGTGTAAAATGCTGCTAAATCTGCATGAGAATACAAAACATAATGCAGAGAAGAACCAGACTCTTAAGGCCAGATTCTGATTTTACTTATACCACTGATGTAGCTCCACTGACTTGAGTTACTTCTGATTTATACTGGTGTAAATAGGACCATAATCAGGCTCATAATTGAAAAGTTGCATCTCTCACTAATACAATGACTAGAGAGTTTAAAAAACTCATCAGCTGCATGCTAACTTATATAACAAACGGTAAATCAGTTCCAGATTTGCTGCTAAGGTTAGGGCAACATCCACTAAAAGCTGTAATATTAATCTGTCTGAGGTCAAGAGCTGAAGTATTTGACAGCAATGATGAGGCAGAAGGACCTTGTATCTGGATTATTTGTGACAACTGGGGATTCTGTGACACCCCAGCCTCACCTGTGTCATGACCAAATAAACAGAGATGCAACATTATCCAAATTATAGACAGTTTTAATAAATGAATTTACAGATCACTGGTTATTTTTATGAGCCGCCTCCATTTCAACCAGAGCTGCAAGCATAGATTTTTGTCCTGTGATAGTAGATGGCAAAATCCTTCAATTCAGCCAGCATTTATCAGGATAATCTGTAGTTTATTACTTTAGAAAAGAATGATGCAATTATCCAGTTAACATACTGAGAGATTTGCTGCCACCTTTTGGTGGATGCATATTATGAAAGCTAAGTATCAAGTTATTTTACAGCGTAGCTCTCATCCTTACCCACACATTATAAACATCTGCTTTCTCTGCTCTGCCTTAGCCCACCTGCCAAATTCTCAGTGCCCCCCACTCCATCAAGCAGCAGTGGGGCTCAGCCCTTACCACACCATCCCACACAGTTAGCATCTTGGCCCTTTCTTCAGGCGGGGTCTGAGCATCTGTGCCTCTGCTGGCCTGTCCTTCACTACTGGTCTGATACCTCCTGGTAGATGTGTCATTATGGCAGTGTGTGCCAGGCCAGAAAACAGAGGCAGGAAATAGGAAGTTTCAAATTTGATCTATCACTAAAGCACTAACTTGATTTACCAAACTAACTAAAAGGAAAAAACACCAAGTCTGGGGATTAATAGAGCTATGATTTTGGTATATAATAAAAAGGTCTGAACTTCATCTCCCCAGGCCTGATTCTCTATAGAAAAAATTGCAGAGATTATCTGCTAGATCTATATGTACTTGTAACTACATGCACTTTCCCATCCACTAGATAGTGTGTGCATTTACATATGTAATTATTTTTAGAAAACAAATAGATATTTCTCCTGGTTTTTCACTAGCTCTGGTCATTGGCTTGGTCTGAAATTTCACTGGACATTGTATTCATAGATCCTGTGCAGTGATAGGACTCAAGTCCTAGAAATCTTATTCATGTACATATCCTTTCAAAGGACTATACTCATGAGTAAGGATGACTCAGCTGGGTAAGAATTTGCAGGACTAGGATTTTAGTTTCTTAATTTTGTCATTATATATAATTGTTGTGGTTGGGTTAAACCTTATTTAAACTGTTGTAACCTCCATCTCTCATTTTGGATAGCTATAAGAGACAGGTAAGCAGCTTCACCTAAGATAAAGACAAAGGGGACAAAGACAAAGGCTCGGGGAATGTTGACGATGTGGGCAGAGGCCTCCATAGGGTAGACGTGTGCATTTAACCAAGACAGAGAGAGACAGCCTCATCTGAAGAAGTAGATAGAGCCTTTGGGGTGGTGGGCTGAACAAGTTTTTGGGGTTGTGAGCAAGGACAATTTCTCTTATTGTTTGGTTCCTCGTGTGTTCAGGGAAACTGGACTTTGTACATTTTTTGTAAGTAAACAAGATGTCATCGAAAGTACTGGACTTGGTCTTCAAGTTTCTCCTTCCAATTGGAACAACCTGCAGGGCCCTGGATATTGACTAGTTGCTGTGATAAAAAGGGGTAACAATGTTCTTACACAAAAAATACTTTAAAAGAACAATATTAGGGTTGCAAATCAATCCCTTAAAAGTTAGGGAATGCCAGCATTATGGTTGCCCATGAGGAGGAGGAGAGAGTAGAAGATTGGGACTCAGACATTAAGACCAGAAGGGGGAACTAGGACTGGCTGGCACAGAGACCGGGATGAGAAGCCATGACTGGGACTGGATTGGCAAGTAAAATGGGACTAGGATAAAGAGCAGGTGTGGCAAAAAGGCAGGACTGGGACAAGTTGGAGGAGTAGCATGGAAAGGCTCAAGCTTGGGAGGAGTGGGCATACGAGTCTGTGCCCAGTACAGCACAGTCTCCTCCAGAGTCTGGGGTGGGACCCAATATCTCTGAGTCTCACCATTCCTCTGCTGTCAGTAAATATCTGTGAAACCCACTGGCAAACCGCTGTAGTACTAGTCCACAGGAAGGATAACAACTACTATTCTTCGAGTAGATGAAGTCATCTATTTTATTTAGGTGTGAGCAAGCCCCACACACTGGGGCCAGAGAACTTTGCCTAGCAGTTCCCATGGGCAGTGCTTAATTTGTGCCAGGGCTTGCCAGGCCTCAGCCCTGGCACCTCTAGGCTTAGTTGTTCATAGCCCTGGCACCTCGAGGATCGCCACGTCAGTTACGAAAGTAAACAAATTGCTTGAGGCCCGGCACCTCTTTTCATTACAAATTAAGCAGTGCCAATGGTATGGTGCTCATGCCCTAGAGCCATAGCCCTTTGCTAAGGGGGGTGCCACCCCAACCCCCTCAGTTCCTTCTCACCGCCCATGGCTAGAGTTGGAGCTCCAAGTGGTGCTTCTTACCTTATGCTTTCAGTCTCAGTTTCTGAGAAAATGTTGTCTATAGTAGTTAGCAGTACCCTAGGTAAAGTTTAATCTTTGTTTAGCACTAGTCAGAGTACTTGGCTCTGTGTGATGCCTTCACTAGGGTTCAAGGATTATCCATTGTCTGTGAGGGACCACATGAGGTGCTTGTTGTGCCTCAATGAGGGACATGTTAAAGAGCAGTACTCCATCTTCAGGTTGTTCACCAAGAGGAGTCAGGTAGTGAGAGACTTGTGGCTGAAATAGCACCTGCTGGAGCAGGCCATGAGGCCTTGTTTGATTGGCTGTCACCTTCGGATCTAGCAAGTGATGCTGCTGCGCAGTCGGGATCTGCCGTTTCCCCCCAAGAAGGAGGAGGATTGTTCTCCCTTCTTTGGTACGGCAAGGAAGAAGTCCCACAAAACGAATCAAGACCATTCCAGCACTTAGGAGGCTATGCCTCATTTTTTAAGAGAACGGTTGGTACCCTACTCCTTTCAGCATCCTGCATGGAACAGGTCCATCTAACCACTCCCTAGTACCACACTGAGAGCAGCAAGAACCCATACCAACGACTCCAGTTCCAGCCATGGGGCATTTGTTGAGTCCAGTACTGATGATGTTGGCACCAGTGCCGATTGTCTCCATGCCAGCAGCATACCAGGTGGCATTAGCGCTGCTTTGGCTCTCAGTCTCAGACTCTCCACTGGTTCAAGAGTTCACTGGTGTCATGGCTTCGAGTGCCTCATGCTCTGTGGTACCATTGGCATCGTCAGGCCATGTGTCTCAGTGCAACTGGGCTCGTCGGCACCACAGCTTGCACTATCTGGCCCTCAGTCTGTGGAGTTGAGGCCAATGCTGGGCCCAGCAACGTAGGCCCCCTCAGTGTTGGTGTGTCCTTAGGCACCGTCATTTTCTTGGTAGCAGATCCTTTCATCAAGCTTGGTACTGTCCTTAGCCCCAGCACTGGTGCGTCTCCCAGTACCAGGGGGAGTGCTGATTCCATTCCTCTTTAGCAATGATGCTGCCCCTGTATTGGGCTTCAGATGAGCCTGACTGTTGGTTTGCCCCATCAGGATTAGCTCCCCCATTGTCACCAGAGAACAGCTGGGACTCCTCAAGATCCCTGTTGGTGTCATTCTCTCCCTCGTTGTCAGATAGGCACCAGAGATTGCCCTCAGATCACCACTGGTATGGAGATTGGCACTGGCTTTTGTGAGCCACTCTGGTGTTAACTGTCTATTTTAGGTATTTCTATAGCACCTATCGCTGCAGCTTCAGAGGCTGATGTTGCTCGTTAAACCTTTTAATATTTAGGTATTTCTCAATCAATGACATAGCGAGAGAGACAATCTTGTGGCTTAAAGGCAGTCAAGTACCTGTCAGCTTGGAACATTAACACAAAGACTGTTTCTAGAAGCAATAGGCCCCATGTCTGTGCATGGGCGCTACGCTAGGATCCATCCAGGCTAAGCAATTTACAGGAGTAAGACTTTTTTCTTGGTATTTCATATTGTGCACAGTTTCCACACTGAGTCACTCCTGGCAGTAAGGAAACCTAGTGCTGTGGCAACAGTAACTGTGATCAGTAAAATTCAGAGGTTGTCACTTAACTCCCATCCACAGGCGTTTAAAAAATAACCAAATCTTACTTTGAAGCCTGTACTCACCCATGGGGGAATTGAAGAAGGCTAGTCCTAACAGCGCTATTTATCCAGTCTCTCTTTTACCCGCCACTCCCACTCCGAAATTTATTTTTAGACATGCCCAAAGTTTTATAATGAAATCCAAAACCAGTTTCAGCTGGTTTCATGCTCTGTTACAAACCAAAAATGTGGGCTGAACATGCCAAGCTGTTTGGCAAGCTCTGAGAACTCTTTGCTGGGCCACGTTTTAAGTAAATTTGCTTCCTCTAAATCTAATCTAATATTTATAATTCATCACATTAATATCTAGGCCCCATCTACAATGGTGAATGAGAATAGCATGTTTCTATTTGAGAAGGCCATGCTGTCCATAAGAAGTTACCCCTTTTGACCTAAGTGCTTTGCCAATATTTGGGGTCTTGCAGATTGTTTCCATTAGGAGGAGAAACTGGTGATAGAGTCATCTATTTCTTTGACAGTCCCATTTATTTACAAAGAATGTGCACAAATCACTGAACACGGTAGGATGAAATGATGGGAGGCAGTTTTCTTGCTCACACTTTTAAGCCCGCCTTTCCAGCCAGCCCATCACAGATTACCGTTTTTTGGAACAACTCACAGTTCTTTTTGCAAGGAGAGGGGGGTAAGGGAAATGGAGGGCGGTGGGCATCTTGCGGGGTAGGCTGATGGAATGAGGAAGAGAGGAGGCACATGCAGAGCGGGGGGTTTCACGGGAAGGAGGGTGAGGGACATGGTAAACTGTGGGCATCTTGCGGGGGATGGAGTGGAGCATGGAGGAGAGGAGAGATGCAATGAGAGGAGGTCTCATGGTGGAGCGACATGGCAAGTGGGGGGTGTCTCGCAGGGGTAGATGGTGGAGGAGAGGAGGGATACATGCAGCAAGTGGCCAGGCCCTCCAGAGAGGGAGGATAGAGTGGAGGAGAGGAGCAGCCGGGGGCAGTGGGAGCCTCAGGGAAGAGGTGGAGCAGGGATGGGAAGAGGCGGGTCCACTATGGCCCAGGCATTGGTTGGCAGCAGCTGCGCTAGGAGAGGCCTATTACACCCACCAGCCCTGGAGAAAGAGGTGAAAGTGAGCACCACACTGCTGTGCATTTACATCAGAAGCAGCCACAAAGCAGACAGAGGGCCTCCGAAAACCAGGCGAGAGGAAGAGAAGCACTAGTATGGTGGCCCTGAGAGAAAGCCAAGAGAGAGTTTTGGGGCAGAATGCCGGATACAAAGGAGGCTTGGGATTGTGAGCAAGGAGACGGTCTGTTCTTTGCTCCTACTGTGTTCAGGGAAAGGGGACGTGGTGTGCAGTCTCTGAAACAAACCAGACCGCATGGAAGAAATAACCTGCTGCTACCATCAGTTTCTCCCTCAGCTTCATGGGAACGAAGTTACATATGTCTGCATTGGCTGGATCTGGGCCTTCGACTGTAAGGTCCTCGGGGCAGGGAGCCTGTTTTCCTCTTCACCGCGCCCGGCGCTGTAGAACGCCTTTCGCTTTCCGCTTCTCCCCCTGCCCTCGGCTACCGTGGCCGGCTAGCAGACGGGGCGAGGGGCTGCGTGGTGCCACGCGGACCCCAAAGGAAACCCGGGGCACGGATATTCCCCCAGGCCCTCTTTGACCTCAGGTTTCCCCATCGTGCCCTCAGGCACCCCCAGGGCTGGGAGAGGGAGGGGCCCATCCTCGCCTCGCTGCGAGGCCAGGGCTGCGCCCAGCAGAGGGTTACAAGCTCTGGCTGCTGCCGCCGCTGGCGCAACGAGGAGCCTCCAGGGCGAGCCAGCGCCAGTCACGTCTCCCGCCCGCCAGGGGCGGGTCCGTCTGTCTGTCTGGGGCCGGGCTAGGTCCGCCCCGCTCCCGGCTGTCACTCAGCCCCGCGCCGCAGCCCGCCGCCGCAGAGCCCGGCGAGCGAGGTAAGCGCGTGGGCCGGGCCGGGCGCCGCGCTGCCCTGCAGCCGCCTCCGGGGGGGGAGCCGGGGCCGCGCAGCACCGGCTGGCCTGGATCTCAGGGGCCGGGCGGAGCCGCTCGCCCCCGGCGGGGGTCGCTTGCAGGGGGATGGAGGTGCATGGCCGCCCCGGGCCCCGGGGCAGGTCCCCCCGTAGCGGCCGCCCGCCCGCCCGCGGCGGAGGGCTGGTTCGTGCAGCGGGCTGGCATGAGCCGCTCCCCGCCCGGCAGGGCGAGTCTGTAGGTGACCTTCGGTGCGGGAGGCCGAGCGCGCTCCGCTGGGGCTGACCTGGCCGCCGCCGCCTCGCACAGGCCGCCAGCAGACAGGGCAGGTGCGCTCCGGGGAGCGGCCGGGCGTGCGGCTCGGTGGGAGCTGGCTGGTGCCGTGCAAACGGTATTTTCACAGCCGGGGCGACGGGAGCATCGCTGCCATTTGTCGCTTCTCCGAAAGCAGGGCTCTTGATTGGATTTTGGGGTCTAGCGCGTCCAGTATCTTCCTTTTTAGCCCCCTTCCCTGCGCTCGGAATGCACTCAATGCCTTTTTCATGCCCCCCCCCCCCTTTTTTGGAGCCTTGACAGGGATGAAAATTAATTCATCAGGCTGTTAAAAACGGCAGGATCCTGAAATGTGCACTTCAGTTGGGCTAAGGAATGATAGGAGGAAATTGCATAGCAGCTAAGCTTTGCATCTTTTAAAATGTGTGTGGAGGCAAAATAAGAGTTTTTTTTTCCCTAACCAATTTAAATATACAGCTATGTGATTTTCTGAAAGAATGTCTGGATTGTAACTTCTGATATCAGATGGCTTTTGAGTCTTCTAAGCAGGACTTGCTATGTGGTTGATAAAATGTGAGCCATGATGGGACAAAGTGTTGGCTATACTAGGATACTTCCACTCAGTGGATCGAATTCTGTCATTAGCCCTCTACAATCCTATTGACTTGGATGGAGTTGTACTATGTGCTAATCAATCCAGGAGTTGGCCTGAAGGTAATTGTCCTTCAACCTTTGAAGTGTGTTCACGTTTCTGCATAGCTTCAGTTCCTGAGGTGTGTACTTCCTCTTACAGTCTTTGCTTTATCTGGGAATGAAAAATTGTATCTCCACCTATGTGGCTGTCTTGTATCATAGCATGATTCAGCACAGAATCTTTGATGGCCAGTCAGATGTCTTATTTTAACCAGCCCGTTTCAGCCTATATTCTTCCTTATTATTGTGGAAAGTGTGAAGAAATTATGGGGCTTAGTGGAATTCCGGAAGTTGGGAAAATTCAGCATGAAATATTTAAAAAACAAAAAACAAAACACAAAATCCAGCCCCCAAAATAATTGTAATTAAAAAAAAAAGTTATTTATATTTAATTGTATTTTAATCTGGGGGAAAAGGGCTAGTTTGACTATGCTGGGGACTGAATTCCTTTATCCTCAGAAAAGGCTTAGCCTTGTGTAGCAGCTATGAAAGTTTTCCCACCCTGCCCTGTAAAGTCTTTCACCTGGAAGAACTGTTTCTGGTGGTGTGAAGTAGCTCTGTGTCTCTGTCCTTTCTGTTTTGACCATTAGTTAAAATAAAAAGAAAATTGGAGCAGAATGAGAACCACTGGCATGGATGCAGTCTATGGCCTGCAGACTCTTTGCAGCCCAGTCAGTGCATAGCAATGGCCCATGTGACATCCTCAGGACTATACAGGTAGTACTGTACATCTGTTGTGTGTATGCAGCCCACATTGAAAGCTGCACATGGAGCTCACAGTGGTAAAAAGTTTGAGAACCGCTGCTCCATGCTGTTGAGTTAGTTAGGATGTTTCTTAGGAGCGCTGATTGTGATACCAATGAACAGGGCCCAAGCATAATGTTTTCAGGTCCAGTACAGACCTGTAACACGGCCACACACATACCACAATCCCTCATCCCATACGTACAATATCATGAGCCATGAACTAAGTTTGAATTCTGACTTTACTGTTACATATTTGACATTTCTATTTTTGTTTAACATAACACCCAGCCTGAGAGTCCTACTATTTTGTATCTTTTTGGTCATTATAAAGGTATATCTTGTCAATACCTTGATTTTTTTTTTTTTTTAATTCTAAAGGACCAATGTGACTGCAAACATTTTATAATTAAGCCAATTAACTTTAAAGCTTTCTTTTTCAGGCCTCTTTCATCGCAAAATCATGAATTAGCCCCCCAAAGTCAATTTCTCTTGAAAGTTCACTCTCAATAGACAAGATAGCTAAGTGGCTTAATCATTCTTGCTCGATTGTAGAATGCATGCAGTTTTTGATGAGTGCAAGTTTGCTGAAACTTCTTTCAGCTTCTGCCACAGTCACTGGCAGCGTGCAAAAATCCATAGGGCTATGCACACTTCACTGAAAATTAGTTGCAGTTGTTTTTGTAAATCTCATGTCATTAGATAAGTGGGGGTAGTTCATGTTCTTTTCCGAGGTAAACATGAAGATTTTCACAGGGAAAATTCTCAGAAAGATCTGTAGGATACTTGTGAGATAGACATTTAGAAGCTTCTTCCAGTTCCCCAGGCTCTTTGAAAAGACAAGAATCAGACAGCGTAGCACTGCTCTCTCCTGCTTCTTGTAAACCTTCTGAATGTGGTGGTGCTACCGGAGATACCACCTGACCACTTCCAGCATTAGATTGGGGCCACATGATGCGTGTTCTGGCAGCTTTTCTTTGTCATCAATTGCCAGTGCCCCAGACCCAATCTCACTGTTGAAATCATTTCCATCTTGATTTTGTTCATCTGCTGCCCTAGTTAGTATATTGCCTGACTGCAGAAAGGCCTTGTCTGATTTGAAAAACTGGAGGACAGATTGGTGTCCTTTAGCTTCTTTTAGTTCCCTTTCTTTTACCTCCTTATGTTTCTGGCTGCCTGATTTGTATTATAGCCACCCGCAGACATGGCAGTGTGTGGTGTGTGAGACTGTGAGTGACTTAGACATTTACTCACATATAGTTTGGGCCTGCAAATCCTACTAGAAGCAGCAGCACTGGCTCCCACTGTCTTATGATGCTTTGCTTTGCCCCTCCCACCAGCTGTCCCTCCTTCCTGCCTATGCACAAAGGACTGGGACTGGTAATTCTTGATTTTTGATACTATAGTTCATGTCACAGAGAGGAGCACAAATCTCTGTGTCTCAGTCTCAAACTACAAGTCCTGGTTTAGCTGCACAAGCGCGCACTCTGTTCTAGCGAAGGGAACTCACTTCAGAATGTTGCTTGAGACTGCTCTAACCCTGCTTCTGATTGACTGCAGCAAATCTCACAAAATCAGGACAGTGGAGACATAGAGACAGGGAAATAAGTTTCTATAAATGTCCTCAGGCATGATCTACAATATAGCCTTAATTTTTTCCTCATGGTAATGGGGTTTGCAGTCTGGGCTGCCCCCCTCTCAGGGCCCGCCCTGGTAAAGTGTACCCTTCCTCTCCTCCCCCCATGTGAGGGCCCTGCCAGTGAAAACTGTTCTCATTCTGTGTGGCATTTCAGATTGCTTGGGAGAGTCGGAAATGAAAATTTTGTCCCTCCCTGTGAATTCTGTCATTCCCTGTGAATTTTGACAGAATCTCTTTGAAGAAGGACTTGCACCCTTTTTAAAATACAGCACCTCTTCCAACTTTACACAACAGGTCATTTATTGGGCCCATCATTTTCTGTACTCCTGTTTCTTCCTCCACATCCAGCTTCAGCTTCTCTCTGATTGAGCAGTAGAGTCTGAATTGGTATGATGTGGCAACAAGAGTGATGTCCCCAATTCAGTATTGTGACTTCCCTGCAGGATGATATCAGCAGAATCTAAGCAGTGAGGCAGCAAAACCCAAACTTCCATATTTTGTGGGCAGGGCAGAGGAAAAACATAGAAGAACATTGACATAAGATTAAATATAATAGATGCGTTTCTATGTGAAAGGAGCTCTCAAACAAAAATATACTGGAGGACCAAATATTACCCTGAATTTTAACAGGTCAGATCCATTGATTTGAAGGTGCACTGATATAATAGAGGACATAATATGGCCCAAAACGTTTGAGTGCTCTGTCCCCTCCTCAGTGCTTTACCCATGCCCACTGTGCCCTCCGTACCTGATTACCTTGCACTTTACTGGTGATTTAACTATGGTAACTCGTAGACTTTTCTGGCCAATTAATTCACTGTCCTAATTCTGTTCCCATCTTTGCTGCCAACGATCACGTTATTGCTCACTGCTCCCTAAACATGTCCTTGCACAAACAGTTGGTTAACTTGTGGTTCGGGATTTTGTTTTTAAAGAATAGGATCCTTGGGACTTGTTCAGCTTCCACAGTGTTTGCAGCTTTATTGATCAGAGTGGGGAGGGCAGAATTGTACACTATGTTTTTTTTTAATTAGTAGCTTAAACTATACACATAATACTAAAAACAGCCTTAATTGAAATTGTTACTCTGTATTTACATCCCAGTAACTCAGATCAGAATTCCCGTTCTTTCTTTAATTCCCTAAACACAAAGATCATAGAACTGGTCTTGTAAATATGTGCTAAAGGGTTTTTAAAAGGGCTTACTGCTTTATGCATGAAAAGAGTCACTAGAGTATGTTAAATATAACAGTATTTAAGAGCTAACTAGATTATTTATTTGGATGATAATGTAACTCGTTTGAGAGGGTTTAAAATGATATTTGCTCAATAAACTAAGAATAAGGCCCTTATTCTGCAAACAGTTCCATGAACTCAGTGTGGGACCGAGATTCAAGTCCTTGCTGTGTCACAGACTTTCTATGTGACCTTGGGCAAGTCACCTAAACTCTCTGTGTTTCAGTTCCCAGTCTGTTAAATGTGCCTCTCTATCTCAAAAGGGTGTTGTGAGGATATTGCTCAGATATTATGGTAATGAGTACCTTAGATAGTTTGACTCTGCAAAGGCTTAGTGGTCTGCCTGTGTGGAACAGCTTTCAGGCTCTGGACTTATATTTGAGTCAATATAGTATATTGATTATTTAATTTCAGTGGAATTACAAATTGGGGCAGAATTTGGATTTTGGTTTCCTATTGACCCATAGTGCAGATAATTCATAAATATATGCATTTAGGCCCAGATCCTGCAAAGATCAACAAGTGCTTGCCATTTGATTTTAGGAAGATGAGTTGTGTTTAGAGTTAAGCATATGCATAAATCTTTGGCCTGATCAGAGGCGGATTGAAATTGTGACTTTGAATGAGCTTTGTATTAGGCTTTTAAACTTCTTTTAAAACAAGATCTGGTCAGGCTTTGTTATTTTTTCAACTGGGAGTAGTTTTTTGAATTGTGGAAATCTGGTTTGTTTTGGCTATTTTTAGGACCATCCTTTTTGACAATTCTGTAATACAAACCCATCATCCCTCATGATTTTTTAAAATCATTTTTAATTTTTAAATTTAAATCTCATGGCCAAAGAATACAGAACATTGTTTCAAGTTATAACTTTGTGGCAACTATTTAAAAAATTAATCAAATTTCTTAGGTTTGTGGAATTAAAGGGATGAGGTTCTTGATTTCTCTTCTCTTTTATATAGGGAGATTGTCATTTGTCAAATAATTTATGATAGTATGTCACTAGGGTTTGCACAAATAGTTCAGTGGCCCATATCCTTGGCCTATATCATATGGCACAGAGTCTGCATTTAAAATGCTCCAAAACAGTGGCTTTTAATTTCCTGACTACTAAACCCCTTTCAGGACTCTGATTTGTCTTACATACCACAAGTTTCACCTCACTTAAAAACACCTTGCTTACAAAACTTGATACAAAATCAGACATAAAAATACAAAAGTGTCACAGCAGACTACTACTGAAAAATTGCTTATTTTCTCATGTTAAAATTATAAAATAAATCAATTGGGACATAAATATTGTACTTGCATTTCAGTGCAAAGTACATAGAGCAGTATAAACAAGTATGAAATTTTAGTTGGTACTGACTTCGCTAGTGCTTTTTATGTAGCCTGTTTAAAACTAAACACATATCTAGATGAGCTGATGTACCCCTTGGAAGACCTGTGTACCCCCAATGGTACGTGTATACTTGTTTGAGAACCACTGCCCAAAAGGAACCCCACAGCTGCAGTTCCTGTCCCCACCTTGGGCCCAGCCTCAGCTTGGGCCTCACCCCTGGCCCCCAATCATGGCTTTGGCCCTGCTCTTGGCCTCGGTTCTCGATTGAAGCTCCTGAGGGGACATGGACTAGGTAAGGGGATGTGTGACCCTAGAAGTTTGGGGACCACTGCTCTGTTGTGAGCCAAGCACTTAGTTCAGAATTTCCCCATGTAGCTCTGTCGCTGCTTCAATGGCTCCGATTACTTCCAACTGTTTAAGTCTTGGCCTCCCTTGAGCAGGCATTGAGTCATGTGGTGATCGTTTTTATGATCTTTAAGCACCGCGGGAGGAGGAGAAGACCAGCACATTCAGTTTCACTTGTGACCTAGTCTGAGTTCACCTCCTGGAATTCCAGAGGTGAAAGACAAGGGCATGCCCTCCATATGTCCTTAGTCCCTGGCCCTTTAAGATTTTTTTTTTATTCCAGTTGAGCATGCTGCAGTCATATATGATGCGACTGATTTGTTTTTCTCCTGTAATACAGTTAGCCTCTCTGATTATTGACAAGCCGATGTGAACAGAAATAATTTTTTTTTGTCACTGACAACAAGGTTACACAAAGCATCTTACACAAAGCATATTTTTCACCAATTTTGGACACCCCTTTCTATATAAATTAAATAATTTGCCTTACAGATAGATTTACAGTGGACATGGATTTAGCATTATTGTATTATTTCTTAATTACGGTAATTGCATAAGAGGAGGCTAGGCGTCTGTCACTGCCCTATAACCACAGACAACTGCTGTATTAGAGTAGCGTGTCACAGCTGATTCATCACAGAAGCATGGCTGACTCTCCCTGCCCATAGCTTGCTGGAGATTATGTACTGTATTAGAACCAAACCCTGGGGCCTTCCTCCATTCTGTTACACTTGCGTAAGTCCAAAGTAACTGCATTGCCTTTAGTGGAATAGTACAAGTGTAAGTGAGAGCAGAATTTGGCACTATGGAGTTTGATACAGGAAAATTATTTTAAAAAATATAAATAAAATATTAACATACAGTCTTCATGAAAACAAGTTAGCATAATAGTTTGAATTTAAGAAAACAAACTGAATCAATATGATTGTAACTGCATTGAAATTCATATGGATTGTAAAATGCAGTTTTTACTGAGCGCAATTAGGGCTTATGAAGAATAACAGCA
The DNA here is from genome assembly GCA_007922155.1 of Mesoclemmys tuberculata. NCBI lineage: Eukaryota > Metazoa > Chordata > Testudines > Chelidae > Mesoclemmys > Mesoclemmys tuberculata. The sequence continues at coordinate 21,327,006 of ML675615.1, read as the reverse complement.
GAGTGAGTTGCTCTTCACAGCAATACTAACTTACGTGCTTTTCAGATGTGGAGATTTATGATACTATAATTTGCTGCTTGATCTTTTGGAAATGCTCTCATTGAATTCTAGTGAGATTTGGCTGCTGCGACTAGAAAGTGGCATTGTCTAAACTGTAAGTGGCCGGGACTCTCTGATTTATCTCAATATGTTCAGGCTTTGGAGTTTTTATCTGTGAACTGATCTGTGTACTGATGGCCATAGCTGTGCTGTGTTTTTAAATTTGATGACATATTGTGGTCTACAGAGCAGAGGAACTTTTTTTTTTAAAGTCAAAGCATTAACAGATTTGTAGACTGTTTTTTGCAGAACCACACCGAATCAACTTTTAAAAATGGTTTCCACTATAAGTGGTGCTTACAAAATTAAATCCCACCTTTCACGCTGGCACAAAAAACGAAGTGCAAAATTCAGCCTAATATAAGCAGCTGCAAATCCATTGGAATATGGTCTGAAGTTGTCTCTTGATGAGCCATTTAGCTGCTTGATGGCAGCCTATTGTTCCTCAGATACTTCATGATGCACCTGACTAATAAATTGCCAGGGTCTTTTGATGTATGCAGAGTGCTGTAGCTTTGCTGGTCCCAGGATATTAGAGAGACTAGGTGAGTGAGGTCATATCTTTTATTGGACCAACTTCTGTTGGTGGGAGAGCTCGAAAGCTTGTTTCTCTCACCAACAGAAGTTGGTCCAATAAAAGAGATTACCTCACACACCTCATCTCTTGAAGGATCTTTTGATACATCCAGATACAATGTAGTGTGGGTTAACAGAATCTAGATCCTAATATGTCTGTTATGCTCTCTTATATGCTACTTTATGTGCATTCTGAGAAGACAGTTCAATTTGGTTTAGCTACCATGTCTGTTTTGTAAACTGTTGGATAGGGATTCTTCACTTACGTAATAGCAAGATTGTACTTTGGCAGGCAACAACTTTTTGAAGTGAATGCTTGAAGTATTAAGTGGCTGTTTAAAAGTGCCTGTCAGGCATGAATGGGGTGGTGTCGATCATTTGAAAACAAATTACATCCAAGTCTGAAGCCAAAAGGAGTAAAAGCAGCACCCTCTTTTCATGGGGTGTCTTTTTGTTTGTTTGTGGCTTTAGGTTTTAAAGGCACAGTTTTCTGGTATTGCACAACTTTTGTGGTATTGAGTCAGAACTGGTTGCCCTGCTAGAAAATTCCCTCTATCACATTTGTATTTTGGTTTACTGGACCTATGTCATTAATGTCACAAAACCAAAAAAGGGTTTTAGGAATACGAAATCCCACTGCAATGTCTGGTATTGATAGGCAGGGAGAAATGATCAGTTTTGTGATTTTTAAATTGTAATGTGTGAGGATTAGAGGGAACTTCTGTATGAGGGAAGCTGATGTGTAAAATTTAAAGTCTGTTGACCTGGACTGTTTCCTTTAAAAAATGGAACAAAACATGTCAGGGTCACAGGTTTAAAAAAAAGGGGGGAGGTTATTTTCCCTGGTCGGAGGTCATAGCCTCCCTTCTGTGCGTAACAGCACAAACCTTTGTGGGTGTGGAGTCAGGGGAAATGTGGTGAATCCTTCCTTTTTGGGGGCAGGTGTTGACCAGCAAGGGGGACAACCTGAGGAGCTGTTTGTAAATCAGGGCCAAACCTTGTGGCTCTCAGGATATCCCTGCCAAACAAAGCATGTCACCTCTCCCAGGCTCCATTCTCCCTCATCTTCTGGTCAGACCATGCCCCAGACCTTGCATGGTGCTCTGATTTTGTGTCTAGTTGGTATGGCGGGGCAGCCAATGGGCCTGAACGGTGCATTGTATATAGCCACCTGTATCCTCTGCAATCTCCTCAATTCCAGTTTTGCACAGTGAATTCAGTTTTTCTACCCACTGGGCAACAGAAAGGAACTGAGTGATCAGTGTCCAAGGAGGTTTAAAAATCTGATCCAGCAGTAGCAGCGATACTCAAGTAAGAGAAAGTTTAGGGTGAAGAATAGCCATTCATAGATTTTTGGTGTCATAAATTGTATCCTGTTGGACTGTATAACAAAGGATCTTACCTTATTCACTCTGTGCCTGGAATCAGGTCCTCTGAGTTACAGGGTTTTCGGTACAATTGACTACAGATGTTGGTCCTTGTTGGGCATCTTCTGAATGAAACTTGGATTGCTCACAGTCCCACTAGATTGTGATACTCCCCTTGACTAATGTCAGGTAATGAACGTAAAGAGAACCTTTAATGAGAACAAAAACCAGGAAGTAGAGCATATAGTTCTTCTTTTAAAAGCAACAGCATATAACTGTCTTCAAAGGCACAGAAAGTTTCTTCACATTTTATTATCTTTTTTGTATTTATTTTGGAGACTCTCTGATTCAACATGGCATGTATGCCTCAGTGATGCATGCTGGCCTGTAAAGAAAATATCAGTATTTCTGCAAATACTTTATCGAGCTCTATAGCTATTAGAGAGCTGATGTGTGGAAAAAGGAGAGTGGCTGTACTGTAGGAGTTTTGCTTAAATGATCAGATAGAAAAATGATTCTTAATATTGTAATCTCTGTTTTTGTTTTTGCAGAAAATGGCTGTTCCACCTGCTTACGCTGATCTAGGAAAATCTGCCAGAGATGTTTTCACCAAGGGCTATGGTAAATAATACCAGGAGGAACTCATATTCTCTTTTACTGAATGACCAATTCCTGAAACTGTCCTGCTAGGATTTTTGTCTCTTCCCTAGTAGAATCTACTCGAATTTCTATTAGAACCCATAACCTGGTTTCTGCCACTCTGGTCTCCCTGGGTTATTAATGGAGAACTAGTAATCTCAGGAACTGATCTACCAGTAGACCTGTTGCAAAACCTAGTAGCTAGCTGACACCAGTGGGAACCAGTTGAAAAATCTCAACTGAAATTTCCACCTAGTCTCGGTCATGTTTGTTGAGTTGTTGACAGCCTGACTGCTAATTCGAATGCCTTCTGTGGTGAGGACATTTTAAGTTATTTTGCAGATAATATCTGGATTCCGGCTGATCTTTCTGGCTGAATTTCAGGGTATTGGAGGAATTGCATCCCACATGCTGATCGCTTGGTTTAGATCACTGTCCAGCCTGGTTGGTGAAGACCAGTGCGGAGTTACTTGTTCTCCTGTGGTTAGAGATCATCAGTGCCTCTCTTAGTGCGCTGTCTGTGTGTTGAAGGATACTGATGTACAGTACCTTTGGATAGACCAGATTATGATCCCCTTACTCATGTTGAACAGTACCTTACACCATGCATAGAACCGCTGAAGTCGTTAAGATTACCTGTGGAGCAAGCAGCTACTCCGTGTTAGTAGGGGCATTACAGTCTAACCTTGTGCATGTAGCATCTCTGAAATCAATAGAACTAGTGTGGGAAGGTGCTACCCAGTATGCATATAAATGGCAAAATCTGTCTCCTGGAAAACAAGTAATAGGAGCAGCTGTTGACTCTTGTATAAATCCTATTTTCTTTGATGGTTCAAAGGAGATGTAGCTGGGAACTGTAAAAGATAAAACAAATGCTATTTCGGTATGTTGCTGTTTCAAACTAATACTTAAAATTCTTGGTTTTTTTGCCATCTTTTAGGATTTGGATTAATAAAACTTGATATGAAAACAAAATCTGCAAATGGACTGGTGAGTTTGGAAAGAGAAAACATTAATATTTATTAACTATATATTTATGTCCCAATTTCTAAAAGTGGAAAAATATGAATTTTACACCTTTTACACCCAGGATTATATTATAAGGTGCCCACACGTTTAATACTGTGTCCAATTCTGGTTGCCTCATCTCACAAAGGTTATAGCTGAACTGGAAAAAAGAAGGGTAACAAAAATGGTTGCAGGTATAGAATGGCTTCCATATGAGGTGCGAGTAAAATGATCAGGGCTGTTCAGTTTAGAAAAGAGACCACTAAATGGGGAAAGGGGCGAGGAATGGATATGATAGAATTATATAAAATCATGAATGGTGTGGAAAAGTGAATAGAGAATGTTATTTGCTCTTTCACATAATATAAAATCCAAGAGTTGCTGATTAAATTAATAGGCAGCAGGTTTAATACAAACAAGAGAAAGTATTTTCTCAGACAGCACACAACTTACCTGTGGAACTCATTGCCATGGGAAGTTGTGATCACCAAAAGTATGACTGGGTTCAAAAAGAACTGGATAAGTTCATAGAGTCCATCAGCTGCTATTTAGCCAATATGGTCATGGATGCAATCTCATATTCAGGGTGACTCTAAACCTCTGTGGATCTGGAAGACGAATGGAACACTTCATAATTGCCCTATTCTGTATGCTTTCCCTGAAGTTCTGGTGTGGTCCCCTGTTGGTGACAGAATACTGGGCAAGATGGACCATGGTCTGATCCATCACGGCAACTCTTCTGTTCTTATGTAATCTGCATCATGATGTGTAATCTGTAGAGTATGAGTGGGTGTGATGGACTTCAGAAAAAATGGGATCTAGAAGGCAAAAGAATAGTCCCTTCTCAACCCCTCTGGGATTTTATTCCCCTTTCTTTCTCACGCACCCCAGGATCTCGTACAGGCCCTCAGCACTAGTTGAAATTTCCATGACATTTTTTGATGAATTTGATGATTTGTTACTTCACTTTGCCTATCCCACCCAAAAAAAAAAAAAAAGAATGACATTTTGTGAAAAAGTTCATGAATTTTTCCCCTAACATTAGACCAGCTCTGTTCCCACTCCTCTTGTTTTGTTATCTCACACTCCCAGTAAGGGATGTCCTGAGGAGTAACCCCTCTTTTTCCAGTCCCCTCTTTAAAAAATGAATAGTTTTCCCTATTACTTAGGGGTCCCTAGGAGTGCTCTGTGTTCCTGCTGCTTGTGCAGTTTTTAGGCCATGCCCCCCCTCCCTGATGATGATGTGGATTAGATAATCTGTCCCTCTCTACCCAGCTGTATAGGATGAGTAGAACACTGCATGAACTTCAACTGGGAAAGGCTGCTGATTCGACTGTGATTTTTCCTGCAGACTTTGATTTTGCCTCTGAGTAAAGTGGTCAGGATTGAGCCACTGTTCTCTGGGAACCTATGCCTGAGTGCCCTTTGGCAACATTGTCAGTCTCCTGTTTTAAAATAAAGTACACACTCAGTTGGCAGCTGCTGTGATTTGCAACGTTTCTTCCTCCCTGTGTCAGAACTTTTGAAACGTGACTCCCCCCAAAAATGCATAAAGAATTGATGCAGATTTCTGATTTGGCTTATGCTACAAAACGAGCATTGTTATCTGACTGCTTAATGGAGCTAGTGATTGAAATACCTTCATGAAAGATGTAGTTGCAGATTTGAGACAGAAATATGTTGATTTTACAGGCTTTATCTTGCCTAGTAACACTGAAAACAGTGTTTTATTTTTGTGTTGTTTCGGCAGAGGGAATTGTAAGTGGATTCCTTAAATGTGAAGCATTATTTTGCATTTTGGCAGGGCAAGTATGCACTAATATTAATGACAAGGACATAGATACAGAGAAAGCATTTGGGAAAACATTGTGATGCTGAATGGTCTCCCAGGTTACTGTAATTAATACATTCTGCTATTTATTTATTTTCCTTTACTTTAGGAATTTACAAGCTCAGGTTCAGCAAACTCCGAGACAAGCAAAGTGACGGGCAATTTGGAAACAAAATACAAATGGGGGGAATATGGCTTGACGTTTACAGAGAAGTGGAACACGGACAACACACTAGGCACAGAGATTACTCTTGAAGATCAGGTAACTCTTAGCTCAAAAGTCACTGTTTACCAATTCACTTATCACAGTGTCCTTTTTAATTATATGCAACTGGTGAATTTCTTTTCTGTTCAGCTTGCACATGGATTGAAGCTGACCTTTGACTCCTCGTTCTCTCCTAACACTGGGTAAGAAGTGAGTAAGTTTGCTTGGGTGCCAAGAAAGGATTTTTTGTGGGTTTTTAGTTTTCTAGAACACTGGCTGATTCTTTTACTCCCTCTGAACTGAAGTATAAGAACAGATAGCGCTATTCCCTGAATAGTCAAATCATGTCACATCTTATTAAACCTTAGAATTAAAAATCCCTTTCTTAACATAATTTATAAGAAGAAGAGGATTTAGTACAATAATTTGAAAATTATTCTCAAAACTGATGTCAGATGAAACAGTTTTGTTTTGGTTATTGTGATTTAATGCTATTCATATCATAAGATGTACACTTGGCTACCATCTCAACAGGGAAAACCCTAAACAATCAGTTGAAGTGCACAGATTAATGAGCACAGCAAGCCATTTGGCTGACTGCTCTAATAGCTCAGTTCAATAATTGGGGTCTTCTTTCAAGCTGAATGTAAAGCCTGAATTCTTGCAGACTGTAACATGATTTGGGGTTGGATGAATGTTTTGGTTGGTGTGATTGGACATCAACATTTTACATGGGCCAGAAGGATTACGTAGTTATAAGACTAAATGTTGGTTGATTTTTTTCCTCTATTGATTTGCTTCCTGTACATGGACAAATTTTATGATTCAGAATATCATGCGGATTTGCTTCTGAAAGTAGCACATGGCATTGCAGGGCTGTAATCACAATGCCCATTTCACTCCAAGTTACAGACCTCCTAGTCTACATTTCAAATGGCTTGCAATCCCATGTCCAGATAGTATATTTAGTTTTGTAGCATAATAATCTGGAGTTTTGTTGAAAATGAATGATTACATCATCAGATTAAAAAATAATCACATGTGAATGGGAAATTATAACTCAGTAATTACCTCACAATAGCTCCCCAGACATTATACCATTTGACTTATAACTGAAATGGAGATTCCCCATTTTGATTCCATTTGAAGTTATCTGAATAAACTGAGTCAGGATCAACTCTGGTGTGACTCCATTGAAGTCAGTAGAATTACACCAGACATGAGTTTGACACACCTTTTACTTTCCCTTCCTTCCTGGATGAACCTATTAACTGGGATTGGGACTTTCAGAAGTGCTCAGTGTTGGCCTGTCTGTTCCCATTGCAGTCGTTGTGAGTTATACTATTGACTTCAGTGGAAGCAGGGTTCAGCCAATGCTGAATGTTGATGGTAGTCTTTGACTTCTGAGAGTAGAAGGGAAGGCACAATCAATACAAAAGTTTGATACTGGCAAGTTCGAAGCCAGTAAAGTGAAAGACTGTTTGTTTGGTTTTTTTTTTTCAACTGAAATAGAGCATTACTTTGACATTTCTTTAGATTGAGCTATATGTTTGAAATGACTCTGGGAAGTGACCAGATAAAATGGTGGAAGAAACTTTTTTAATACAGTTTTTTCCCCAAAATTTGAGGCTGTTGATGGAGTGAACTTATTTCGAAGGAAAGATAAAGCTCTTAAAAAATGACAGTAAAAACTATTGGAGTGTGAGTCTGCCAGATAATGAGAATGTGCTCCCTTTTATGTAAATGAACCCAAGGAAGTGTGAGAGAAATACTGTGCATTGGAGAAGACCATAGCAAGGAGCAAGTGACTTCAGGCATCAGGTCTGTCTATAGGTGTAACTTGGAAAAAAATTGTGCTCTTTTGTTTTTTAAATATATGGGCTTTTCTCCTCATGGCCATATATATTAGAATTTTTATAAAGCATAGTAGTCAGTGACTGGTTAGAACCAGCTAAACATGTGCTTGAGCTTAATGGCAAAACCTTCACTTTAGAAGCTGGAGGCAAGCCAGTGACTTTTATTTACTTTCGTTATATGGTAAGTGAACATCCTCCAGTTATCTGGGGTTGTGCAAATGTTACTTGAGTAAGATAGGCTGTTCATTTCTGTGGTAAACATTGACTCTTACAGTTTCCACCAGTTGCCTCTTTCCACTGTACTTCAAAACACAGCAGGATCAATAACAGAAAAACGAATACTTTTGGCACCTCAGGGTTAGATTAGTACATTGCTGTCTAGGAGCTTGGAAGCTCTAATTAGTACATCATGCAACAGGCGTGTTGAAAGATACAAGGCCAGTATAAAGGGGCTCAGCACGCTACTTTTGGCTTTCTGTTCTAATGTTGCTAGGTCATGGTACTAGTCTTTAAAAACCTTATCTGATTAAGGCCTAGCTGTCTGAGAGAATGCCTCTCCCTCTGTGACCCGCTGAGTTAAGAGTGCAGAGGATGAAACTTTCCAGGGGCAGAGTTGATCTTGGAGGAGAACCCACTAAAGAATTACTTGCCACAGAAGATCAGAATGACATTGCGCCTATTTTCAGATCATGATGCAAGACCGACCCATTTTGTACAAACCTCGCCTCAGTAATGGGTGTGGAAGAATGGCACCACATAATTTCTCTTAAATGGAAAAAAGGAGAAACGCTAAGTAGCAGTGACCAAATCAAGGAGTGTCGGAAGAGGTGCTTTGTGGACTAAAACGATGCGTTCTTGAGTTTCATTTAGTGCCTAATGCATTGAGTACACGGTGATGTCTGCACTAGAAATGCAGAGTACTCCTGAGGGAATTCTGTGCCAAAAAATTAAAAATTCTGCACCCATTTTTAAATTCTGCAAATTTTATTTCTCAGTAAATAAATGTGGAGTCTCCAGCATGGCCACTAGCCATGGAGCACAGGCCACTAGCTGCATGGAGGTGGGCGATCACCTTGCAGTCCCCCATCCTTCCCCACTTCCAGGATAGGGGTTGGTGGTGAGGTTGCACCTTGTTACCAGATTTGCCCGTCACTTTGAGGTATGCTTATTTATTAGGGTTCCCTTCCTGGAAGAGGGAGTATGATTCTCTTAATGTGCTGCTTGTGTTACTTGTGTGTTCATATGGTTACAAGTCCCCTCCCAGTGGAGCTATCCTGCAGGACCTAAGGTTTTCAGATAAACCCCCCACAGAGACACACCCATTCCAGATTAACTGAGTGCATCTGAGCGGACCGGGCTATCAGCACTCACAGCTGATCCCTTACACGTCCCTGAACTCAGCAGGCTGGGCGACACAGCACTGTCAGCTGTCACCCTCATGTGCCCCTTGCACCGCACCAGAATGGAGCACACTTATGAGCAGGCTGGGTCCAAACAGCACTTTTCAGCTGTTCCCCTTATGTGCCCCTGGACTGCGTAGGCTAGGCAGAGCAGCACTTTTCAGCTACCCCCTTTATATGCCTCTTTGCAACACAATTGTTCTAGCAGTAACCCCCTTGATAAGCAAACCCCATAGGATTTTGGGCATTCCAGGGATCTTTGGCTTAGGTAAAATAAGCGTTGCTGCAGAGCAAAGCAGGGAAGCCAAGAACACAAAAGAGTAAATGCATTTAGAGAGAGAGAAACTGGCAACCAGCTTGATTACAATAGTTAGTTTATTGCCAGGTGTATAAAACTTATTACTAATAGTGATGTCATACAAGGAGAGAAAAACAATCTAACACTTACAATACAATAACATTACAGATGGGGTATTGGAGAAGGCTAGCCCAGGTTTGATTACAAAAGTAGAAAGTTATACCTGGATTAAAAAGAGAGAGAGAATTGGGAAAGATGGGGGGGGGAATCTCACCACTCCTTGCAGCTCAGAAGTTCCCAGGAGACAGGCTGTTCAGTTTAGGGTCAGGAACACTTGAGGGAGAGGCAAAACCCACAACAGGATCTGTCAGGAAAGCATTTGGGTCCAGAGGAGAGGAAGAGAGAGATTTGAACTTGGGTAGGAGTATTTTGTAGAACCAGGTTTGTTTGTGGGTAAACAAAGTCTCAATGAAGTACCCCAGGGTGGTTTTCTCTATGCTGGACAATAGGAGCTGATCACTCCCAGCTATGGTCAATGTTCCTTGGGGGAGCTCACAATGCAACCAGGCAGATTCAGTGTTTTGCTTATCAATACTCAAATGGTCTGATAACTGTGGGGCTGGATGGGTGTAGGTGTGAGTTCATTTACATCAAGAGCAGAGATCTCCCATCATGCAGTGTGTCCCTGCCTTGCCAATCCCACAATTTAGTTCCTGCTTTGGAGCTTGGTTCTCCATTCTTCATGCTAATTCTTGTTCCATCTTCAATGTAAATGAGGCTCCAGTTCTCCATTCAGTGTGTTAATTGAGATGCCTCTTTTTACATCTTCTGTGTAGCTGAGGCATGGGGAGTTGTCTTAATCCTATCACCCTTGTTGGGAGGGTTTTAGGTGTGTCTCCCACAGCTTTTCATCGCTTTTGTTCCTGGCTCAAGCAGAGGCTGGGGGGGATTCAGGTGAGCCAGACAGAGAGTAGGGGTTTTTCACCCTGGTTCCCCAAGAACACGGAGCTGCCAGGTAACAACCTGACACAGCAGAAGGGCTAGGCCTGAACCAGAAATACCTTGGACCTGCCTGACTGCACCAGGTGTGGACAGGCAGGCCCAGTCCAACAGGATCGAAGTGTAGAGGGGCTTAGTGTGGGGGAACCAGGTGTCTGGTGAGAGGGTTCTGTGTGGGGCAGTCTGGG
>ML675615.1:21162529-21316530 GCA_007922155.1 Mesoclemmys tuberculata | reverse complement strand
GCAGGTGGTTCAGTGGGGGATCTGAATGCACTGGATTCATTGGGAGGGATTCTGGGGCAAAGGGAGTGCAGGGGGGTCTAGGCGAAGGCTCAGCAGGGGCGGGTGTAGGTGCGGGGAATGGGGCTCGGTGAGGCGGTCTGTGTGTGGAGACTGGGGGGAGGGTCCAGCTGCTGGGGGAGTGGGGCTTAGTGGGGTGTGGATCTGGGTGCAGCTGGTTAGGGCTCAGTGGGATGGGGGACTGGATGTGGGGAGGCTTGATGGGGTGATCCGTGTGCAGGAGGTTAGGACTCATCAGGGTGGGAGCTTGTTGGGCCTGCTTAATGGGGGGAGCCCCAGTTGTTGCTGCTGTCAAGGGGGTGTTGCATGCCAGGCTCCCGCTCCTCCCACCATTTCCCTATACCCTTCTCTTCCCCATCCATTCCCCCTCACCCCCCTCTACCCCATCTCTCTCCCCTCACTCCCTCAGCTCTATCCCATCTCCCTTCCCAGCTGCCTATTCCCCCGACCCTTGCCTCATCCCCCATTTCCCCTGCCTCCCTTGCCCTGCCCCATCGCGGTCACCCACTGTTATACAGAACACAGGATGGTTCCCAGCACACACACAAGGGGAGCGTGACCAGCACTAGGACCCATGAGACGGTGTCCAGTTGCAGAGTCAGCTAACTGAGCATCTCTGCTCTCACAAAAATGGGGGAGGAGGCAGTGGCACGTGACTTCCCCATGCCTGACCTCTGTTTGGTCCCCCCAGCTATGTCCATGTGTCTCCCGTGCCCCAGTGATTTACCTGTCTGCTGGCTGCTCCGGCACCAGAAACCATACACCCGCAACACTGTGGAGAGGCGTCTGATCGCTTTTGCAGCTTCCCTTTACTTCTTCGTCATTTTCTGCAGGGAAGCAAAGAAATCTGAGGGGGACATGAATTCTGCACGTACACTGTGGCGCAGACTTTCTCCAGGAGTGAGCATTTGTTTGCAAAGACTTGTTCAAAATCTCCTGCTACTCGTAGTTCTCCTAGTTTATGGAAAAGGAGATCTTTGTTAGTAAAGCCAGGGCAAGGCTAGAAAATACTGTTCCAGTTGCCAGCAGCTCCTTATTGCAATACTCAGCTGACTTCTCCTGAGAGATTACTAATGGAACAGCTACCCTCTCCCCTTCCATATTCCTGTTTAATGGCCGTGTTCAATTTAAAAATGTTTGCAGTAACTCACATTGGCTGCACAAGAAAGGAGAAAGCTATGAGGGTGAGAGGGGGCATAGAGTATGATTACATAAACTTCTGAAAATTTGTGAATAATATCTAGTAGTGTTTTTGGAGACCAAAATGTCATTGATGTAAATATCTGCTAACAATCAAGGCAGAGGGACTAGTGGCAGCTGCCAAGGCCATTAGCCACAGTTGATCATTAGTCATTAGAAATGTTCTCTTCTTAGCGTTATGCGGTTTGTGGATATTGTTGCTAATAGAAATTGAACTGGATGGCGAGCAGGGCATTTGGTTGTTTTTAATGGGTGATAGTTTCATTTAGTAGGTACAGAGTATTCCCAGAGAATGAATGTCCTAGATTAATACTTATATACAGAAAGTCTAGATTGTATGAAAGTGTTTGCATGAATTTGTTAGGCAACCAGCAGTCTGCATATGTCAGTTGACTAGCAAACATTTTACTTCTTGCTTTCTCAGAAGTTTTTCGGTTTTAGATAGTTAGGGGATATCAGTGAAACAGTCTTTTAAAATTATATTCAAATAAAAATTGCCGAGTAACCATAAACAACAGTTCACAAAATGATTAGGTAGGCTCTTAGATAACTCTAGTCTTTAATTGCAAAAAATTCATTACATACTAGGTTTGTAAATAGGAGTTTGAGGCTTTTTACACTGCAACTTTCATAGTAGTAATTTAGTTTCAAGATCTGCATGTAAGTCTCAGTAGGTTTTCCTTCAATTTTATTTCTTTGTGTGCATAAGTGCAAATTATGTATACAATGTGAAACAAATTTAAGATAACAGATTGCGTAGATCTCTGGGTATGTGTACTTTATCTTCTGGCATTGTTGTTAAAAGTAACAATGGATTGATGAAATCACAGCAGATGAGTGATTTTTGTCATAACATTTTGTTGTCATCCCATCCCCCCTAACCTCCCCTTCTTTTAGGAAAAAAAATGCTAAAATTAAGACAGGATACAAACGAGAACACATCAACCTTGGCTGCGACATGGATTTTGATATTGCTGGACCTTCAATACGTGGAGCCTTTGTGTTCGGCTATGAAGGTTGGTTGGCAGGTTACCAGATGACTTTTGAGACAACTAAATCCAGAGTGACCCAGAGCAACTTCGCTGTTGGTTATAAGACTGATGAATTCCAGCTTCACACTAATGTGTAAGTACCAGCAAATGAACATTAATGTATATCACTCCCTAGTTTAGTAATGACGGGGAGAGGTTGTCAAAATGAATAAGAGGGAGAACGATGGACTTGGCGTGGACTCTTCACTTCCTGAGAAGGCAGAAATTGGAGGGAGATCTGCTTAAAGATGTCAGTCGCTGTTTTGCTTTGGGCTTTTGTTTGATGTATGTAGGTGAGGGGGTGTGAGACAGGGAACCCTTAGCACTCATTCAATTTTGGAGGGAATAAGAACTGACTGTGAGTGATTTAATTGGCCTGGTATTCAACTGTATAACTTTGTAACAGATTTTTACTGGAAAAATAAAAAAAAAAAGTATTCAGTTACACAATTTCTTCATGTAGGAGAAAATAAAGCTGCTGCTCCATTTATGTGAGGTAAAATGGAATAGAGAATAATGGTTTGGCAAGGGAGAGAGAAAACAAACCATGAACAAGAAGAGGGGAAAAAAAGAGGAAATGAAACTCAAGGAGGGAGTTTAATCAAACTTCATATAGCCTTAATGCTGGAATGTTTCAAAATTGGAATTCTAATAATCCACCTACGTAAACACTTGTCATTCCTGCACACACAGTGGGAAAAAATAATTTAATTTAATTGAAGTCTTAAGTTCTGTCCTCACTCTTTTCTGAAAACCAGCAATTTCTGCCTTTTGTGAAAGACACTTTTGAAGTCTGGGTGGCTTTCCTTCTCATCCTCAACCGTTTTAACTGGACATTTGATGAGTAGCAGGGCTATTGCTAGACATTCCCATTTGGAGCTTGAACAACTGTTCTGCTTTCTTCGGAGCTGCTGCTTCAAAGACTTCTTCTGTTCAGTTTTCCTTTGGTTCTGCAGAAAACTGATTTAAGAAGCTTGAATTCAACTGTTCTGTAAGGCAATTCACACAGTCCAGAGAAAAATCTTTGAATGACTTGACAAACCGCAAATGCATGAGCAGAGAACTCTCATCAAAAGTATATGCTTGGGTCCCTACAGATCATCAAAAGTTATGAGCTATCTCATCAAACACTTAGAATGGCTTTCTACTACCAATGTTTGTAGTAGTCCAAAACATTGTGTTGGATGGAGGCCATTGCTGTAAAATACTGTTATTTTTAATGATGGTAACAACAGGAAGGAATTTCTAAATAATACAAATGGTACCTCAGACTCCACTCCCTTTCTTTGATCTCTGGAAATGTAGTTCTTAGTTAGCAATTAGTGCACAAATACTCTCCAAGAGGATTTTTATTTTGAATTTTGGAATTATCAATTGGTAATGCACAAAAATACTATATTTAATATTCTTTGCAAGGCAAAAACATTAACTCCTGCTATTAGTGGGTTAATAGGTCCTTTGACATGATTTCAGGTCTGAAGAAGCGTTGGACCCCATGGTAAGTTGATGGCACTTTGTTTTATGTAGGGGGTTTTAAATCTGTCTTTTAAAATAAATTTAAACAAAAATCCACATCAGAATAACACCAAGGGCCTGACATAATCCACCACATCCAGGAAATTGATTTATAGCTGGAACTCGGTTCCTAGCGTGCCATATTGTGTGTGAATATTTTAATGTTTTCAAAGTCATAGAATCACAAGATTAGGGTTGGAAGAGACCTTAGAAGGTCATCTAGTCCAACCCCTGCTCAAAGCAGGATCAACCCCAACTAAATTATCCCAGCCCGGGCTTTGTCAAGCTGCACAATGGTGATATTAAATAATATTCATATATATTAATTATGGTATCTAGGTAATGAGGTAGGGGAAGACAGAGTTTTCACCTTAAATATGACTTTCCCTAGCTTTTCTGAGCATAGGTTAGACCCCTACTATTTCAAGTCCAGATAGAGCTGTGTGGGAATCTAGTCAGTGCTTTTTAAGCCCTCCCCTTCATGCGTACCAAACCAAGTCCGTTATGAGCTGACTGTACTTGAGCTTCAGTTGTATGTGAAGTATTTTAGTGCTTGCCTGGAAGAATAATTCTGACCATTTAAAGGCTAATGCTATTCCTTGAATTTGCAAATAGGCAATAGTATTTTCCATTTAACTTATGTAATACAAATTGGATTGGATTTATACAAGTTGTAAGGACTTCAAGTCAACTATCTTTTTTTCATCCCAGAACGTTTTATTTACTTAAATAAATGGGTCATTGCAGCTGATTTTTAAGTCCCTGACCAGAAATGATCAGAGATTCCTAATTTGCAAAGGAATTGAAGTTGTTCATAAACTCCTGTGTGCAATATATTTGCACCCTCTTTCAGCAGAATGGGTTATACTGAAAATGCAAAAGCCAGACAGTTTTTACCATGAACTCTGTAAATAAAAATTGTTTGCTCTTTTGAAAATTGCACTATTGTCCAGAGGGTTCATAAATGTGGAGACTTTTCACCTCTTACATAGCCAGTTTAAGCCAGGATAGTGTTAATTGAAAGTTCTTACCATCTGGTAGCTGAATGAAATGAAGATGAGTTAAGTTTTTAGTATAGAAGTGTATACACTACAAAAGTACAACTACTGCAAATGGCGCTAATTTGCATTTGCAGGAGGGAGGTTGAGGATTGCATGGATTTGGAAACTGAACTGTCATTTTTACTCTTAGAGATGGTACTTCCATGTCTGTGTAAAGGCATGTTGATGAGGCAACATAAGAAAACTTACACTGCCAGTATCAGAAGGTTCGTTCTGCAGGACTGTCACTGTAGCTCCTTCCATGACCCCTAAAAAATATGCGTGTGTGAGGGGGAGCGAGGGAGGGCGGGATCGTTTGCTGCAGACTCCAACTACTGAAGAAGGGAAATTGGAACCCATCTCTGTTTATTTCCCCTGGCTTCTCTTTAGATCATGGATGGGTTTATTGAAATATGGTAAGCAGTTCATGAAATTCAGTGTTTAAAAAACAAAAACAGCAATGCATGACTTCCCAAAATCAATCTGGCTCATTGTTTCAATTCTATATGGTTGCTACAGAGTTATTAGTGAGGGATTTACTTATGTAGATCTTGATGAAGAATCTAAAGTTTCCTGTGCAATTTAAAATCAATGTACTCGTTATAGGAATGATGGCACAGAATTTGGAGGCTCCATTTACCAGAAGGTGAATGATAAATTGGAAACTGCTGTCAATCTTGCTTGGACAGCTGGAAATAGCAACACTCGCTTTGGAATAGCAGCCAAATATCAGATTGACCCTGATGCATCTTTCTCTGTGAGTACTGTACATGTGCAATTATAACTGAAAGCGGTTCTTATAATGGAAATTATTGAGTAACTTTAACTTATAGGCATTGCTTCCTTCACTGTCTATATTAATAGAAAGTTCCAAATTTCATATCTGTTTTGGAGGCAGAGGGTCAAATACATCCTTGATGTAATTCCCTGGAATGAATTTGACTCATTTTTTGTATTTTGACTGCTGTACATCAGTCAGACAGTCTGAGATCACTATTACTTGTACTTTCTGAAAAGTGGCACATCAGGCTGGCATATGAGATTAGGTGAAGTGGAAGAGAGAGCATTCTCTTGTATTTGTGATTCATTACAATAGTTAAGTTGGTTAACAAAAACATCTTTGTATATATTGTAAATATCTAGTGGAGTTGCATAGATGTCAATAGTGGCAAAATTTGGTACATATTCTGTTCATGATTTGGAATCTGAAATGTTCTGAAATAGTTTAAGATTTTTTTTTATAAAAGCCCCTCACTTTTTAAGAAGCAAAAGACTTTGAAGAAATATAGCAGATTATTAAGATGGTGGATTTGTTTTGTGTTGGTTTTTTTAGGCTAAAGTTAACAACTCCAGCCTGATTGGTTTAGGATACACTCAGACTTTGAAGCCAGGTAAGTGTGAAGAGAAGGAAATCAGAATTTGAATATGAAACATATTCAAGCAACAGACGTTTTTGTGTAGAAAAGTTATTTGGTTTTATAATGTTGTCTGTCTTCCTTGCCAGCTCAAGTCCTGACGCTTTTAGGGCTGGATTTTTTTTTTTTTTGACATTCAATTACAAGCAGACTTGCCAGAGGCATACAGAACCTCAGATGACCAGTTAGACACACAAACAGGTCTTTTGTACGTGTAAAAACTAATTTAGCAAGTACATTCATAGTCACTGGAAGCTCTCCTATTGTAAGCCTCTTTTGATTCAAAGCATGACATGCTTGAGCTCCACTGGCCCAGAGAGAACTTCAGTGGTGCTATCATGGAATTGCTATAGCACAGTGGTTCTCAATCTTTCCAGACTATTGTACCCCTTTAAGGACTCTGATTTGTCTTATGTACCCCAAGTTTCATCTCACTTAAACAACTTGCTTAGAAAATCAGATATGAACATACAAAAGTATCACATCACACTACTACTGAAAAATTGTTTACTTTCACATTTTTACCATATAATTATAAAATAGATGGACTTGAACATAAATATTGTACTTATATTTCAGAGCATGTTTATATAGAGCAGTACAAACAAGTCCTTGTCTGTACAAAATTTTAGTTTGCACTGATTTTGCTAGTGCTTTTTAGGTAGCCTGTTGTAAAACTAGGCCAAATACCTACATGAGGTGAGTACCCCCCGTGGTATGCATACCACTGGGAGCACACAATTTAAGACCCATTGCTATAGCACAATGATGCTGATGTCAGAATACTAGATTCACTTATATGAATTTTTATAATAGTTTGCATTTAGCACTATTCATCCATAGATCTAAGAGTGCTTTAGAAAGTTAAGTAGACATGATAGGCTTGATTCTGCCATTCACACTCAAATTAAGTAACACCTTGCTCTGCCATTAGCCCCACTGAAATCAATAGAATGACAGTCAAAGTACCACTCAGATGGGTAAACATAGTAGAATGTAGCTGTTTTTTTTTTAATAGAAACGCAAAGAAGATGCCTATCCACTACTTTAGGCAGTCTACAAGTATTTAAAACAAAAGAATTATTTGGTCGTATGACAGTAAATTACCAGAGCCTGCCAATAATTCAGAGAAGCAAAATGCATGCACTTTGTATTTGGTGTGGTTCCTATATTGCAGGTTTTACCTTCTTTCTCTCTTTGTTCATGTATGCAGGTATCAAACTAACATTGTCGGCTTTGTTGGATGGCAAGAATGTCAATGCAGGTGGACACAAACTTGGTCTAGGATTGGAATTTGAAGCATAAAAAGGGATTGTACAATCACTAATTTGAAAATACTGTACAGCATAGCTACCTTCAGAATTTAGTGAACCTTTCAATGTTTTATGTCTGGGATTCAAGTATTGTTATGTATCAGTCATGTTAAACCTGGTTAAAGACAGCTAAGCTTTAAAGAGTTGTTCTTTGAGAAGAGGAGAAGAAAAAACATTTTTTAAAATCCTAACTCCAGGCTTTTTGGAATGCTGTTGCCCATCACAGTTGCTAATTACAACATTACAAGGGATATGAAGGTACTTATTACCTATTCTAGAGTAATGGCTATAAAAACACAAACAATATGATATGGAAACTATGACTGGAAATTGCAATCCATTATAGTGAACTCTTAATTCAAGAAGCATAGTTTTTGGATATTAACTTATCAAAGTTTTAGTCCATGATGGAGCATGCAAAATTGTCAAGAAAAAAATATTTTTAGACAAATATTTCATTAACTGTTTGTCTTATTTAGTTATCTTGCCCTACAGCTGTTTTCAGAGTGCTTTAGATTGTTCACCTTGTATAATTTTGCTGTGCAGAAGGTTTGATGTGACTGTCAATGATCCTTGTCTTGTGTTGTGGTTCCTTTCCCTTGCACTAAACATGGAAAAGCTTGCAAGACAGAGCCATAAGCAGGGAAGAGTCTTTGTAACTGTTATCACATAGCGGCATCACTCTGAATTTAAAATGGACTTTTGTTTTATGACCACCTTTTTTAGCAATTTAATGGGTACATTTTTAGAGTCTTCCATTTTGTGTGGAACTAGATCCCAAAATGCTGTACTTGACACTACTTAAAATGAAATGGAAAGAAATGAACTTGAATAAAATATTGAAACTTCACCATTTATTTTGTCTGTATATTAATTCTGGAAATCACTTCAAATTAATTCCTTTTGCTTTGTACAAAAGTTACGTCACCGTTTTATTGCTGTTTTTTTTTCTAATTTGTATTCTTGCACGTGATGAATAAATTGTCTAGGAGACATAAAAAATTAGAATAATTCATTCAGAAAAGATCATTGTAATTCAATCTTCTACATAAGACAGCAAATATTTAAGAATTCAGTACATCTTGTAGTTCTCCATTTACAAACCTAGCAGAGATCAGATACAAATTCAAAAATCAAGATACAACTTTTCCTATTTATTGAACATACAATAATGTTCAATATGTTTGAGAATGTCATGACCACTTCAGTTTGCAAATGCTGACTGTAACCTCTTGACTCTGAAAGGAAAAATTAAATGATTTGTGCTGCTACCAAGTAAACTCTTACTCCTTTTGTATATGATACCTAGGGTTGTCTTCCTGGAACTCTTTGACAAACAGTGGTCCAAGGGGCTCTTGATGGTCATTTACAGCATAGTTTCTCAACCTGTGGTATGCATACGCTGGGAGGTATCTGGGGGAAAAACAGAGTGAAGGGGAGGTGGGTGGCAGCCTCTGGCTTTTGCCAGATGGTGGGTGGCAGTCCCCACTTCCCACCCAGTCACAGCTCCCAGCTGGGAAGCAGGTGGTAGCTGCCGGCTTCTGGGGGAGGTGGGCAGCAGCCCCCCACTTCCTGCTGGGTCCCAGCTGGGAGGCAGGCAGCAGCTGCCTGCAACTTGCTCTCCTGGCAGCCTCCCTCCCTGGCTCAAAGCCTAGTGCCCAGAAAATTTGTCAATTTCACTGCTCAGAGCAGTGAAATTGACACCTATGACAGCCCCAGATTTTACCAGTTACCCTGTTTTCCTGTCTCTCTCAGCCCTTCCTCCTAAATCTATGGCAAAAAATTTGACGTGTCACTTTGTTCCCCAGCCTTGGCATGCTGCTCAAAGCCTCCTAGCTTTGGCCAACATCACCTGTAGCCCAGGTACATACTTGAGTTGTGCACCCCTGGTGTAAAGATGATGCCCCTACCCACACTAGATCTGATGTCATGTCATATGGCCCTATATACTCAGCCCTTCTTTCAACCTATAACTCACATTAGTCTGTAAACATGAAATCCTGTAGAAAATTGAGTGTTGGGGTACTTAAAGTTTCAGTAGTTAGGGGGTACTTGCTACTTAAAAGGTTGAGAAACACGCGTTTATATGTCACTCAGTGTTATCAGAAAGTTGGCACCCATTGAGCAAAATGGAGCTCTTTCCATATGAGCATGATTTCGGATTCTGCAAATGCAGGCAGATGTCACCAAATCTGTTACACTAGGGTCACAATTTCAGGGGCATCTCAGCAACTCTAACAGCTAGCAACTTTTAAAAATAAAATACAAATGTGCCAGTGGGGTGTATTGGCTAAATCAGAGTCTTCGGTTGCAGTTTCATCTGTTAATCTGATGGATGTGCTCTTTACAGGTGAAGTGAGTGAAGAGTGGCAGATTAGGAGGGTTACTTGCTTAGCCTAAGGGAAAGGTAGCAAATTTGCTTTCACCATGTATACCTATCTAGACTCTATGTGCTAAGAAGCTTCCTGGGCTTGCTCCTGTTTATCTCATAGCCTGTCTCTCTTTACAGGGTTCCTCTATCTCCTGTTTATCCCTCTCCCCACACTCTCAAAAAGGGGTGGTAGGAACCGTCCGTAGGCCTGTCTCCGCTGCCAACAACTTCCCTCCACCTCAGCATCGTCTCCTCTCTGATGAAAACACTTGAGTCTTGGCCTCTAAGGCCCGACCTGCGGCTGCTCCTTTTTAGCTCCCCCCTCCCCCAATCGCCTGGTTTATGCAGGGCCGCGAGAGCCGCTGGCGCTGCGGCCGCTCTCTTCGCAGGCGCGAACAGGTCTAGCCCGGGCCCCCCGCGCAGCTCGGCCCCGCCCCGCTGTGAGCCCCTGACAGGCGGGCCAGCGCCCTCGCCTCTCCAGGCCGCACCGAATTATGCGCCGGCAGCCTCTGGCGGTTGTTTACACGAGTCGCGGAGCGGGAGGCCACAACTGAGGGGAGCAGCGGGCCGCTCCCCGGCCCCACCCGCCGGCGGGACGGGCGCTAAAGCCGCCCTGGGGGCCGGTCACACTCCCCAGGCTGGGGTAGTAGGGGTGGGGGGGGATAGCCAGGGGCCGGCGTTGTCCGGGCCCCCCCCGGCAGGAGCGCCCCGGCCCCGCCAGACGCCTCAACGGGGGACCGCGCGCCGCTCCACCGCCGTCCCCAACGGTCCAAGCTGTGAACCGCGTCCGCACATGCGCAGTCCGGCTCCGAGCAGCCGTTGGACTGGAGTCTTTTTCCCGCCCCCAACCAACATGCGCGTGCGGGCTTGCGGCGTCCTCTACTCCGCGTGCGCCGTTACCTGCGCATGCGCCGCGCCTGCCTTCGCTTTGTTCTGAGGCGGTGGCGACGGGTTTGAGCGCCTGGGGAGTGGATACGTCATCTTCGGGAAACGTCATATCCTAGCAACGAGAGGCGGGGCCTACACGTCAGTGTTCCGATTCCGGCATTTCCGATTCCGTCACTATGCCAGCAAAGATGGCTGCCGCCAGGGGGAGGATGCGGGGAGCTGAGGGAGAGGCGTCCCAGCCCGGCCGGGCCCTTTTTCTCCTCCTGCTGCTTGTTGGCCTGGCCTGGCCGGCCCGCAGCCAGTCGGGCAATGGTGAGTACGGGGCCGTGGAAGGGACATAGGGAGGGCGCTGCCTGGGTCCTGGGCTGGCGGTGTGAATGGGGGAAACTGAGGCAGGGAGGGGCAAAAGAAGGTGCCTGAGAGGCTTTTGGGACGCGACCTCCGTAGAAAAGGGGGGCGAGGGGACCCGCTTCTGCGAACGGGGAAATGTTTAGTGTGAGGAGACACTTCCTCTTGCGTCGGGGGAGGTTACCTCCCAGATCTTGCTGCCCAGCCAGTCCCATGACCGCTAACTACTGCATTTGTGTGCAGTCCGTTTCCCCCATTGGTTGTGTGAAAGTTGAGCAACGAGGGACAGAGAAACGGTCTTAAAAATAGGAAATTGTCTTCGTGAACCTCACAGAAATAGCAGGGGAGATTCAGGGGTGTCTCAGTTTCAGGGTAACTGTGCCTGTATTACTCTTCTGTGGTCCCTCAAGAGGACCCACCTTAAGGTACTTGGCTCCCCCAGTGGGTGAGACCTGTATCTGTCTCCCTCTTGACAGGGATTTTAAGGCTGTGGATCTCCCAGCCTTATTACTGTGATATCCGCAGCAAGCCAGTCTGCCTAAAGACCAGCACCAGTGCTTTTTTTTCCTCCCTGAGGTCTATGAACAGGCTATTGCTAGCCATTACAAGGTACCCAGCTCACAGCCTGCTCCATAATAACTAGAGTCGCAACCCCCAGTTTGAGAACTCCTAGAATAAATGCAGTGGAATCAGCTACTTTGTTAAATAGCTTGCTGTGTGGTTTTCAGTACTGGCTGTAAACCTGCTGAACGCTTAAGTTGCAAACAAAAAAACCTGAACAATAAAACAGCTGAAAGACAAAATGAAGAACAAGGACTTGGATCACATCTTAAAATACGTCTGTATCAGTTTTTTTGTATTTTTATCTAGTCGTGTGATCTCTGCTCTGTAATGTTAGTGAATCCATAGTTTTTACCACCAGTAATAAAGCATGCAAAGTGTGCTCCCACCTAGTTTTGTTCTCTTGGCAGTTGGGCATGTTTGCAGAGTGCAGGCATAGTGTACACAGTCACCACAAACACAGTGCCTGTTTAGAATGTTTAGCTGGGACACTGATATTCTTATCTGACTTTATATAATTATTGGAATGCTGATTATTTTGTTAAATGGGTCAGACTCTGAAAAATCAATGCTTGGATTTTTTCAATTTGGTTTCTTGGTCATTTTGATCCTGTAAGCATTGACAGTGTCCTTCAGAGCTTGTACTGCTGATACATAGCTTCAGGTCTACTGGTGAGTGGTGAAAATTCTTGCTCCCGTTATGTCCCCCAGTCTTAATAGAGGGTTTCTCTTTTCTTTTGGATGACTGGAGGCAGGCCAGACATTTTGTCTTGGCTTAGGAATAGGACAGCCCCCTCTGAGCTTTTCCCATTCTTCTCTGCATCGAAGGAGTTGCAGATGGCAGGCTATGGACCTTTGCTTGTTACAAGCTTTGTCAGTATTTTAATTCTTAAATTAATAATTTTTCCTTACCTAGTTTCATGTGGAACTTTGATTTCCTTAAACACAACCAAAGAAATCACTTTTTGGGGCTTTAGGCTTGATGTACTTTGGGCTCAGGCCCTCTTCCTTGGTCAGTTTGCCACCTGCATAGAAGATAGCAACAAGGAGAAAAAGAGGAAGGCCAAGTCTAAGAAATGTACTGTGTTCAGCATATCTACAGCCTAGCACAGTTTTATGGCTTGTCTGTCCTGCCACGGTCAGTTACTGTAAGAATTTAAATATGCCAGAGAAAACTGGGGACATTTTCATTTTATTATTATTATTATTAATTTGTATCACCATAGGTCCTAGCCATGGACCAGGACCTCATTGTGCTAAACATGATGTAAATGTAAAACCATGCCAATCCTTGCTCCAGGGGGCTTACAGTCTAAGTAGTCTGTAATACTGTAAGAGTGTCATGTAAGACATAGGAGGTAATTGTCCACTCTTCTTTGCACTGGTGAGGCCTCAACTGGAGTACTGTGGCCTGTTTTGGGCATCTCACTTTAGGAAAGATTTGGACAAATTGGAGAGTTTAAAGCAGGTTAACAAAAATGGAAGAAAACCTTTCCTCATAATTCAGGTTAAAAAAAAAAAGTGGGCATGTTTAGTCTTGAGAAAAGAGGACTGTGGTCAGCTGTTCTCCATAACTACTGAAGATAAGACAAGAGATAGAGGGTTAATCTGGAGATTTAGATTAGCTATTAGGAAATTAATAAGGGTAGTTAAGCTCTGCAGTAGCTTTCCAAGGCAAGGTTGTAGAATCCCTATTACTGGAGGCTTTTAAGAAAAGGCTGGACAAACCCCTGTTGGGGTGATCTAGGTTTATGTAGTCCTGTATCCAACCCTACATTTCCATTATTCTGGTACCTTATTGTCTCTGGATTTCCTCATCAAAAGATCTGAAAGAGGTATACCTCCACATTTGTATTCAAGTGTATCATTGCAGGAATCTGCTTTTTTTATTTATTTTTTGCTATCAATAAAGGGAATTTCAGTTTCTTGAGATCATTCTGGGAAAGGTGCAGAAGATGCAGTCATATGTCCTAACCCGGGATTAGGGGTTGTTCTCTCCCTCCTCAATCAAGAAGAAATGAAGAATTAATCTATTAATGTAACTTACAGCCATAGAATCACAATTCACCTAAAATTATGGCTTTTTTAAGTGCTCCCTTTTCATAAATGTTTGCCAGTGAAAAAGGAAAAATGAGCAATGTCTAAAATGCTGGATTTAAGCTGGCAAACAGGCAGACCTAGTTAAATACATTTATAACAGAATTTTTAAAAATAATTCAAACTTTAGGACAGTGATGAAATATAAAACTTGTGTGGTAATGCATTTTTTAATCATGTAACTTGACTTTGTGGAAATCTCTGGTTATAGCACTATAATATAATTATGAGCTCTTAATCTTTCATTTTGACATTGGCATCTAAGTGATTAGAACTCTCATCTATAAAAATAAGATGGGGGAATGTAGAAGTATAGAACGCTTACATAGACAAGTGGGAATGTATTACTTGTATTGCAGCTAGTTTAATAGTAAACATAGGTTTGCACACAAATTGGTCTATCTGGTTAGTTTGTTTAATTATAACATTTAAAGGCAAACACAGCCAAAATATGTCCTTTTGATGTAGTTAGCTGTCTCCTGTTGGTCTTTTTTCTTCTTGTTCTAGCTTTTAGAAATACTGCATCTTTTCTTGTATAGGGCTTTTGCAATCTTAGATGACCTGGAAAATAACACTATAGGTGCAGGCTGAAATCTGAGTTGCGACTTTCTTGGCCCCTAGGTGACTGGGAATGGGATGCCAAGTGAATCTTAGGTTTCATCCTCAAGTTTAATGTCATGTTCCGGAAGTTCTCCAAAGACTACTACTGTCCTCTAAGCAGTTGGGGCAAGTCAAAAACCCTGATGTTTTTGTAGGAGTGTTTTTTTTTTTTTTTTAAACTGAACATTAACACCATAAGAACACAAAGCACTTTCTTGCTTTGCGTTTCATGTTCAATGTCATGACACAAACTGAAAATAAGGACATTCAAAGTTTAGTGTTGATCATTCAGTAATTTACACAAATAGGTGAGGTGGAAAGAACAGTTTTATTTTCAGGTAAAATGCCAGACTTAAGCTTTCAGATTCCTGGTTTCTCTTGATTCATGTAGGTCTCTTAAAATGAGTTTCTGAAACAAAATCCATTTTTTACTTACAGGTGAAAAGCAGCTTCGGAGGTTGATAGACTGTTTTTTTTTTTTGATTCTTTGAAAGTAAATATTTGAAACTATTTTGAAACTTACTTTAATATTGAGATCTTCTATTCTAAATATCAATCCAGGGTGAATTTGTAACTGCATTTAACTTTTTTCTTTGCTAACAATTGTGTGCACGCTATGGCAGATTGGAAGAGTTTAATATGCCTGTTGGGTTGTTGCATTAATCAACTCCATCCAGCTATAAATGTGCTAGAAGTTCTTCAGAAGAGGCATGAATATGGTATTAGAAAATATAATGAACTTCAGTTATAGAGTTCTGACATTTATAATGTGATATCTATTTAAATCTTGCGGTTTGTACATTTTGAAACTGACAATTCTTGTAATGTGAACTTTTACTATTGTAAAACAATGTATAGTAACCAAAACCCATGTCTCAAGTCATTTAAATAGTTTAACATCTAGTGTAGCACAGTTTGTGATCCCTTATTCCATTTTTCTCAGTTGTGAAATGGCAGAGTTATGTATTCTGGCTTTAAAATTCATAAAATGGTTGCACTAAAAAATGGGCCTAGTCTATTGTGGTATGACTTCCTTGTTGTAAAACAAATCAAGAGACCTAATGAGTAATTTGTTTGTACAACAAATATAGAATAATGGCTTTTCTCCCTTCTCCCAGCTACTGCAAAGGAACTGCCTCAGGGGAAGAGTGTTTCTAAAAATAACAGTGAAATTTTAAATACATATCCAACTTCAACAGCCAGTCTACACAGTTTGACAACTGCAGCAAAAAAGGAGATGACCTCAACTCTTAGACCAGCTACTGTGAAGGATGACCCAGCCACATCTGTTAGCCCCATTTCACAAATGGATGTGGATGCTTCTGAAGATACTAAAATTGAGGAAGATCTCCTAACAGACTTCAAAGACACACTGAATAGTTCACCACCAACAGCAAAAGAAACTATGGAGCCTGATGGGCGTGATGACTATGGCCATTATGAGATGACGTCCAATTCCAGATACAATGCAGACCTTCTAGATTTGCCAGAAGATGAGGAGACTGACAGTTTTGGCAGTTATAATGAGAACATGAAATCCCTTGATGCCAAGATAAAGGGCTCTGTCTCGGGATTGGAAGAAGAAGACAGCCATTTCTTTTTCCATCTGGTTATTATTGCCTTCTTAGTAGCTGTTGTTTATATCACATATCATAATAAGAGGAAGGTAGGTATACTGTGAAAGCAAGAGGGAAAATTTCCATTTTAACATTTCAAAGTAGTTTTGCTTTGAAACATTGAATAACTTTTTTTATTAAAGAACTATTTAGTTGTGCTAATGGTCTAATTACACTTACAGACAGTATTCTATTTTGTGATCTTACTATGCAGATCATTAATATCTTCGTCCATCTGTGCAAAGAAGAAAGCTAATTTGGAACTACAAGCATTTTAGGTTGGAAAAATCAATTAAATGATAAGATCAGGAATCAATTAGTTCAGTAATATGCTATGATGGAATATATGATTTCTAGAAATAAAACAAGGCAAAGTTGAATGAAGGTGATTGATGAACTAATTTTGGGTCTGCACAGGATTATAAACCTCAATTTAAGGATAAATTAATCTTCAGTAAAATGAGAATATTCCTGAGATGGTGATAAAGCTTACAATTTGAGACACCTTTAAACTGTAGATATGTCTAGAATTTAACCCTTCTCCTATTACAACTTGATAATTAGCATGTTAAACTAGTTTTGTTTGCGGTTCTAACAAATATATGGGAGTACTGTAGATAATTGATGATGAAATCAGACCACCACTGAAATATTTTTCTCCATTATAATCAGCATTCTTATTTGAGAACTTACAGATAATGTGACATGACACACATGTTAGAAATAAAACGTGTACTATTTTCTCAATTTAATGCCCTGAGAAGTTTACATATGTTTCTCCTTCCCGGGTCTTTTTCTTTATGCCTTCAGCAAACTTTATTTGGCTGTATATTTTAAAAAATCTGAAACTAACATGGCTGATTTAGAATACCATATTATGCCCAAAACAACTGCATTGCTGATTATGAGTACAATTTTCAAAAGCGCCTGTGACACTTTTAAAAGTAGAACTTGGACGAAGGACTTAAATCAGTAGGCACTGTTGAAAATTTTAGCTTGGTTGTCTCCTGTGTCAGCATAGAGACATGGGGATTTCTTTTCTTCATGGCTCATGACTACAGCTTGAAGCTGAGAATATGCAGACTTTGATTGGGTTACCACTGCATGTTGCTTCATTGCTGAAGAACAGCAGCAGAAGATACTACAGAGACTTTTCAGCATTCTCACATCTTTGGTTGAGTAGCCCCACTGGCAGTAACAACAGTGGAAGTTCGAGGGTAGATCAGCTGAAGATTTTTACCAATATTACCTAATTCTGACTGTGCTAAAAACTTGTATGCTGTTAATTCTAATGCTTTTGCCCTTATGAAGTTGCACCTGTGCTAGAGAGTGTGGGAGAAGTCTTTGTGTGGACAAGAGCTGGATTAACAGTGAGTGGATTAGTGCTTAGGAGGAGTACATGGAAAGTCCAGATTGCTAAAATTCACAGTACTAGCAACTGTCATGTGAGTGGGGCTGCATGTTTACAAAGGTAGCTGTTACGTTAGCTGACAACAGTGAAACATTTTCATCACTATTTCATCCGTATCAAAATTGGTTGTGTTTTCTTCTAGATCTTCTTGTTGGTCCAGAGCCGAAGGTGGCGTGATGGTCTTTGCTCTAGAACAGTGGAATATCATCGTTTAGATCAAAATGTTAATGAAGCAATGCCTTCATTGAAGATTACAAATGATTACATTTTTTAAAAGCACCAATTTGCTGAATTAGTCATTTTCTTTGCTTCACTTTTTATATAATGTTGTGTGTTGTCTGCCATAAACTGTCTGTAGTGAAATGAAAATCTCTCTTGCCTGGATGGGTTTCAGTTTAAAGCTCATGTAAGACAAAGGGTATATAATATTAGCATTTACTTCTTTGTCGACAGTCAAGTTTCAAATCACATGTACAGAAACTAGATTTAAATAACTAGTTCCTTTTTTCACTTATTTTTTCCTTTATCTTATTTTTGTGCATCCTTTCCTTCTGTCTTGAGCAGTGCCAACAGTGCTAATATAAAAATGTGGGCCTATAAAACATTTTAGATCCTAATAAATTGAGCCTGCCATTACTGAATCAAATTAATGGTCTGTTTCTGCTAATCACTTATATGGGTCATAAATTCTGCTATCTTATACAGTTTAAAAATATTTTTTTCTATGTATAGATTGCTTAGCGCTGCAAAACTTTCATCTAGGTATTTTTAACTCAGACTCTCCATGTTAATCAGCCTACCTAATGTGACAGACTTTATGCTCATAGTGTTCTCTAGATGCTTCATGCAGTAAAGCATTTAAAAATAATTACATACCACACATGACTTGATTTCAAGTTATATATCTTGCATTTCTTTGGAATATCCCAGGTTTGTGTGAAAGTATTGCTGCTTCTTGATTGCCCAAGATTTTCTCTTAACTATGCTTATGGAAACTTCATTAATCTCTTTAAGATTAGTGGATTGAACATAAGCTTCATGGTATAATTATTTATAAAATATACCTAAGGTAGCAAGGAAGTGCAAAAATTTCCTCTGAATTTTAAGACAGTTGTGTTATGCAATCGTGGTTTCTGTGTACTACAAACATGTTAGGTCTGGGAATGCGAGAGTGATTTATTTTGATACTATCTTAACCCAAGTAACGGGTAGGGGAAAGGAATTAGAAATTAAAAGCGTATGGGTTACCAAAATCTATGGACAACACTGCACCTTTAATTTTGGAGGTTAATTTTACATGTGAATTAGGTGTACAGCAAGTTATTGGTATGTTTCGTTTTCTATGTTGTCCTGCATAGTGGAATTGTTTGTTTTTCTATGAGTTGTAAAATGTACAAGTTCATAGTCTTCCTTTTTGTACATTGTTTTAATTTTCAAAACTGAAATTTGTAAATAACGGTGAATAAGAACCACAATTAATGACTTCGTATTCAAATAGTAATGTACTATTTTGAAAAAAGTCAAAATGTTACAGGTTTTAGCATGAGAAGATTTGTAATGGCATGATATGTTATGGGTGAAATAGTTCATCTTTAACTTCCTCCATTTCCAGGCTTGCTTTTGATAACCACAAGAAAGTGAAGCACAAACAAAATGCCAGAACTGTTTTCTTGCAGTAATTTTTATCGTATTTGAACTTGAATCACTTAATATTTTGAAAAATGTTTTTTAAATAAATGGGGAGAATAAGCTTGTTTTTATAAAAACTTGATCAGTTTGAATATTTTCATGTCAAGCAGCATATTTCAACAGTGAATAATTTATCTTGAATTTAGTTAGGATTGAACAGAGCATTGCAATCTTTTGACAGTCATAACAATTGTTTTGCCATTCATTGTGTAGATTCGCCCCATATAGAATCCTTTATATGGTTATATTCCCTCTGTTAAATGGTACACAAAGTAGGTAGTAAGGCTTGTAGTTTAAACTATAAAAACAAAAAGACCTTTTAAAATCTTATTGGTTTTTACACATGGTGCACAGTTAACAATGCATAACAGGGTAACTTTCAAAGGTGTTAATATAACTATTTCCCACGCGTATAATTCTGAATACCAGGTCTCAGCAAGATCTTCAGTAAAGCAAACTACTCGTCCCTAGGGACAAGATCAGGAGGAAAACTGTTTCTGTACAAAATTTCTTCAGGATTGCTGTGGTTGCTGGAGAGGACTTTTCCCCACCAGCGTTTGAGCTCAGAATATTACCCAGGTGATGGATAAACATCTCTACTATAACCATTGTTAAAATGCAATCAGTATACTCACAACACAGCTTTTAATTATTTCACAGTGATTTTGTATTGCAGGAGTCCCTTCTTAACAGACATGGTACGATGTAACAAAACAATTACACTTTCCAACACCTCAGCTGCTATTCATCTCAACCCAGTCTTGTGAAGGAGTCAGATTTTCAATAAGTGTTACTTTGTGCAATATATCACTATGCTAATTGTTCCCAATAGAAATGTAAAAATAATGCAATAAAAATATTGTCAAATGGGTTATTTAAACCCATTTTGACTATAGTTTACAGAATTGAGTGGAGGGACAGAGGAAAGAGTCCAAGCCATAACACTGATATGATAAATCTGTATTGAAACAGTAATAAAATACACCTAGGTTTGTTTATATCTGTTTGTGGAGTTTATGGATGGATTACTTTCTCCTTCCATTGGAGTTGTCGTCAGTTCTGTGAAGTATAGTTCTCCACTTCAGTGGTAAGCCATAGATTTAATTAGATCTACTATAATCCTCACTCAGAAGGGCTAAAAAAACCAATATCCTATTACAAGATATGTATATTTTGCCTGTATTGTAGCAAATGCTTTCTGGAGAGAATGAGATGGCAAACTAACCAGAGAGACCTTGTCCTTAAGAGACAAAGAGTAGTGTCATGAAATGAAAATGATTAAAACAATAACAGTTATGACTCTACTATCTTATTTTTTTGCAAAAGAAGTGCCTTCCTCAGTTTGACAGGTGATGTTATAGTTAAGATTGCTTTTTGGTTTGGCATTAAAGTATGTGTACCTTCTCTGTTTTTATGTACACAATGTTCACAGAAATTGAGTAAAACTTGAATCTTCTACTAACTTTCAAGAAAATGTGGTCAATTTCAAATTCTGTCAATAAAAAGTAGTTTTCTCTTCCCCTCTGCCATTCCCTCCGCCCCCAACATTTTCAGTCTCACAATTGTTCCTTCCCTTGTGTCTTAAGAACTACAAATTGAAAGCCAAAAGTTTGCACATAGGGCATTTGGTGGTTTTTCTGGGGTTTGTTAATTTAACAAAAAAAGCGGTAGTCATCCTTAATGAAATCTTATGCATGGTGGTGAGTTGACAGATCAAGATTTACAATGTCTGCCTTGGGTAACTGATTCATCAAGGATCCATCAAGTGTGTGTGCATCTTTCACTTCCTGTGTAAACTACACCTTCGACTCATTTTCAGTCCCTTCTGAGTGCATCTCCCATGTTACAGGCCTGGCTGCCTTCACTGTGGGTGGAATGATGCAGTCTACCTACTGCTAAATTAGATCTGTGCTGCAGCCCACCTGTTTTCCCAGCCACATTAACAGGACAGGCTAACCTGCATTTGGCACCTGTAAGCCCTTTCACCTTGGAGATATGATTTTAAAATTACTCAAAAAGAGCAGGGTTAGAACAAAGCATTTTATTGCCTACAGGAATGCAGCATTTAGGAAAATGGGTTAATGTGAGTGCTATTCATATTTCCCGATCTAAGCCTTTCTAACTGTAGCTCAGTTGGTCCAAGTTCTTCCTATTGCTGAGTTGGGGGAGAGAACATGCTGTGCCCCAGCAGGCTTGATCTCAGACCCTAGGCTACACTTAAAATTTAGGTTGACATGCCATGTTGCTGCTGGGTGTGAAAAATCCTCACCATTGTGTGACATGGCTATACTAGCTTAACCCTCCAGTGTAGACGCAAGTAAGTTTATGGGAGAGTGCTTCTGTCAGCCTAGCTCCTGTTGGTCAGGGAGGGGGTGTTACTACAGACTGGGTAGCCAAACTGGCTTGTGAGCTGTGTGGGGCTCTTTTACAGCTGGAGTGTAGTTTGTGGAGCTATCAATGCTCCCTACCAGCTGGGAAGGGAGCTCTAAGATTCTGTTCTGGGGCAGGGAGGTGGAGCTAGTGGATTCTGCCCAGTGGGGATCTCAGAGCAGTCAGCAAGTTTGGCCAATCCTGCTACAGAACAACCCTTCTGTAGGTGTAAACTGTATCTATAGCTGGGGTTCCCTTTGAAAATATTTCAGGCTGTGCTGACCCCCACCCATACCAGGCCACTCTTCTATGCTGCTGCTGCCTTCAAAGCTGGGTGTCCGGCCAGCAGCCGCTGCTGTAGTGACCCCCCCTACAATAGCCTTTTCGGTCAGGACCTCTCAGTTTGGGAAACACTGGTCTATAACAAGGGCCTTATACCAACGTAGTTACAGCGCCGTTGCTATGCTAGTGTAGTCTCCATAGTATGCACATATCGTCAGTCAGTTTTGGTATCAGTCTCTGTGGGTTGACACCAACTCACCCACCCTTCCTTTGGCCCCATTTTTAAGGTTTAGGAACCCCTTTGATCCTAGGCTTAGCCCTAGGAAGAGTAATCATCCTAGCCTCAAAGGAGCCAGCTAGAAAAGAGAGTGCATGACTCTCCCAACCCAGAGATGAGCATAAGTATTGACAGAAAATGCTGTTCCTTTCTGTGAATATAGTTCAGCCTGTAATATACAGTTTTCATTTTTTAACTTCTATGCAAATATTTAAAGAAACTTTTAAATCAGACTCCTGGTACTTGATATGGTACTTCAGGGATGCTTATTTGCCTGTTTTAAATTCACAAGAAATTAACATGGATGTGAAATCCTTGAAGTTCTTTAAATAACATATACTATTGGGTTTTATTTTGGGCAATCACTGGAGACATTCATTTTCAGATTTTTAATGCCTTATATACTGGGGGTGACTATGCCTCATAAAATTGATAAATGCTTTAGCCTGCTGTCCCGAGAGAGATTTGAAAATATAAGATTAGACAACTGCTGAAGTGTGTCAGAAAGTTCTCCCTTCTTTGTGTGGCTGTCAGGCATTAGGTGGGTGCATATACCAAAATGAATTCTAATTATAATCAGGTAATATTGGTATCCTACAAATTACAAACCAGTTAGGGGATTGCCATCATTTGCATTCTCCAACTGACAATAACTGGCACCAGCTGTGATAGTTTGTGTCCCAAAACTTGGGCTTTGGAAGTGTGAATTCAAAGAGTGAATTCTGAGAATGTCCAAGATAGCACGAATATTCCATTTGATTGTAACTATAAAGGAAGAGGTGGAAGTGGGAAAGGGGTGGGGTATTGAATAAAAGAGAAACTGAGATGATGATTTCTTTTAACTTCAAAGCTAGGTAATGAGTGTACCTTCTACAGTACTTGGTGAAGTGCTTTCCTTATCCTCATGCTGTAAAAAGACAACATCCACCTCTGTAGTGAAAGGATCTGAAACGTAGGCAGAAACCCTCAGCTCATTAAGGAATTTTCTCTGTCACTTGCAGTGTTGCCTGGACTGTTACTTTAATTGGATAAGGACTCACCTGGCTGGTGTTTACCTGTTGATGGGCTGATAACATAGCTCCAAAAATAGGAAGTTTCATATAATCCAACTCACCATCACAAGAGTAGGGCACATACCATCCTTTGTCATGAGGTAAGCAGGATAGAACTATTGCTTTTTGTTTTTTCTTAATTGAATTTGCTGGTGGGAAATTTATAAATATATTTATATAAATATTTATTTATAAATTTATAAAAATTCATAAGTACTGAGATCAAATTTACAGGAAGAAACAAGCAAATGTTAGAAATCTTACCTACAGGTGATGTCTTGATGATTTCTTCCCCTGAAGAAAGGAAACTTTCTTCTATTAAGGTGAATTATGACTTCCCATTAGTATTGATAAAAAGAATAAAATTCCAGAAAAGTTTTATGATTAAACTTTTCAAGATGAGAAGTTTTATTTATGCAGGTTTTTGTGGGTGGTTGGTTTTATGAAATGAGGAAAGAAATAATAGAGTTTAAACAAGTGATACATTTCACTGTAATTACTTATTAGAAATTAGGTATTTAAAAATATTTGTAGTTTAATTTTCATTTAGTACCAGTGCATATTATTCAGCTAAGTCACTTACCCTTGGCGACTGCTCAGCTTCAGGCAGTGAAAAGAGAATGATTTATCTGAGGGGGAGGGGTTGAGTTATAGGAAATTCATTTGCAGTAAGATTAAAAATGTAATGTTTCCAATAAGTTAAAGCATAAATTGTCAGAGAGAGAGAGAGAGAGAGACTAGGAAGAAAAATAAATTTATGCCTCAGGCACTGGACTGGAGCTCTACAGATCTGGGGTCAATGTCCAGATATGCAATCGATTTCCTGAGCGACACTAGAGAAGTAAGCCAAACTGCAGGAAACAGGTTAACATTTTCAAAACTGCATCTGGTTTTTGGTGCCCCTCTGCAGCATCTTGGGCCTGATTTTCAGAAGCTCCCATTAACACCTGTGAAGGTGTCTCATATTGAGCACCCAAAAGTTCAGGCATCAATTTCTATCAGTGAATTAATGGCCACTTCTGAGGTCACATATGAGGAAGTGAGGGAAGAGTAGGAGGTGCTGTTGCTTTCCCAGGCCCAGGGAGAGCTGTGTTTCCCATGTATTTTAAGTCCTGAATGGGATTGTTATCAGTGGATAGATGGTCCTGCAGATACTATTGGCAATGTGCTCATGATGTTGAGAACCAGATTTTGCTTCCATGAAGGTTTACAAAATAGCTTATTACAAATAAAACTCCAAGTACAATAATTACCTTGGTTCCAGGTGCCTTTTAGACAAGGCTTTAAGGCTTCCTTATTGCCCGTTATGGATAACAGTTTTAAACTCCAATTACAGCTAGTTATCATCAGTTCTTAAAAATGCTGAGGTACTGGTGAGTGAAGTTTCCCTTTACTGTCTGTACAAGTGCCCCTTCACCTTAAAGAGCTTTCTGTTAGTTATTAGCATCTAGCAAATTTACAATCCTACAAATGCAATCTCAATATCAAGCTTTGCTTATTGCTGAAGAGCCGGACTCTGAGCTGCACTGAGGTCACTCTTTTGTATTGCTGGGGTGGGTGAAATCCTTGGTTTATGAGATGCTGGTGTAGTTTATATCTACATGAGTCCCTGTGGGATAAGTGTGAGGGAGCATCTTGAAGACAAGAGTATACTCTGGGAACTCTTGCTAGAGTAATTCTTCTAGGCGGCTATTACAAAGTGGAGACGTTGGAGCAGCCTTTAGATTACAATTTTTTTCTTGTAAAACAGTGTTAATTAAGGATTCAATAATATCATTTTCTATCAAATGTTGCTGATATAAATAGAGTATGTAAATGCCCTCAATATAATAAAAATGGTTAATTTCAGATCTTCCCCTTTGCACTGTTCCCAATATTTAATTAGGAAGGGGAAAATGAGATCTTTTCTATAATTGGTCCTTAAATCATTATCAAAATCACTTAGCATCCTCCTTAAACTTATTTTTAATTATAAGGTCGATTGCCTTGTTAAATTATTAACACTGAAAATTACTTATCTTGGCAATTTCCTAACTTTATTAAAACTGTTTTGATGGGGGAGCACTCTTGGTTTAATTTAATAGATTAAATTGAAGCCTGATCTAATCAGCAAATTTTATAACAATTCTGTAAACAATGCATATTATTAGCCATTTATGGAAAATCACTAGGACAAGAATTTTAATTCAAATGTACGGGAAGTACTAAGGATGGTGAGATTGTTTTGAACTCGTATTACATTAATTAGGGGAATATATTTTACTTTCCTGTGCTTGTCAAAATAGTGTTATTTGTTTTCTATCAACTAATTCTGCCAGGGGTATGGAGTTACAGTGATTGTGGCTATACTTTTACAGTAATAGTCTTTAATTCACAGTTTCAAATGGAGAAGCAATGTTGTTTAGGAGTGACAGCAGGAGAATTATCAGGACTTCTTTGAGCTCTATTTTTGCCTTTTCCACTTACTGCTGTGTGTCCCAGGACAGAGGACTTGCACTCCCTGTTCATCAGTTTCCCCATCTATAAAAGGGTGATGCTGGGTAAAATTTCAGAAGTGTCTTAAGGCTAGATCCACAAAAGGACTTAAGTGACTAACTGCCCCTACAGGTGCCTAAGTCCAATGTATATATGTCAATGAAATCATCAGACCCCTTCTCAGCTGCCACCTAACACTGTAGGCGCTTAACAATCTGCCAGTGATCATATGCACAACTGCCTCACTCTAGGCACCCAGATGCCTGTCACCCACCTAAGGCCCAGCAGACTCCTCCAACTAGGTTTTCCCCTTACCTCTTTTGACTGTGAGGCCTAAGCTGGTAGGTGTTTGCAGAGCACACCTAAACGCACATGAATGAGGTGGTGGCAGTGGTAGCAACATGATGTTGCATATGGGAGACCTAGATACTCTGGAGAAGGGATTTGAACTCGGGTCTTCCCTCTTCCAAGCTAGTGTTTTAACCACTGGGTTGTGTCTTTCTTACTCTCTCTCTCCCCCCTTGAAGCTTTTCAACACTCTATGAATAATTAAACCTGCTTTCAACAGGGGGACTGGGATCTGGGTCTTCCTTCTCCCAGCTGAGTGCCCTAACCGCTAGGCTATAAAGTCATTCTCTCTTTTGGACTCAAGGAATGTTTAAGTAGGTATACAGAATGGAAGAGCCACAAAAGAAGAGACGAGAGAGCGCTGCCTGAGAATACTCAATAGCCGGATTAAGGCAGTCTCCTGGAGGGGGTGGGGAGCCAAGTTTCACAGCCCTTCTCCATGTTCAGCATACCGGAGAACTGAACCTTCTTCCGCATCTTGGATAAATGCTCTAACCACTGAACTAAAAGTTAAAAAGGGAGCCCTTCCTCTCCCATCACCCCTCGTGCCCTTTGTAAGGAAGGGCTTAGGTGCTTATCTCTAGCAGAGGGCTCCTGGTTGTGAATCCCAACTGGAGAGAGGTGACCAACTCCCTGTAAGAAGGTAAGCCACACCCATTTTCTCAGCATTTCTTACTGTCTGCTCAGTGTTCTGGGTTTTGCGGTTCCTATTCTTAGGTGCCTACCTCTCCCCATATATTGTAGAGGTGGTTTAGGTGCCTAATGCTGGATAAGGATTCCACTGGGTGGCAAGACACCAGCAAGTTAAGTGCCACACTTCTGTCATGGCTTCTAGATCCTTTTGTGATCTAGCCCTTACACGCTCAGTGCCATGCCACCCGTGGAATTCTCAGCCCCAAGTTAGGTCTCCAGGCTCCCCACACAGTGCATGGGGAGAGTTCAGTGCTTAAGGAAGGGATTCTCAGAAGCCAGCAACTTGAGCAGGGAGCTGCCTGAGGTAGCCAGGAGTGAAATACAGAGTAAATAGGCAAGGCCTAAGCTTGAATCATTCAAAGGTATTTAGGTGTCTAACTTCAGTTCACCTGGGGGGAAAGAGAGCCTAATGGTTAGGGTACTCATGTGGGATAGAGGTGAGTTTAAAGGATGTAGGACACCTAGCTTTATGTCCCTGCTTTAACTCAGAGCAGGGAATGGAACTCGTATCCCAGGGGCATGCCTTAACCACTGGGTTATTGGCTTTTCTGAGGTGGATGTTTCCTTTCGGAACTGTTTTATTTTGCATAAATAATGAACTGTAACCCCCCCTTGGGAGCTCCTGGAGCTTTAATCTGAAACTCTAGCGACTACAACTACATTGGCTGCCAAAGCCCTCTATCCCCGTTTCCCAGACTGCTTTAAGTAAGGAAATAGACATCCCTGCTGAAGCCAATGGGAGGCTTCTGCTTGGGGTGAGCTGGATAAACAATCCTCCAGACCAAGGACAAGCCAGGGCTTTCCTGGTCCCCAGAGTGGTGTTTAGGACAGCCACTGGGGGCATGGAGCAATGACACGAGAATCATTGTGAACAAGGAATAAAGATGCTCTGGTGTAATTCATGCCAGGCGTGGTGTGCTGTGTCTCTAATCTCTGTGTACCAGCAAGTGGACTGTGGAAGGGCAGCCTGACTTCAGACAAAGAAAGAGAGTTTGGTAGTTCTGAGAGAGAGACTATGGTTGCCACCTGTCTGGTGTTTCTCAGGATCCTTTTTTTTTTTTTTTTTTTGTGGTGGTATCTGTTCTGGGGTGTCCATGAAGGTTCTCAGTACACACCTGCTGTCCAGTTGTATGGGCTTAGGATCATCCTGCATGTCGTGGGGTTTTCTTATACCTTAGAAGTGGAAACCCTCAGTGCAGCTCAGGGAGCCCCTGCTGAATTTCCTTTTCCCTGAAGGGTGTTTTCACTACTTACAGACTCTAGTGCAGCAATGACCAGCATGCAGAGAGAGAAAGAGAGAGTTCTGACCGCCCCGGCCCTGGCTACTGACACTCAGCTGAGACCCCCTGAGGATTCCTGACCCCGGAAACCAGCAGGCCTGGCTGGAGTCAGCAGAGGACCCTACCCCACCCAGTAGTGAGGAAGAAGCAAGGTAACGTCTGTTCATGTGGCCAGTGCCTCAGCGCTCTATCTAAGACCATGCAACCTCAGCTATGCCATCTGCCTCGGGAAGGCGCCAGGGAGGGGGCTGAGGTTGGAAGAGATTTTGTGCGTGTTAGGAGGGAGGAAATTTGTTAGTTAATGCTTATAAATTACTACTTAACCCTTTCCGTCCCCAGATTCTAGTTTCCTGTTCCCAATAATGTTCACCCTTCTTCCATGCTGTTATATTTGGAATGGTCTTTTGTTCTGCTGGGCTTTATTTCCCTTATTTGTCATCTGGATTCTGGGCTTTAGAGTCCTTGCCAGCTAGCTGATTTCTCAGCACTCCTGTGTATTTGGTACAGTGAAGAGTTACTTTGAGTGGAGGCACCAGCTGCCAAGAAAAGGAGCCCAGGACCTGGCCTGCATGGAGAGAGGGAGGAAGCCACTTGAAATACTGATGATAGGAAGCATGGAGTAGAGAAAAGGAAGGGGTCTTAATGCCACAACTCAGGGGAGGGGCTACATAAATATTTGGAGGGGAGGATAAAGTGAGATTATAGCTCAGTGTTAGGGCACTCAGCTGTGATGTGGGAGTTCTGGCTTCAAGTCTCTGCTACCAGGACACTCTCAGATGTATTTTGTCTATAGATTCCCACCTTACTCACCCCCTGGCTCTCTGTTGTGTGGGTGCTGTGTTGCCTATCCATGTCCTCGGGTACGTCTAGACTGCAGCAAAGAGTGCATTTCCCAGCTTGGTAGATAGACACATGCTAGCTCTGCTTGAGCTAGTGCACTAAAAATAAGTAGCATAGCTGAAGGGTAGGACAGGTCCTAGCGCTAGAATATGCATTCAGGATGTCTGGGCAGGTTTATATGCAAGCTGACTGCTCTTGCTACCACCCTCTACACTGCTATTTTTAGCATGTTAATTTGAGTAGAGCTAGTGTGTGGATTTCTACCCGATCTGGGATGCACGCTCACAGATGCAGTGCAGACATAACCCTTCTAGCCTGGATCTAGTCTTAGTGCTGCAAGTTCTTAGGACAGCTGCCCAGACAGGCCTGATCCTGCGGGCATACTTATAGCACACCTACAGGATTGGGGCCCCAATGGCAAAATAGAGGTTTCCTGTGTAGTTTAAGAATTCCACTTGAAGGCTGGCAGGGCCAGCCCTTGCATTAGGGCACTGAACAGCTTGTGAGGTTTTATGAATTCCAACTAGTGGAAACGTTGGCATCTGTGAGGTTAGGCCGCAGCTGAGGGGTAGTTTGGAGCATGTCAATGGTGCCTAAGCACTGGAGTTAGGCACCTAAGTACCTTTATGAATTTGGGCCTTAGTGACTAGGTCACTTCTGAAAATAGGAATTAGGTTGCTAAGTCACTTAAGGACTTTTGAAAAAATTACACCAAATACTTACTTTACTGGGATTGCTGTTCAATATCATTCATTCTGGTTAACACAGGTTTTGAAGTTGCCAGCTGGAAGGTGCTATGCAAATGCAGCAACAGTTTTAAAACTTGCATCACCTGATAGGAGAGATGACAGGAACAAAAAAATAAACTCCTTATGTAAGGGGGATGCAGATAGTCCTGTATAAAAACAGAAAGGAAAGAGAATGAGAGGCTGTGGAGATCTGAATGCTCACAGGTTGAGAAAAGATGTCAGGGATATGAGAGAAGCCCCTTCCTGTTTTATGGTCCTATGAAGCAAGCAAAACTACTCAAGAGCTCACTTGTTTGAGCGTCCTCTACATTTTCCCACTCATGATACACCAGTGGGTGCAGCTTGTATGGTGAAACCCTCTCCTAGCAGTGCTGGTAGAGCTCTCATGCACCCTTTCTATGCCTCTCCTCTGCATTCCTCAATGTTGTGAGGGCAAAGCTATAAAAGGAAGTGTGGCGCCCTCACTTTCTTCCATCGTCCCCTTACAGCCTTCTTGCCCTCACTTTTTTCAGGAATGCAGAGGCAGGAGTGCCATATGAGTGCTCTAGTGGGAATTGCTATGAAAAGATTCCACCATGTGAGATGCACCTGCCGGTGTGAATAGGCTGAGTCCATCTCCAAGAATTTGGTTACAGGTAAGTGACCTTCATTTTTTTGGAACAGCAGCAACAGAAATCTGTTTAAAGATAGACTTCTTTTTCTAATTCCTGGTTTGTGGTGGCGTCTCTGGGTTCCCTGCATTACTATTTGTGCCAGAGATTGTTTCCTAGGATACATCAGTTGCATTTTTCATTTGCACAGCCATTTTCAGCAAAGGAGACAGCATAATGCTCTTGCATGTTGTGTGGCTTGTGGCAAAAGTGTGTGTGTGTTGCAATAAACAGTTGAACAACTTGAATTAGCATGAAAGGGATTATTCACTTGAGTTTACGTTTCTAACGTTAATCAAGATCTTAGTCCTCGAGTTCTTATTGCTTTTCCTTAGATGCGCAATGTATCTGAAGTGTCTCTTAAGCCATACTGGTAGCTCAAAATTCAGCTCTACTCTGAAAACAGCGTTGTAGGATTCCATGTTTATCTTTTGTGCCTTGTCAATGCCACCTCAGATTTGGTCAGTTTGTGAGTACAGAGATGGCAACAGGCTGGCAGTGTTTGCCCAACCCACCCTCCTTCCACCTGCTTAGCAGGTGGTGGTCCTGTTTAAAGGAGTTAGGTGAGTTTTGCTGTCTCATTGCCACAGCTGGCTTCTTGCTCCATGCAGATATAAGGGAGCTGAGTATTGCTGTTTGGGAGAGAGGCTTTCCCGAGGAAAGAATTCTAGGAGCAGTTAAATGTTTGAGTTGACCTTTATATTCTCTTACTGATGATTTCCTTTTTAATAAAGGTGAACCCTAGGAAGGGAGTAAATTAGGTGTTTATACACTGTGGACTGTGTCTGGAGAATAGGCTCTTGTCAGGCTCAGCAAGAGAAGGCCAAGGAATAAATGAACTACGGAGACTAGGCAGTGTTGTTGTAGCTGTGTCGGTCCCATGAAGGCTAATCTATCTTCTCACCCACTGAGGAGGGTAAAGTTATCTCACAGATGTGACAGTGTGACACGTCTACTTCTGGTGCCCAGGCTGTACCTCTTCTGTGGGTAAACAGGAGGCTTCTGTCTCCTTTGGCTCTGCTCACAAATATTAACTTCACCCACACCTGCGTCCCTATGGGAAAGCAATGAGAGAGATTAAAAAACACACAGGGAGACCACAGTTTAGGAAGGAATTAAGCAGTGAGACAGACAATTTGAAAATTTAACTTGAGCAGTCATTTGTAAGTGTGAATAAGTTATCTTGCTGCTGCTGTGAAACTGACATTCCTGAAGACAAACATTGAGTAATAGCCTTAAGGAAAAGCAATACCCACTATGTTTGAAAAATGAGCAATCCTCTTTGAAAAGTACACAGTTGTGTTGTGTCCACCAATCCTACGTATATCCAGCAGGGGGCAGTGTGACCACACTGTACAGTGAAATGGTAAATTAAGCGTGAAAGATAAGAGGAACAAAGTAAGTTTAAAATGGAGCCAGGGAGCCCTTCAGCCAGAAGTTGACATTGTAAGACATACTGTGTGATACCATAAAGCCGTATGTCTTTGTTTTGGATTGTTTGCTTAGGAAATGAACAGCGGTATTGCTAAGTGAATTATCAAAAAACAAAAAACAAACCAAAAAAAAACCTTGACTGTCTGATGTAGTCAGCTTTGATCATTCTTGGAGGCCTGCGTTTGCACTGAGGTGTTGACCGAGAGACAAATATTCAGCTGAGCGGATGTATAAACTGTGAGGCTCTGGGTCGTCTGAATAGGAGCCATATGGATGATACACAATGCTGGAGTTCTTACTGGACACGTGCGATCAGCGTCCTAGTGTCTTCTGCCCCGGAGTAACAATGACTCCACTTGTTACAGTTCTGACTAATTTCCTGTGGTGCTGAGCTTTGCCTCCCATCCCCCATTACTTTGATTATAAGCTCTTTGGGTGGGAGAGCATCCGTCTGTGCAGTATGTGTACTGCCTCTAGTGCAATAGGGCCATAACTGATATTGCGGTACAGATAATAGGAAGCTGGGGTTCAATCCCGTTGCCTTACAGTTTCACTGAGGGCGATGTGAATGCGGTCAGAGGTACCTTAGCATTCTATCTGGCCTCATCGACTCCCAGAGGTCACTTAAACAGCATGGTTCCTGTGAGACCCACATCTGGACCCGACCTTTGACCTTATTATTGGTAATTTAGAAGAATAATGCCTGCAAGGTTGGGCCCCAATTGTGCTGAACAGACATGAACTACTGCAGTTTCTGCCCTTCAGATCTTAGTCTTCCCAGGTTTTGATTCAGGCCCCCCACTAGTACAGTTACAAATGATTGCTGCTGCTTTTTTTTTTTTTTAACAAGTCACCTCTTTTACTACACAAACAAGTCGATTGTTCTAAAGTGGATGACTCCACCATAGCACTCAAGTGACTGACTTGGGCTGACACTACAGAATACCTCTTGGAGATGCATTCAGTTGTATATCCAGAATTATTTTTGCCAATGCAAGGTCTGATCTTGCATGATGCCGGACTTCCAATTCCTGCCAGGGGTTGATCTGCCTTTAATAGGGTTTCCAGGGAGCAGGCGTGACTAGGGAAAGTCCCTGGTATCAAGTCTGTATTCTGTGCCTGGGGGTGGAGGGGTGGATGGATGAATAGGCAGATGGTGAATGGGGCTTTAGAGCTGGTGCAGAACAGGGCCTCCATGTGGATGGCTCTGCCCCCTGTAGATCCCCCTGGACTCATGGATGCTAGGAGAGCAGCAGGCATGCTGTAACCTGATGGAAGGATTATGGAGAAAAGCCAGGAGGGGATCCTCAGTCTTCTTCCTCAGCCTGGCTCAGTGCAGGAGACTTGGTTTAGTGCAGGAATGCTGGCTGAAGAATGAGGACGTGGAGGGAGGAAATGTGA
This sequence comes from Mesoclemmys tuberculata, assembly GCA_007922155.1. Taxonomy (NCBI): domain Eukaryota; kingdom Metazoa; phylum Chordata; order Testudines; family Chelidae; genus Mesoclemmys; species Mesoclemmys tuberculata. The sequence goes on along the minus strand of ML675615.1, from coordinate 21,283,527 downwards.
AGCAGTATTTCATTAGTATGATGGGAATTGCGTTCAAAGCCTGATTGCTATTCTCCGTTCACGCTATCCCCCTTTCTGTATCCTGGGTATTTTTAAGTAAGGGAGCAGGGGTTAAAGTTGACTATTTTGTTCTTCGTGTTAAAACAAGATGAGTTCATATTTAAGGATTACACAACTCTCACCCACAAGAACCGAGAGTCTCTTGCTCACTGGAGCTCATCATATGTAGCCCACAGCTCTGCTCCAAGAGGGAAACTGTCCGTGCCCATCTGACCTCTGCAAACACATCATTGCACAACAGCTGCCCCTCCCTACCACTTAGGGCAAAGGAACCTGCCTTGCAATTAAATAATTTATGCCCATTCATAGCCTGCTGCCAAACACCATGGCCTTCCCACCTTTCTGTGCACTGTGCAAAGCCCTGCTAGATAGAGCCGGTGATGCTGCAAAGTTATGTCATGTAAGGAAAATGTAGTAATCTGTCTTGGACTGCTAATATTTAGGTTTCTATAACTAAAAATAGGCTTTCCTGTTCTATTAGTGAGCACATTAACCTTTTCTGATTTCAGAATATATTTTGCTTTACTCCTGGGAAAACAAACCTGCTTTCTCAGCAGAATGCATGTTTCTATTACTGTATGTTCGAGGAAAACATTGAAGTATGAAGCTACAGATCTCTCTAAATATTACTGTAGGAGAAAGCAATAAATACAATCAGAGAATGTTGCTAATTATGGAGTTATAATATGATTATTCTTACCTGACAGCTTTTTGAGAGCAATATACAAACTATTGCTGAATACTCTGGTAAATATAGATTTAGGAAGACTTTGTCAAAATTACTGGTTAGTGGACTAATTAATTTGTTCTGCTAATACCCAATCAATTCCCTTCTCACACACTTCTTTATTGAACTGGGTGTCTGAAAAGTGGCTATTTTATATGTGTATATAGTTTGCTGGTCTAATTACTTGGTTAACTACATGTCCTTTCAGTTAAGCACAAAAGTGCAGTAATTGTATGGAAGTGTTTAAGGGCTGTCGAGTTCTAATGTCAGGGTAGAGGAGCACTTTGAAGTGGCAGGGGAATTTCAGCGCTGTGAAGGCGCCCCTTGCCCCCACCTCCTCAAGCTCAAAGAGAGCTAAGCCTTGGAGGCATGAAAATGAATTAAACACTGTCTCAAATTACTTTCTCTAGCTCTGCCCTCCCCAGGTGTAACAGAACTGAAATGGCTCTAATATGTAATAACCACAGACGGACAAGACCCATTGTGGGTCTTTTGGGCCTTCATTATTGCCCATAAGCATTATCTCTTAAAATCTGTCTGGCAAGCCAGCTGATTCAAATTCCTCCTGATCACTCATTCCTCACTTGTCACCTTGGAGAAATTACAATTTAAAAAAAACGTTGAACAAAACAAATGCACTTGGATAGCTCACTGATTCTATGGGCATGTCTCCTGCTGAGTCACCAGGCTATCTAAGCGTTGTAACCCTTTTTCTTCCACTCCTGTTCAACCCCAAATCCTTTCTTTGCCTCTCTGTGACCTCGCTCGTGACTGGGGTTGTGTCTATGGGTTTCTGTGAAGCTCAAAAATTTAAAAAAAGAACAAATCCTCCGAAACAGCAACCCCCCATCCCTCTCCGCTCACAAGAAAAATGAAGAACAGTGATCTAAATCAGCCCTGTGAATACAAACTGTTTGTTGGTACCTGTTCTGCAGGTACAATGTCGCCTGTTCCAGGGCTGCTGTCAGGCTTGTTACCAAATGTACCATAGGAGCAGGTGGCTTTTTGTGGCGTACTACAAACTGTAAACCACTGTGCTGTACAGGGGCACAACTCACAGTCGTCTTTGTTTACAGTTAAACTATAATATAACATTAGCCTCCTCCCCAGGCTTGACTCTTCTATGGTTCCTTCTTTTGGACTCTTCGGCCTAGGATTTCTCAACTTGGAGAGATGCTCTCATGCCCCGTTATATCCAGGGTGCAACTAATGACCTCCATTACATCAAGTGATCAGGAACTTGTCAGCTTTCCCTGCAGGGTTTCAACAGCTGTCCCCAGGGGAAGGTCAGCAGAAGAACGCTGCCATTCTGTTACAAAAGGTTTAGTGGAGCCCTCCACTGGCCTCCCTGTAGTTCTCCTTCCTGAACCTCACACGTGAATTTTTTTTTTGATATGTAAATGTCAAAACGTGTGTTCTAGCGTGAGCAAGTGGAATTTACTGAGACCAAGCCAATGTTTTCTGTGGGACAGATGTACACCAGAACCTGTCATAGAAGGCACATGTTCACTTAACATAGCTCTCCTAGGACCCTCTAATTTGCTCTATTTGTTCGAGTCACAAACTTGAAGGATGCCTATTTCTCTCTCTCTCGAATGCTGTGTGGCTAGCTGAACTCTCCTAGTGGCTGTATGACACAGTAAAGATGTTCTATTGAGCACACAATGAATGAGAGAGTTGTAAGGGTTTTTTTTTTTTTCCTATACTGTCTTTAGAAACATGGATCCCTAATCTGAGAATGTCCAAAGTAAACCTGGTACTGAGATTTTTTTTTTTTTAATAATGTTTACGGCACCACTTTTCTTCTGTTTAAAATCAATTGTAATTCCAAACATTAAGTCTTCAAAAGAGAGCTTTGTTAAAGTTCAAAGCAGTCTAATGTATTTCAGTGAAGCATGTCAGAGTCCTGGATACTGTTCCTTTCAAGTTGTATGCAAAAGAATTTAAAAAACACCCACTACGTTGACAGGAACACTAACACGGCTCCTTTCAAAAGATTGATTTCCTAACAAAAGTTAATCACATTAATCAAAACTGTAAAAATCCAAAGAAAATGCCTATTATCCTGCCCTTTGTGCCTCCTGGTTGACTTCCTGATTTCCTAAACTTACACTCACCTCTCAGAAATAATGCAGACTACAATGCAAAATGGTATGAAGATTCAAGGAGATCTGATTTTGCTTATTAAAAACATCATTTGGAGCCATAAAAATGTGCAAAGATTCGCAGCATGTTGATTGCTTTGGCGTGATGTTAGAAAGGTGATTTTAGGCTATTCTAATGCGTGTATTAAGTGTGAGCATACTCAGTGTGAGCTAGATATTGCCAGAAGTCCTAGCAGACTTGGTCTCATGGAGTGCCCCTGTATGAAATAAAAAGGCTTGTGCCTTCATTCAAACTACCTGATTTCCAAGTGCTATATTAAACTTCACTCTAGAAATGCATATAACAATGCTGACCTATTGTTTGGCGTTTCTTTGTATTAAAGTTCTTGTAAAGCTTCCAGTTCACTATTTATTGCAGTAATGCCTAAGGACCCCTTAGGGCTCTGTTGTATTAACAAACAAACAAATAACACAAAGATAGTCCCTGCCTCAGGAAGCTTTTAAGCTAGAACTTGACCAATAGGTGACAGGAGAATAGCTGGGGCCAAGCAGCAGAATTAGAATGTAAGGTGAATATTGCAGAAGGGGGATAGTGCAATGGACCTAGCAGGCTTAAGTTTTCTCAGCCTTCTGGCTAAGATCAAGTGTATATACTTCAGTATCAAATACCTAGACAGAGGAGACATCACATGGTAATCATTATAAGACTCTCTTCAGAGAGATCCTGTTCTAAATAAGTCCCACAGGGTGGACTCGTATTAAAGTTAATGGGTTTCTGTTTAGTGGTTTTATTTGAAGGACTGGGGCCATAAAGACAATGGGTCAGATTCTTATACTCAAGTTGGGTAGCACCTTCCTTCGCCAATAGTCCCACTGATTTCAGAAAGATGGCCTGAGGAGTTCGGAGGCTATTCAACATGAGTAAGTCTATCAGAATCTGGTGCTGTTGGATAAACACTGAGACCTGCTGACTACAATCAGTGGTGACTGATTGTATGGAGTTGAACCAGAGGGATGAAGTGGGCTCAATCTTTCCTCTGGGTACATTTCTTGGGCAGAAAGTTATGAACTGGTGAGGCTGATTTTTACCCTTATTTGGGCATCTGGTTCTCCCCTCTCTTCCCTTCTCCTCGCTGTACACAAGATGTTTTGTTCCTGCTATGAATGTAGTGTGAACAGTCTCTCTCTTTATTCTCATTTTGCAGGCTCATGCACAATCCCCTCTTCCTCTCACTGCTGTTTGTAGGTTAGCTAATGTCCTGCCAGTTCTGGGGAAGGGTATACGTGTGGGGGCCTTTGGTGAGGAGTTCTTGTTTCTGCTATGAAAGGAGGGAGGGAAAAGATGCCATGTTTTCTCTAGTTAATCCCTACTTTTCAGTTCAGGGAGCTTTCTGCAAAGCATAGCTTAAAATGATCAGTTGACTAAAGTGGTATGCAGTGTTATTGTAGCTGTGTCAGTTTCAGGATATTAGAGAGAGAAGGTGGGTGAGGAAATATGTTTTATTGGACCAACTTCTGTTGGGGAGGCAGACAAGCTTTTGAACTACTGCATGACAGAAGTTGGTACAACAAAAGATATTTCCTCACCCACCTTGTCTCAGTTGGCTAAAGGACAAGGCTGGCTGTGGTTGGTTTTTAAATAGGGAATGCTGCTTTGTGAAGTTAAAGCCATTAGTATTCTAGGCAGGAGTTTGTGGGTTAGTTCCTGCATACAAAATGCACATGTGAAAAGTTCGGGCTTGTGAGAACTTAGGCTTCACCAGACAAGCTTTTCCAAACAGATGAGAGTGTCTTTGTAGGCTATGACCTGAATGACTCCAAAGCCAGAGCGAGCACTAACTTTCCAGCTTTTCCGGATGAACTACAGCATTTTTAGTAGCTTCTCTGTCCTGAAGGATTATGGAAATGTTAGTTTTTTCTTGTACACACTGTTGTTTCCAGGATTAGAGAGACCAGGTGGATGAGGTAATACCTTTTATTGGACCAACTTCTGTTGGGGAGACTGACGAGCTTTCAAGCCTACACAGAGTTTACAACAGAAGTTAGTCCAATAAAATATCACCTCCCTCATGTTGTTTTTCCAGTTTTTCTTGTATTAGGACTACAGCCTCTGAGCCCTTCCATCATATGAATGGCTCTCTCACCTCTTTCTGTCTCTAAACCCTATCAAAACCACCCAGTATAAACAAAGAAAAACTATTCCTACCTCAAGCAGAGTTTTGACACGCCCCTGCCAGACACTTTATGAAGTCCATCAGGGACTTTAGACTTTACTGTTGATTTTTCTTACATAGACTGTGGCAATAGGGGCACTATGCAGCCCTAAAATAGATTAGATGGATGACAATTCCTGTCCCAAAACGCTTGCAATCTAAAGAGTTTGCAGTTCAAGAGATCTTATTACCATGCTGTAGTCCAGAGACTGGGGATAGAATTTTTTGAGCCATGTCACTGCTGGAAGAAATAGTGTGAAGCTACTGAGAACTGTTAATATTTTATTCAAAATCGATATGACTGTAGCTCCTAAAAAAGCCTGAATCCAGAATGGGACCCATTTGTGCTAGGTGCTGTGCACACATCTACAAAGACATAGTCTCAGTCCTGGGGAGGTTGCAATCTAAGAACACACAGTATGCCATAAACCTACAAGGCAGCTGCATGGTATATTTGGACATTTCAGTGTGTCTGCTAACCGGACTTCAGTTCATCTTTGCACATCCTATTTAAAGATTCACAGTATAGTTACTTACAGCCAGTTTCTCTACCCCAGCCTGGCTTCTTTGTCCTTCTAAGGTGGCAAAAAGGAATGGATCTATCCACAACTTGCCATCTGAGAATCCCTTTGGTGGGGTGGAGGGAAAACCTCCACAGGATGCAGTGACTGGCCTAGACTATGCAGCCTGTGCTGTGTTGGGGGTGGGGAGGGGCATAGCTGTACTCCACTGATTTTTCAGGTGGCCTCTGACTCATGCTGGGGACATACACACTGGCCCTTGGAATCACCCCATCACAGCATCAATGTGTCCTGAGGGGTTAATGGAGGCTGGATAGGCCAATTAAACTATTAGGCTGAAGACTGAGAAGAAAGCCCTAATTAGGGGAAGCTCACCTGTGTGGAGACAGGCAGGACTTCTATAAAGCCAGTGAGCCCTTAGCAGGAAGGGAGCTGGAGGGAGGCGGTCTGCAAGTGCTCCCTGGGAGAAGAGGTGTGTTTGGGGGCTATAGGGACAAGTAGCTCCAGATTGCTCCCTGGGAGAAGGGAGCAGAGTGTAGAACAGCTTACAGACCACAGAGACGGAGGCAGTGCTGGGATAGGAAGCAGGCTTGGGACCAAGTAGGAAGGTGGGGACTGAACTGAGACCTTGACTGTGTGTTGTAGGGTTCTTGGGCTAAAACCTGGAGGAGAGGGTGGGCCTGTGTTTCTCTCCCTGGCCCTAGAGAAGTGGCCCGGGCAGGTAGTGAACTGGAAGACTGCCTAGGTCACTGGAGGAGGGAGAGAGACTTTGAGGAACTATACCTCAGGAGGAGGGAATGCTGTGTGACCTGTCCAGAGGACTGAGTACCAAAGAGGCTGCTGGTTTCTGGTGTGGGAGAGGGGCTGCAGACCAGAGAGACAGAGCGATGGTGGCAACCTCACAAGCAAATCTCCTGAGCAGCCAGGAGGAGGCACCAGCCTAGTGGTGAGTAGAACAGCCTGTGACAAATGCCTGATGGCCACCCCACCCCTGTCGCTGAGTGACTCTTGGCACAAGGGAATGCTATGTTTATCCAGTGCCCTGCAGATGAAAGACCGTGTCAGTGCTAAGTGGTGGTGGTGATCATTACCAAACTTTCAAATGCCACAAAATTATGGAAGATCTTTTTTGAAGGGAATGAACATGGGTAAATGGAACCTGATTTGTTTATGGGTTTAATTGTTTTACTGCATTTTAAGGCTTATACATGAATGTTTGTCTCTCCATTTTTTAGTAGGTGAGTGTGCTTTTTTTTTTTAAATAAAGGAAAGTTCTTGTGGGAGTAAATTATGCAGTGGTTTTGCCTGTATTGTGTGAGTGTTTAATGGGACTTCTGCAATATGAGTCACAAATATTTTGTCTGATACAACCTGGAAATTCCTGTGGCTAGCTATGTGGCCGATCATAATACAGGCCTGTTCTGTGCATCCTTGTTGATGTGGGTAGCTCTTAATTGTGTAGATAATCCCACTGATTTTGATGCGATTACATGTGTAAGAGTAGGTTTTCAGGGTTGCACCCCAAGGCCCCTTAATTGGCAGTACAATACATTCTCTTGCCTGTAGTGGATTTCTTTAGCCATCTGTCTGCTTTCTTCTTATCTGTATTTTTATAAATCAGCATGAACTTAGATTGCCACACAACACCACAGCAGTAAAGCCACATAACATCTACTTGTCTGCATTCCTCTAAAGAAAATTACCATATGCATCCTGTGACTAAAACTTCCTACTTCTTTACATCTTCACAAATTCAAGACTTAAAAAAATTGGTGAAAATTTTTAATTTTGCAAATGTTTATAAACTTTTTCAAGAAATGAATATTCTACTTTTTTTCACTCTTTCCTATAACCAGCGGCACTTGTATGGAAACTGTTTTGTTTTTTAAAAAACTCAGACTTGCTTTGAAGTGATGTTCTCCCCCTTCCCCTGAAAGGTTTAAAGAAACTTCTGATGATTTCCTGAGAGAACTGAGTTACAGTTGATCTTGAAGCCATAGGGTCAGATGAGATAACTTTTCAGTAAAATTGCACATCACATTTGACTTACTTCATATCATTAAAGGAGGGGACAAGACAGTTATTTTGGATGCACTTTTCACAGTCTACATGGATGACTTTTCTAGTTGTAGCAATTTCTGAACCAGAGGTAGTCAAGTGGCAGATTCCAGCAACCACAAACACAGTGTTTGTTGGTAATAAAATGAATGACTTAAATGGGATATGTAGAAAATGCATACTATGGATGTGTTCCAGAGACTGGGGAAAACCCTCAATTTGGTTGAGTTTATCTTAACAAACCACCTCTGCTGACAATGGGCTTTTTTATCCTCTCAGTGGCACATCAGCTCTTCCATGGAAGGCAGCAGTGCAAAAGGCCCAGATCCTCAAAGGTATTTAATGCCTAACTTCTGCTGAAATCAAAATACCTTTGAGGATCTGGGCCAAGAACTTCTGCTGTGCTTTAAATATTAGGCAAACTATAAAACAAATATTACATTCAATTCCACAATAACAAAATGCATTATCTTCACAACTAGAAATAGTAAATATTTGTATTACTGTATTGCCCAGAGGCCACATTGGGATTGGAGCCCCATTGTGCTGGGTGTGGGACAAATGGAGAAGAGCCCTAAGGGGTCACATGATATAGTAGTGTGTTTACATTGTAATCCCCATTGTTTAAATGGAGTTGCCATCTAGTTATTGGAAAATACAGCAGCAAATCATGCTGTCACTGCATTTGGTCTCTGTACTTACATGGCAGTTCGTCTTGTTTAGGAAAATGGCAAGAGTAGTGGAATTTGGTACTGAAGGAGTTAAGAGGTGAGCTTAATTAGGACACCTGGTGGCTACTTCAGGGTGTGTCAGCTCATTTAAGGATGTGACCCAGCTGGGGAGGAGCTGGGTGGCTAAAATATAGGAAGCACTTCAGGGCAAGGAGGTGTAAGGCTGTAGGATCCTTTCCTGGGAAGGGGAAATGCTGACCTTAGGCCAAAAAGGATGCTGAGAAGCTATGGGGTGGAGTGACCTCCTGTGATGAGCCTTGTTACAAGGGCAGGAACTGGATTTCCGGGGAGGAAATCTCTGAGGTGTTTGCTCCCAACCAGAGTTGGAAAGGACACTGCATAGCCTGGAAAGAGGCTGGGAAAAGGGCCTAGAGACAGCCAAGGGCCTAAAGAAGACATCTGGGGGAGCAGACCTTGACTGCTCACTATAAGACCCCCTGGACTGGAACCCAGAGTAGAGGGAGGCTTGGGTTTCCCTAAAGCCACAGAGGAAGGAGGCATGAACCCCTCTGATACCACAGATAAGGGCTATTGAAAGCTCTGAGACCAGGATGTAAGGACTCTCCTGGGTCTAGACTCAGGCCGAAGGCCTGACACAAGGTCCTTGGACTATTTGTCGGTAGGACTTTGTTACCCTGGAAAGGATGGGATTGAATGTAGCCTTGCTGAAGGGGCGGAGACATGAGAAGGAGCAAAGCACCTTGGGACTGATGTGGGCATCTTCAATGGGTGCCAGAGGAGAAGAGCTTGCTATACTATGCCCAGTCGTGATGGGTGTGTGTCAGCCAGTGAGTCACTCCTCTGTACTTGCATAGCAACATAAATTTACAAGACTTTTTACACAGTGTGATATACATAGAGTAATATAGATTCCCTGCCCAGAAAAGTCCTTAAGGAGTATCGGATCAACACAATAATTTAGTCACACATAAAGTTCAACACAAATGCCTATCTACCTCCACAGGTATGGACCTCAAAATGTGAAGAGAGATGATCAGTCTGGTGCGACTCCTAAAAACATCCCATCAGTGAGTCCACATTGAGTATAGTGTCTTTCCATTACTAAGTTTAGTGCATTTATTTTCTTCCTTCTCCTGGAAAAGATGCACCTTTTGGCTTTGCACTGCTGCAAGAGTGGAAACCTAACAGGAATTGCATAATACCTTCCAAAATCAAGCTCTACTTACTCAGGTATATGCCATAGGACAGGACTATCTGTTCCAGCCTTCATAAAACAATGAAGAGTAAAGGGTTAAAGGACCCAATTTGGGAATGAATAATTTTAGGTTTTCCACATGCTGTTTTCAGAAATGCTGAATCACCTTCAACTCTCCAGGGGAGCAGTGGACGGTCTGCACTTGTGTGCAGAAGGGTCTGATTTTCGCATCTCTCACAAGAATCACAAAATTCAGCCTCTTTGAACTGTCAGTAGAAAGCAAGGGGTGACAACACAGAGCCAGATCCTCAGCTGATATAAATTGGCACAGGTCTCATTGACTTCAATGGAATTACTCTTATTTACACCAGCTGAGGAACTCTCCTAGTTTTTTGAGTAAATTGCTGATTATCTCCAGACTTTTTAAGATTCATGGGGCTGGATTGACCCTTTTGTTGATAATGGAATTATTAGAGTCTGTATGTTGAGGGAAATTATAGGTGTTAGATCTTAAGGAGTTTCTATCATACCCACAAAATACTTAATTATCTGAAAGCCATGACATCTGTCACTCATTTGTTGCCTCACCTTTTGATCTTAAAGGGCAGACTAATTCCCAGTGGTATATTATTAGAGGAGATTACTAATGCACTTGGCTCAAATCCCACTAAGAAACTAGATTATAGACGGGTAATGTTGCCATGGAAAAGCAATCACTTTTAATCATACCCATGTTTAGTAATGGATTTCCATTAGTCCCCCTATCAGACAACTAAACAAAAACAGTTACTCTGTACTTAAACATTTATAAAGCAGCTAAAGGAACTCTAAGGGTGGAATTTACCGTTGCCCTGTGTTTGACTACAAAGCTATAATGGGAACATTTCACATTCATTTTGTGCTGATGTGAATATCTATGCAAGATGCAGGGCAATGGTGAATCTTTCCTAGCCCATATTAGGTTACAGAAACATAGATCATCTGGTCCCTATTTCCTAGCTTCAAGGCTAGTGACTTTTTTCTAGTGATTTTTTTTCAGTGACTTAAAAAAAATTTTTTTGTCCTGTTCCTAGTGGATAAGGGTCTTTATTATCTACCCTACCATCCTAATGCAGCTCTGGGCTGAACTCTATTCCCCTGATGAATGAAAATGGTGAGCACATCATCTTCAAAGATAAAACTGTGTGAGACCAGTTGTTTTAAATGGAAGCACTAGAGACCCCGTCCTGTATAATAATACTGATACGGTGGAAAGAGTTTCTCAAGGATAAGAATGACACTTGCAACACTGACACCCCTTCCTTATCAACTTCCCTAGCCCAACAATAAAAAAGTGCCACAGATTCCAAGAAGTCCACTAAGGACTTGCCTGTTGATTTTACTGGAAGATGCTCAGATACTACAATGATGGGTGGCAGTATAAAAGCCTAAGCTAGATAGTGAGCAGGTTTACCTCTGTGAATACAGGTGCTTCAAATTGCTCATCCTTGCACGTTGCCCCAGGGGGCAGGGAGGGCTAAGCAGGAAGAGAGACTCACGCCAGCCTACCGCATTGCTGCCACCCTCCCCTGAGGTTCTGATATAGTAAATTCATCTTAAAATCCAAAAAACTCCATAAGAAAGTGCTTCCCCTGGGAGTTTCCCAGGAATTGATTCAGTATATCTATTTAGCCTTGGCCAGTCCCACCCACTCTATGGACTGCTTTGGGCCCCTCTCATGGGCCACTTAGGCAGAGGAAAGGTGACAGGTAGCTTGAGCAACAGGATTTCTGCTTCTGGCAGACTTTTTACTGTTGGGGGCCTGCAGCTCAGAGTGAAGACTGGATGTACCTGGCCACCAGTGTAGCTGTTAGGATGCCCTTCAGAGCCAAAATGACTCTGGGTGTCCCCTCTGTGTGCCAATAGCAGCAAAGAGAAGGCAGTGTAAGGCCAGCACTCATTCTAAGAGGAGAAAAGAACCCTTGGTCTCTGCTCACCATGGGCTTGATCTGAAGACATTCAGACTGTGAAACCAGAACAGTCTCTAGTTCCAAAACTTGTGATGCACCCAGACTGAGGCAGTTTATTAAGCACCGTAACCCAGGGAATGTATAGAAGAAATGTCAGTTGGGATTTTCTGGTGTCATTGAGGGATAGTGAGAACAACTCACTTAGCCATTTTATTATAGCTATTGGGAATTAATGTAAATTCAACAACTTAAAAAAAAATGAAACCGATAAAAAGCAGAGAGATTTAAGTAGAGAAGTGGCACCTGGCAGTTAGATTTAGATCCAGCTTGAAGTTACACTGTGGCAATGAGATTAGGGAAACCAAAGAGAGAGCCCTGGGACATAATAGAGCTGATTTGTTACAGGCACATAGCGGAAATAAAACAAATTCTCTGATCTGTTTGTTCCCCCACATGTCCCCTGATCTCATAAAGTCACTAAGATGATAATGAAACACTGGCAAATTTCGGCATCACTTGTAAAATTTGAAGGATCTAGTCATGTCTTTCAGATGTTAAAGGGCAGTGTTTTTCTCTCTCTAAACTTCAGATCTAGCTTGGTTTCTTGTGATGCAATCAAGCTATGAATTTTCTTTGCATGTTCTCTGAGGCAGGCTTTAGTGCCAGAGTGATAGGTGATGGTGGGGGAAGCATTAATCTATGGATACTGGTTTATCATTTGATACTACATTTTCTGACTCAAAGAGGTGAGTTCGGTATGAATTAAAACTCTGTTGTGTTGCTTTGTGGCTTGGGCTCTTTGTAAAGGCTTGTGGAAGGGTTTGTGAAGGAACGAGCTGGTATATTTCATGGCTCTTGAATACCAGCCAGTGAGATCTTTTAGGCTATCACTCAATCAGAGTAAAATGAACTTGTGCTAACACTGGATAATATCCATGCTGGGGCAATAAACTATTCCATCACCTTGCAAAACATTTCTTGCTCTTTGTATTGGATAGAGTAGTTCTGAACCTGATGTATGTGGGAAATTAAATCACTGGCTAACTTAATAGCACAGAGGCTTCTGAATTATAGAGGGGAAATTCTTTCATATAACTATTTGTCTATGAGATCAGATTAATAGTTTAATGTGCCTGTTGTCAATATAGAGTAGTGAAAACAGGATGCTGTCTAAGACTTGGGCAAATAGGATTCTAAAAGCAAAGAGGGACAGCTGAGAGGTGTGCTGCCCAGCTGGTCCAAGGGTATGTTTCTGGTTCCCACCAGTGTCTAATCCTGTTGGTTCGCAGAGGAAGGGTGAGGGGAGTGTTTTTGTTCTGCTTGCTTTAGACATAAGTGCAGCCTTGAAGTACTATTATTATACTCCTTTGTAAAATGGGTAAATTGGAATACAGAGAACTTGCACAAGGATGCACAATGATCTGGGGGAGCTAAGAAGATGCTGGAGAATAAAATAGGTGTTGGCTGATCCAAAGGCTACTGAACTTAATGGAAAGATTCCCAAAGGATCATGATGTACCTTGGATCAGAGCACTTGTGAGCTTGTTACCACACATTAGTGGATTGGCTAATCACTTGTCTTGCTCATCTCTGATGAAATTCTAGGGAACAGATAATCTGGTTGAATAGATATTTTGTCTATTAATTACTGGGTAATATAGGTTGGAAGAGACCCCAAGTGGGTCTTCAAATCCAGCCCCAGCACTGCAACATGGCAGGATCAATGGTTATTCCTAGTCCATCCATAACAGGTGACTGTCTAGTCCATACTCAAAGATGTCTACCAATGGGGAACCCACCATAACCTCTCTTGGCAACTTGTTTCATTGCCCTAATCTTTCTCTTGGTTACAAAGGTCTTCCTAATAAGTAACCTTTTTTTTTTTTTTTGCTGTTGCAGCCCAAACTCATTGTTTCAGCTGTCTTGGATGACTGGGGAGATAATCATGCAATTGATTTTAAGGGAAACATTTGTTTAAAGAAAATGTGAGGCTGCAGGTAGAGGTGATGATAATGCATCAGGCTGAAACTCTATCTCATTGAAGACTTTTTCTTGGAAATGAGACCATGGACAAGCCCATGCTGTACTGGCAACAGCAATGCTTTACGGACACCTTCACAGCCTCAGTTTGCCAAGCTGCCAGTACAATGTGTTGCTGTAGAAATGTCACTTATGCCATGTCTACATCAGAGAGCTTACAGTAGCTCAGCTTCACTGATGCCGCTGCGCCGCTGTAAGATCGCTAATGTAGCCCCTCTATGCTGAGGGGCCAGAGCTATCCCGTCAGCATAGTAAAACCACTTCCACAAGTGACGGTAGCTATGTTGATGGAAGAAGCTCTCCTGCTGACAGCATTGTCTGTGCCGGCGCTTCTACTGCTGTAATTTGTCTCTCGGGGATGGCTTTTTTTCGCACCCCTCAGTGATGTAAGTTATACTGATGAATGTGGTAGTGTAGACAAGCCTTTATGGTAGCTGACTGTCTCGTGCCTATGAAAAGTAAGAGTTGGTGGAATTGTAACTTCAGAGATCAGTCATCTCTCCCTGCTGCACCTTCATTTCTCTTCTTTCACATCATGTCTTTTTCCTTCCCATTTTCTCTCCCTTCTCCTGCTCCTACTGCCCAATGGACAGCTCATCGCTGAGTTGTGGCATTGGGTAATCCAAGGTAAATCACTTCCCTCTCTCTCTCCTCACATCACAATGATTTTGCGTACTGCTGCTTATTGGTTAAAATAAAAGGAGCTGGCAAATGACACTAGTACACAGACATTAGTACACAGCCATGGTGGGTGTATGGTTCTTTCTTTAAATGGACCATATTTAGCCATGAAGTGGTTCTTGAATTACTCTTCCAATATTGGATAAAAGTAACCAGGCAAATTTTCCTTTGGTGGACCTTAAAAATCATAATAAACCCTATTTCATTACATACTTGGGTGTGTTCAGTTTTAAAAATTTGCTATGCCTCAAGCATAACAGAAGAAAAGAGACTGTCTGACCTTGGGAATAACCAGTGTACAAAGCTGGAGCCTCTATAGGAAGGAAAGGATGTCCTCCTCTTGGACGTAGCTTTTCCCTTAAATTTATCTACGTAATATTCTTTCAAGAAAATCTTGTTTTTCTTACTAATTAGTGAATCCCTGCCTGGTGCTAGTGGGAGGCAGTACTTCAGTCAGGGCAGTGGCACATTAGAGTAAGGCAATTAGCTGTAACATGCACAAAAGCTGATCCTCCAAAGTTGTACAAAATCTTTAATGAGACAATTGGGATAGATACGATTGGGATCCAAATGTATTGCAAGTAGCTTCCTGTTATTAAACTGAAGTCATGAGCTTTGGAGAGAATCTCTTCAAGCTGCCAAATTTCTCTACTCCTCTCTCCCTTGATCAAATTGCAAACCTCCTAGGAAGAGATTCTTTTTTTTTTTTTTTCATGGAGCATTTTGATCAGTGCAGAGCTCATTAGTACAGATGTATTTAAAGGCCTTTCAGGATTTTCTCTAGCTACCTGGCTGTAAATGCTTGATCTCACCAGATTTCTTAATTTCTACTGATGATGGGGGCTTGAAAGTCTCAGCAAAAGTGTAGAAGGTCTCTTGGTCTAGACGCTCAGATATTTATTTTTTTCTCATTTATTTTTAGTTGAGATGGGCTGTCACTTTAGTATTAAGAAAGCAAATCCTCAAATATGCCACCAGTTATGTTTTATCCAACAGCTTAACGGAGTCCTGTTTTTGGAACACATGTGTAGCTCTGATCTCGCAGAGTCTGGGGGACAGAGCACACGATGCTTCTTGATCTGAAAACCGCCATTTGGTAATCCATTAAATTATCTGAGAGTTAAGGGCCCTGATTCAGCAAACTGTTCAGCGTGGGTTCCACATCCACCCACTCATCTGCCCGTGGGATTAGGGTCCACGGGTGCCAGCATTACATGGTGCTATGATGTTCCGCATCATCCCTGTGATCCTTGTGGAATGGTCCATTTAACTAGGGTTTCAAAGCCTTCGAAGAGCGTACAGGCCAATTTGCAACAACACAGGTGTAGCTAAGGCAGGCATTCGGCTCTGTAAATGCTAATATGAGTGACACCTGATAGAATATCTATGTCAGCTCCAAGTGATGGAGCTCTGAGATCCGAATGTGTGTGGTTGACAGTGAAGGTTTTCACAGGCGGCTCTAACAGAGGCCTTATTGGGAGATGTTCGAACCGTATACGTGATTTGATTCTAATGAGTGTGTCTCATAGCTGCCTGATTCCCAGTTGTTCAAGGAAGGGGGTTCAAGATGGGAGGGTTGAAGATTTAAGTTCTCATTTGGTTTGGAAGAGTCAGACAGATTCCTGACACCAGTGAGTGATTAAACTTCAGATGCAGAGCAGTTCTGTGGGGACAAACCAGACTGAGGGGCATATTTGACTTCAGTTGCATATGGTTCTGTGAATAGGAGCTACCGAGATTTATCAGAGATTTGCTTCCCTTAGACATGTTCTCCCTCCCACTGAAATCAGAGAAAGCTTTGCAATTGATTTAAATGAGTGCAGGGTCAGTCCCATATGCTATTTTTGTGTGTATTTAGTACAAATAAATGTTTGTGTTTTTCTGTCTGCAGGTAGTGAGATGGGGGTGGGAATCAACTTTCTATTAGTCAAAGGGTCTGGGGACAGAAATATCCCTATCCTAGGAGGTGCCTAAAGCTCGTGATGGAGAGTCGAGGGTACTCAGTACTTCACAAGATCAGGCCCCTAGGTAGCATCTAAATTAAATTCAAAGAAATAATTTCTTGAAAGAAATGAGATACCAGAATGAACTCCAGATGTGCCCGCCTGTGTGACACTGGAGAACCAACCAACCTGTGTATGATTCATAAAAACTTAACAAAAGGCATTACAATTGTATTAGGACAATTCACTCATGTGAGTATGAAAGATGTACTAGACCAGTAATCACTAACCATTCATTTGTTGTAATAGAAATCAAGGGTAGGTACTAAATGTATTTGTCTGTGTACCTGTATCCTGTTAGAACTTTAACAATGTAACCAAATTAGATTTTAGATGCTAAATCCTTTTCGTGTCTTAATTACCTTACATTATGTATACTATTATGTTCAGTTAACCTTAAGATCAAAGATGTGAGACGCTGCAGGAAACTAATATTATCTATATGGTCTTCATCTTCTCTGTGCCAGTTATAACGAATGACTGGCTGTTGCCTTATGTAAATGAGTGTAACTAGACTACCTGTGTATTCATAGGAGATTGAATGTTAACTTCAAAGTGGTGGATCAGTATGTGCTCAACAAAGAGAAATCCTCCGTCACACGCTGTTCTCAAAACACTTGACAGCCTGCTTCAGCTATAAAAGTGAAATCTTGGGCCTGATCCTGCATCTCGAGCCTGCTGAACTTTAAACTGGGAAAGTTTAAGATGTGGGACTAAGATCTTCCAAGTAACTACTTGGAATACCCTAGAAAGTGTATGGAAAGACTCTCTCAGATGCTACATCTAAGCTACGTTTGGATTCTTTGCGGATGATTCCAGAGAGACTTTTTTGCAAGCAGCAGACTCATCCATTGGTGCTAGAAATCTGATCTAAGGATCGTGAAACCATTTGTAATGTATATCATCTTTTAACCACTCAGTAGCTCTTCTTTTCTGTTGTTAATAAATCTTTAACTAGTTTTCTAAGGATTAGCCGACAATGTGATGTTTGGGGAAGATCTGACATACATATTGACCTGGGGGTAAGTGTCTGATCCTTTGGGATTAGTAGAACCACCACACATGGTAACTTGGGTTTGCAGTAACCATTCTATTACACCTGTTTTGTGTGGATGGGGGCCAAGGGCTGGAATGCCTAAAGGAGGCTGTTTATTTGGCTTGTTAACCAATGTGGTGATACGGAAGCTTTCTTGTTATTAGTTTAGTGAATCTAATTCTAGTATAAATAATCAATTTTGGGGGACCGTCTGCCCTGGGTGTGACATTCTCAGTGTGGTCCATTCCAGGCACCCGGTCACAGCCTGTGTATGAGACTGGTTACCCTGAACTAAAAAGCAATGTAAATTGGATGCATTTTTCTCAAATTTATGCTAATATATTCTAGGAAAATCTGTGATCGAACTGTGCTGGCATATGCAAACATTAAGGAAAAAAGAGTCAATCAAGAATAGCCTTTTCATCACAGAATGCAGAATGGCTACCTTTTCTTTCATTTTTACTTGGCTTTTATTGCTATATCACTATTACTAATGGTTATAAATAGTTTTTATGCCTATGTCTTCATTTGAACCTTTATTTAAAATATTACCTTTGGCCAAAATATCCCTATCTCTGGGGGTAAGTGTATTTTTTAAAAGGAACTGCTCCATAACCTCAGACTTTCATCCCACGTTACAAAGCAAAAACAAATTGGACTAGTAAATTATTTCAGCCACTTTTCTAAGTGTTGGAGCTGATCCACTAGTGAGTTAATATAGATTTGTCTATGGAATTGTATTGAAATTACCACCTGACAACTGTACTTTTTTGTCACAATACCTACTGTTTAGAGACTATCTGTGGAGTAGTATTTCCCCAAACTGTCTGGCGTTTAAAACAGTTGAGTAGCAGCATGTGACAATGTATTTTTATAAATGGAAAAAGGAGATTACGATGTCAATGTGGGAGTCTCAAGTCCAGCTGCCTTTAATAAAATAAAATAAAAAGTCACTGGCTATCTTTTATACTTCATGTACGATATTTTGGCGCTGGTTTAAATCCAGAATGGAATTCCACTGACTTCAGTGGAGTTTTCAGATTTACACCAGTGTAAATGAGGTCTGAATCTCATAGTGTCTGTGTATTTCCCTGAGTAGTGTGGGTTTGCTGTATATGAGTGTGTTTCTGGATATTACATGGGTGTGTTGTGAAGATGCACTTCACCATGTGTATACCCATGTTTTATCTAGGGCTCTGTTGCCAGTGGATTACTCTCCCATTCATCATCCGTATCTGTGAATCCCTTAGTATTAAGGCCAGTCTTACAAATGTTTCCCAGTTACTTTTGTCTTGTGTTTTGCTGACTTTCCTGGTAATACTTACATGGCACCCTGTTATTTATGAAGGGTACTTAATAAATCAGGTATATAGAGGTGAGTGTGTGTTTGTTTAATAATCTTCTTTATTTTAACACTTTGTAAAAACAAGGGACTGGCGCAGTAGTTACAGCTGATCATAGTAGAGGGAGGCACTGTGCAAACATCCCCCACGCAGGTCTGCCACTGCACATCTGTAGTAACCTGCAGTACCCCTGCTATGCTAATCTTTAGCCGCTCTTGTGCAAGCCGTGCTGTTTTGCTAATTTGTGTGGTGTTTCTGTATTGTGGAGAAACATCCTGGGGAAATGAGATTGACATTATCAAGCTGAAATCACACTGTGCTTCTAATCCTGGTGTCTCGTCTCTGAAGGAGAGTATGTTAATGTGTGGGGCTGTTTGCGCGTGCATGTGCTAAGGGGCAAAACAATTAGTCTAATCGCGTAGATGAAATTCCATGTAGTGCTCTTGTTGGCGCTCCAGATAATCTAAAATTGTTTTGATAAAATTTGTTAATGAATGTTTAATTCTGAGTAGGTCCATTTTTTTTTTCAATAGCCAACATTGTATGCCATTTCTTTTTAACATGCCTTTATAGAGGGAGACTCTGTAGCTAGGTCTGAAGTTCACGGGGCCGTCTTTCTTCCCTGCATGGCTGGGTGGTTTCTCACTCTTCCCTGTGACCCACTTGCTAGAACTCCCAGGTAACAGGTTCACAAACAGGACCGTGTTGTGTCGGAATACTCTGCTGCTACCTCTCATTTTGGACCTGTGCACAAAGGCCAGGCACCGCCCTACTCGTGACACTCCACTGGTACAAGTTTGCTCTCAGCCAGTGTTGCTAGCCATCCCAAAAAAAGGGAAGGAGAGGATGCAAAGCCTTGGGGTAGTGTGGTGGTTGGAATCTTCCTGCCTTTCAAATCTCCTGTTGGGGCTGTGCAGCGTTATCCTGGACAGGGACCAGTGCCTCAAAGGGACAATGAGTCCATAGCTATCGAGTTCCTGCTCTAAATTGGTGAGAGGGAAAGACTATGAACAAATCCAAGTTTGTTTGCTTAAGATACCAGTTTGTAAAGCCTATTAGGGCTGGAGTGTGTCCAGGAAAGAGGCAGGGCTAAATTCAGAGCTGGTAAGTGGGTGCGTTACATTGATTTTATTGGAGTTTTACCTATTCACACCATTTTCTCAATATTTCCCAGAGTCTCTAGCTCTGAAACTAGCAATGTGACTGAGACAAAAGAAAGACAAAACTTATTATTAAAGGAAAATAACATGCAGGAGGCTGTCAGAAGTCACTTGAAACCTCACTTGTATTTAATGGCTTGATTTGGAGGGGGGAAGGCAGAAAGCTAGACAGCAGGAAGGTTTCAAACATTCCTTCTAAGCTCCAGGATTCCAGCCTGTCCTTTTTCTCCCAGATGTGGCTTTGTGTCTGATTGCCTGTTGTTGAATCATTTACTTAGGCAAAACCTCCTTAAGAGTGTGGGATTGAGTCCCAGCTTGGAACTCTGATACTACCAGTCGTCTGTTACCATGGTGTATACATTCATTGTCCTGTGGGGGTATTGCTGGTGAATATAAGCCATGTGGAGTTTTCCTTTACATCAGTGGTCCCATAGGGGTTACCTGCTGACACTGTATGCAAGGGGTTTGCCATCTGTCCCTAAATATACCTACCAAAGATGTGATGTTAGTAAAACGTGTCTCTGTTACTGGTTTGTTTGTGAACAGCTGGTGGAATTTGGGCAACTGTATATGGTTACTGGCCTATAGCTTTCTCTCTAGTTTGAAGATGGGCAGTACATAAAGTGACACAGCTGCTGACTGGAGCCTGTGACTGAATTGTTTCTGTTGTTCTGATAAATGGTTTATCTGAACCCAATTATTTTGCCTTAACCAAATGTCGTCAACATGCCCTGAAGCTGCAAGGGAAGATTCACCTTTACTTTGCTTTTTCAGATAGAAAATTAGAATCACTTAATTCTCTTGTAACCTTCAGCTGGTTCAATGCAAAGCCTGCAGCCTTATAGCAGCTTAGTGCCCTGTTAATTATTTTGGAGGCCTGCAGTGCAAGATGGTCTGGGAACTCTGCATCGTTAGGACTGCAGTGTTCTGAAAAAGAAGCCATTTATTGAATGGGAATTAACTTTATGGTGCAGCTTTAAACTTTCTTTTAATAAATAAAGGCTGGTCGCCAAGGACAGTTTCCCCTCCAAGGGAAGTGTGTAGCCTGTATTTAGTTTCATTGTGACCCAGAGTTTGCCTTGCATAATCATCTTTTTCAGTGCACACAAAGCCACACACAATGAATAAACAGAGCTTTCAGCTACCCTCTGAAGGTAGGAGAACATAAGATGTTAATCAAGTTCCTGTACTTCATCTGTGTTTCTGCCGCTAGGTCCCAGGAAGGAATAACATTGAGTTTGTAATTTATTTCCATATTCTTTAATCATATTTCATTCGATGTTTGGTTTATGGCCTTTAAAACCATCCTAGATTTTGGCTGATAAATGGGAGGCAAATAAATTTAGCAAAATAAGCAATTTTCTGCCAATGGAAGGTCAGTAGAGGGCTGTGCAATCATTGCTCCTATTAATATGTTATATTTCGGTCAGAAGCTTTTTAAATGTTGAAGGTTTTCAGAGAGAGAAACCATAGCTTTGATTAATGAGTATCTTCTAATATCTGAATGGGAAATGAAAATCAAAGTAAGGGGAAAAAACACCCGGCCTTTTGTAGTGGAGGAAAGAAATAACCTACTGTTATTGAATATCAAATTATAGTAGAATTGCAGCGAGAGATGGATCTCCTTTTGGGGGGAGAGGTTCAACTTGCAAATGAACTACAGATTGCATCCTGGTTAATACTGGGTGAATACACAAAAAAACTTGAATCGTCCTTTTATTTCGATTGCTTCAACAGATTCCCTCCCTCACCTCTTGGTTCACTTTCTATGGATAGTCTAACCAACTAGTATAAATCCCTTTTCCCTAAAAAGTTTACAGTCTAAGGTCCTGAGATGAAATCCTGGCATCATGGAAATCTGTGGCAAAACTCCCATTGACATCACCGGGGCCGGGATTTCACCCATGATCCTGCAAGTTTTCCCATTCAGCAGACCACTACACCCAGCTGGAATGCAACTGAAGTTATTGGGGTTCCTTGCACATGTGGTGGTAAGTTGCTTGTGGGACCAAGGTACCCAGTAGAGGCTTGTTGGGGCAGGTCTGTCTGCATGGAATGGTTTTGAATCTGGACCTAAAGAGATTATTGCTCATAGAAAGAGAATATTTATGGAAGGTAAACTTCTTGAATTTGTGAACCTGAAGAACTTCAGACTGAGTCTATGCTCACTAAATTAAGGAAGAGGAACTTTCTGTTTCTCCAGTCAAAACTAATATAAACTGAGCATGTTTCTAATTTCACATCTCAAATACATGAAAGGAACGTCTGGAATAATAGAGGCAAAGAAATTTAGCAAATATAATGGATAAAATTGCAAGCCCTGAGGGGCAGACCAGATGAAATCAGATGTGAACAGAAAGAAGCAAACTTCTTTGACTATATTTGCTGCTTAAATATTTGCTTAGTTCCTCTTACAATCATGTTCAGGACTGAAAGGAAAAACTGGTGGTCCTCTGTCATCTGGGATAGAAAGGGTTCAGTTAATGGGGAAAACATCAGAAAAGCCTCTTATAGGCTTAAGGGGACCTTTCTTGCTTCATGTTTAAAGCTGTGGTGCTTTAGTGTGGAATGGACGCTCAGTCTGTTAAAAGCCACAGTGAGAAAACAGCAGTCATGGGAGAGAGAGAGAAGCTGTAAGAAAGAAGCATGTTAAAAAGAGGAATTAGAGCTAAGCTCGGGTTGCCATAAAAGGTACCTTCTCCACAAGCAAAGGTTAAAATTTCTGGTCTCTGCAATGGGGCCATCTTGCTCTTCAGAATTGTGGGCCAGATTGTTGGCCCAGATCAAGATGTTTTGTATGCTTTCCACAAGTCAAATCAGTCTTGAAGGTGGTCTAAATTGCCATCTGAGGATTCCCCGTGTGTAGAAATGGCCTATCCCCTAGTGTTCTGTGTATGTCAGGGTGTGTGGGAGATGGTGGCTAGAGCATGCTCCTTTCCAGTACTTCCCAGCTGCCTCAGTAGTCCCTTGGGGAATGTTCTAGGCAGAAATATGTCCATAGTCCATGCCATTCCCTGGGAGCTACAGGGTTTGGGAGAGCCCAGAAATGATAGCATATAATCACCTTTTCTTCCTGGTGCTGGCACAAGTGGCACTCACCTGAACTTGAGGGTGAAGGCTTGTGAGTCCTACAAACATTGTATATAACCTAGTAGATAGGTAAAGTGTGTATAGTACGTTAATTGGGATGGGCGTGGGAGGGAGGGGACAGAACAGAGGCAGGCATCTGCTCCTGTCCTCTTGTGTTAGCTATGTAGAGGACTATGTCTTTCCTTGGGGCACCAGTCCCACAGATGGCAAAATCAACCTCTTTTGCCAGATTTGCCTAAAGAGGAAAATCTGTCTTGTTGTCCCAGGGGTCCTAGAACTAAAACCACTTAGCTCACAGTACTTTCTCCGTACTCATTGGCCCCTGGCCCACCTGTCGTAAAATGAACAGAAAACCCTGTTTGCATTTCTTATGGGGATGACCAGTATAGGAACCAAGGGCCAGATTCTTAGCTGGTGTAGATTGCCATAGATCTGATTTCAAGAGAATTAGTCTGATTTATATCAGCGAAGAATCTGGCCCCATGCTGTGTCTCGTGTAGGGAATGAAGGTGGGGTGGGAAGTTATTTGTATTTGAATATGAACTAAAGTTTGCTGTTGTAGCGTCACTTAAGTGATGCATGATTTCAATTAGGAAACAAAGATACTTACTGCATCTCCGTAATGTGTTTTGATTGGAAGAAAATGCTTTGCACAGTCTTTCTGTTGTACATGAGGTAAATAGGAGCAAAGTTCTCTGCTGGTTGCTCACTGCAAAAGTATTTCACTGCCCGTTGGGAAATGAGATGGGACCAAATTCATCCCTTGTGTATCAGTCAGTGTGAAGTCTTTTTTGGTCAGATGCTTGGCGTGTAAATCGGCATAGTTCCCTTGAAGGCAGTAGAGCTATGTTTCTTTACACTATCTGGGGATCTAACCCATGAAAGTCAATGCTTCCTCCTAAAAAGAAGCAGAACAGCTCAACTATGTGTCATAAGCTCTATGCAGCAAACATCTAACAGATTTTATTTTCAGCTCAAGCGAGAAGGACCAGAGACCTTGGGGTGGGATGAAGTTCAATATCCTGCTGTACATTATGGACGCTCCGACCTGGGTGCCCTCATTTGTTAAAATCTTACTCTCGGAATAGACCCCAGATATGAGCTAGAGTGCATGGTGAAATAAAGATGGGGGGCAACATCAAAAATGTTTTAAGCCAGACCCCCTTCTATGGTGGCTGATTCATTAACATCTAAAAGGGATTTGTGTAATGGGGATTCAAATACATTTCCTGATGGAATTTGCTGCACAGTTTTGTTCTTCCAATTTTTGTAGTGAGTGAAATATTGCTGTCCAGTGTTACTTTGACATTCACCTGGAATAGCAAGTGTTCTGGTCTAGCAACCCATGCTCAGTGATGCATGACAATGTGCAGGAGGGAAACCTCTGAATGTGGTCCTCATGCAACCATCACCTTAGCCATGCTGCTGAGGTTGGAGAGATGAAACAGGCTACTGGCCTGTGCAATCGCTCATCCAGCAAATCAGCAGAGAAAAAGATGTTAGGAGGAAGCAGGTAGGTGAGGCAGAAGGCTCCATGAAACAGTGAATCTTTTGGCTCCCTACCTGTGGGCTCCCGTGGAGCTAAGATATAATGCTGCACAGGCTTGTGTGCTCCCTTTCTGTCCCACCCCTCATGCAGTGAAACCACAATGGTTCTGCAGCCGCAGACACTTTGCAGCTATGTTCCAAACAAATTTTGCTTTAGTCTCAAAATATTTTGAATTTCGCTTCCTTGTGTGAGAGTCTGATGATTCACTGGCTTCTTACTGGGTCGAGGTTACACTAGTGATTTGCTTATCTGCCCCTTTATTTAGCCAAGCCTCATGGAGAGAGCCCAGGCTAAATTTGTCATAAAGTAGTGAACAATAAAAGTGCTCTTCCCTAGTGATGCTTCTTCTAGGACCGCAAAAGCTAGCTAACTTAGGCTAAATTTGATCGGCCAATTGAGGCTTTGAGGTGATTGGTTATTTGTACCTGCGCATCATTCCAGCCCTTGCTGAAATGTAGCCGTCTCGGTCTTGATGCTCTTTAGAAGTCTTGCTCAGACCAGCAGCCAGAGTTCAAAGGGGTAAAAATCACTTCATATTAGGAATAACCTGTGGACAGTCTTTGACATGCTAAAGTGTTTAATTACATTTGACATATTGGGGCCTGCTGCTGGTGGCAGCCATCTTGCTAAAAGAAATGTCACTTGTGATTTCTGGCTGTAGGAGAGCTCGGTGTCAAACTAGATAAACCAGAGCCCATGTTTGGTTTGGTGGTGGTTAAGACTTTCTGGTTTACATGTTAAACTTTGAGGCCCCAAGCCTGCGTTTCTGGTGCACGCCAGGATTCCTGTGTGTGTCAGTAGGTGGTTTGTCTGCTCAAGGAATGCTGGATTTGGACTTAGTGAGTATCTACTGGTCTTAAAGAAATCTTGCAGCTGGTTGGAAACTGATTTTGGATCTCTGCATTTTTAACAAATTAGTCTATGCTGGCAATGGTGCAGAAGAAAAACAAAAAGTGCCATTTGTAATTAAAATGCTCATTTTAGATACATGCCCCTGTTGGCTGGTGAGAGACGCTCCCTGAGTTCCATCTGCATGAACTTTCTCACTGCTGAGTTAAACAAAATGTTTTTTTCCCCTTTAAAATATCAGTCCTATGCTAACAAGCACATTAAAATGACCTTGCGTTGATTAGAAGTATCATTTAGAAATCCCCTGCAAAGCAAGAAGAGCAGTGATCACTTTTATAACTGCTATAAGGAGGGATATTTACCAAGTGGGGAAAAAAAGAAATCTGTCCCCAGACTGTAGAGTGGAAGTGAAACTGCTGCACAAAGGCTCCTTCATCCTTTAATGGCTAGAGTAACCTCTATGGACCACAGAGAAGACTAGAGAATTCTACTATGGCAGGTACCCCATCTTTGCTTCTTTCCCAACTCTGTCCCTGTGCCTGGTTGTACAGGAAGCCCCAGAGGAGTTGGACTCCACGCTGCAGCGTGCATTCCCTGTTTTAGTCCTTCTCATTCCCACAGGTCCCCTATACCGCAGTTTCAGGGTCAGAGAAACCTCTACGCCTCCAAAAAAGTGGTTGGGTTTTGCCCCTTGCTTAAGGGTCACCAAAGTGTAGCTTGCAGGGCACTGGCCCACTGAATTTTAAAATGTGGCCAGAGGCTTTCTTCCTCTTTCTGTGGCCCATATTCCCTGTTGTGAGATTATAGGTGCTTGCACATGGTGCCCCTTCTTGATCTGAGGAGACTTCTCCTTGGAGAATTGCATGCATGGACCAATGGACCCCACAGGTCACATACCTAGAAGGTGAGAAGAACTGCAAGTGACTCCATTTTATGTAATTTGGATGCAGCCATCCGGGCCCCAGTACAGCCCTTACACAATAAAAATAAAATAGGAAATCAACGAGGCAGCACTCTGCTCCTCTACCGCAATTTTCATCCAAGGATTTTGGTGTTTCACTAACATTTATTGAGCCTCTTGACAACCCTGCAAGGTCTGATACGGACTTTAGAGATGAATGAACTGCCCACGGTCATGCTGCCAGGCAGTGGCACGATCAGGGCTAGAATCTAGAGTTCCACCCTTCTGCCCTAGCCACTCCCTGGGCTGTTGAGGCGTTTGCGCACTGCTGTTTTTAGTCCTTTTATCGTGACACTTGTTTGACTATGCCTAGGGCACCCTGGACTTTAACGTTGCCAGCTCACTCTAGTTCCTTTGTTGTTCCTCTACTTTCAGTGTTGCTGGAGTCAAGACAACACTTAGAATAGTGTACCCGATGAGGATCTAAGAAGAGTGAGCTAAGTCACGCATGAAAATACATAATCATAAGGGAAGGGAAAAAACAATGGATGGATAAAATTTACATTGAAATAAGGACAAGGTCAAAAATGAGGTTGCAATTCTGAGTTGTCTCCTGGGGCTGAGAGGAAGGGAATTGACATAACTGGAGATAGAAAGTTAAAGACAAAACGGAGGCAGAGAGAAAAAGCAACAGTATGCAGGGAAGGGCAGACTGACTATATAAAATGTAGACTAGGCAAACAGGAGTAGAAGGCGACAATAAACAGGCCCTGGAGAAATGGCATGCAAGGAGGTACAGAAATGAGGTGGGAATATGGGTTGCCAAGAAAGATTAACATAATGCTTACATATTCTGTCTAATGCAGTTGCTATAACTCAGTCAGTTTCTCTTCTATATTCCCTATTTTCTCTACTATATTTCCCGTTAGATTAAATCCGGTATTGGTCTTTCACTTCTATTTCCAAGCTGACTAACATTATTGATGGGTCAAGTTAGGGTGAAACTCTGCCCTCTTCATTGTGTGGAGTACAAATCGGGGCAAACGTCAGCCATTAGAAATATTCCTTTCTTAGGTGATTCATTCCAATATCCCTTAAAAAGTTTTCTAGCTTTTTTCCAATCTATTAATGCCAATATTTGTCATTATCAATGTCATGTAAGCTTTGCTTGCACCTGTACTGTATGGAGCAATGCCACTGAAAGACCATGTCCTTTTCCCCCCCACTAGATACCACAACTTTATATGCAGATGAATCTCTCACCACACCAGCTATGAGGCAGCTACCGTTTTGTGTTCAATTCAGATGCAGAATGTTAGTTACTCACAGGTTCCGTCTCTTATGGAGACAATGGGACATTGGTGGAGGTGGGTTGTGGTTAGTTGCTTTCCATAATCTTGAAGAAACAAGATAGGTAGACCAAAAAATACTTTTTGTGGGCTTTCTGTGTATGAGAAAACATCAGACTTCAGTTTATTGTGCTTCCAAAAAACAGTTAATTTTATATTTATCTGGAGAGACGTGCAGAAAGTGCTGTGAATGTGTAGCAATTCTTTTCAAAATACTGCTTAAGATGATTAATATTAAAAGACCTTCCATTGCCCTTATTCTGTGTATGGGCATAAACATTAGCAACGTAAGAATTGCCAGACTAGATCAGACCCAAAATCTATCTAGTTTAGTGTCCTGTCTCTGACAGCAACTAATACCAAATGTTTCAGATGTACCTGTTAGAACCCCACAGGAGACAGATGTGGGGTAATCTGCCATCTTCTCTTCTCCCACCAGGTCTCATCCTGTGCTTTAATAGTTACAGATCAGTTTCAGCCCTGAAGCATAGTCTGATATTCCTTGTAAAACTTTTATTGTCCTTAATTATGCAAACTCTGGATATTTTTAGTGTTGCTCATTTAGGTGTCTCCACCTAACTACAATCCTTGAGTAACCATTTTTGCCAGTGATCTAAACAAAGATGAATTTTATTTCCTTTTCCCCCTTCTAATATTAGGCTTCCTATCTATTGCTGATGACTATCACGCCGTGACGAACACAACAATCTCATGCTTCTTTCACAGAAGTCTGTTGCCACTTTGCAATGACATTTCCTCATGTGAATCTGGATGTCAATGCAAAGATGTTCTCTTACATGGCTCATAAAAGGCTAAAAACGATATGCATCTGAGACGTCGCTTATTGTTGAATTTGGTTTTTTAATGAGTATTGGTGTTGGATAACTGGTTCAGGGAATTGTCTGTGAGTGCTGTTCTCTGCAACATCTCTTTATTTTAAGTGTAGTTTACTTGAGAGCCCATGGAAAAAGCTGGCTGTCCCCTAGAGACACAGACCAAGCATAACGATCAAGGCAAATAGTGATGGTTATAGAGGGCCACCTTGGCAATGACCTTCCTTTTCTAGCCCAGTGGTGTGAGAATTACCTCTAATGTGGTACCTCTATAGTGGTGCCTCTATTACTTTTTCTCCAAGCCTAGGGAGAAGTGGAGAGACCCAAACTAGTCAAAACCCTAAACAAAGGACCATATCCTACCCTGCCAAAGGAAACCAGTGGGAGGGCAAAATATATGACTAAAATCAACCGAGTTACTAGCAAATTGTTCCTTCAAAGGGGGAGAGAGGAGTTTGCCTTCTGCACAGAAAATAGGGGTCTAGGCAACAAAACCAATAGTACCCGTTGGGGGAAAAACCAAGCCAGTCCTTACAGCCTCCATCCTTTCAAGGTGCATGAACCTTCCCTGATGCATTCCTAGCTCAGGAGCCATGCTGCCGTTGGCTGTGGCCTCCATGCCTGTGCCTTACCCTGCTTTTGAGTGGGTGCCTGGAACAGAGGAAAGAGACTGCTGGTTCAACTAGCCCTAACCCAGTGGGTTTCGGCTCCTAAGTGGAGCATCTTGCAGCCAGCAACCATTTCCCTTCCCCCGCCCGCCCCCCCCAACACTTTACCTCCAAAGCCAAATGATCCCCAATCACGTAATGGGGGAAAGAACATGAGCAGAGAGGCAGCTTTCCTCCCTTTTGCTGCTTTCAGAGCTTTTCTGCCTGACTGTGCCCCTTTGCACTTTGTAACAGAGGAGCACGCACAGCTTCAAATGCAAATGTCTCCAGATTCATGAGCATGTATGACCATTGCTTTGCAGGTATCTAATGACAATTATCCTTCAGTGATAATACTTTATTGATTCATTATTCCTGCTTGTTTACTGACCGTAAGATTTTCAAAAGACTGAGCATTAGCTTAACTCTGCTGCCTTTGAAGTTAATGCATTTTACCACTGATTTCAATGGGAAAAGTTATGCCACCAGGGAGTACTTTTTGAAAATCCCACCCTAACTTATAGCCAGCAGTGTGGTTGGCATTGTCTACCACAAAGAGAGAGGCACAGTCCTGGCTTAAAGAACATTACATTCTAAAATAGACATTACAATGCAGAAATGGAGCCCAACCTTGAAGTTCTGAGTTATCTCCGTTCCTGATGAAATCCAATGAGAATTGGGGGTTGCTCAATGCCTTGCAAACTTAGCTCCTGTCTAATATATCACAAATCAAAGGATAGGAGGCTCTCAAAATGCTGCAAAAATGTCTTCAGTTAAAAATACACACGTCTCATTAGCATAACATTGTCATTGGAGGATGAATATTAGCATTAACATAAAATTAAACTCCGCGAATCTTTGCCTGAAAAGCACAATATAAGCACTGAACATTTTAGAGCATTAATTACAGGAAGAAATGGCCAGTTTCACATCTTATGCATGCTTAAGCTTAGGAAGCCCTTTAAATGGCAATTTCCTGCATGTGCTAAGATTTTGGTAGATCTGATTTGGGAATGAAGTAAGTTTACTGCTCCAATATTTGCAATATTGCTTATTTGTATAGGAAGCAATATAGTCAACTCTGTGCTCCAAAAAAGATACAATGAGTACAGTATTTCTTAAAGTGGGTTTTGGAGATCCTTCGTCCTAGGTTAACATGGCATTTTCCAGTAAGCAAATCCCACAAGGGGAAAAAACAAGTGGAATTAGACTTGTCCAGTTGTGGAATTTGAAATCATTCATCACACTTCAGTGAAAATGTTTCTTAAAAGCAAAAGTTTTTCAACATAATCTGAAGAACAATGAATGCCAACTGAAATCTCAATATATTTGAGACAGAAACAAAAATTGCTTGGTGCAAGAGCACAGATCCTGAAACAGGTGAAAAGTGAATCCTCTGACACTGCTGTGCTTGTGTGTGTGTGTGTGTGGCTTTCACCAATGTCATGGGGGTTCTGCATGCAAAAGGGGGGCAGGACAGGAACGTATTTTATAATGTCTTGCTGCTTAGTATGCAATGATTCTTTCTACAGGAAATGGCCAAAGAGCAACAAATTGGCAAGAATTTCTAGTATGTACAAGACTGGGAAAAATACATACTGCAAATGTGCACAAATGGTCATTTAGATCAAAATATTGCAGTGATGGTAATTGCATGCATGCATACAGATGTGTACGTCCTGGATATAATTGTATATGCGATGTTCTAAAAATCTAGGCAGGCCTCTATAATTATTGACTAAAACCAGCTGTTTTTTTTAAAATTGAGTTAGTGGAATCCTTAGCCTCTGATTGGGTATTTTCTTCTGGCAACAGGATTGTATTGTGTTGTTCTCATGCAAGGATTTGTATTAAGATTCTTTAGGCAGTAAAAAAAGCTTCAGTCTTTAGAAGGAAGCTTTCTAAATTCAGATCAAGAACAGTCACCTGAAAGTTTTATCTCTGTTTTTAGGCTACTGTAAATCATGATTGGTGAATCCATCTGGTTAAAGGATGGCAAACTTATCAGGGTCACATCACTAACGCAAAGGTCAAGTGTGTTTAAATTCTGCTAACTCTGGCCATAAGTGTTTTGTAAAGTGCCAATATTCAGATTAATGTATTCCCTTTTTAAATGTTTCCTACCACCTCTAAATTGCCAAAGGGCCCTTAAACCGTTGGTGGAAGCCTGGTGCACTGTGCATGAGGGAAGAACGTGGGCCTCTTAATATACTGCAAAGTTAAGTTACAAAGTGGTTTTGTTTGTTTTGTTTTTAAAAAAGAAATTGGAAACCCCCTTTTTAACTGAATCTTGTATAAATAGCAGCAATCCAAAGGCAAGGTGCCTAGGAATTGAGAAGCCCAAGATGAAGAAGTAGAATAAATATGTAGCTGGGAAGCAGGAGTTGGTTTTTATATTACAGTAGCACCAGAAATGCCTGCGGTACTGACATACAAGGACACACAATCCCTGTTCTGAGTTTACAGTCTACGTAGATGAGAATAGTACATTCCTCCCCTCCAAGGACAAGAGAAGGGGCTTTGCACTGATTTGGTCATCGACTTATCAGACTTGTACTGCAAAATTGCTGCCTGACAACTTACGACAAGCTTTAGCTTCAAATAAGGCCTGGTGCAAAACACATGCTCACTGTGTGATGGGAATGAAATAGAGGTCTGGGAAACACTTTGTATCCATTATAGCACTCTGTTTTGAACACACATTTTGTTGTAATAAAGCAATCACTAAAGATTTGATTGATGCAATGAGAATCTGGGACAAGCCAGGGATGCCAGGACATTATATGAAAAACTGGGACATGTGATCTCTTTACTCTTAATGCAAAATCTTGCATTTATTATATGGCACGTCACTGTAGTGTTGATAGACAGGTGGAAGGTTCCTGAATCAGGTTGCTGGTCAAGAGCTAATGGCTCAAGGGTCCTGGGGCATCCTCTGGAAATATGCTTTGTAGCAAACGTTACTGCTCTTTGTTTTTAGAAAAAACAACCTCCTGCTCCATCAACAAACCAAGCAGCAGG
This sequence comes from Mesoclemmys tuberculata, assembly GCA_007922155.1. Taxonomy (NCBI): domain Eukaryota; kingdom Metazoa; phylum Chordata; order Testudines; family Chelidae; genus Mesoclemmys; species Mesoclemmys tuberculata. The sequence continues at coordinate 21,251,505 of ML675615.1, read as the reverse complement.
GACTGAAGTCAGCCTGTCTGTAGGGTGCCACTAAACTGGAACCCTCTCTGGCTTCTTTGGAGATGCTGTAGTGGAATCTGGAGGTAATGGGAGGCTTCTTGTGTTTTCCATCTGGGGTATCCTCAAAACACGAGGCTGAATAATTCTTCATGTGGTCTTGGATGAAAGGCTTCATCCAAATCCAATCCTCTTTCCAAATGTACTTTGAGCCTTTCTAGCTCAAATGACTTGGATTCATCGGTACTGAATACAGCACCCCTCTGGCTGGATCCTTTCCTGAACTGGAGAAAAATCTCCGTTCGCTCTCTAAAAACAAATATGGGGGAAGAGTGTGGCCTAGAGGATAGGGCACTGGAATGGGAGTTAGGAGAACTGAGTTTATTCCTGGTTCTGCCACTGACCTGCTGGATGACCATGGGCATCTAACTTCTCTGTGCCTTTGTTTCCCTTCCCAACTGTTGCATTGTCTATTGGATTGTATACTGTGTGGATCGGGGACTGTCTCACTGCGACTGTCTCACTGCGTTTGTACAGTGTTCAGCACAATGGGGCCATTTTTATTTCAGACCATTAGGTGCTGCTAATATAATTAATGTCAAAACCATAGAAAAGGCACTAATGTAGGATTGGACCCCTGTCATAGATGTCTAAAGAATTAAACGTTCCTCTGTTACAAATAGTGAGCTCTTCCTGTTCAGTGTATAAAGTTCTGAGATATGGATAGGACACAGTAGCTTTCAATAGCAGTTAATATTGCCATCATTACAGATACGTTGTAGATTTTTAGTGAAATTAACATGGCTGGTATTTTGGCATCAGGTATAGAATTGGTGTGCAAATTAGGTAATTAAGTTGAGACTTCAGACCACCTTCATTTGGGGTGAAATTAACCACTGTGCTGCTGGCCAGCAGAAGGCAATACGAACCATTTAAATCCCATAGGAGCACTATTCGGAAGATGTTTTTATGCTGCCCCTTGGCACAGGTGTGAATTTCATACCAGAACAGCAATCAAAACTAGTAATTGATAGATTCCACATCCTATTAGCCTTGCCAAAGATTTATATCTCTTACCATTTTAAAGCCGTATTCCAGGTAGCTTTTTATTACAAGATCCTGTATTTGCAGAGCGGTAAACTTCACGTGCTTTGGTGTTCTGCTTTTGCACCTTTATGTGAGCAAGAGATAATTTATTTAAATGAATGATGGCTAACAGGCTTATCTAACTACAGTTAAAATAACTTGCTGAATTATTCATGTGATATTTGAAATCATGATTGTAGGAACAAATTAGCTAACTGAAAACTGGAAATTAATGTTGCTTAGTAATGCATAGATTGGGGCAGAATACTGGGAGAGCAGGCGGGTTGGTTCTGAGCATACAGATGTGGAACTTTCCATTTTATAAATATTCTTTGACGCTGTACATGACTCCTAGAAGCCAGAAGAAGACATCTGGGAATTGTAATAACGTTGTAATTTAATCAAGTTGCTTGCTTTTGAAAATACTGTGTCCAATTCTTTCTTGGTGTTAAAGTGTAATGCTCCTTTTCCATCTTCTGGACATCACAAGCTGGCTAATTAGATACAGATTCACAGTGGTCAAATAAGCAGGGTGGTTGGCCTTATCAATAGCAGAAGACCTCTGGTGTTAGAGGGAGGAACACACAACCTGAAATGTTGCTGCCTTGCAAATGAGGATGTGATCACTGCAGAAGTAGAAAGAACTTATTCCTCCTGCAATTTCCCAAACATCAGAAAGGGCAAACTGATCTGAAAACAGTTTGGCCTGGAGAGAACTGTTTATTAAAGATGAGCGGTTCAGCTGGAGTATTATATATAGAATTTTCAGGATTGTCTCCTAGTGTGGTTTTCCTTCTTTCCAGGTCTCAGTGCTAACAGGAGTTGTACAAATGATCTCTTACTTCATATTCCCTAAATGTGTATTCTGGATGAGACTCTTTTCAAAAGAAAGGGTTGAAAACAGTAGCTGTAAAGAAAGCAATCTCTTATGGGTAAGCAACTAGATAAAGCCAATGGTATATCACCCTAGATTTTAAAGGCCTCGCACTATACCACAGAATTGGTCCTTTAGTTTCCTTCCCCCCCCACCCCCCACCCCAAAAAAGTCTGACGCTTACTTTAACATTTTTGTGGAATTGTCATTCGTTCTCATTAGAACTGAGGCTCTGTGTCATCGTTTGATGTGCCATCAGATAAGGAAAATATAATATACACAGGGCACGAATTGGCTAATGAGGGGCTATGTGTGAAGTAGCATGATTGCTTTGATTGAGATAATAGTGGAAGCATGGGGAGAAGGAAATTATAATTTATATATTGCTGATTGTGAGGTTTATTTTAAGGGCATAATTTAAAGATTGTCAAAATCAGAAAGGGAAGCTACTGAATGAGTTAGTCATGGGATGGAAAGAGATCCTAGAAATTGCTACTGAGTGACTGATGCCTGGATCCTAACGTATTGGAGGCTGTTGTACACCAATCAGTGGGCCTGACTGTGATCCCTTGTATGAAAATAGCAAAAATTCATTTAGCTGATGCCATTCATTTTGAAAAGAAGCACAACTGGGAGTCAGATATGCATCAGGATTATGGAAGAGGGAAAAAGCAGTCCATAAATATTTTCAGGAGAAGCTCCCAAGGAACTAGTGGGAACACTGTTATTCTTGATATGTAAATCAAGATGGGACAAAACAGTAGTAAAGTTGCAATAGGGAACAACCATTTTAGCAGTGTAATAGGATGGGCCTTAGCCCATGGGAGCTGGTTCAGGGTTTCTGTAGTCCAGAATTCTGTGCTGTTTGTATTCAGGATGGGAGCAGGGGAGTTGGAACCTGGGGTGGGAATGTTTGGTGATGGGTGGAAACAGTAATTTGGGGGGAGGAACGGGGAGGGGGAGGGTGAAGGTGGTACAGCTGGGGGAGTGAGGATTCCTGGGCTGTAGAGTTGAGGAGAGAGATTAGGAAGATTGTTTTTGGGGTGGGGGAAAGCAGCAAAGCAGAGATCTGCTATATGAAATGTCCAGAGAAGCTGCAAATCACTCAGACAGCTGCTGTCAGCAGCTTTGAGGGCTGGAAAGGATTTGTTGGTGCTTGAGGTATTTCAGGTGGTGGCGGTGGGGCCATTGTTGAAGCAGCCTGTCAAGAGAACGTGTAGAGCAGCTTGTATAGAGAGAGTTTGTTTCCATTGTATTCCTATTAGGGATCAAAAGTTTATTTGCTCCTCTCATTTGCATGCAAGAGAGAGATGCAGCGTATGAGCTCACAACTTGCACAGCTACAAATGAAATGCCTTAATGGGCAGTGAAACTACCCGTGTGTTATGACCTTGATACACAATTAAAAAATTAATTTTTTCAAGCTGAATGAAACACTTCACATTAGCTGGTAGATGAGCCATTTTTACATGCTACAAATGCAGCCTTTTTTCCTAATTAATAATAGAGCAGTGGTGGAATAGGTTTTGTGTTTTTTTTATTGTCAGGAAGGCATTTAACTGTCATGCCACTTATGACCAATGGCTTGTTGTGTGGTAAGGGCTGCTATTGCCCAGGCGTGGACTGGGCACTAAGGTTGTGATGTAGTGCTTTAGTTTTTACACACCATTTAGTTATGCCTTTTTTCCCCTCAAGTTAATCTCTTCTTCCCTCTCCCAAACCACTAACTAGCTGGGCTCAGAAGTGACATAGGTCGCACTGTGAAAATTTGCTGTCAGACAAAACTTCGGATTCAATTGCTATCTGTAGGACCCTTGTTGAAAAGGAAGCCCACAAAGCGCAACCAGAGGGATGGAAGCAGTGATGGTTGGACCAGCATGCCAGCACGCAGGGGTGATTAAGGACCTGAGGTTCATGGCTGGAGGTGGGGGGGGAAGCTACAAAGCAAAAGTGAACCAAGGAGTGACAGGCATCCTGGCTCCCACATGGGGAGCACTGCAGGTCCTAGGGAGGAGATGTAACCCTGGGTTTGTGGTACCTCTCAACCAGACTTGCCTCACCTCAGACTTTCAAACAATCCAGCCTCTTGGGTAGCCTCCAAAAAATACAGATTTGGTTAGCGTCTGCAGGCTCTCCAGGTGAGAGGCTAAGTAGATCACAAGCAAGATGGCATTTGTGTTCTGGGGTTCCAATATTGTATAGACTCACCTATGCTGAAGATGCACAGGGCTATCCTCAGCTATGGCTAACTTGTATGGGAAAGGCAGTGGGGGCTGGAAGCTTGTTTTATGTTCCCTGGAGCCTGGTGCTGCTCTGTCTGGACCAAGTCCCCATGTGTTGAGTTGGAAGAATTTGCAGCTGTTCCAACTGATAGCAAGCTGTGAAGAGCCTCCTGGGGCTAAAATCACAGCAGAGTAGCAGTATAGGGCAGACGTGTCTGGCCATGCTCCTTTTTCCTCTGGTTTTGCCTCCATTTTTTCCTTGTTAGGCTGGTTACTGGGAGGGAGTGCAGCATGAGGGCTCCTATGTTGGCTGTACACCACTGGAGGATCGCTGCTTCTCTGCCTCGATACTTTCTGGGCTTGCGAAGATGGCACTAGGAATAGGTAAGACTGGCAGTGCCATGTAAGTAGTTCTTTCACAGTGAAGAATCCAGCTCGCTTTTTAAATTTTTTTTTTGTCACTTCCCCTCAGCCGCTCCAAAAGTGTCATGGAAAGAACTGGTGAGTAAAGGCTGGGTAAGAAGTCAATTGAGAGATTTTCAGAATTCAAAAATTTCTCTGTAAACACGTGTTCTTTCAAACCACTCTGGCCATATCATGTGACCCAAATGAAAGGAGGGAAAGCCACAGATGAGAATCGTGTGACTCTGTGCACCTCATTCCCTATTTGCACCCTTTGTCAAATTTGTCTATTTAGATGGTAAGTTGTTTGACGTAATGAGTGTCTCCTGTGTGTTTTGTACAGCACCTAGTGCAATGGGGACCTGATATCAGTTGGGGCCTCTATATGCTATTATAGTACAACTAATATTGATGACTGTGACTTATCCAGCATGTGAGGAGTACCCTTTGGAATGAGAAGGGGGCATAAAGTTTTGGTAGATCTGAGGTGAAATATAGATCTGTTTCACCCCAGTATATCCTGAACTCATTAATTCCCAAACTATTGCTTTCAATCTGTTCAAGGTTTAAGAACTTTTTCTGTGCACTTCTAAGGCTTAATTCTCTCAATAGGTAAATTACATGCTAGTCTTACATTCTTTTAAAGAAAATTCTCTCCTGTTCCAACCCAAAGACATTTTTGAACATTACAAGGCTCCTATGCAATGGTTTAGAATTTTGCCTCCTTTATTGACAAACAAAATCCTCCTTTGCAGCCCATCTTTAGATTTGTGCACTGCAAATTGGTTGTGGGGTTGTTTTTGTGCTGACTTTTCCTGGGAGGGAGGAGGAAATGGCTCTTTGAGGTGCACGTTGCTTCTGTCCCTGTTACTTTCTTCCTTTTAATCAGCATGCTGAAATACCTGTTCACTGATAATGTGACTCTCATCTGTTTTCTTTACTCATGACGCTGTTTTGGGTTTGTAATGTAAAAAATGAACCTGATGCATTTTAAATGGCTGTTCTAGCGCTTTCAGATGGCGCTGTGCTTCAGAAATGGATTCAGTGTACGCTGAAATGCCAGATTTCTAATGTGGCCGGAACAGGAGAGGTTAGGTCTATTCCCCCCCCCCCATTCACACTGGCTCACTTCACCTTCATGGGCCACTACACTCCTGCATAAGCAGTTTAGTGGAACAATCCCTGTGAGCTGAATTAAACAGGCCTCTGTGCAGCACAAGCTGAAAGCAGGGAAATACTCAGCACTACACATATGATGAATACTTTTAAATTCCTTCCCTTTGTTCCTTTCTTTGACAATTCAGCTAAGCTGCATTGAATTATTTCATTTGGCAGGGGAAACCCTGTTGTGTTTTTTTTTTTTAAAACCCCCAAACAGTGGACCCAACAACACCAGTGGGAAAATCTCACCCTTGGTATGTAAATAAGATGTATAATCTTTGTTGCTGTTTCAGGAAATCTGACAAGCAGACCAAAAAAAAAAAAGGGGTGGGGGGAATTGATTTACAAATGAGGATGAATTTTTCAATGGCTATTCAGTGAAACTAATTCCATTATGTTTTGTCACCTAAAATAAGCAGCTCTTTGAGGCTCACTTGAAGCTGTGTCAGTCCATGAAAGTGAGATGAAAGCTTCCAATGAATGTTGGCCTGAAAATCTGAGGTCCGTTTGATTCAGCCTCTATTTCCTATCTTTCAACACTAGAGCAATGTTCTGGAGGATTCGGGAGGAAGCCTTTATTTCCATTGCTCCAGATCCCAAAGCTTTTTAAAAAAAAAAATCAGTCTACACATTCTTTGTGCTGCTGAATGTTCTACACCAGGGCAAGAGCTCATAAATCTGTTTAAAAATAATCCTGAGCAAAACTGCAGTTTACAAATCTCAGCAGGAAGGGAAAGCTGCAAAGTTAACTTGCGGGTTTATATAAAGTTACTTTTTGTCTGATACGTTTGGCACCTAACTGTGAGCCAGATTCTGCCACTTTTTCTCATTTTGGGAAATAAAATGCTGCACAATTAGCGTCGGATGCCTTGTACGAGGTGTTTCCAAGGAACTTGCTTCATGCCAGTCAGTTTCACTTTTAAGTTAAAGTAGGATAATGGAGATCACACAATATTACATGCCTAATATACAAAATTCAATGACTTTCACACCTTCACCCTAATTCAATGACACTCTGGCAAAAAAAACCCTTTCCTAAATAACTGAAAATCTTAATCCTGAAATTGGATTTTCATTAGTAGATAGATGTCCGTGCCCCGTTGACCTCAACATGCTGTGTTTGGTGCAAGCGTCCACCTATAGAGCTGCCTGCAGGATTGGGGCTTAGGGACCTGCAAATACAGGTGAAGTAACCCATGTGTTCAATTAAATGAATCTTTTAAAAAAAACCATAAACACGGAAAATAACCTTCCACTTCCTATTCTCTATTGTTCAAGGCAATTTACATGAAGCCATTTATTTCCTGGTGCTGAGGAGTCTACATTTCTGAAACTAGGCTTTAATGTTAGAGTAGTAACGCTCTCTGAGGCCATGACCTCAATTTATAGGCTTATTTTTAGCAGGGAACTAACTGGGTTAACACTGAAAGCCACCCAACATATTCAAATGCCACCATATTATGGCATTTATTTGCTCATAGTAACCAGTTGGAAACTTGTGAATTGACTTCCATAGACAATCGTTATTTAAGGACATTTGTCCATATGATTGCAGTTTAACTGTTATGAATTATAGAATAGGAGCTGGCACTGAGGTTTTTGTGTTTGAGGAAACAAAACTCTGTTGATTAAAGGAAGAATTTACACGTTTTTCCTTTTAGGATCCAAGTTAATTGCATTTGGAAACGACTTCATTTCAGCTAGTTGTTCGGTTGCACATTATCTGCCCAAGAGCTTCCCTGGTGACCCTAAGAAATGTCGCCTCTCTGCACTCTGAGTAAAATTGGAAACTTTCATGGCATGTGCTTGTCATTGTAAACAGACTGCAGAGCTTTGACAACAGCAAAGATTACAAGGGTCTCATATCTTCTGAAAGGATTATTCTGAAAATGGATAAGAGAACCACAGGGAAACAGCTGTTGAGATGTATGCAAATTGGTGGCTAAATCAGTTACTTGCATTGGCATATACAAGTCTTTATCAGTAAGTCTAATCAGGAGGATAACCGAAGGAAGCCTAAATGTTTCTGAACTGAGTGGGTATGTTGGATCTTCCCAACAAACTGTTAGTAGCTAGACACTTCTCATTATCTGAAGAAGGGCTCTATCTAGTGACATATTAAGACTCCCTGTCTGAGTGGTAGCTGAATGCCTCACAAATAATAATGAACGTATCCTATCAACATGTAGTGTAGCAGTGCCACTTACTGACATGTAAGTCTGCTAGTTCTTTTTCTCAGTGTTTGGGCCAATATTCCTAAATTGCAAGGCCAGCGGGTCCACTGTGATCCGTCTGACCTCCTGTATATCACCGGCTATAGAACTTCCCCAAAATAATTCCAAGAGAGGCTGTTTTTTCTAAAAGATACAATTTTGATTTAAAAATTGGCAGTGATGGAGAATCCATTACAACCCCTGCTAAATTGTTCCGATGGCTAACCACCCTGACTGTTAAAAATTTACACCTTCTTTCGGGTCTGAATTTGTCTAGCTTCAGCTTCCAGCCATTGAATGGTTATACCTGTCTCTGCTAGACCGAAGAGCTCATTATTAAATATTTGTTTCCCAATAGATGCTTAGACTGTAATCAAGTCACCCCTTGACCTTCTCTTTAAGCTAAATAGATAGACTCAAGGAGATCAATCACCAGTAAGGCATGCTTTCTCATCTTTTAATCATTCTTGTGGCTCTTCTCTGAACCTTTCCAATGTATCAACATCTTTCTTAAATTCTGAGCACCAGAACTGAACCCAGAATTCAAGCCATCATCACACCAGTGCCAAAGAGAGAGGTAAAACAACCTCTCTAGTCCTACTCAAGATTCCCCTGTTCATCATCTAAGGATCATATTAGCCCTCCTGACTGCTGCAATGGGAGCTCATGTTCAGCTGATTATCCTTCACTACCCCCAAAATCTTTTCCAGAGTCACTGCTTCCCAGGGTAGAGTCCCCTGTTGTGTAAGTTTGGCCTACATCCTTGGTTCCTAGATGTTTACATTTACATGTTCAGTCTTGGGAAGTCATGCTGTGGGCTGCTGTTAGTGCGTTTTTTTTTTTTTTTTTTTTTTTAAATGCAAGGTTCTGTGGAGTTGTGTGAACTGCAGGAGAGCATTCTCCCAGCATTGGGCTCTAGCTGAAGTTTCCTCTTAAGGCAGAGTTGTTCTCTAATAACCAGGAATTGATGTTGGGCTGAGTGTCCCACAGGAAGGGATTGGTTGTGTGCAGTTTGACTTCCTTTTTTTCAGGCCTGGTGTATGTGTAAAATGAAAAGGTTACACTTAGCATATAGCCATTTGCATTACTGATTTCTTCTCCACAGGGAAGTTGACTTGCAAGGTCCTAGACATCTGCATCCACTTGGTAGAGAAGTAGCAAAATTGCCCTTGTTTTATGGATGGAGAACTTAGGCACAGATAGATGATATGGCTTCTCAAAGTCGCACAGGAATTTTGTGAAAGAGGTGTCAATGGAACCCAGATTGTGCTGATTCCCATACATTGCTTTAACCACAAGACCATCCTTCCCTCTGGCATTGCAATGTAATGATATCACGCCACAAATGTTATGCTTTGACACTAAGGCTGTCAAACCTGAACTCTTAGTAGTTTGGCAGACTTACATGTGGCTGGTGAGGACTGGCTTAAGTTTCCACCAACTGTGAACCCTTTGTTCTCTTTGTTCATGTAAAGATAATATACACAGGGATGAAAGAAGAAAACGGATGTGATATAGAATGTATAAAAACAGCCGATGATACCAAGTAATAACAGTTACTGCATAATAAATCCTCACCTCAAGTCTAATATCTTTGCATCCACTCGTAAGGTAGAATTATTTCATTGTTTCCAGTCCACTTGCACTGATGTATGAGTCTTCAGGACCACATTCACATTGGTATGAAAATTAATAACATCTTCAATGTTTTTTCCTGTCAGCCTAAGGTAATTATGTGGTTAAAGTGGAACACAGTTTGGTACCTAATGCAAAAATAACTCATGCATTTTATATCTCTTGGTCTTCTAACTCTTACCAGAGTGTCAGGCCACATTGGTTTTGTATTTACCGTAACAACTTCTCAGCAGTTATGAGACAGAGCACATTAAGTGTGGGTCTTTATCACTTTTGTGTTTGAATTCCAAATACCCACAAACTTCAGGCATGATCAGATTGGGGTTTTGAGTTGAGCTAAGTTAGTATGTAAACACAAGCATAAAGCTGAAACAAAACCAACAGACAGCAATAAGCATAGGCGCTGGAATGTGTGTGTACGGGGGTGCTGTTGTGCCCCCGGCTTGAAGTGGTTTACATTATATACAGGGTTTACAGTTTAGTTCAGTGGCTCTCAGCACCCCGCTATACAAATTGTTCCAGCACCCCTGGCAATAAAGAAACTAGATGCCTTTTTAATGAATATATTTAGTATACTGGATACAGTACAGTAACTCCTTTTCTACATATTCAGTTTTTTAAACCTGTTTTAGCTGTTAAGTAACATGCTTTATTTTCTGTAGCTTTTCTCTTTGGACTGACTGAGAAGTTACAGCAGAAGTGCAGTGCAGTGGTGCTGAGAGTTTTGTACAGGTATTCTGATCTTCAGAAAGCCATTAAAAGTCTTCAGAATGGAACTGTTTGGCTTGAAAGTGCTCCATTAAGCTGCAGTAATGGGCCAATTCAATATTCCAAGACAGTGCTCTGAGGATTTTTTTCCGGATCTCACAAAGCTAATAATTTAATTTCTGCACCATTCAGTCCTGTGTTTTCAAAGTTTGCATAGCAATATACCAGAATTACCTCTAGAGTTGAGGCGGCTTTACTGCACTGGCAGACACCTTTCTATTACAGCAAGTTTTGCAGTTCAAGTTTTAAAAGAGCATTTCTGTTGGTGAGATACTGTGGCATATTGTCAGTATGGTGTCTGTTCTGAGAGTACCGAGGCCCAGATTCTCTCCTTCAGCCACGCTATAGTTTGTGAAGGGATAGCAGTTGGAGGTAGAGGCAGCTTTTTGACACCTTTTTGTGATTCCTCATTCTGGCCTGGCCAATGGTTCAGTGTGCCCTGTGTGCAAATCAGGACAGTCTCAAGACTGTTCCTATGTTGTGCCCATTTTCCCCCTGGCTATAAACAGCTTTTCCAACATCTTGGGATTGCTGCAATGGGAAGGCACTCTGGCTCCACTCCCTTCTTCTGAGTAGTGTTCCCTGCATCAGGAGGCAACGATGGGACGGCATGGAATGATCAGGTTGGCTCTTCATGCAGAGGTTCTCCAAATGCAGATGGAACCCCTTGGAAACATTTCAGATGATTAATGGCTCCTTTGTGCGGCCAGTCTGCCCTATAGTCAGTCTCAATAGTTGTCCCAATGCCTTTCTCACTTCTTCTTAAAACACAAAAGACTGTAGAAATGTAGGCAGTTGACAGAAGAGCTGTTACAAAACATTTTGCTAAACTCTCAGGAAGTATTCCTGTGTGGCTTGATCCTGCCCTTCGATATTAAGGCATTAGTTGCTGAACACGACATACACAAGCACAGTATGGTATGTGACTTTGAGATGCATGGAGAGACTTGGGTAAGGTAAAGCCCTGTATTTATTGACTATAACAAAGTATGGCTGGCTTAACTGAGGTGCAAGCAATCTGACACCAGGATTCAGTTTCAGCATAAATTGGTTCCTAGTTTATCCAAGGCCAATTCATTCATCCTTTGCTTTTGATGGTGTAGTTGTTGTGAACACCTAATATTTCTTCTGGATCTTCTGTACTTATTTGGCACATTGGTGAATTAAAAAGCTGTCGTCATGATTTGACGTGTGAAATGTGAAGTCTGGATTACTATTATGTTGCTTTTTCTTTCTGTAGTGAAAAATATTTTTAATTAAAAAAGGAAATAAGATATTCACTTTTGAGCATGTCGAGTGTAGAGCAATTTAAATTATTGGAGAGCTTCAGACATCTTAAAAAATAATGTACACCACAGTTACCCAGACACACACAATATTGATAGATTTTTCTTTAATGAAATAGTTCAACTAATAACAAAAACAAACAAACAAAGTCTGCAAACAAAAACCTGCATATTTAAAAAGTTGTAATGACCGGAGGTAATTTTCTTCTAAATGCATTTCATGAAACAACTTTTATTTATGTATTTACGACAAGGGAAAGCAACATAGTCATAAATTGTTAATCATAGGGTTTTTGGTGAAGTGTGTGGATGTGAGGCTTAAAATGTAACAGTAGATCTTCATTTTTAAGACCATCTGGTATACATTTGTAAAGCCAGAAGGAGTTGTGTGTCTAATCTGTGCTTCATAAAATACTATCCTCATGTGCTTAACTGGAATAATGATACATGTATGACTTAAATATAGCGTTACTTTCACCTTGGCAGCACTCTTGCCTTTGCATTAGAAAGTTGTTGGTTAAAACCTACAACTTTGGATTTCAGTATTATGTTACAAGAATGTTCAGATGAAATGTTCTTAAATTACCCGTCAGTACTCTGGCCCTTTCCTCAAAGCATAAAGGATAACTCTCGGTGCGCTGCTCCATAACAGTTTGAGGGGTCATGACTGAATACATAATGAGGGTTTTGAGAGCCAAGGTAGATGAGGTAATATCTTTTATGGGATCAATTTCTGTTGATGGAAGGAACAAACTTTTGAACTTCAGAGCTCCTTTTCAGGCTTGGGGAAGGAAACCAGACTGGGCACCAACTGCAAGTTGGGACAGATTGTGAAGCATAAGGGGTTCACACATGCTATAAGAAATGACTTAAAAAGAAGTGGGCAATTAAAGGTTAGCAGACTTCAGGCTGTGTTACAAATTGCTATAATAAGCCATAACACCATCGTCTCTGTTTAGTCAGTAGTTTTTAGTGTCTAGCAGAGTTATGAATTGAACGTGTTGTGCAGGTTTCCTTTGAGGATGAGGCCTGAGAGGTCAGATGTGTACTAATCGCTTTGTGAAAAGTGTTCATCCAAGGGTGCTATGGTGTGTTTGTCTTATTTTTGAGAGCTCATTCAAGAGCATAGTGATTGTCTGGTTTTACCCATGTAGCTTTTGTTGTGGCATTTGATACACTGAATGAGGTAAACCACATGTTATGATAGGTGCATGGGATCCATGGATCTTGAAAGATGTTTTGTGGGGTAATATTAATCATTGAAGCAGTGGAGATAGGTCTGCAGATTTTGCATCTATTCTGGCAGGGTCTGATGCAGCTTTGAGTTGGTGTGTCCAGATGTGTAGGAGTTTGGGGGGGGTGTTTAGGAATGATTTCTTTCAAGATGTGCTCCCCATCAAGTACGGATTATAACTTTGATACCCCATCTGGATACCTGTGTGTGTTTTGGAGTAGGCGGGGTTCTTGTACTGAATGCAGGTTCTCCTGAGGTATTTGGGTAGCTCATGCCATAATGTGATCTACTTTTCTGGTGGAGTGTTCTCACTTAGTGAAGGCAGTTCTTAGAGTATTTTAAGTGTATATCCTGAACTTTCTCTTTAGAACAAATTCTGAGGCATTTGAGCTTCTGGTTGTACATAAGATTTCTAGGTGTTTCTGGGGTGATTGCTGGATCTCTGGAAGTAAGGGTGGTGATCGGGGATTTTTTGTTTAGTTTGTAGGAATCCATTGTTGAAGCCTGTTGTGGTGTCAAAAGTTGATGCTGGTGTGAGAGAGTTTGATGGATGGGTGGTGGTGATGGTTGAAGTTGTTATGATGGAAATCTGTGAGTGAGTTTAGGTAGTCTGTCCAGAAGATGAAAATGTAATTGATCTATATAATTGCTTTATGGTATTTTCCAGAAATTCTTTTTTGAAATGGCCCATGAAGAAGTTGGCATGGGGAGCCATCCTAGTACTGCTGTCTGTTCCCATGGTTTGAATAAAATTCTGTAAGGATGATTAAATGGATGAGTTTGGCAATGTGTTTAAGGTGAATTTCTGGGTTTTGTGCATTACCTTGTAGCTATTTGAGGTAGGCAGCAATGCCATCGTGGTGAAGGATGTTCATAGTGTATAGGGAGGTGACTTCTATGCTTACTACCATAGTATTCTTGGGGTGGTGGTTGATATGGATTTTCTGGAGTAAATTGATAGTGTCTTGGAGAAAGGTGGACCCTAGTATGGTGAATAATTTGAGGATAGTCTCTGAGTCCTAATATTCTTTTGGGGTTTTGTCTATGATGGTAAATGACATTGTGGTCAACAACCAGCCAAAGGTACATGGTATGGTGTAAAGAATGCTCAAATTTCTCTCCCAAAATGAGGTGGACCACAGCTTTCTATCTACTTCACTCCCCCTAAACTTTAATGGTATGGTTAAAGTAAGCTCCAAGTTGCACCCATTTTAATTCATTTTAGTTTTACAAAACCAGAGTTGGACAACCTTCTGCAAAACAAAGCGTGCTAAAAGAGAAACTCCTTTAGCTGCCAGTGCATAACAGTGCTTATAACTAATCCCTGAGTGGCTGGAAGACTAAAAATGAGACTGTTGCCTTTTTGATAAATATCTTAGCCACAACCTATTCAATTGCACATTACAGCCTTTATTTTGGAATTGCTGTATAAACTCAAATAATGTTCTGTCATATTACATGAATATAATTTTATATTTTCTGTTTAAGAATGGAAACCTCTACCAAAGACAGTGTCTATTGTAGTCTGTACTGTTGGTATTTAAAAAAACTCAACAATTTAAAATGGATTGCAGACTCTTATACAGCAGAAATACAGATGATACTCTGCCACTCTTTAAATGGAGACAAGGTGGATGAGGTAATATCTTTTATTAGATGACCTTCCGTTGGTGTGAGAGAGTCAAGCTTTTGAACTACCCAGAGCTCCTCCTCAGATCTGTGTACCTTGTAAGCTTGTCTCTCTCACCAACAGAAGATGGTCCAATTAAAGATGTTACTACATTCACCTTGTGTGTCTCATATCCTGGGACCGACAGGGCTACAGCAACTCTGCATACAACTATTTAAATAGTCATGAAACAGTAAAATATTTGCTGCAAGCAAGTAAATGGATGGACAAGGAAGCTCAATGGTGTACTTACCTTCTTAAATCTTTTAGAAGAAAATGGAAAACCAGAATTGAAAATTCCACATCTTTGGAGCATCTATGCACTTCCTTTTCAGGATGGTCTCACAAAAATTGACTCATGTACTAAGTAATGGCAAAATTGACTGGCAGTTCTAGGAGTAGCAGTACTGGACACCAATGGGAGAGGTAGGAGAACAGTGGGGCAATGGGTCCTGTCTTTTCTGCAGTGGTCAACAGAGCAGCAGTATAATCTCATTATTGCAAGTAGGTGGGAATTGTAAGGGTGAAAAATAGTGTTTATAAGTTGCCTGGCCTACTGATGGTGAGTTATATTACATTTTGCTGCTGCACTTAGGATGTATTCTTAAGCAATGGCCACGGGGTCTACAGCATATGAGTAGGAACATTTTATTTTTAGCATTTCTGAGAATATAAATCAGGATAAATTTCATAACATGAGTTTATTTACATTAACAATCCCCTTTTCTTGTAAGGATCTAATTTTATTTAAAATAAAGTCAACAAGAGTTTTGCTATTGACTTCAATGGGGCCAGGGTTTTTATAGAAAAAACAAAAGATATCTCATAAAAGAGCTGACTAATTTGGAAAACATATACACTGTGACTTAACAATTCTTGCATTGGTTCCTGGACTGTATTGAAAAGCGTGAAAATGAAGAAGAATCTGGCCCGGGGGGTGGGGGGGAAGAGGATGATAAGGATAGTAACAGATGCTACTGGCACTCAAATGTTTTAATATTAGCTGTGGAGGGAATCTAGATTCTCAGCTCAACAGCAATTGCTTTATTGGGTCATAGCTTTGGAAAGTAATGTAGCAAAAGAAACAGATGCATCTAATTTGGTATTCAGAACAAGAGTTCTGATGGATGCTTCCAAGAATGGCAGCTCATTATTACAATGTGTTGATATAGAGTAAGGAATAGTCACATTAGTCAATGTACTAAGTACCAATCAAAGCTGAGTGGACACTTGGAGAACGTGTCTGCTAACATGTTAGCTAAATGTGACTTGCTGTTTTGTTTGAACATCTTTTGGGTCAGTTTTCTGTTTATTTGATGTGTACAGATGTCCTGGGGAACAGGCTTTTATTCAGGCAAATACAGGTATCCATGCATGGATGAGCAGGTTCATGTGTGGTTGTGTGTGTGAGTTTTTTGGTACCAAAAGTGGCTGCCTGTCACCCCTACTTCTCTGGCTTAGAATATTTTGGGAGTTCAGTGTGTGAGGGGTTAGGGAGAGACCAGAAGATTGGAGAACTCTAATGATTACAACACACACACT
This sequence comes from Mesoclemmys tuberculata, assembly GCA_007922155.1. Taxonomy (NCBI): domain Eukaryota; kingdom Metazoa; phylum Chordata; order Testudines; family Chelidae; genus Mesoclemmys; species Mesoclemmys tuberculata. The sequence continues at coordinate 21,235,416 of ML675615.1, read as the reverse complement.
TAGGGTATGCCTACAGTTTGAACTGGGGGTGTTAGTCACAGCTAAAGGAGAATCCTGGTGCTAGCTCTGATCGGGCTAAAAATAGAGTACAACTCTAGCAGTGTGAGTGGTGGGTTGGGCTAACTGCTGTGAGCGTGTATTTGTTGGGGCTAGCCCTTCTGCTGATTGCACTGCTGCAACTACATTCTTTTTAGCATGCTAGCTAAATAAGAGCTAGTGGAGTGTCTCCACAAGCTGGGAATCCAACCCCACCTTGAAGTGTAGACATACCTTTAGTGATCACCGATAGGAACAGCAATGTAAAGGAGACCTATGGGAAGCCATTAGGGAATGCCCTAGTAGCAAAAAGGCCTCTTGCTTGGAGATACTCTTATTACAAAAATGACACACACAGGAAAGCTGGCAAGAGATTGATCTTTATTTCTTGAGTCTGTCACATGACATTGGTCTGGGTTACAAAGAACTCTCTTTAGCCTGTAGCATTTTACAGCAATATGACCTAGAAGACCTAAGGAAACATAAAACATTTTCAACCCTTTCCTGTTAGACAAGAGAATTGTATTTGGCTGTGTACATTGACTTCGAGGGTCGCTTGACTCTACATTAGAATAGAGAATCCTGGAAATGGTCCGAGGGAGGAATATCTGGCATGAAATTGAAGTAAAGGTAGAGGGAGAGAGAGACACGCACAAGTGGAAGACAGGAAAGAAAAGAGGCAATGGTCAGCTAACTTTTTATCTTCAGGATTGCTTCGTCATTGCTTATTAGAGCTACTCTCTGAATGTCTTTAATAGGAAATATTAGTGGCATGTATCTTTTTTGATATATTTGGAGAGCAGTTATGTTATACTTTTTTACTTTAATTAGAAAACAAATATTCCAACAGTATAAAATATTACCATAACCCAAAATGTCCTCTCTTGTATATAGTATACAGTATATAGTAAGTCCGAGCATGCACTTTCGTGACCGTTTTATGTTTGTTGCATGCTCTATATAAAGAGCTTTGGGTTTCAGATCTCTCCATTGGCCCAAATCCATTCTTAGTTTAACCCTGTTGACTTCAGTAGAGTTACACCAGGGATGAACCTGGCCTGTTGTGTCTTTGGCAGAATATGAGGTCTATCTTTTGCTTATCAAATACAAATATGTATACATTGGGCAAACCAATGCTAATGGAATCAATTCTTAAGAAAGCTTTCAATTTTTTCCCACTTTTTACAATCTGCTTTCTTTGGTACTCTTTAATTCTTGGATTGATTTTGCTATGAACACATTTCTATCACAGCCCAAGGAAAAAACCCACATTGATTATATTGGAACAAGGTATGTTGTAAAAATGAAATGCCTAAACCATTTAAATGTAGTAAGCTCTCTTAAAGTGCATAAATCACATTGGTTAATGTTGTAAATGAGCAGTGCCTTCTTAAACACCCGAAAAATATGATGCCATAAAGCAACTTTGACATGAACTAAATCTCTGTATCTCTATACCTGCCGTTTCAAAAGTGCTATCAATAATGATTATGGTTGTTTGTAAGCAGAATGGAAAAGTGTTCTCGATACCTCTTTTAAAAAGTTCCTTCAAAGTCAGTTTGTAAACATGACAACAGTGGTTATCTAGCTATAAATAAACACATATTACTATGTCATATTTTGCTTTTATAAATAAATACATATTACTATGTCATATTTTGCTTTTATAGTTCAATCATCAAACTTTTTTTGGTCAGGCAATTACTAATTGTCCCTTCATGATACCATGATATATTGGTGGGTTTGACTATTGCTGATGACTAGGGAAATTACAGCAACTTGTCAACATCATGAGGGCTAAATTCTCTAAAGATGTAAATGGACACAGCTCAATCAGTTTACATCAGGAATATACCTGTTTACACCTGCTGAAAATTTAGCCCTCAGTATGAAAACATCTCATGGTTTTAAATACATTCTCCTTTTGAGGACATGCCATGTTGATGAAGAAATAAAGTGTAGAATTTCATGGTCTCTCTTAATTAAAAAAAATAAAATAAATTTTGTTACCAACATTAGAACTATTTGCAGAATATTGATAGTACCTACATTTGATCCTTAAATTAGTCAGGGCAGCGGCTATGCTATCTTACTCCTGTCATCTCATCCTGTACAATACCATGCTCACCAATGGTGGTATATAAATAAATCTTCGCTTCCTCTGGCATTGATTAAATGAGCTCAGGTGAAATTACCTGATCTTGGATTATTCCGATTTTAAAACTCAACACAAAGGTATTGCCTTCTCCTGATTACCAAAGAGGAATGAATACATTTTACTTCTGAAAACTAGGATGTGGTTAAAATCTATTTCTAGGCACATGGGAATTTCTCTATTCTTGGTTATTACACTCAAGTAAGAAGCAATGAGTACCTGTATGTGCATTAGAGTCTAATTCATATGCTTACTGAAATAAGAGTGTTTAAGGCAGTGTGACCTAGAGGAATAATCCCGGACTAGGAGTTAAATCCATACTATTACTCTTTGCTCTAAATCTGACAGACTCCCTACATAGCTATAGGCAAGTCATGTGACCTCTTTGGGTCAGTTTCCCCATTTGTACAATGAAGATAATCAATATAAATTATGGGCATATTGGGCCAAACTCTGTTAATTGTTTTCTATCTCTGCTCTGATATGTTGCTGTAAATTCCAGCCAAACTTCACTGGGTTTAAAGGCATCTCTCTAGATTTACACCAGTGAACAGAATTTGGCCTGTTAATTCTCAGAGGTAGGCTTTGTTTTTGGAAATTGAATAGGATCTTCTTGTTTTTTATTTCCAAAGAGTTTGATGAACTAAAAGCAATTTAGGAAAGCTGCTACTGCTTTACCAGCAACTGGCCTCTATTTAGAATAGTGTTGGCTGAAGCAGGTGAAAATTGGCCTAGATAGCAGACTTTTGAGCTGGTTGTGTGTGCCAGGCGCTAACCACTAAAGGAACGCAGTGTATGCAGCATGCAGGCTGTGTATTTATACTTCTGTAAATGTTCCCTTTGTTGGTGCCTTTTCCTCAAGTAAGTGAAGGTTGTGAAAATTAGCTCATCTTTGGGTGATGTGAACTCTGAAGCTGCAAAGGGTTCATTACTTGGCATTTTCTTACTCTAATTTCCTAACATTAACTTTTCCCATATGGATCTGAGTCTGCCCCTTCAAATTTGTTAGGCATTTCCCATTAGACAAGTACAATCATACCAATTTGGCCAGCACTGTAGTGTTCCCCCCCGCTCCACTCCTCTCACATACACCATGAAGCTGTACGATCAGCAGAGAACAGTAGGCATGTTTTTTCCCCCCTAGTTTGGTAGGGTTAGTATCACTCGTTTTATTTTTCCTACCATTAGAGACAGCTGCATAAAGCAATATCAGGAAGCTTGTAAGAGTGGGAGAGTCCGAGGATGAAATCTCTAGGTGGCCATGAGTGTTGAAAATCCTTGTTTAAATGGATTTCTACACTTGTAAAGTGGCAGTCTAAAAGGTGAGCTGTAACACTTTTCTAAGTAAATGGCTAGCGTAAATTATCTTTGTGCTCTACCAGTAGGGGCCTTTTTCTGCGAGATGCTGAAAAATCTTTATTTCCCAGTGTAGTGATCCTCCAAAGTCCTGAGGACTCTAGTCCTGACCTACAAAAACACTTACGCAGATGCTTCGCTTTAGGCACATGAATAGTCCCATTGAAATGAATTCTACCATATTGTTGCCAGTATAAAATGAAGATCGCATTTGGCTCTGCAGTGTACTGATGCTGGAGCGGATGCCTGTTTTAGATACTTATACGGTCCCCGTTACCAGGGTAGCTGAGCACCTCAAAATCTTCAATGTATTTATCCTAACATCCCTTTTAAGTAGGGATGTGCTAGTTTCCCTATTTTTATAGATGGGAGCTGTTGCACAGAGCAGCTAAGTGACTTGTCCAAGGTCACACAGGAAGATTGGTGGAGGAGGGACTTGGACCTAGTTCTCCTACATCCTTGGCTGGTGCCCTAACCGCTGCACCATCCTCCCTCTCTGCTCACCATTAAAGGCACTGATGTTACTTCAGATTTACACTGGTGTAATAGACTAAAATTTGGCCCTGCAACTATACAGGCTATTAATTTTTCTTCTATTTTATAGTGAGACTCCATACAGGTGTGAAGTGTGTGATTGAAGATGTATATAAAGTGACATCCTGGTAATTATGATTTGCTGCATGGGAATACGCTAAAGATTTACTCTAGTGTCTCTGAAATGCCTCCCATTCATCTGCACCTAGTTTTACATGAGTGTGTTATAGAAGATTTGTAGCTATGCTTGTTTGGCTGTTCACCTACTTGATTTAGCTCCTTGCCAAATTAGGGACTAGTCTTCAAGTCTTTGCTCAGGTGAAATGCAGTGGGTGTTCTTTCTTAATAAGGATTTCAGGACGAGGGCCTAAGAATCCATACTGGATTAAGCACATAGCAATCTGAAACTCGTATTATGTCTGGTGAATGATAGTGACACTGGCGCAGATAATAGTTAGATTCTCAGCTATGAGCAAAGGCCCTGAGTCACACTTCATTACTTCAGTTTTATGCCAATGTAAAGCCATTTATTTTTTAAATTTTTTTTGGTGTAAAATTGGTGCAGCATAATAGTGAATCAGGTCCAAAGTGTAAACTGTGCAAGGGGTGTGTGAGAAGGTGGTTTAAAGCTCCCCTTTGCTTTCCCATGATGCCAGTGGAGCATCTTGGTCCTTCTGAGGACAACTCGAATTTAAGACAGCTGCAAATGGCACTATAGCTCAAGTGGGTCAGCTAGGGCTGGCTATGGTGGCAGCAGCAAAGCAGTCATAGTGCAATAGCGAATCTGTCCCAATAAATTCAGTTAGGCTAGTCAGAGGTAAAGAATTGCAGATGAGGCATAAAGAAAAGAGCCTTCTTTTATTTATTTTTTATTTTTGAGGTTAATGGTCTTACTTCGTGTGTGCAGCAGATCTAAGTGTTGTTGTGATGGATGGAAGAGAAGAGATACTGCTCAGTGAAGAGGCTGTGAATGGACACCTTGGTTAAAGTTGCAAGATCTCTTCAGAAAGCACTGCAAGTGTGAGGAATTGAGCCAATTCTCTGGTAAATACCTGGGAACTGTAGGACTTGACTGGGCTTTTCTAGTTGATGCTAACAGGGTGAATGTGCCAGTTCATACATACTTTTTTCCTCTCAGACATTTGTATATTAGGTACTCTGTACTGCCTAAATTCTGTGGCAAGCCACTCTGTTGTGACAAAATGGAGATTCTAGCAGAGAGGGTTAAGCAAAATGGAGATCCTCTATCAGAGAGGGGTGAATCGGGAGAATCACGTCAAGCGTTGTTCAAAATCCCCCATGAAACTGAAAGGGCTTCTGAAATTCCTGTCCCCTCATAGCCCCTCCAGCATATCACTGGGAGAATACTTGAAACCTGTGAGGCTATACATTCTCTCTCTTCTATCTAACCTGGATAAAACCTGCTCCTTTTTAAACTCAGATGGACTCTTAAGCCTGACTTCAATGTTTATCTGGGATGATGATACCCCACAAAAAAAAGCCGGACCAAAATACATACACTGTACTTACATACATATCTACAGCTATGTACTCTGTGCTCAGTTCAGTGACTATGTTCTGTTCGTGCAGCACGAAGCTGCCATAGAGGGGCAGATGGAGATTCCCTTGATGTAGTAGAATCCCTGGATGGTGAAAAGCTGCCAAAGCAGTATCTATGCCACCTGCTTTGCCAGGTCCATATAGCGAGTGTCCTAGGGCTGGACTGAGGTGGAAACCTGAGGTGGAGGGCACTCTGGCAATCCCTAGCCAGCATTTTGAGGGCTAGGGATTCATTTTTTGATGGCATAAATTAGATCAGCCCTTGTGTTGCTTTTAAGTTTATGTGGGTCCATTCAGCCCTAGGACTGTGGGAGCAATGGCTTAGAGACCCCTTTCCTGCCAAACTACCCTTCTGCAGTGAACGCAGCTTGGCTGCAGGGACCTGGCCTGTGGCATTTAGTCAATATGGTACAGATTCAAAATCTGTCCCATCATGATTAGGCTGAAATAGTGCTCTTTTGTAAAATAAAACCCTGAGCCTAGAAAGTATTTACTCAAAAGACTGGCAGTGCTCTAAGGTTTGAGTCAGTTTTTAAGTAGACATGAAAACATCTCTACCATATCTTTATTTTTTTTAAGTGAAAACCAAATCCGTTCTATGTAAAGAACACTGAGGTTAGCACACACTGACAGACGGCAGGACATGAAGCCTGCCTCTCTGTTCAACATTCGCTCCATCAGGCCATCACCTTCTACACCATTTTTATTCCTTATGTGACAACCATGAAGGACAGTGTCGATCCTGATGTTGCTTTCCTTGGCTTTTGCGGGTGAGTGTCAGAGCCTTAATGTTAAACAGTTTCTTGCATTTAAAAGATGCTGAGGAGCAGGTGAAGTTAGTCATCTGACATCCATCAGAAATCAGGGTATCAAGCAAGTCTTAATCTTTTCTAAAGTGTTGTCTCTTAAAACGGTATTTTCTAGAAATATCTTTCTGTGGTTGCCTGACTTGGAATTCTGAGGAGAAAGAGAGTCCTCTTCTTAAAGAGTTTTGTCTTTGTAATTATCTTGGAAATCTGTTCCTGCTTTAGATAAACTTAATCATTATTATACAAACACTTCCTAGGATCATTACCACTTGCCTTGTATTAATATTTACAATAATACTTTTTTTGTGGCTAACTTAGTCACTACAGGAAACGAAATGCAAATTAACAACTGTAAAGATTGAAACATAATGAAATAGGACACAAGCTCTAAAGAGCTAATGAATAAAGTGGCTTGAAGGCACAAAAAGATTCCTTTCAAAAACAAACATGCAGATAAATGAGATAAATAATTTGGAAGCATTAAACTGATAAAAGGAAAGAGAGAGCACGTTCCAGGATAAATTATTTAAGTGTCAAAGTAGTAATTGCATTCTTTCTTTTCTTCATACGGAAATGAAGTTTCTCCCCAACAGTTAACCCAGTGTGTAATTATTGCATGGCAAATTTCTTCCAAACTTGCATAATGGTGCATCAAAATGTTGTTGTTGTTGTTATGACCATCCTCATCAGGTTGTTAGCAAATGTACTGAGCTAATGGATATAAACCACATGTTGTACAATATTTCTCATGTGCCTTCTATTTTCTGAAGCAAAGGTGTGCATCTGAAGCCAATAAATGATTTTTTAGTAATTAAAGTTCTCTGCAAACTGATGACTCTTGGGCCGTGACTCTGCAAAGCCCTTTAGTAAATGCTTAAATCCCACTGAGGTCACATGGCCTGGGTTATATAGGAAGTCACACTTGATGATCTCCCTTCTGGCTTCAGAATCTATGGAAATATTGTTCAGATGGCTTTCAGGTGCTTTAAAAATTCTGTTCAGTGTTATCTTTGCTACCCATTACTGCGTATTTTTCATACAAATCTCTAGCAGCCCCTTTCTGATTGCAGATTCCATTGTGACTATTCATTTCTATTCTGATGTGTTTTTTCCCTTCTGAAGCTATCGTCTTCCAGTGGGACACTGTAATTAGTGATTTTTACCCAGAAACTGGAGCTGACCTTTCTAATGCCAGAAGGACAAAGGTCCAGATAGCCAAAGGTATTCAGGCACTTTAAAGATGCCGAAAAACACCTAGTGGCATTTTCAAGGGTGCTAGGAGCCTATTTTTGTAGGCACCTAAATATCTTTGAAAATCTAGCCCAAACTGCTATTTCATTCTTGAATTCAGGAAAGATGGGTGAAATGTTTTGAAGACTTGGGGACTATCTAGCAGAGTTTTCATTTGGGATTATTTGCATGTGTAAAGTGTCACACATATGTTTGAATCAGGGCATTAACGACCTGCTGATGTTTGAATCCTGTCCATGTACTTTGCAGATGCAATTCTGTTTTTGCTCAGATTTTCTTTCCTTGTTTCTGGTTACAAGGGGCAGTTCAATGAAAAGAGGACTTTATTGATTTCAGGAGAACTCATGCAAATACTGCTTCTGTTTTGAAGTCAGAATAAGTGTATGTGTGTGTGTTGTGTGTGTGGGGGGGGGCGCACTGCATTGTGCTAATGGCAAACAAAAGGCTTCACCTGGAGAACAAACAGCAGGTTTGAATTAAAAAAAAATAAATAAATTCCCTTTAAAATGAAAAGTGGAGAAAAAAAGCAAAACAGGAAATCACCTCTCATCTGCTTGACTTGAGTGGGAGCAGTTTCCCAGTACAGTGGCTTTCAACCTGCCATGGAGCATTTTAAGCTCTTTTAAAATCACCTTTGAGTAAATGTAGTTCTGTATCCTCTGCCAGCTCTTTATGGCCCAAACTTGCACCAGGATCTGCTAATGCATCGCAATCAGAGATTGGAACTTTATGTAACACCCAGTGTGTTTGATCTGTAACCTCTGCTTGCTCAGAGTGGCATTTGTCCCCCTCTTGTGGTGGCTAGACCAGCTAGAGATTGAGTCTGCTACAGCCTTGGCTAAGAGAGAGAGTTTTTTAGCTCATGCAGTAGAAGCTCATGTATTAAGCTTCAGGAGTCCCACATTCTGATTCCCTGCTGCCCTGTGTAGGCTGGTATTACAGATGTCAGGTTTGCATTATAAAACATAATGTGAAATGATGGACATAGTTGGCACACATATATATACATATATGTTTATGCGTGTGTATATGTAAATGGAATAATCTTCATAATAGCCTTTAATTTTTTCTTAATCTCTCTGGTTCAGCTATGCAGACATTTCACGGAGCACAATCATGACGTGAAGTGTGTATTTCTGGCAATACACGAATAAAAATAATGGGTCTCAGCTGGTGAAAACTGTCATAGCTCCACTGGAGTTAGTGCTGTGGCCATTCACACTAGCTGAGAATAAGGCCCTTTCACAGAGCCCAGGGCAGAAAGTTATACTTTTTAAGGTCTCTTTACAACACCACAGTACTGTAGAGACTTGTAAATGAAAATCTGGGCCAATAAATGTAATGCATATAGTTTTGTACTTGAAATCATTAAGGCTCCTCTCATTTTCCTTAAACACACATTCAAGTTAAAACCATTATATTTGCAAATGTTCATTATTAAGCTTTTCATTTGATTCACCTGGAAACAGTGTAAGTGGCTTTTTATTTTTGCTAAAAGAAAAGGGGAAAATGGTACTTCTAGGTAATATGTATTTCACTGAAAGGTGATAGCTAATAAAAGATACAGGTTTATGCAAATATGGATTTGTTGAAGTCTGTATTTTACATGTAGATGTATTTCATTTTAATTGGACTCTTTTCAGCATAAAGGTGGGTGGGAAGTTGACTCTATTTCACTTCAAGAGAGACCTTTATGTAAGAGAGAGCCACTGTCTGCTAACCTAGACAAGCAGAGCACTCCACTCATTGAAACAAGGCCTAGCTGACTGCAAATCTGTTCTCAGCCTTCCAAAACAACATAATTGTCTTTTTATTTTTATTTTTATTTTTTATTTTGTGGTGGTCTCAAACTTCGGCAAATATAAACAATTTACTCAAACTGTCAAGGGCTGAAGTAGCTGTCTGCGAACAGAGGGGAGCTTAACTGCTGGGGATGTAACTGGGGACCAAACTTGTGGGTGGGTGTGCTATTAATGCAGAAACATGACTGAGATTTTATATATAGAGAAGTAAGGACACTGAAATTTCGGCTGATCTCAGAAACTGTTGCTGAGATTTAGGTAGCATTCTGTATTGTACTGTGTAAACGTTTATGGCCTTCCACTATTTAGTTCAAACTTGTCCAAAATCTACCTATATGAAAACATCACTCTGCAGTGTGGAAGTTTCAGGAAGTTCCAAGTGACTAGAATAAAGGGTTATAACTAATGTCGTTCTGCAGCTTTAACTCTAGAGGAGTAAGCTCCCCTTGGAGATATATGTAGCATAGGTTTTAATGGTAACCTATATTGCTATAGTTGAATGCTGTTATTGCCTCAGTAGAGGGCCAAATCTGAAAACAAGCTCTGCACCCAGTAGCCACCATTGCCTGCCGTGGGAGCTTCTGGGTGCTGAACACGTCAAGGACAAAAAATCCAGTCATTTCATGTCCAGCCAGGTACCTAAATGGGATCTAACTGTTTGAAAAACTGGCCTCACACCTCCTTGTTCTTTTTCCACCCCCACCATCATGTTACTACTCTAGAGACGTCTTATAAGAAAGACTGAAGCCTTCACATCATTGGGCTCTCTGACTGAGCCCCTGATAGTACAGAAAGAAATGTGATCTCCCTTTTCAAATCAGGGTGGGTGGGTGTGTGGGTGTTCGGAATGTACAATATCAGACCCAAACATGCTCTGACTGCATTTATGTGAATGCTTGCTTCTTGGAATGAGCTATAGCCAAAAGTCTGTTTCAACATGAGCATCTCTACATCCATAAGCATCTGAAGCTTTTTTTAGGAGCTCTGCACCTAGGGTGACCTGGTAGCTGGTGTGAAAAATTAGGATGGAGGAAAATGATAGGCACCCATTTAAGAAAAATCCCCAAATATCAGGGCTTTCCCTTTAAAATAGGGACATCTGGTCATGCTATCTTTACCTCAGTACATTGTTAAAAGTCTGTATAACAGTTGCTGGGTTTTCAAGGGAGGCAACAGGCCCCATAATACTGTTCCTGATTTCAACTCAGAATGGGGGTTAGGGCAGCAAGGAATGCTGGGATAAAAAGGACCTATTAATGAAGTTTTCTTGTCTCATTCTTTCTCCCTCTAGATTAAGCCAACACTTGGTGTAGTGAAAGTCTTCACCAAGGAAGCAGCACACAAGGGGCTGAAGGAAGAGGGCCTGGGAGGAGACTTTGAGACAGTTAGAATATAGAAGGCGCACAGGCACAATAGAATGTGGGCTTGAGGCCAGAATGGGCCCCTGAGTATTGTCTGGGAAGGCGGAAGAAAGCCCCTTCTTTGTTCCCTGCAGTAACAGAGGGAAAGATCAGAATGGTCCTTGCAGGAAAGAACTATTGAATGGCTTAGCTCCAAGGAGGCTAAATGACTCTTGGTGTTAGCCCTGTGCCCAGAAAGTGAACCTTGAAGGAATTCTCATCAAATTTTAAAAAGACAGCTGTGGTTTAAAAGTAAGCGTCAGACATTCCAGCCCATAGGAATTGCTATACTGCATCAGGGCAGTGTAATCTCTAGCGTGTCTGAGAGCAGCTAGTTCCAGGTACAAGTGGGTGGAAAGGTGGGGCGGGGATGGGGGGGGGGGGAAGGGGAGAGGGGAAGACAGTTATGAAATAACTGCTCATAGGAGAAGCCTCTTCCTAATTCCTGTTAGATAGTGACATTTTGGGACATACTTAGCCTTTGAAAATGAAGGGTGTGAAGTTACTTCCTCATCAATAGCTACTGCAACATTCTTGTAGTCATGACATGTTTATGGTAGTCAGAGCAGTTTAGCAAGTATCTGAACTCCTCTTAGAATATAAAAGACCTGAGAGAGGTCTCAGTACATTGCCAAGACTTTCCCTGACATCAATTTGTTTAATTTAAAAATGCAAATCTCTAGTAGATGGTTAAGTGTGCTCATATTTAATTACAGGGATTACTCCCAATCTTTTTTACTTCAGTGTTTTGAGATCTAAATGAAGATTAATCCCAGGCTGTACGTTCTGGGGCCTGCCTGCCCATCACAGGGAAAGCTGTGGCTATGTAGAGTATAACATTTTACAAATGTGTGTAATCCCTTCGTACAGATACAGCAAGGAGGTTTGGAGAAATGTAGAATGTGGAGGACAAAACAAATCTCCTTTGGCACCTGTTTAGGATCCAATTTTCTGCACACCAATGAGCTTCTGATTTCAATGCTAGGCTCCTGTTTTCCTTAAAAACTGAGGGAGACTTTGAAAACCACAAGGGGCAGTTGGGTGCCCAACTCCTATTGAAAGTCAATACTCTGACGTGCTTAAGGCTGACTTCCTGGTGTGTTCTTCACTGAACAGTTAGCTCGAATTGTAAGTTGAGGGTAGCACCTAACTTAAGTCACATCCACATACTGAAACACTTAACTTGAGTGTGGTGGTGCTTTTACCCTGAGTTGGTTGGCCCATCAGGAAATATAGGCTACAGTTAACACAACTCCTGAGCAGCTAACGTGTAAGCTCCAATTGAGTGCCACTAGTCCTCCTGTGCCTTCGCACAATTCCACCCAGGAAGGACAGACTCATTCTCCAGCAAGTCACTGGGAAAGAAGTTTGAGCACTTGAGCTTACTGCAGTGAGAAGAACTGTGGGATAGGCCACAGAAGTCTTAGTGCCACACACAGGTGAGCAGGGCTAGATTAACGCAAGGGCTTTAGAGGCTGCAGCCCAGGGCGCTGGGCTAAGGAGGACCCCACAAAAATAAATCCCCACCTCCTCCCACATGACATGGGCCCAGTGCCCTGGCCAGAAGTCGTTCCTGGGCCCAAGCAGCGGGGTGTGTGTGTGTGTGTGCGTGCTCCCGTCCCCCCCTCCCCAGTGATGTGGGCTCAGCGTGAGTGCTGCTCAAAATCATCTTGCGTGCCACATTTGGCACTCATGCCATAAGTTGCCAACCCCTGTTCTGCATGTTTCAAGACTGAAATGTAACCACAGAACAGCTTTGTTAATTAAAAGGCAAGTTTAGTATAACGTTAATGGCCTCGGTGCCATAATTGTGATGATTTTATTTTAAATTAAGAAAAAGACTTGTATGCAGGGACCCCACAAAATCTAATCAGCCTAGGCTCACAGGAGAGTTAATCCGGCCCTGCAGGTGAATGCTGTGGCACCAAGTGTCCCCAGTGGGGACACAGAAACCTGAGTGTGTCATAATATGGCCATTCTCATGCACACACTGCTAACTCCAGGGGAGTAACTCAAGTGTAGATAACTCAAGTTACTTCTACAATGAAGTTATTGCCTCAGAGGGGTTTCCAGTGTCCTCTTATCCCTTTTCTACCAGGCTTGTTTTTCATGTGCCGCCACCACCATCTTGATAATTAAAGCCACTTGGAGTGGCAATTTTTTTACTTTAAAGAAAATTCATTTTTGATATAAACTGTTTTTGATTTCCCTATGTAAGGCTTCTTGGTGGGGACACTTCCCATGGATGCACGTCAAATTTTGGGCAAGTCTTTTCTGAGTAACTGCATAATTTATTGGTGTAATTTAGTGGTCTTCCCTGTTCTACTTCACCCTTCATTATGTAATGTGGGACATTAGATTTAAGCTTCCCAGATTGGGACCAAATCTTGTTTGCATTGTGATGCTCCTAGCACAATTCCGGACAGTGTAAATGAAAAGATGGTAATGTTAAGGAGAGAAGTTCTTTGAAATGATACTGCCAGATGTCTGCGAAGGCCAAAGAGGGATGAATTTGTATTCAGTCCTGAATATATGCCCCTGAAAAATTTGAATGAATTACACTGTGGTGGTTCACTGTACTTCCACTAATCATCTTCAAGAGACTTGGGACTACAAATACATTTTTTAAAATAAAAACTAATTTTCATTTAATCAGTACATCTGTGTGAACAGGTTATTTCTCAAATGTTCAAAACCTGGTACAGAAGCAAAATGTGTCTTCTGTCTGCAAACATAGGGCCTGTCTGTACTTTCCCACTGCTGCCTGCACGAGCTGTAAAAATCCTCGGAGCCTTAATTTGGTCAGGCAGCTGTTGAGTATTTCAGCATCACGTTCATTAGACTTCCTCTGAAGCAGAATTAGATGACGTGGGGCTGCAGATGCTGGTAGCAGCTAATATCCTGTCCATTTCCAATGCTGCTGAAAAGGTGGTAGCAACAGTGAGAAATATAGCCAAGTGTAATTCTTTCGCTTCCCACAAAATTACAGTGTTTCAGAAAATTGCGGCTATGTCTGAATGAACAGGTGGCCTAGCATGTAGTTCTGTCTGACTGTCAATGTTGTTGTATTTTAATGAAGGTTGAACATCAGCTGATGCTATGCTCTAATCCAGAGAGGAGGAGATGCAGTGAAGACAAGTGATCCTTTATGCTCGTGGGATTTCATATTCTGGCTGGCAGGGGCGCCACTTAGTTCAAAGGGCCAGTGGTTTGGTTGTGATAGGTTTTTATATCTTGCAAAATGTAACTTGGAAATGCACTTGGGTTCCTTCTGTCCAAGGGAGCAGCAGCACAATGCAGTGCTGCTGAGCGAGAATAAGGTGGTTCACATAAAGTGTGAAATCCGTTGAGATGCTGGGTATCTGTCAGTCACTGGACTTGTTTATTACAAAACCGAATCATTGGACCTGATTCTCCACTTTGTTGTGCAACCATTCATGCTGTGTAAAGTTGTATGGTTGGTTATTTACAATCAGAACGGTAACATTAAATTACTGTTTCTCCTGATGTAAGGCAGTGGGCAATCAGGCCTCGCTGTGTTGCCAAAGATAATTGCTATAATTACTGTTTGTGCTGCGAATGATGCTAGTAACTAGAGCTATGGCTTCCAATCTGGGTTTTGAATCCTCGCACTTTCTGAGGGTGATTTTTGGATCTGGTGTTCTAGTGCAGGCTTCTGTCCCATAACAAGGGGATCTCTGCATTCCTTACTGACCATGCTACCAAAGCACTAGCTGGTCTGGTAAATCTGCCATCCACGCAGTTCTGAAATGATCAGTGCTTTTGTGAAGGGGTGGGGAATCTTGAGTAAATGTTTGCTTCAGATAAACTTTCCTGAATTCAAATCGTTGCTATCTATGACATAAGCTAAATGGAAAAAGTACTCGGAGGCTTGGTTGTGCCGTAGCTTCTTAGTATTGCTGTGTGGCTGCACTGTTCTTTGCAGTTTTCATGATTTCAGCTGGTCATTTCATTTGTCTTAACAACACTTCAGGCTAACTCCTTTTGGAGCAGCAGGAACCGGTGGGCTGCAGGAGCCGTACAGCTCTGTGTAAAGGCTGGAATGGAAGGGGGGGGGGAGAGGAGGGCTTCCCTTTGGGTTTGAGTGTATGGCTTTATAATATTTACATACTACTATTCGTCAGCGTGTTGTTTTAGCAACTCTAAGTGTGCGTCACAACACACAGGTGTTACATCCACCTCAGACCATGTTAGATCCATTTCAGAGAGAGGGGAAACTGAGGCATAAGTGCTAATTTTGATTTACACACCGACTTAGACCAGGAGTAAATCAGCTGAGCTGTGAAGTTATACAGTTGTAAACCAAGCGAGTCTAGAATCAAATGTAAATATCCTTGAATATAGACTATCTAAATACTTAGAATAGAAATGCTTTTGAATCTATATCCAAATACAATCACACAGCTCTAATTATTTTAGTAAAACATGAACAACTATTTATAGTTTGCTGTAAACAAACAACTATATTCCTGATAATAAATGGATTTTTAAATTGAAAGAAACAATACCAGGTTTGTCAGAGTTTTACTTACTTACTTACTTACTTACTTACATACATACATACATACATACATACATACATACATTACTCTGTTAAAGAAAGAGATCCCTTTTTTTAACATTTACAGCAATTGCATTTACTCATGACTTTGGTGACTGTATTTCCATGACTCATGAGCAAATATGTATAGGAAGATGAAACAAGGAAAGAGAAATAACAAAATGGGACACGGTAACTTGGTGCCATTTAAAATCGAGGAAAAAGGCCATCAAATAACTTTAAACCAGCATCAAATCTATAACTGTAACATGAAAACGAAGAACAAAATCTGAATTGTAGTGTAGTAATATCTAGGAGCCCCAAGTCATAGAACAGGTCCCGCATGTGCTGAGTGCTGAACACACAACTGCAAGATGGTCCATGCCCCAAAGATGTTACAATGTAAGTATGAGAATACAGGGGGGCTATACACATACAGATGGGAGTGCACAAGAAAAATATGGCCTGCTATTGGCTATGATGAAAGGCAGTGGCCTCTGCATGCCACCTGCCCGTCTATTGTCCAGTATTCCCTGATCTAAACAGTACAAATAACCAAAAAGAATTCTCCTAAAATCAGAGATGAGACGTAGTGGGCTTTCTTTAATCGTATTTTTAAATCCTATTTTAACAGATATATTTTTTCAGTGGCATACAGAACAGATGTAGCAATGTTAGTTTGACCCACAACAAAATGTTTTTAGTTCTGTGTTTGAGGTTTTTAACCATTATTTAAATAAGATGGAAGTAAAATTCAAAATGAAAATCAAGACCTTTCCTTTGAAAAATGTGAAAATAAAATATTTAGATTTTTCCAGAATTTTTTTCACTCTAAACAACTGGGTGAATTTGATGTGATTTGTGCCCCAAAAATGCATTTTTTTTTAGGGGGCGGGGAGTTTTTTGTCCAAAACTTAATTCCAGCTCTGAGTTGTGCAGGGGTCAGACTAAGTAATCCAATGATCCTTCTGTAAATAAGTGCTGTTAATTAGACTGCCCTTGGCTTTTGGGAATGTCTGTCTCGGATTCTGTGCTCCAGCCAGCTAAAGGAATGTTTTTGTTTAGGATGAAGTATTGTGAAGAAGAGAAAGTAGAGGGCAGGCAGTAGTGTTGTAGGAAACACTACACTTGTGCAGTCAAGCTACGAGTTACAAATGCCAGGAACAGTCTATAAGCCTTAATATCTCATCTTTCCAGTGTTCACTTTGCAGGGCTGAAACAATCATGGACCTCTAAAATTCTGTCATTATAGCTGATAAAAGAGAGCAATGGGGGTGTGGTCTTGCATAGTAGAGCCTAGACGTGCTGAGGAGATAGTAGGGAAGGTAGCCTGCAAATGGAGTGGGTGTGGTAACAGAGCAGGAGTGAGAGAGGGCATCCGCACTGTATTCAGAGATGTGAAGAGCCTGGCAATAGAACAGATAAATAATCCCTGACAATGTGAGGTAGTGTATTGTGGTATAGCAAGGGCAAAGAGCACTGGGAAAGTTCTAGAAGGGTGGTATATAAGCTCTAGAATGATCTGGGCTTTATTCCCTGTAGACTAGCCAAAGGGTAATTAGGGCCAATTAAGGCCCCACCTAGGTGCCTGATAAAAACCCTCTACTCTTGAGAGGTAGGGTGGGAGTTGAAGGAGTAAGTGTGTGGTGAAGAAGAGCTGAAGGAGTATGGTAGTGTGGAGTTGTGAAGTGGAGCTGAACAGAGTACAGCGGTGTGTGGAAGAGAGGTGGAGTCCTGGGGAAGGTTCTGGGCTCAAGAAGCAAGCAGGTCAGAGGAGGGAAAATAGCCCAGGGGAAAAGCCTGCAGCTGCAAATAAGGTGCCCAGCAGCACATAGCTACTACTCATAGGGCCCCTGGGACGGGACCTGGAGGAGCGGGTGAGCCTGGGTCCCTACCCCCGTCCCTAGGGAGACAGGGTAACTGGTGACACCCTGGCCCACTATAAGAGGCAAAAGTGCGAGACCCACTAGGGAGAAGCCAGCCCTTTGCCACAATATGCAGGACCCTAACTTGGTTTACACAGCTTAAAATTTAGGATTTTGACTTTGGCATATTTAGGTTTGGCAGAATTATATTATCAGTAAATGTTGCTTGCACTGCAGAAATCAATGAAAAAATATTTCCACAGATGATGATCAAAACTTAGATAGGCAATTTAAGAAAAATACTGTGTGAGAATTTATTAGAATAAAAATTCAGGGATTTATACTTTTGAATTAGGCTGGTTACAAATGGATTAATGAACGAATAGTAAAAACAGGTACATGTTGATTTAAGGATGTTTAGTTTGACGTGATGTTGACAGTTTGTGTTTTTATGGTGTATAAAGCTTTAACTTTTTTAATCTTAATGTCTGCTATCATTAATTTTCTGATCCCCTGATAGTTTCCAGCAATTATGAAAATTTAAGTCAAGAAAATGCTTAAAACCCATAATTTAACACAACTGTGAAAAGTTCAGTTGACAAAAATGCATAAAAATAAACAGGTTTTTCCACTAAAAATGTATATATAAACAAACAAAAGCTCATTCTGCCATGCCTATGTGGATATTACACCTTTCAATTTCCAAGAAAGTCATCTGATTGCAGTGGGAGCAACCATTTTTATCCTCCGAGTTGGCGTGGCCTGTTACAGAGGAAATGCACGCTGCTGTGCTCTACTTATGGTCTCTCCTTAAATTGGAAGAAGTAACTTTAGACTAAATATTTCATTTTCAGTATGTGCAAACATAATGTTGAGTGTAAGCAGGGGACAGAATGAAAAAGCAGGAGAGAAGGGGTGTGTGTGTGTGTCATAGAGAGACTTTGAAGAAAGCAAGCGGAGGAGGTAGGGCATTGCAAATCAAGTTGAAAGGGTTTTTTTTTGTTTTTTTTTAAATACTTTTTCGTGTTGAACTGCAAATATATTTTTTATAATTAAAAACATGGTGTTCTGGAAAAACATCTAAACTCTTTTGAATTACATAAACTGCTGAAGAGCATTAAAAACTTTCTAGAAAAGATCTCTAAAGATGTTCCCTAAAACTAAGATCGTATCACCATTCTCCCATGTTCTTCTAACCACAGAATTTCCTTTTGGCAGAAAACCCATCATTCTCACTAACCCCCTCACTGCCCCCATACAAACCCTGCATTTATTTTGCAGCGACTGAGTTAATCTGTTTTAAACCATAGACGCTTGTTTGTGAGTAATTGGGTTCACCTTCCAAAAGTTAATACCTTTCTATAAAGTGAGTATATATGACATGGTTCTGTTCTGTTGTGTTCATCTGACTTATATTTTTTTTAAAATCTGTGTATCCAATATGAGTCATTGATAACTAGACATGAACTATTCCAGGTGGAGCTTATCACATTGGAACTAATTTAATGCATCCATCATTTTTCTCAATCATACCATGTGTCTCGAGAGATTTCCCAATTTAACTGAAAGAAAGTTGAAATAAAGCTAATCACAGTCTTGTTGTTCTTGCACTCATTATTTCTTTGTGTAGTTGCTCACTCTAATGTGCCTCCTGGCCTGGGTGGTTTCCATGCATCTCCTCCTCTTTGGCCTTGAATTTCTTTCTTCTGCCTCAGTTAGCTCAATTCACTATATATGTCTCAGAAGGTGACTGTTTAGGGTCAGATGTTCTAATTGGATCATAATCAGCTTAAAGATCACACTTCTCTGCCTGAAACATTTCGTATCTACATTTGTTACATGTAACACTGAAGATTATTCCAACTAGAAGAGGCTAGGAAAAACATTTTTTTTTCTTTTGCACTAATCAGCATATTGTGTATCATCAATTTCATTGTTTCTCCTGGATAGACTGTCAGTTGATTCTGTTGTATATGTGGATCTTTCAAACTGGAGAGAGGAAAATGGTTTAAAACATTAGGAAAATGGGCAGTTTGATGATGATTGTTTAACTGTCAACTGAATTGGTAGAGGCCTTTGATGAGCAAAAGAGGTCTTTGCCTCCTATGTGCGTGCAATTGCCCAAGTCCATGAAAAAGGCAATGTGAAATTAGAGGGCAAGGCTGAGTTTCTATTAAAGCTGTTATTTAGATGTTCTCATGATACAATTCCTTCACAGGTTAAGGAACCTATTAGTTGGGCCCATTTCTCCTTCTTATGTTAACCATGATACACTTTAATGACTTCCTGTGATAACATCTTCCATTTGATCCCATCCTTGCAGGTGACATTCTTGATTGTGGAATGTTTCTTCAGAGAGGAACTTCTGTCTGAATAAAGCCCGATAACAAAAGATCTGATCCTGCTCCCATTAAAGTCAAGGGCAACAGGCTTCTGATACTGTCCCACATGACCTTCTCATAAGCAAACTAGGGAAATATAGCCTAGATGAACCCACTATAAGGTGGGTGCACAACTGATTGAAAAACCACACTCCGAGAGTAGTTATCAATGGTTTGCAGTCAAGCTGGAAGGGCATATTGAGTGGAGTCCTGCAAGGATTGGTCCTGGGTCTGGTTCTCTTCAATCTCTTCATAACTGATTTGGATAATGGCCTAGAAAGTACATTTATAAAATTTGTGGACTATCCCAAGCTGGGAGAGTTTGCCATTTGCTTTTGAGGACAGGATTAGAATTCAAACTGATCTTGACAAACTGGAGAAATGGTCTGAAAGAAACAGGATGAAATTTAATCAGGACAAATGCAAAGTACTACGCTTAAGAAGGACTGATCAATTGCACAAATACAAAAGGTGAAATGGGTGTGTTAGGAAGGAGCCCTGCAGAAAAGGATCTGGGGTTTATAGGGGATCACAAAGTATATGTGAGTCAACAATGTAATACTGTTGTGCAGTGTCCTACCCCACCCCGTGCTCCCTCAATTAAAAAAAAACAAACAAACCCCAAACCGAATCGTTAGTCTGGGATGTATTATCTAGAGTGTTTGTAAACAGGAGACGAGAAGTAATTCTTCCACTCTAGTCAGCACTGATTAGGCCTCAGCTAGCGTACTGTGTCCAGTTCGGGGCACCACACTTTGGGAGAGATGTGGACAAATTGGAGAAAATCCAGAGAAGAGTAACAAAACTGATTAACGGTCTAGAAAATAAGATTTAGGGGGAAAAACTAGGTTTGTGTAATCTGGAGAAGAGAAGGCGGGGAGGGGTACATAATAGTCATCAAGTACATAAAAGGTTGTGATAAAGAGGAGGGTGATAAATTGTTCTCCTTAACTGCTGGGGCCAGGACAAGAAGTAATGGGATTAAATTACAAGGAAGATTTACAATAGACATTAGGAAAAACTTCCTGATTGTTATGGTGGTTAAATGCTGGAACAAATTACCTAGGGATGCTGTGGAATTTCCATCATTGGAGATCCTTAAGAACAGGTTAGACAAATATGTCAGGAAAGGTCTAGATAGTCCTGCTGTAGTGCGTGGGGACAGGATTAGATAACCTGTTGAGGTCCCTTCCAGTCCTACATATATATATGATTTGATTTTTATTCTCATTGCCTTCAGTGGCACAGCGTTGCCTAAATTGTCAGATAACTTCTCCATAGTTGGCAACTAACATTAACTCTACATTGAGACGCTATATTTCATGGTCTTCCCCCCTATTTAAATACTTTAGTGTAGCTTCTGGATTTCTCTATCTGGATTTGTGTTCTTGTGGTTCTTTCTAAAATAGAAACATCAGACTTTTCATTGTGAAGAACCATTCCACTGTCAAGCAGGCTAATCTCATGCACTTGTTTGCCTGCCCACCTCGCCTCTTATTCTATCACAGTGACTCAACACTCTAATAACTATATTTTTATGAACTCATTTTTTTCCATACTTCATAGTTTTTTCTCCATGCCCTGTAATCACAGTTGGAAAAATAACATATATACAAGTTACTCTTACCGCCATTAGGCCACACATCATGGTTTTTTCCTCTATTTGCATTGGAATTGGGACAAACTGATCAGTCAACTTTGTAGAATTAGGAGATAGGTTTTTTTCAAATTGCAGATGGTCAATTATGCATGTAAAACGCATTGTGAATAATTTGCACACACACTTACCATGATTACATAAATCATGGTAATTGCTCATGCAAGTGACCAGGTGGACACATCCAATCAGAATAATTGGCAGGTGCAAATCAAGCACAAATATTTTACATTCAGTTGTAGGTATGTAATTTTGATGATGTGGGCTAAGATGTGCACTGAGGACTAAGGAGGTTGAGTTTGCTGTTTGCTCCAGTACTAGTGTGTTTCTTTTTTCCCTGAGCTGCTGACTTCGTGAATCACTGAGCTCAGGAATGTCATTGGAGAATTAGAAGAACCTGATTTTTCTGAGGCTGTAGGATTGTCACCTTCTACAGACAATGTCCTCCAACTGTACAGTTTGAAAAGGTGATAGGCTCACAAGAAGAGGGGCAGCCAATGGAAGTGTACAAAGCAGCAGACTATTAAAGAAAATTCACAGGAAACTTATGTGGACTGAGGTTAGCTGCTATTTGAAGGGCTTATTAAAGGAAGCCATGGAAGTAGTGACCGTTGATGTATTCAGTAAAGAACTAAGCCAGTGCAAAGCAGAAGCCAACATTTATAGGAAGCAAATTTTAGAGTGACACAGTAAGCAAATGAACCCAGATGGATCACATAACTGCCTTGCATTATGTTAACGGTACTTTTACATAAGTCTAGTCAGAGCAGCCATTCTTCTGGAGTTTTGGGTTTTCATCAATAACCTTCTTTCTAGCTTTCTTCATTGTCACTGAGCTTTGTCTTTTCAGCATGGGTTTTACAGCCATCCCTGCCCATGATTTTGCCAAGACTCCATGTCCTAGTTTCTTCAAAGGTGGGATTTTAACAAGTGCTCAGTGTTGTCTTAATTGCTTCCACAGAAATCTGTGGCAATTTGACCTTCAGCTGAAGTCCACCTCTGTGCCCACTAACATGGAGCACTTTTGAAAATCCCACCCACGATGTATAAAAGGTTGATGTTGGCTTTAGGAATAATGACTGAAGGGTCCTGAAATTTCTTCACTGGATGAAGGAGCATCTTGGCTGCTATTAAACTATTTGGAATAGTTCTGCATGTGCCCCTTGCTTTAGGACAGGCAGTGACTGAGTGCAAGTTTTGTGCCTGCTGCTGTTACGGGTGTGTGAGTCAGGGTAGGGGGAACCTCTTAACTGAAGGGGATGTAGGTTATGAATAGGCTTCCTGCCTTCCTTTACAAGAGAGCTGGAAAGAGCAGCAGCAGCAGCAGCTGCTGGTAGATCTCTTCAAAGAAGACAAGTAGGGAACTGATACAGACCTGTAGAGAATGCCTTGAGAGGGGTTGGCAAAAGAATGATAGGAAAGGAATGGAGGCCTAAGAGGCAGGCAAGCATGGAAGCAGACCTGTGGGGGGGGGGAAAGTGAAGCAGAAGAAGGTTTGAGGTTTCTAGTGGACAGCTGGTTCCTGGTATAGGGTCTCTATGCTGGAGCCTGGGATAAAGCATGAGGAAAGAGATTGCACAGATCCTAGAGAGAGGGCTGTGGCCCACAGAGGCACAGGACTTTATGAACAATTAAAAGCAAGGGTAGAAGTTCTCACAGATCTTAGAGAAAGATCTGTGGCTCAGGAAGGGTGAAGGGCTGTGTAGTTTTTCCCTTTTCTTTGCACTTGGAGTGTTGTTCCTTTGGTATAGGTAGACATTTCAGGTGTAACTATCCACAGTGAGAAGTTGAGATAAGGTACAAACCAGTGGATAAACTGAGGCATGGTCACATCCTTCCTTGGAAAGGCAAGGAATCAAATTCTTTAGTTGCATTCCCTTACTAACTCCTTTCCTGCTTTAAGCTGCACATTGTCTTGTACAATGAAATTTGTATGGCTCCATAGTCACCCTTTGCTTAGTAGTGTTCTTGCTTGCTGCTCAACTAGGGTCATGAGCCCGTCTTTTAACATTAGGGCCCCAGCTGTGCAGAGAGGCATGTGTACAAGAGAGTTAAACAGCCCATTGAACTAGCTGTGAAGCATGCCCCACACCCATTTGTCCACCCTAGCATGGGCAGCAACTGAGGTTAATTGACTTAAAACAAAACAAAGAAACAAGCAACATGGTCAAATATGTTAATGGAGTAAATTCCACTACATTATGTTCTGGGCATGGACACATGAAGTCAGACTAAGGAAAAAATGATCTAAGCAGGTTCAGTAAAGAAGAAATCAAGTAGACCATTTTGGATGAGAAACTATCCTCAGCAATAGTTCATTCTTGTCACAAGCACAGGCTGAAGAAATCTCATACCCTAAAGATCGGATAGTTTTGGGATTTCAGAATATTTCAGATTTAAGTAGACAATTGTAAGTGTTCCCATTCTGTCCTGCTGATGGGATACACATATGTTAGTTTGAACACAGGTGTTCCTCTGACGATGGGTGTTATGTCTGCATTGGTCATACCCTGAATCAAAACAACAGTGTCTGATGCACTGAAACAAATAAGGCAAATCTACATTCACGGAAACAAAGCATTGGAAAACAAAAAGGGCTAATCCCAGCACAATCCACAAACAAATACCACTGTTCAAACTGGAGAGAGATAACTCAGACAACACGAAAGTAGTTTGTAGAGTGTCTAACACCTCCCATTCATGTGACAAATCCAGTATCTTGCTACGTGACTTGCAATTAGAGACTTGCTGTCATAAAATTGTTTCTGATGAAAACTGTATTTAAAGTTGTGTTGACACTTCCATTTATCAACATTGCTTTGCAGGCATTTGAGCTCCCAGCCAAAACCTGGCTCACAGGATCTCATCCCAGAAATTATATTTCAGTTGAATAACAAAACCCACTATTTTTTGTTGTTGATTTTTTTGAAAAGGCAAAAAACAGTAGGTATTTTCAGTATATTACTCATCTCACTGATGCTTTCAGGTTACCAGACAAAATAAGTGATGTGGATACATATTTTATTATGAATGTATGTCTACGTGTGTGTAAATAAAATATATTTCTATGCATACATGATGGTCAGTCTTGAAACCTCAGAACTCTAGCCATATTTTATACGTTCTATAAACCCCCAAAAGACATTAGTCCACAGTGCCACTTGGGAAATCAGAGATATTGTACTGTCATTCTGTGTGTGTGTGACAGAGAGAGAGAGAGAGAGAGAGAGAGGCAAAGACATATACTTCCTCCCTGCCCCATCGAAATAATCTGTGGAACTCATTGTCATAAATGTAAAGATGAAAAACTTAACAGAATTAAAATCAGGATACTTTATCTCTAATAATAACATCTAACATTACAACAGTAAGGATTTAAAACAAACAAACCAACCCAGGAATTCAGGAAGAATTATAAACAATCATGCTTTCATGGCCTAGCCAACGTTTAACTAGTGAGAGTTGGGAGGAAAATTTCCCTTTGGGTAGGTTATTCTCCACCTGCACACTGCAGTTTTTTTTACCTTCCTCTGAAGCCTGTTGTACTGGCAAGATACTGACCTAGATGGATAGCTAAACTAATCTGATTTAGTATGGCAATTCCTATGGTCCTATTTTAACCAAATTTTGAAAATACTTTAGGGTTGGACTGAGTTTATTTCCAGTAGCTGGATTAATATGAAAGCTTGTCAAGGAAAAAAATTCAGGTCCATTTGCCTCCAAAGTGGGTTTGCATAGTTAATCCTTTCAAGATAATGTGTATGTAGTGGTGTTCATGTGACAATCGTTGCCATGTGGGGCCTGAACCAGGGACACCTCGAGTGCTGAAAGCATTAGTCTCTACATCTTGATCTAAAAAAGATCTAGGATGTTGCATGACTCCATGGATTAGGCACAGAGGGGGGTACACGTACAACACACTGACCAGTGGGTTACAGTTTGGAACCAATGTAGGCTGATGTGGCTGTATCGTTGGTGCACATCCCCTTTTGCAAAGATTATCAGTTGCCCATATAAAAATTGGGACATAAAATTGGGGTCAAAGATGAAAATTTAGTCCAGATGAACAGTGAAATCAGTGCCGTCGCTAAACCTCTTGATCTGCACAATAGAATAAATGAGGGTGCTCAGAATGAGAACTTGTGCATGTGCCTGCGTTCTGGAGGGGAAGAAATGACTGGTGCAGCAGTACACTACTCATTTCTGTGAACTGATGCATGTTTTTGGGGACCTAGAAGGTATGAAAGAAATATCAAAGTTGGTTCTTATAACAGTATTCTTTAAAATTTCACCAGCACCAAATTTTTAGTATGAACTCTGGTCCACACTTAAAAATTAGGCCAACCTAACTATGGAGCTTAAAGCTGTGGGAAAAACTTTGGACTCTGAGCTTGTAGTTAGGTCAACTTAACCCCCCAGTGCAGACAGCGTTACTACCTCAGTTTAGCTATCACTTCTTGGAGTGGTGGATTTAACTACATCAATGGAAAAACCCCTTCCATTGATGTAGGAAATGTTTACATTACAGCACTATTTTAGGGTCAGGCTCCCTCCCTCCACACCCACACCACCACCAGTCGTCTTGAGCATAGTTTTTGTTTGATGAAATTTATTGGGACAGTTTACAGAGTAAGGTTTTACGTAAGGTGAGTAGTGGTATCTATGACTTCTCAAAGGAAATGACAGTGGACTCTCTGTAAGCCCTTATTCCAAAGGACATTTGTTTTATAAAATTGAACAGACGTAAATAATTACATCCGAAGAGCTGTAAAATTGTGTGTTCGCTTCCTGAGGTCTAAACCATTTGATTTGGTCCTGCTGAAGGTCTGAAGTTTTCAAATGGATAACTAAATTCCAAAGTCCATTAAGCAAGGTAATTTACAATGTTCTCAAGCTTTGCCCATAGAAATACATTAACACATTTCCCCATTTGGTTTGTAGAAAAGCCATTATTCTAAGCATGTGCATGCACACAAAAAAATTAATGATGTTTGTGACTATAAAGAAATTGGTTTCCACTGGCAAGGTTATTCATAGCACTTGACCAGTGCATTAATTTTGAAAGAAAGCTGTTGAGGTAGGCAAGATTCAAAAAAGCATTTAAAATGTACCAAAGGCAGATGGGTAGGATTTGATTTCCTCTTTGTTCAAGACATCTGCCTGAGCAGATCTGTCTCAAAATGCTGCTAGTAGGCAGCCGATTACTGGGGAATGTGAATAGTGGAATTCTGTTTCTTTTGTTAGTCATGTACGTAACCAGAGCTGTGTGAATAACCATTTTTTTTTTTTTTGGTTCACTGGCCATTCTGAAAAACCTTACATTTTTTTTGGTTAGACTTGGAACAAGTTGAAAATTCTGTTTCAAGTTTGAAAAAATGTATGTTTGTTCGGTTTTTTAAAAATTGAAGTAAATTGTGGAACAGTTATTTTGAATCAAAACTTTTCCGAAATGTGAGAACTTGGTGGGTTTTCCCTCTTATAGTGTGAGCACTATGTGCCCTCCCATGTCCAAACTTAACTTCCTCACCCACAAAATGTTAAGGGACAATTATTCTATAAGCTAGTATGTTTGTGCATATTAATGACATATCCATACCTTTTACAGACAATTAGTTTATTCTCATCTCTGTTCTTTCTGGCCTAACCGGGTAGTTCCCTCTTCTTTGTGGTGTTCTGGTTAGGTTTATAGAGGACATGAACCTAAATAGTCCCCTACCTTACTGAACCTTCACTTATCTAGGAAAAGGTCACAAGGATATATATTCTTTATCTCATCATCGCTTAGTTAGGTTAAAGGTCCCGAATATATGTATGCTAACTTGCGTTAGCTCATCATACAGGATGTGGCCTGGTCTGATCTGCTGCTGATTCCTCCGTCCAAGAATTCAGTATTAAAAAACAAAGGAACTTTGGGAGATATGAAGTCTGTAAAAGATCTTAATTTTTAGAAGTGAACAGTTTGGGAGAGACATGTTAGGCACCTTGAGCCAGTGGGGGAAACCTGGTGGTAGGCTGAGAGAGGGAAACATGCCAGAAACAGGGATATTTGTTGCAGACAGAAAATGGGGATGGGGGAATACTACGTGAAAAATAAGTTACACAGGCTCTTGCTTGTTTATATGCTTAAAAAGCATGTGTAGGTTATTCAAACTTCTTTCATGCCTTTCGTCTTCTCTTCTGTTTGTTCCAAATATTCCTGGAAATAGAAGGTGCATGGCAGAGCAATTTGAAGGTTCAGTTCGTAGTCCACTATCTTCTCCTCACTTTTTTTAGATGCACTCTGACAAAAGTCAATTAACTGGTGATTTAGGGCTTAATCTGTACTTCCCCAGTGCACCCCAGTCTGAGGCCATCAGATCATTTTGCACAACAACCAAAGGGCAGAAATTATGAGGCATGTAGGGACCTTGTTCTAAAGTTACTTTACAGTTCAGTGACTTTATTGGATCCCTCACTAGAAGCTGTTTGAATTTCCACTGGCTTTGTGGTGAGAAGAGTGTATGTGTCTTTAGTAAGGCTTGCAATTCATCACAAGCTTAATGGTGCTTTCAGGCTTACAAAGCAAGGTTGAGGGCTGTAAGCTTGCCTTCTTTCGAGGTCAAAGTTTGAAGATCTGGGAAACTCTTCATTGCAGCTCTGCTGTGCTTTAAGTAAAACCAGGGTGTTGTTTTACAGATCATCTTGCAAGTCTGGATGGCAGAGTTTGTACATTCCTAAATCGCTGCAGCATGATAAAACTAGTGACAAGAAGGCTTTACATTTCCAGTTGATGATTCACAGCAGAACATTTGATATTTAGGACTCTGTTCATTAATAAGTTATGCTCCATTTACCTGGTTTTCTGTGGAATTTATGATTCAAAAGTGCAGAGTGCACCAAAAATTATCCATTAATCAATTTCCTTTTCCTTCTGAATAATTGGCTAACCGATCATTGTAACCCCAAAGGGCACATTCCACCAAAGGTGTATGCTCAATGAAAGAGTAAAGCAGCTTTATTTGAGAAGACAAAAATTCATCTTTTGTTCAAACAGATGGGTGCTTCTGTTGTTCTTTTTGTGCTGCTTCTTTTCCAGACTAGAAACTTCTTTAAATCCTATTTTTTCTTGTTTGCTGTATGTATACAACAGCAATACTGATGGGGCAAGGACTCAAGTCTGAATCCTTCTGACTTTGCACATGCATAGTCCATTTGAAGTCATTTCTTTGAAGCTAAGAGTTCATAGACTATAAGGTCAGAAGGGATCATTATGATCTAGTCTGACCTCCTGTACAACACAGGCCACAGAACTTCACCCACCCAACTCCTGTAATAGAGCCACCCAACCTAAGACTGAGTTACTGAAGTCCTCAAATAATGATTTAAAGACTTCAAGGTACAGAGAATCCACCAGCAAGTGTGCCATGCCCCATGTTACAGAGGAAGGTGACAAACCCCCAGAGCCTATGCCAATCTGCCCTGGGGGAAAATTCCTTCCTGACCCCAAATATGTCGATCAGTTAAACCCTGAGCATGTGGGAAAGACTTACCAGCCAGACACCAGAAAGAATTCTCTGTAGTAACTCAGAACCCAGCCCAACTAACCTCCTACCACAGGCCATGGAGCATATTTACAGTTAGTAGTCAAAGATCAGTCAATTGCCAAATTAGACTATCCCATCACACCAGCCCCTCAATAAACTAATCAACCTCATTCTTCAAGCCAGCTAGGTTGCTTGCCCTGACTGCTCCCCTTAGAAGGCTGTTCCAAAACTTCACTCCTCTGATGGTTGGAAATCTTTGTCTAATTTCAGGTCTAAAATTCCTGGTGGCCAGTTTATATCCATTTTTCTCTTGTGTCCACATTAGTGCTGAACTTAAATAGCTCCTTTCCCTCCCTGGTATTTATCCCTCTGATATATTTATACAGAGCAATCATATCTCCCCTCAGCCTTCTTTTGGTTAGGCTAAACAAGCCAAACTCTTTGAGTCTCCTCGTGTAAGGCAGGTTTTCTATTTCATTGATCATCTTAGTAGCCCTTCTCTGCACCTGTTCCAGTTTGAATTCATCTTTCTTAAACCTGGGAGACCAGAACTGCACACACTGTTCCAGATGAGGTCTGACCAGTGCCTTGTATAATGGTACAAACATTTCCTTATTTCTACTGGAAATACCTCACCTGATGCATCCTAGGACTGCATTAGCTTTTCTTACGGCCACATGATGTTGGCGGCACAGTCATCCTGTGATCAGCCAATACACCCAGGTCCTTCTCTTCCTCTTTCACTTCCAACTGATGTGTCCCCAGCTTATAGCAGAAATTCTTGTTAGTACCTAAGTGCATGACTTTGCACTTCCCACTATTAAATGTCATCCTATTTCTATTACTCCAGTTTACAAGGTCCTCCAGATCTTGTATGATATCCTGGTTTTTCTCTGTATTAGCAATACCTCCCAACTTTGTTTCATCCGCAAACTTTATTAGCGCACACCCACTTTTTGTGCCAAAGTCCATAGTAAAAAGGTTAAATAGATTGGTCCCAAGACCGATCCCTGAGGAACTCCAAGAGTAACCTCCCTCCAGCCTGACAGTTCACTTTTCAGTATGACCCATTGTAGTGTCCCCTTTAACCAGTTCCTTATTCACCTTCCAATTTTCATATTATTCCCCATTTCTTCCGATGTAACTAATAATTCCTCAAGAGGAACACATCAAGGGAAGCTCTAGCAGCTTTCTTCCTCAAATGTGATTTTTTTTTTTTTTGCCCAGACAGACTGTCTTATCCATTGAATTACTTCTAATTTCTTTACTGTCTGTTTCATCATTCATATAAAATACCAGTCCACCACCTTTGCCTTTATTTTTGTCTTTCCTAAACAGCACATAGCTTTCCTTACCTGTACTCCAGTCATGACTACTATTCCACCTTGTTTCTGTTATTCCCTATGATACCTGGTTTCACGTCCTGCACCAGTAGCTCTAGTTCCTCCATTTTCTTACCCAGGCTCCTCGAACAAACATTTTAATTTTTGCTGTTTTGGCTTTGCTCACATTCTTTACACAGTTCAGCAGTCATTCTACCGCCAGTATTGTCTATTAGACTGGTATCTATTCCACCCTTCCTCTTGATGTCCATTCCCCTACTCACTGCTATATCCTTTATTTCATTTTCCTCCCTCTTCATCTTAAAATCAGGCATGGAGATTACCTGGGCATCTCCCAACCATCTCCCCCAAACTCCTAATTTAAAACTCTCTTAATCAGTTGTGCCAACCTCCATCCAAGAAGTCTATTTCGTTCCCTATTCAAGTGAAGTCCATCCCAAGAGAACAATCCTCTGTCCATGAATGCTTCCTAATGGCCGTACATCCCAAAGCCCTCCTTATAGCACCACTGCCTTAAGAGTGTTCCACCAGCCTGGCACAGTCTCCCTTGATTCGTTCCAGTAAGACTCTAGCCATATCATTTGTTCCTACATGAAGGACAATCAACGGACTCTTTCTGGCTCCCTCTAGGATCCTCTTCAGCCTTAGGTCCACCTCTTGTACCCTAACACCAGGCAGACAGCACACCGTTCTGTTGTCCAAATCAGCTCTAGTTACAGGCCTGTCTGTTTTCAATAGGGAGTCCCCAATCACATGGACTTGCCTTTTCCTCTTGATGGTGCGATTCTCCAGCCTATCCCCTGTTCTTTCTGACTGCAAGTCTTCTCGTCTTCTGTTCTCCCTTGCAATCTTCTGCGACCCATCCTGGATCCTCCTGGGGCTCTTATTTGGTGATATCTCCATGGGCGCGTCCACTCTTTGTATAGGACTAGCTGCACTTCTCTTCTTTGCTCTCCTGCCTTCAGATACTGCTTGCTGTGCCCCTTCTTCATTTTCCAACTCCGCAAACCTGTTCTTGAGCTCTCTTTCTCCTTCTCTAGCCCATCTTTTCCTCTGCCTGGTTCTCATAATCACATGCTTCCACTGGCCACTTTCCTCACCCAGCAGTCTCCCCTCAGAATTTTTTGGTTCTGCTTCCATTTGCAGGTCTGGGCTTTTCCCTTCAGCCTCCTCATGCCTTTGTTCCATCATCTGCTTGAATCCTTTTCTAAACTCAACCAGAGTTTCCACCTGCATCTCCAAGTCCCAGATCTTCTCTTCCATCAGCTCTATTAGACAGACAGCACTTCATACAAACAAAGTTCTTTTGAGGTACACCTTCCAGGATCATGTACACCATGCAGTTCCCACATCCAGTTATCTTCATTGTTTCTTTCATTGCTTGAGTCACTGTAATTGTTGGCTTGGTATCTGGCATAGGGAGAAAGCTATGTACTGTAAGTGAGAGAAACAAAAAAACCAAACCCAAACCCACAATGAGTACCACGACAATACCAGAACACCACACACCCCTTCCCCAAACTCCCCTGTTTACAGCTTTGTTTGCTGGCTCCTATGCTGTTGTAAGTGAAACTGGAAGAATACCATTATTATAATGAAAATCTGGATGCCTCTTGCAGCACCACTTTTCATTAATCAGCCTTAATGTAACCATATCTGTGGTACAGAATGTGTTAAATAATCAGAGGTAAAACAAGTCATGTCAATCCAGGATGGTGCCTTCTTCAAATTGTGGGAATTTGCATCAGTCAGTGAGTACATGTAGATCTAAAAACTGGCACGTGCAAATCTCAATTTTTTTTTTAAATCAAGGGGGGGGGACATCAGAAAGCCAGAGACTTTTTTTTTTCTCCCCTCTATCATATAATCCTAGAATTCTGTATTGACCTTCATCCACACTGATCAAACCTTTTGCTGCTTTGCTATGTTTCGATTTTGGTGTTTACTACTACTAACAAAAATGGTTGGGAAATTGAGGTTGGAAAAAATATAAAGGTTATCCTGTCTAATGTTGTTTGCATTCTGGCATGGCCATTTATAGGAGTTTGATATCTTATTTACAGTGAAGCAGCAATAAAAGAAACTAAACAAATGCTTTAGTTAGTTGGCTTTTTACCTTGTCTTCTGCTGTTGGGCAAGTAGAATATTCCACTAAATCACAGATTCTTCTAAAATGTTTAATGTTCAGTTCTGAGGACTCAGAACTGCAAGATGCTGAGCGCTTTGGCTCTGATTCATCAAACCACTTAAGCATATGCCTATTTTAAGCATGTGCTTCATCCCATTGACTTCAATGGAATTGCACATTACTTACGTGTTTTGTTGGATTGTGGTCAGTATGCTCAGCACCTTGTAGGAATGAACCATAAAGTCTTTCCTAGATGGTGTATAGAAAAGTTGTCAGTTGGGAGAATCCTAGCATGTGTATTGAAATTGGAAGTATTGGGTTAAATTCTATGGATTATCATGCAGGAGGTCAGACTAGATTTTCATGCTGGTCCTGCTTGGCCTTAAAAATCTATTAATGTTTTTATGAGCTTGCTAATGTGAGATGTAATGTCTATGGGCCTGGGAAAGATGTGTGCCCAAAGAACCTATGTTGGTTAGAATAACCTAGTTGGTAATTAGGCAGTATTATATTGGCTTAGGGTATACTTGGGTATCATGCACTTAAGCACATGCCTAAATACCTTTCCTGACTTAGGAATGGAGTCCCGTTGATTTTAAAGTTAATGTGCTTAAGTGCTTGCTTGAATAGGAGGCTTGGATTGAGTCTTGATTCCTCCACTGGCATTGGCAAAATCCCTCTGTATTGGTGTAGAATATATTACCCACCCACCCCCCATCTGATGCACTAGATTAAGATCTGCAGACACTGAACTCTGAAAGAACAGCTAATTCTTTAACAAACAGAGACCTACAGTATGTGACCAGCTTTTAATTATGGTAAGATTGAACGATGCGAATGTAGTCTGAATAACTTGTCTTGATTAACTGAATCCTTAATATTAGGAAAAACTCTGATTCATTGTGAAAGTAAGAATGAAGTATTTGGAAACGTCTTGGAATTTATGACTCTTGGAAGGGATTTTTGTATGAAATTAATTTATTTTGGGCACCAAATCTAATGTTATTTACATGGACTCTGCAGTGAATAGTAACAGCTTTTCATCTAAAGGCCAAATCATGGCTCTGCTGAAGTTAATGGTAAAACTCCATTGTCTTCAGTGGGACTGGGATTTGACCCCTAGAGAAATGTATGTCTTTATTACTAAGAATTTATGAAACTTCACTCACACAAGGGGTATTGTAGCATCCCATGTGGCTTCCTCAATGTTTACATAGCAGCAGAAGAAATAAACAAAAGAAAAACCACAGCACGTCTTGATCACAATTTGCAAGTCTTGGCACTAGGGTGTATTAAAAGAATTTACTGAAAGCACTTGGCAAATAGGTGTAAAATATTTCTTTTAGACAAAGAATTCCCGAGATTGCATACAGAAAAGATATAACAGAATTTTTCCCCTGAATTTTTTGTATAATTCATACAGAACAACACCGGAGACTAAGCTGAACTATAAACAATAGGTTTATTAACTTTATATGCTACTAATACTGTTCCTCCCGCACCCCCACCCCCACCCCCAAAAAGAAAAAAGTACCCTTCACACATTTGATTAGCTTTATCCTTTCTTGGTTATAGATTCCTAGGATTGATGTCATTTTGTATTCCTGGTTCATACTCCAATACATCTCTGAAAAGTTTCCAGATCTTTGCAAACATTTATTTAACCCCTTTCTCATTCAGCAAGTGTCACATCATTTTCTTTTTATTCACATTGATAGAATTTATCACGCTTTATGACCTTATAGTCCTATCAAACCTGTACTCAGTTATGGGGACTGCTTTGTCATGTCACTTTAGGAGACTGTTAATCTTATAATTAACTATAATCTCAATTAAATATCCAGACACCTTAGCTTTGTACTCTTGTCTATGCAAAATGAATAGTCCCTATTATTAAACACTGATGACTGAAATTGCATTGCCTACATATGGAATTGTAGGGTGCTTTTTTTAACCTTGAAAAGGCACCTTAAAGTATAAAAATAATGTTTGTAACAAAGTACATTTTTCTGTTTTTAAAATCATCCTTTTCTCAGTTGTCTTTACTTGCAATCCATGGCTTTATACTAGTTCTAGAGTCAAATTTGCAAAGATAGTTCAGCACCTGCATGGGTAGGTACATATCTGATGGTCAGTGGGGGTACACGCCTCATTCTCTTAGGATATGTCTACACATACAGTGGTGTATAGAGTACAGACCCCACACACCCAGCTAGCATGTGTATAAATAGGCGTGAAGATGGTAGGCAAATAGAGTACAGACAAGCTAGATCATTAGGGTATCCCTGTGTAGTTTCCTACATGCCAAAGGCGTGTCTCCCACATTCACACTATTATTTTTAGCAGTGTAATATCCCACTGTCAGTGCCTTTCCCTGCTGCAGTGGTAGGCTCTGGCAGGGGAGAGGCAGCAAGAAAAGGCTCTGTCAGCTCCCTGTTGCTGGAGTCTTTCTGTGCTGCCTCTCTCTTGCCAGAGGCTTTCACCGCTGCCTGTTGTGACACACCTCAGTGTGGACCCAACCTGCCTTTTACTGCAGTGTGTAGCTGTGTGTCGCTACAGGTGTAGACAAGGCTTTAGATGCTGCAGTAGATTCTATTAGATGCCGGTTTCTATCTTTAGGCACTTAAATACCTTTGTAAATCTGGTCCCTAGTTTGGGAGATGGATTGCTGGCTACTTAAAACACAATGCTAAAGTGTGCTGCAGTATGTAAACGTTTTCTAGAGGCCAGACCAAGTGGCAATTGTATGTTTGGAAGATTGTCTCTAGGTCACTGGTTCAAAGCAGGCCCACATCAGCCAAGACTGAACATTGTGTGTATTTAGTACCTCTGCAAAATTAATTACCAGTTGTCTGACGCAAGCTGTAGAATTGTTTTCTACATCGCAAAAGCCAAAGAGGTAGTAAATATTAGTTATGCAAAACTAGATATTAATCAGTAGAATGGGCTGGAAAATGGCAAAATGATGTAAAAAATAGTTTTGAAGTGGTTTCCATTTCACAGGCTTCTAAATGGACCCGTTTTCCACTTTTTTTTCCAGTTAAATGTTTACAAAATTGTGTTGCAATTTGTTTAAATTTTTGACATGACCAGGAATTTTCTCTTACTGAAAACTGGATTTGCGGTAAATGTCATTAAAAAAATTTTAGTCCTGTGGGGGGAGGGGGAGAAATCTCACAAAAATGGAAAATGTTGATGTCGGTGACTTTTTCATGAAATGTTTCATTTCCAAGGGGGGGGAGAGGGGAATCCACTCCAGGCTTTTTGGCAGCCTCAGGAGATGTACAAGGGATCGAAGGGGCAGTGTCACAGGGCCCAGAGCAGAGTGACTGCGGGGAAGGGGTGTTACATGGAAGCTCCAGTTTGAGTACTCAATTACCCTTTCTGGGAAGGGTTTTATTGCAGAGACGCTGAGTTAATCCAGATGGTCACCATTTTGCAAAAGTCTCTAGCTGCATATTCCTTCTGGAGAATTTTATATAAGCAGTAAACTACATTCCCACCCCCAACGCCCAGAAAGTACAAACCATATGGGAAGCTTCTCGGTTTCCCCAGTGCTCCCAGCCTTGACTGCAGGATGACATAGCCCATTGTCCTTCTTCATTCTCTCCACTAAGGAATTTTAGGAGAAAATCCCCAGCGGTGCTAATACTAACTCACTTGAATCATGTTATCACTTTTGGGTATCTTCGTGCAGGCAAACTTCTGTGGCTTCTGAAGGTTTTGCCACATGATTTATTAAACATGTTCTTCCTTTGAGTTTACTGCTTACAGATGTGTAATCTTGAGTGACTGATGCTGGTGAAATGTATTGGAATGGGTGCACTGCAACACTAAGGCCTAAATTACAGGCTAACAAGCAGCAGTGCAAGCTTCCTCCATACTATCTACCAACATGCCTTCACCCTGACTTTCAGGCCTGGTGCCTTGATAGGCAAAGATGCCAGGCCTTTGTCTGCGTAAGGGCTTCCACTGGTACTAACGCTCATTCACTTGCACCAAACAGAAGTCTTAGTTTACTCCTAGAAAGTAAATTTTTTTCTCCTTGAGATCATGAGGAGGAAGCATCTCCACAGTGAATCTTAGACTTCTTTGGCTTGAGGTCCAAGATTACTGCCACTTCAGCATGTAGGAGTCTGCTGGTTATGGCAGACGTACCACCGGCAACTGAATTTAAAAATAAAATGAGAGACTTGCAGTGAATTATTTTAACGCTTTTAAAGGGGTTTTTTTGGGCTTTGATCCTGCAAAGATTTATGCATCAGAGCTTAACTTTTATGCACTGTAAGTAATTCTGCTGATTCTGAACGGTGCTACTCACCATGTGTAGAGGTAAGCATCTGTGTAAGACTTTCCTGAGCTAAGGCCTTAAGACCCAGTCCCGTAAACTCTTACTGTGGAGCACAGTGCTGATGATTGGCAGTGTTGCCATCTTTTGCAACAGTTGTTTTTTTTTGTAAAGCCCCAGCTGTTGGAATTAAGAGATTACATAAGAACCTCAGTTTTCATTTTTAAAAAGTATGTTTTCTATCCCTCATGGTTGCAAAGAAACAGCTTGAAAATGTGGCGATGTGACCTAAGGGACCTAGAAAGGAAATAAAAAGAACCTAACATTATTAGAAAAAGTATTAGCTATATGGCAGTCCAGACAGTATTAGCTTTTCATTCATCTGAATTCCAGAATGTAGACCTATACGTTGCCATAAACTGTTTATGATTGTATGAGAGAGAACTTTTCCTAACTGGTGATGAAATCCTCCTAATTTGAAGTCAAACATTATAAGATGAATCCAGCTGTTGTTTTGGATTTGTTGGCCGATTTGAAGCAGGTCAGAACCTTCATGGAAATCTTAGCCAAGCAAGGCAGGCGAAACACCGGCCTAATAGAAATGTTTTTTCTTTGCTCTCAGGGCTGCTTTTTTTTTTTCTTCTGACAACTTTCCTAAATTTCCATTTTACTGTGTCATCAATCTCGTTTTCCCTTTTAACACCAAAACCACGTTTTCTCCTTGTAGAGGTTTCTTATCCAGTGTTCCATTCAATTCCTAATGTCACCTTATCACCCCCACCTAGCTGTATGGACAGAATTTTCATTGAACGCTGTGTCAATTGACTTGGTATGGCGCAGCTTGTAGGAATAGGCCCAGAGAGGGAGTTTCAACTTCTTGAGCTTTTGGGGCTATTAAAAACATGTAGCCATGGAACAAAGCTAGGCTGACTGTAGGGCTGCTTGCCTGTGTCTCTCCCCTCACACCCCCAGCCCAGGAGAGGCTTGTGCAACTCCCAAGGTCTGACAGGCCTTTCCTCCTAGCACAGTTCATTCTTCAAACACAATAAAGCAGTTAATAGAATCATAGAAATGAAGGACTTGCAAGGTACCTTGATAGCTTATCTAGTCCAGTCCCCTGCACTGAAACAGGACTAAGTATAATCTAGAGCTTCCCAAACGTTTTTGTCCAACCTGTTCCATATATAAATGACTCTCATAAATCCTGTCTTTCCCTGACCTGGATTATTCTTCAGGGGCCCCAAAGTCTTTCCCCCTGCTCCAGGGCCTGCCACAGGAGCCAGTCTCCCTCCTGCAGCTCTCCCCTCAGGTGAGCCACTTTGGCTTGGCTCTTTTATAAACACTTGATCCATCTGTCTTAGCTGGAGGGTAGATCATCAGTCACAGCTGAGGCAGGGCCCAAACAACCCCCCCCCCCAAGGACCGGTCACACTGTGACACAGACATAAATCTCTGAACTGATTCCAAGGTTGGCAGTGCTGTTTCAAGCCAAGAGTGAATTTTTTGTGGGGAAGAACACGCTGAATGTGATAAACTAATGAACCACATTAAATTTAAGATGAGGGGATCATGAGAAAGAACGTACAAAGCAGAGGAAACCTTTGAGGTCTGTCTCATTAAATGTCTTGGATATTTGCATTTGAAAAAGCAGTCACTCCAGTTGAGATTCTTGGTCACAATTTGTTTCTTTAAACAGCAACTTTGGAGTCCAATTCATATATTTTCCTATTTTATTGACTGTGTTTATGTGGTCCTGGAAACAAGCAAATATCATGCGTAACGTTTCATTTCAATTCAGACTAGTCTGGAAGTCTTCATGCTTCAGTTACTACAAGCTGGGTGAGTTGTTGGCTTGTGGAAATTGTAATAATAAAAAAAATAGCATCAGAACTTAAAAAGAAACTGCTTTGGAGATTGAGTCCAGGTGCAAATGGCCTTTATGTTGATGCAAGATATTGTAGATATGCTTTTTTGTGGACTGAGTTGAAGAGTTTTGTATTGTGTTAATAATTTGCTGCTGCTTTGTAAGAAACCTATGAAATGAATGTGTCCAGCAAAGATTTTCAAATCAGAAGATTGTCCACGTGAACACATTAGGATTTTTGTACCCAACTCCGGTATTAAAAGGACCTATAAACTCTATAGCTTTGCCAAACATTTAATTAGCTTGGCTATAACAATACATTTTTGCTTATGGGACAAAGTAAAACAAGTTTATTTCACATACTTTGACCCTTTGTCATCCCATGTAACTGTTCTAAGAGCAATACTCAACTGTGAGAGAATTGCATGTAAATTGTGCAGTTTAAAGTAGCTGCACTAGATAGTTGTTTGCTTATCAAGCATTTAAGCATTTAGGAATAATAAAATGTAAACGTTGGTTCAGTATAACTAAGCTATGTTTCTTGAAAAATGAATATACTCCTGTTGCAGTGAGGTTCTGGGTAATATTAGTTGTACAAACTTATACCCTACATATGGGTATGCAGATGCTTGTTAAAATTAGCAGCAACTTAAAGAATTTCTTTTAAACTCTTTTGATCTCTAAAAAGTAAAGTGCAAAGTTTCCCCAGGAAATTTTTCTGATTTTTAGCACTATTGATTGTGAAGCTGTTTTAAAAGGTAATAGAATAGACAGCAAGTCAAAAAGCTTTCTATCTTAGACTTCATCTAGAATATTTATGAAGCCCACTATTTTAAGCAGAAATACTTAGTTGGCATCTAAAGATTTCTCTCCTGTGTAATGGGTGGTCAGAAGAAAAAATGGCCCTCCATGCAGGGTTTGGTGAGCATCCGTCAATGGAAAAGTATGTGCAAGGCATTAAAATTAGTACTAATTTTTTCCGGTTGAATTACTTTTGTAAAACCATGGAACAATAATGAGTCTTCACCCATTCTTTTTTATTACTTACATAATATCATTCTGCCCCTGTAGAAGGAATTGAACAGAGCATATGATTCTATATAATTTACGCCCAAAGTAGAATGCAAGGGTTTGTTCAAATGTGCAGAGAACAGTGCAATGTATTACAACATAAATATATTATATATAAATAATTCTATACACAAAGCATATCTGCTAGATCATTGCAGCTCTGCCTATTTTTCATTTCCAAGATGTGAAAGTACATTGTTCACACATTAAAAATGTCTTTGTTTTGGGAGAGATTACCAGTAACAGTGATATCTCCCTATTGTAAATATAGCCAGTCTTGCTCATACATAGCTTGATTCCGTCCTTATATCCTGTAGAGCTGATGGAAAATTTTCTGTTGAAAACTACAATTTAATAAAAATGTTTCATGGAAACCAGTCACTTTTTTTAATGGGGGAGAGAAGATTAAATTTAGTCTTTAACTCCAGTGAAACTTTTCATTTTGACTTTATTGCTTTGTTTCATTTTCTTTTTTTATTAAAATGTTAATCTAGTAATATTGGCATATATTGAACATTTTAATAGAATATAAAACTTGAAATTAAATAATCTCAAATCTTGGAATATTTTGTCTCTTGGGAAACTTTGAAATTTTTGGCTTTTTGTTCCAAATCAAAACAAATTCTTTTTCAAAATGTTAACCTTGTTCCTGGAATGGAAATTTTGTTTCCCGACTCGCTTTCGTATTCTGGAAGGTTCTTGGGAACTTTATCGATGGGAAGTACAATAGAAAGGCCAGACTCTCAGCTGTGCCTCCTGGCAAGAGAGCTTTTTGCAGTTCTCTGATTCTGGCACCAGTTTTATGCCTCATCTGGCCTCAGCATAGTTTACAGCAGGCTGCTCTAAACTACACAAGTTTGATCTGGCTCCCAAGTTGCCTGTCTCTAGTTAGGAGTAACTGAAATGTAAGGCATCCCAGCTCATTTTCTTCCCCATCTCACCATCTATGCCAGGCGAGTACAAGACTGGCGGTGGAGGAATCAGCTGTGTTCTCTATACCCTTTGGTTAGCCCTTCACAGAGGGGGCGATGAGTAGCTTTTTGTTCCTTTTTGCTGCCAGAATGGTGCAATAAGGAGCATTGCAGGCCATAGATACTGTATATTCTGTAAAGTTGTCTGTCCACACTATCTGCTGGATGTTTTTCTCATGTGGAATGCTCAGTGTAATTGGTGTTTGATTATAAAAAGCACCTGAAATTTTTTTAGCATTAAATCTGAAAATGCAAAACGTGATCAGAAGACGACACTTTGTCATGAGGAATTATCACATTAAAAGTTTCCATGATGATGTAAACTGTGAAAGCAAAGCATTAAGATGCAGTCAGTGAAACTTCAAAATCACAGTAGTGACTACATCAGTTTGTTGGTTGATGTTGCTCACGCGCTCGCTCTTTCTCAATAAATGAGAATATTGACTGCATGAAAGAGTGTTTTTTATAGTCTAATCCATAAATGTGATTAGTTTTAATGGTTTTTGCCATCTATTATTTATATACCATGTTATTACAAATCAAGCTTTCTAGTGCATTAGGTCATTAATGCACTCACTATATAAATGTTGTTAGTTTTAGCTGCTTAGCTCACAAGTTCTGGATTATCCCTTGCAGAGTGTGTTTGAAGTCTTGGTGAATCTGTCTTCATAAAACAAAAGAAATAAAAATAGTGACAAACTTAAAAGGGTTTAGTAAATAAGGAACATAGAGTTTTCTTAGAACCTTTCAGTATCAGGCTATTCAGTTCTCATCTAGGCAGAGTGAAATCTTTATTAGACAGTTACTGTATACGCTTAATAGACTTAGAATGGGTTTTCTAAGAAACTTTTCTGAAAAGCTAACTTTTCCTCCCTTCCTCCAGATAACTTCAAATTCCCTAACAAAGGTGGTTCAGAGCGAGAATTGGATTTATGTTTAAATTTTATCTGGGCTTTTACTAGCAACTAAGAGAAAAGCCCCATGCACACTACTCCTTTCACCAGCCACCACACCCTACTTGCCTTGCCATTGCTCAGAATCCGCAGGACTTCTGCAGTCTCAGAGACTACAGAGGGAAGATGAAATTCTGAGTGCCTGTGTTGCTCTTATACCAACTCAGTCTCACTTCCTCCTCAGGAGTCCACCCTTGATTATCACTTTTACTCCCCTTATTCCCGTAAATAGTGCCACAGGGTTGGGGTTTGACATTTTATTAACCTACAGGTCTAGTGAATGTTGCCTGCATGATATTAATATAATTGCACATTTTCCTTTCTGTGACAGTAGGGCCCAAAGTCTCCAGTGCTGGCCTACCCTACAGAGAATCATTACCACACATCAAAGTTTAACAAAATCTGACAAACTCTGCAGTCCCTTACTAATCACTAATTCAGAAGCTTGAATAGGAAGCATTTTAACTGCAAAATGTTTTAGTAAACCAGAGGGACTCTGTGAAGTTGAGTTATTTTTTAGTTAG
The DNA here is from genome assembly GCA_007922155.1 of Mesoclemmys tuberculata. Classification (NCBI taxonomy): domain Eukaryota; kingdom Metazoa; phylum Chordata; order Testudines; family Chelidae; genus Mesoclemmys; species Mesoclemmys tuberculata. The sequence goes on along the minus strand of ML675615.1, from coordinate 21,193,384 downwards.
TCAAGAAAAAGCACATGAATGATATGCAGATGTGCTACACACTGGCTCATAAAGTATGTATTAGGAAGTCTTGGCCCTAATACCAGATTAGGGTTGAGGTTGATTTCTGGGCCCAGGGTATCATTCAGATTGGATTGAATTTGTGATTATGGGTTTAGATTATGCATTAGGGTAGTTTCTTGATGTTATGAACTCAGAAATAGAGACACAATGCAGGCTGCTTCTTAAAACATAGAGGTGCAACTCACCTGCCCTTGCTATAGACTGTCTGCAGAACTGGTTCTGATCTCATTCTCCATTACAGAGATCCCTAGCCAGCAATCAGGACCAGAAAAGACCCTTAGAATTTAAAGTGATGGATCACAGTTTTAACACAGTTACATCACACTTTTCCCAGAGAGTTGGGTTAGTACTGAGGCCACTTTGGACCATGAGTAAGAACAGAGTTGGCACCATCTTATGTATCTACAGTAAGATTAAAGTTTCGAGAGAGGCCACTTAATTGCTGGTGTAAGCCTGCTGACTTAAGTGGAGTTAAACTCATTGTTATGAGAGTTAGGAGATCTGGTTTCTATTTTTGGCTTTCCCGCAGACTACCTGTCTGTCACTATGGAAGTCACTTACAACTTGATTTTTCAGAAGGATGGAGCACTGAGAACTCCAGCTGAGTCAATGGGCACTGTTTCAGTGCTAAGTATCTCTTAAAACCAAGCCTTTAATCACTGTCTGCCTCAACTTCTCTATGTGCAAAATGGGGCTGACAATACTTGCTTAATTCTACAGTGGTGTTGTAAAGCTTAATTGCTGAATGTTTATGAATTGTTTTGATTACTCAAAGATGCAAAATGAATGCAAAGACTCATTGTCTTTGTTACCTAATTATTTAATTATGAATTAGGACTAGATGCCCTTCCTATAAGGGAGTGGAGCTATTGTAAACCGGAAGTTCCCTTCTATGGGAAATTTGAACGTCTTGAATTTTGTTTTCATTCTGAATCAGAACGAACAGTCTAGATTTCCAGTAAAATGAAGAGTCCAAAAAATTTCCGTATTGTCAAAGTTTTAGTTTTGATTAAGTAAAATGTATAATTTTTGATTTTTCAACATTATAAATATAAAACATTAAAATTAATATATAGATGAAACATAATTATTTGAAATAGTCTAAATAAACCAGATCAAAATGAATCAATGACTCCAGTCAAAAAATAGTCACTCAGCTCTATAAGGGAGCAGAATAATAACTACAAACACAACCGCCCCCTGCACCAGTACATCAGACAAGAATGAGACTAGAGACAATATCTGAACAAAATGCTGCAACCAGCAGAATGAAATAATGGATGAAAAGCAAGGTCCTTTGGGTGTATATCACATTGCTTTTTGAAAGAGGAAGGTCGGTTAATGCGCAAGAGATCGACATGTATATTCATCTCGCAAACTGTCCATTCCAGTAGATGTTTTGTTTGTTTGAAATATTGTAACCTAATGTGTGTATAAATATCAGTTAGCATTGACCTGTAGTTTAAAGATTGCCAGGATGCTCTTAGATGTATTTTACTGCTTTCTTATTGAGAACCAAAAAACCTTATGGAAATTAAAAGAAACAACTGCAGCATTGTATGTTATGGCTGGTTCACTGTTGTTCCATAAAGTACTATGTTCACTTTCAACGTGCTTGATAGTAATTTTTACTGTATTTATTGAATTTATAGCTGTAATGTTGATAGAATTGCATTGTTACTTTGTTGCCATTATTTTTATGTTCTACAAAAGGGCAAAAAAATGAGTAGGATTAAGCAAAATGCTAATCATCCATACTAACGTATATGTAATTGCATTGACCAATACAACAATCTTTGTGAGTCAGTACTATAGGGTCAATCAGGGATGCTAATGGTAGAAAAGATTTATTAGAGTGGCTGCCTCTTACAGCTACCCTGTAAATGCAATGGGGCTTCTACAGATTCCCGTGGCTCTAATAGCTTTCCCTAATAAGAAGTCCCTGGTATTCAGCCTACGTGTACCTTTCCTACATCCCACTGGTCCTAGCCCTAAAATTTTCTCTCCATATAAAGACTGGATTGTGAACTTCTTTTTCATAGTGGTGGGCAAAGCTATTTAAGTGAGTCGTTCTACTGAATTTAATGGGATGACTTGTGTGAGGTAGGTAGTTCCCAATCTCATCATAATTGATTGCTGTGGTTTTCCTGATAGACATAGCTCCATCAAATGCTATCAAATAGCAATTATTGAACAATTTCATGAGTAGGACCCATTGTTGATATTTAATTTATTACTTGTTCAAGCAAGGCATGTTGATCCATTCAGAATACACAGGCACACTGAAAAACAAGGAGATGTGAGCCCTTTTCAAGTTGAGCAATTCCAGTTTGGCTGAGAGTCAGTGAGGGCAAGTCAGGGCTAAGCCAGTTAGACTATTTTGACATTTCTTCCTCCACTTGAGTCATCTGAAAAAGATCTGTAACAGGGTACACGTGTCAGGTCATTTTAAGTGACTTGGCAGCCTTTTGCTTCCTGTATTCCTTGCTCTGGATTGGCCCTAGGGTGTGCAGGCTTGCTCAGATTAATAAATAGTGTGATAAAGTCAGGCGGGATGGCTATAAAAGAGTGTGTCAGGGCTGGTATGAGGGCCCAGAAGGGTTAAAAACCCTCTGCCCTGCAGGCAGAAGAGAAAGCAGAGTAGGGCAATTAGACACACCTGGACCCAATGAAGGGTGGGGCCAGAGTATTTAAACCCTGCCTTCCCTAAAGGAGGGGGAGGGAACAAACACAGGGGAAGCTGTCAGAAGGTGTGGAGCAGCGGCAGGAGCAGGTTTCCTTCCAGGTCAGGAGACAGAGCTCCGCTAAGGCCAGGGGAGACGAGGTAGTTGGGGGCGCCCTGGCCACAAACAGGAAGGTAAAGTGTGAGACCCACCAGGGGGAGGCTGGCAGTTTGCCACAGTAGGCTGACACACGTCACTGTGACAAGCCTACATGAAACTGGTAACAAACAGCTGAGAGCAGGGAAGTGTTTTTAACAATATCTGACCATAGGATATTTAAATATCAAGCTTCCATTATTGCTTGAGGAAGGCAAAATAGGTACCGTTAGTGGAAGTAAGGTGTTTGACCGAGAGTGGGAGGAATGGAAGGGAGAGAAGAGGACAGAATTGAACAACCAGAGCAGCAGCCACCGTGGTGGTATTGCAGTGGTCGTTATCCACAAAGAACCAGCCCAAAAGTAACCAGTAAGTGCTGAACATTAAAGCACTTCCACTCTTCTGAGAGTATAACCTGATATGCTTCGAGCTCAGTGTAATTTCTCTGCTCACCCTGGGCTAGATTCATAGACTTGAAGGCCAGAAGGAACCATTATGATCATCTAGTCTGTCCTCCTGCACAATTCAGGCCACAGGCTTCCCTTCATCAGGTTGCTTCCCTTCTCTAGGTTCAGGTGCTTTTTTAAAAACCCAGTTAGGATCAGCTGACTGGTACAGATTGCCAGGGTCCTGCTCCATCCTAAAGGGTTAGTGTCACTCTGTGGCAATAGTCATTTTATAGATGGGGGAACATAAACTAAGGGATTTCAGGCCAACATTTTTGTGTCCATTAATCTGATGCCCAGTTTGAAATGCCTAACTTCTACAAATGCCAAGTGGAGCACCCATCAATGGAGGAATCCAGAATGTGTGGATGTTTTAAAAAATTTTGCGGAAAGTGATTTGCCCAAACTCTCACTGCAAGTGAGTTTTAGAACCGAGAGTGGAACCCAGGTTTCATGACACTCAGTCCCACTGCTAAATCCTTGGACAATAGTGAATCCTGCACAAATTATTTAAAAAGGGAAATAGCAAAATAACTACAGGTTTGGGGTAAGGGAAGGTAAATAGGCAGGAGTTAAAATACCAAACAAGAAGTGACTATAGGTTAGATTTAAGGAACTGAGGTGTTAAACAGATAAATAGCCACAGATTTAAAAATATGCAAAAAAAAAAATTGTTTTTGTTTTGTTTGATATGAATATGGCTTCTGGACACTAACCTGATTGGGGCTCTATTGTGCTAAATGCTGTAGAAAAAGACCATCCTTGTGCTGTATTTTTCCCAATTCCTCCTTTCTGTATCATTTGTCTTATACGCTCCAGTACTGTGGTTCTCAAACTTTTCTATATTGTGACTCTGTTAAAACAGAACAGTTTTGGGACTCCCTTCCCATCTAGCTATAAAGAAAGACGGAGAGGCGGCAACTCTTCTGGACCTGTTGTACCCCCTTTTTGACGACTGATGTGCAGTTTGAGATCCCATCATCTATTTACATTCTTAGCTGTTGTAGACAGGTCCCTGTCTATAAGACTGAGCATGCTTCTGGGTGCTGTGTGAGTAGTACATAGGACTGATGGAAACATCATAGCAATATTTGAGTTAATATTTGAGCATAGTATGTGCAGAATCAGCAGACACTTAGATAAACACAATATATTGTGGAAGAGTCAATACTGCTTTTGTAAAGGAAAATCATGCCTGCCCCAATCTGTTAGAATTCTTGGAGGGTGTCAACGAGCATGTTGGACAATGGTCATCCTGCTGATCAGAGTTATTTGACTTTCAGAAAGCCTGTGATAAGGTCCCTCAGCAAAGGCTCTCAAATAAATTAAGCAGGCAAGCAATAAGAGGGAAAGTCCCCTCATGGATGAGTAATTGGCTAAAAAGAATCTAACAGGAATAAATTTAGTTTTCACAATGGAGAGAAGTAAATAGATTCCCCTAAGAATCTGTACTGGGGCCAGTGCTGTTCAACATGGAAAAAGGGGTAAACAGTGAAGTGGCAAAATTTGCAGATGATATAAAATTACTCAAGATAGTTAAGTTAAAATCTGACTGCGAAGACTAACAAAGGGATCTTACAAACTGGGTGACTGGACAAGAAAATGGCAGATGAAATTCAATGTTAGTAAATGCAAAGTAATTCACATTGGAAAAATCATCCCAACTGTACACGCAAAATGATGGATTCTAAATTAGCTGTTACCACTCAAGAAAGATCCTGAAGTTATCATGAATAGTTTTCCAAAAATATCCACTCAATGTGCATTGAAAAAGGCAGTAAAAAATAAAAAAGCTAACGGCATGTTAGGAACCATTGGGAAAGGAATAGATAAGAAACCAGAAAATGTCAATATATAATATGTCAATCCATGGCACGCCCCCACCATGAATACTGCTTTCAGTTCTGGTCAGTCCATCTCAGAAAACGTACTGGAATTTGAGAAGGGGCCAAGAAGGGCAACAAAAGTTATTAGGATATGGAACAGCTTCCATAGGAGGAGAGATTAAGAAAACTGGGAATTTTTAGCATAGAAGAGATATAACTAAGGGCAGGGGATATGATAGAGGTCAATAAAATCATAAATGGTATGGAGAAAGTGAATAAGGTTTAATGCTCTTTACAGCTTCACATAATACAAGAGCAAGGGGTCATCTGCTGAAATTAATAGACAACAGGCTTAAAACAAACATAAGGAAGTACTTCACGCAATGCACAGTTAACCTTTGGAACTCCTCGTCAGGGATGTTGTGAAGGCCAACGGTATAACTCGGTTCAAAAAAGAATTGGATAATTTAATGGTGGATACGTCCATCGATGGCTATTAGCCAAGATGGTCAGGGGATACAATCCCATGCTCTCGGTCTTCCTAAACCACCAGCTGTCAGAAACTGGAATTAGACAACAGCAGATGGTTCACTCAAAATTGCTCTCTCCTGTTTGTTTCATCTGAAGCATCTGGCACTGTCCAGTCTCAGAAAACAAGATACTGGGCTAGATGGACATTGCATCTTGCATTTTATCCTTGTCAAGTCAAAATAAAGTAGCCTTCAAGAACTCTTTAAGTGTGGTTGCTAAGTCACAGTGTTGTTTAGTAGAGAATGTATAAATTACTTCAGTACTGAGAATAACAGGCGTTGCAGATTATTGGATAGTGCAGCATGAAATGATGAGGGCTGAAAATCCTGGGACATAAACCTTGGAAAGGAGGAAGTCTTCAAAACCTTGAAAAGGCATTAAGACTTGAATGATGCACTGAAGCTACTAAAGGCCAGGACAGGTTTTTTTGGATGAGATGCTAGTATATAGTCAGCAAAGGCCATATGTCCTAGCCATAAGGAAAAGGAGTGTAATCAAAAATGTAAACCTAGTTCCATTACCCTTGAGATTTCAGGAGTACCATTTGTTTTCATTGCAGAACTATTGAACATTTGGCTAATAGCTCTTCCTGCCTTGCAAGGAATGTAAAATGTCACTTATATGGCTATTTTGCTAGAAATAGCTATTCAGCTGTGCTTTGAATGTACGGAGCCCTTGTGCCTCAATGGAGTATTCTGGTGTCTTGTTGTCCATTAGTTGTGTTTGTTAGCAGCTGTACAACATTGCGTTTTTCATCTGATTTGAGCTTATTCTTTCTGTTTACTACAGTCTCTTTTGCCAAGGGGTTGGGAGCTGGGACAATGGGGAGAGGACAAAAGCGAGTAAGCTTCCTCCATCCTTATTCATTGTTTACATGTATCTTAGGCAGATGAAAGTTGAATACATAGGTGTTTTTATCAAATTTGTACTACATCAGTGGTTCTAGTGACTGGGAGATCCCGAGAGATACCTGCTGCTCTTGAAGTATTTTGGCGCATCCATCTGAAAGTGGTTGAAGCCAGAAAGTGCGTAACTGCCCATAACTATGGATATAAGAAAAGTGTTAATATTTAGCCCATGAGTTCGTGTGTGTTATCAGTCCCCTTCTGTGTCTGATCCACCAAGGATATGAATGTGTTAGAGCACCATATAGAGAACCTTAGGTCAAGGTCAATCCCATGTTCTAGCTCTGGAGGTCCCTGGTCAAGATGGCTGCCCATTACATGTTCGTTTATTAACTTTTTATAAATAGACCTCTGGTAACTTTCCTTTCTGTGATCCTAGAGTAGGGTTGGGTACATAGAAAAGGGGTTGCAAGGGTATGAGATGGTCTCTCACTATGAGTCAGTTATGGCTGTATGTTTATGGCCAGATGTCTTCTATGTAGATATACTGTGGATTTGTTTCCCAAGTTAAAAATGGTTAAGTAGTCTATTGGGGGGAGGAAGGGAAGGAGAAATGGGATCCAGGTGTTCTAGGCTGAGATTTTGTGCTGCTCCTCTAGGGGCACAGCACAGAACTGTATCCTGAGGAGAAAGGGGGCAAAGATGGCTTTAAACCATCATTGTGCCCTCTTGATTCTGCGCTCCCATCACAACTAAAATAGCCCTGGTGTAATATAGACAGGAGGGTGGTTGCTCCTTGTCACATCAGCCTGGCCTGTGGGTTGCAGTGCAAGCCAGAATGGCTATAGTAACATGTACTATTGGCCTGCCCCCTCCCCATCACTGCCCCACTTCCAGCACAATTCCAGTGTAAGATGCTAATATAAGGCCACCAGTGGCAGCCCAATACATGGTTTGTGCTAAGGGAATACTTCCCCAGCCCCTTTCAGGTTGTTTATGGCCCCTGTATATCACCAGCATGGCATATGAGACCAAAGCAGGGGTTGTGTTCTTAGCTTTGACACAAACGCCTCTTGGGATACTAGCCCAATGCTTTGGGCCAAACAGATACAGAGTAATAGTCACATAAGTAATAGGTCTGTTAAACTTCCTTGTACACCTACTAACTTACACGTGGAAAGGGTGAAAGTTCAGGCAATGCAGCATGAAGGTGTATAGATGCTTTCTCTTACATTCCCCTGTTAGCTGTTCTCTTTTGACCCCTATTTTAAAATTTCTTTGTATGTGCCCACAGATAGTTTTGATGGTGCCCTTCAAAATCTCTAAATAAATATGCGCATTCAGAAAGAAACCTAAGGTATATTTTTATCACTTCAAAACTGAGCTGCAGAATGGATTTGTCTATAAATTTAAATTGTGCAGTGACATAAATGTCATGAAAGAAAAGTGAAAGTATTTGCCTTTGGCATTTGGGGCAGCAATGTCTGAAGTACTGAAATACCTGAAAACTACTAGAATAGTTGAGACAACTGATACATTTAAATGGGTCCTGTTTCTATCAGTGACCTTAAGAAATGAAACTTGGGATTCATGTTTGTTTGCCCATTAAAGATGTTCTGACATATCTTGCCTTCACTGAGGATTTGCTGTTGGAGCCAGTAGATTGAGCGTTGTGCGAGTTCTTCGCCAGTTTAAAATAAACATACTAACATTCTTCATAAGGTAACTGGGCATATTTATTATGCATGAAAGTTGGTCAGTTGTTTTGTTTTTTTTTTTGCCATGTGCCACAAAATTTTAATGTGGCATCTCAGTCTCTTGAATGATGACCTCAGTAATGTTGTGCAAATTACTTAATGTAGAAGTGTCAGGGATATAATCGCTAGAGAAGTGCAGCCACCAGTTGAACATGATGATCACGTATGTGGGGTATTGTTTTGCACCAGTGAATTAGGCCCGAAACAGAATAAAAATATCTAGCGTATGATACTAGAACTTGGCTATCTGGTGTTCAGAGCCATATAAAAAGAATGAAGAAAGTAGCAGTGGGTTACTTAGGTTGGGAGGTGGTAAGAGCTACAGTGCTCTGATTGGTCTGTAAAGGCTGGTAGAATATTCTGTTCTGCAAGTGGACGCACCTGTGTATTCCATGTGGGGATGTGTCTGCCTTGTGCACTGGAGCTGGAGAACTAGCAGTGCCCACGCTTTGCAACTGTAACCTCTTCCCTGTTCGTATAAGGGTGGTGCTGCCCTGTCTTCCCCAGTTGTTCTCACCATCTGTGTGTAGAGTTGGAGCTCTGTGTGGTGTCTTCACCTCACACTTCCTCTGTTTGTTTGGGAACATTTTTTGTATATGGTGGTAGTAGTACCTTAGGTTTTGTTGAAGTGTCAGTTTACTGTTAATAGCGTAGTTGGCTGCCCTGTGTGATGCCCTCACTTTGCATGCAGTGGAAGCGTCTATTCTTTCTTTAAGAGATGCCACTATAGGAGACAGTGGCTGCAACAGCAAAACTGCTCACAGGGTTCTTTTGAACAATCCTCCCTTTCTGTTCAGTAGTGGGGCTACTCTTTAAGGAGCCATAGATCCCAAAGGAGAAGGTTGTATGCTTCTGGGTTTACCCAGCCACTCCACTCCTGGTGCCTACCAAGTACCCATTTTGACTTGTGAGTCCAGGTCAGCTATCCAGTAGTGATCTCTACTCTGTCCCCCGCCCATTCAGGGACAGGTTGGCCTGCTTTACAGTGTTTGGATCTTGATTACAACAGACAACTGGTTCCTGAGCACCATCGGATTAGGTTATGCCATATGGTTCTTCTCCATCTCTCCTCCTCACCCTCCTACCCTGTCCTATTTCAGGGGTCCCATTCTTGAGACAAGAATCACCTGCTGTCCCTGGAGAAGAGTCACAGTGGACAGACCTCCTGGGACCCCAGCGTTCAGAGGAGGACATTTCTCTGGTAGGGGCCAAAGCTCCAGCACCCCTGGCAGAGACTGGAACCAAGAGAACCTTGGAGGAAGAGTCTAGGAAGAGAACACTGGACTTAATGGCCTAGACACCCCGCTGGGATATTTGGGGGGAAGTTTCCACTAATAAATGAGACCCTCCACAAGGAGCTGCTCTTAGCACTTATCTGGCTGTTTGGACTTGATCTTCCCCTTGCTCAGGGCATCAACAAGTGAGGCCTCATCTGCAACACTACGTCTGCTTGCGAGGGGGCATGCTGGGTGACACGTCTTTTCGCTTTTTTATCTTTAATCACATAAAGCACAGGAGTATGCAGGTCATACAGAACAATAAAGATGTGGAACCACGATATCCCTCATTTTCCTCGTGACTCCTTAGGGAACAATCTGGGTCTAGAAAGACAGGAGGAAAGATGTTCCCTCCTCAAGCAGGATATTGCATGTTAGCTGGTTTCTCTGCTTCCTGGAGCCTCTTCCTGGCATCTGTGACTTTGCACTTTCAGGTCCCCACGCTGCTTCTTTCTGTCTGTTCTTGTGTGTTCCTTTATTTTAAGCCACTTCTGGTCAACTGGTTTCCTTTGTTCTCCTCCTGGTAACTTCCATTGCTCATGCCTTTCTCTCTTCCTTCAGCAGGACAGTTAACTTGATTTGCAAGGATGCCCCCTACCCATTTTCCAAGATGTTTGTATCTGAACAGGGTCATTGAGTCTTAAGCACTTTCTGTTGTATCTGTCTGGTGCAAACATGCTACAGGGCTGGTCAGCAGTGGTGGATCTCCTTACATATAGCCACTAATGACACAGCAGATTTTCATAATACAACTTCACAATATCCATCAGAATTAATAAATTGTGCAGCTATAGTTCCAGTTTCACGGAACTGTGATATATCTGATAGGACTGTGAGGATGCTAACTTTTTTAACACCAACCATAGTAACCCAATAGCACTAAAAATGTGTAAAGACAGTAAAACCAAAGCAATAGATGTAAAGATGTAAGATAGGAAGAGAAGAGGAGCCAAATCTAGAATAATTCTATTGTCTTCAAATGAATGTTTCTGGATTTGCATCCATGTAATTGAGATCAGAATTTGGCCCAAGTGGTGCAGTGGCCGTATAGGCACATGTAACAGCCATTATGTATTCAGCAGAGCTGAATGAAAATCTGAATTTCTGTCCTGCTGGAAATTCTGGTATTTCAACATTTGTCCCAATTCAAGATGAAAAGCTGAAGTATCAAACATTTAATTTCATCAAAAATTTTAAACCAAATTTGATTAAAAAATGGCAAAAAAATTAGTTTTGAGCTAATTTGGTGTTTAAATTGTATTTTCTTATTGTGGCACATTGTTTCCTGGAAGTCATAGTTTGGGTTGGATTGCCTCACTTTCCCCTTAGGTTGGATTTACTTGCCAGACTACCTTTCCTATGATGCAGCATGGAACTCATTCAGAAGGAACTGCACTGCATCATGGGAGATGTGGTCAGAGCAGAGATCCTGGCCTATGGGGGAGAGAATGGGGGCATCATGCCTCTGAACTACAATTCTCGCGAGGCAATGTGCTTCTGAAAAAGAATGTCCCCCTCTCTCCCATTGCCTTCCCTATTCAGTTCTGTATTACTTCCAGATTTCCTTGGTTTAGTGCACATCAGGCATGAATAAGGTAGTCTGTAGCCAAGAATGCACTGACTGCTACAAAGAGACAGTCATAAGTTGTAGAAGTAGCCCACAGTCCCTATGCTCTCAGCCCATATTTACTCTTGTGTCACAGTTATGTTGTTGCAGCTCAGGGAAAGAAGATCCTATACAGGGTCCCAACAACAGTGTGCTGCTTTAAATTCTTCCAAGTTAATTTTCTCAGTGTGTTAAGATGACAGACCTCTGGCAATAGAGCTGACGTAGAAGACAATAAACAAGGAAATAGCTTATTTTGTTGCCACTATGTTCATTGAAACATGAACTCATTTTCTAGAATGGCCTTGGGTGGTATGTGTGGATGTGCAGCTACCTGACAATCAAGAAGATCTATTTCCTACCGTTTTGCAACTTACTGCAGGTTCACCTCCCAGAATGGATTGTATAGAGGAGGGAAACTAAGCAAACTGCTCATTTGTATTTTGGCCAAAGGATGCCCTTGAACTACAGCCAGCTGATGAGATCATGTGTCATTAAAAGATACAAATGGAGTTCTGCATAGGGCAGGGAGTGGAGGGTGGCTGGGAAGCATTGCCACTTACCACACTGGAAGGAAAGGAGGAGAGTGATTCGAAGGATGAATGGTAAAAGTGCTTTGTCTGAGATTAAATGGCAATGTGTCTACATGTATATCCCATGTAGAGTCTGATCCAAAATCTATTGGAAAGATTCTCTTTGTCTTTATTGGTCTTTGGATCAGGCCCATAGCAGTTTTACTATGGTCAGGGTGTAACAACCATGCACACAGAGCTGTGTCTTTAATATTGTAATCACACTGAATTCCCAGCTGCACTGGGTCACATTCAGAGGTTATGTCTAAAGGAGTCTAAGCCCTGGTCTATACTTACCTGAAAATTTGGTGGCAGTGCATGGGAGTTATGCACTTGAGAAAGAAAGATCGATCTGACATACCCCTAAGTCTAAGATAGCATAGTTGAAAGGTATTTGTTATAGTTTTCGTTTGCTTAGTCTCTCCTCAGAGCTGGATGTAATTTTATAAGTTACAGCAGGGCTGAATATGGCCTAGCAATTATATTATTGCCCTAGGTCCAGAGGTAGAAGCTATTGCACAAGTCTGAAGACACCGACACAGTTCACACATGTTAAGTATCTAGTACAAACTCACGTTAATTGCCTTATTTTGTAGCCTTCCATGTTCTGCTCTTCCCTAAATCATCTTTCCAAATTGTGTTTGCAGTGCATCTTTTACATTTCCTAGCTGCTGCTGTTTAGTGCAGGAATGTTATGTTGTAAAGAGAGTTCTAGCTGGAGATCCAGAATGAGCTAAAATAGTATGTTCTTGTGTTGTCTCTAGGCCGGATCCTTAGCTTGGGTAGCTCTGCTGAAGTCAGTGGAACTATGGTGATATAGAACAAAGATGTGAGCCAGTTCCCATTGTAAACAACGGTGAAGATATTCTGATTTCAGGGGAAGCGAGATCAGGTTCCACCCGAGGACCTGACCCATTAACTAACTATTTCCTGCGCTGTTTTGGGGAAGACTTTTCAATAGATTAGACAATTGGGGCATAGTGATACTAAATATGGTGTTTATATAGAGTATCTTCACCAATTTCAAGTGATCCAGAATCTAATACTTCTCAAAGTTACATTTAAAACTGATGATGAAGCTTCCTTCTAACTTTTTAATCTTGAACTGATATTAAGAAGCCTTTAAAAAAGGTGTTAGAGTAAAACAATGGACTTTCTAATCAATCATATAAAATTAAAATATATTGGAAACTTATTATTAATAATGGACCATTATTCTTTATGTATCATGTCTCACTATCTAATCTATCTGTATTAGTTACTTTTTAAAGGAATAGATTGATGAATTACTCTATTAAAAAGAAGGGAGAAACAAATTCTTTAATATAGGGCAAAACGGCACAGGAGTTTTTACAGTGACTTACAATTTTACAAAATACTTTGTCTTTCTGAGCATTGTATGATGTTGAGAGAAGACATTAGGCTAGAGAGGTGTAACGGATTTGCATCTTGGTGCAGCGATTTGGGTACATATCCCCTGATAATTCTAAGAAACATAAAGTCCCAATTCAGGGAAGCAATGAAGCATTGATAAAGGCCATCCCAATTCAGAAAAGCACTTAAGCATATGCTCAAAATTAAATCTGCTTAAGTGCGGTCCTGAATAGGGATGGTTTCCTGAACTGGAGCCATATCCCTTAATAGGCATGTCTATTATTAATGCTGAACAATACATTCTTTTGGAAATGTGATTTTAATATTTTATTTTTGTTGCTAACTATTGTCCAAGTACTAATCAAATAGAAATGTGGAACGCCCTGGATGGGTTGGTTTTTCACAGAATTCACAGTCATCCTGAGAACAAACTCACAAGATGCTGTCCTTCAAAATAAACCCAGTGAACTTAATGGCTGCCTGTAGAATGCTACATGACACCAAGGTGATATTAGAGAGAACTGGCCTTTGTTTGCAGGGAAAAATGCATAAAATATTTCAAAGATATTCATGAATTTTATTAACTTAAAAGTCAGTGCCAAAATGTAACCCATTTCATCCAGATCTGTTGTGTGACTTCAGTTTAATCCTCAACACTTGTGGAAATTTTAAGTACAAAAAGTGTTGTTGAGTTTTTGCTCAGCTAAGGTCCTATCCAACATTCATTGAAGTCAATGGGAATCTATCCAGTGGCTGCTGGATTGGAAGTAGCACTGAAGAGCCTACTTGTGGTGAGCCATACAGCAGCTGATAAAAGGAGAGCAAGCTGCAGCCTCTCCTTAAGGCAAAACCAGTAATTCAAAGGGAGGAACGCTGACTAGTACAGCAGAAACTGCATGCCACGTCTCCTGACATTTTCCCCACTAACTGGTCTATATAAACCCTGCTGGCACGCACTGAAAGTTCCCTAGTGCCCATTCACGTAGTGCTGTTTGAAAGAGTTCTACATAAGCACACATTAGGGAACTTTTAGGCCCGGTCTACACTTACCTTTGCGATTCGGTGGCAGTCGATGGGAGATATGCAAGTGACGTAATCACTTGCGTATCTCCTGTCGACTTCGCAGCGTCTCCTCTGCACAGCGTCCATGCTGCGTTGAAGGGAACAGTGCTCCCTTCGACACAGCGCTACGCCACTTACCGGGGTGGTTTTCCTGTATCGCTTGCTGGATCGACTGAGCGTGTCTATACAGACCGCTCAGTTGATCCTGAGCAATCGATGTGATGGTGGCAAATTTGCAGTTGTCAGTGTTGACCCAGCCTTAGTATGTGCCAGCAGGATCTACGTGGACTAGTTGGTGCACAGAATGTTGGGGCACTTTAGATATCACACCTCTCTACTACACGTTGCCTTGATGTGTGGACAAGTCCTTAGATCTTACTGTAGGGAATGGTAATTATTAAACTGCCCAAAAGAAGCAGAGTGATCCTGAAATCTGAATATTGGACAGGCAGCCAGGAGCTCCAGAACCCTTATACAGGCTCTCTTACATGTGGCAAATCACCCTCTCTGTCCCTCTGTATACTTATTTCTATTACAGTTGTGCCTAGAGGCCCAGGGTCGGGACCCCAACGGGCTAGACACTGTACAAACATCTGTAATCTTAAGTGTTGTGAAAGAGTTCCTAAAACTATAGGGAGAACTTGAAAAATCAAACAAACCAATAGATGAGGTCAATCTATATTAATATTTCTGGCTGTGAACTCTCCATATGTGGGAAAAATCAATTTACCAAACCCCTAAAAAATAACTGATAAAAATACATTTTTTTCCTCACACTGAAAACAAAAATGGGAATGGTAAATAAATGGTTGTATGAATGAGCAAAAGCATTAAAAGCACCAGTAGCAGAGTTGGAAGGCTAGAGGGACTTTAATTTTCATATAAAGAAAATATAAAAGTGGCATAAATTGAGCATAAAGGTTCTGTAGTAAGAGGTCTTTGTTTGTTTGCTAATGCTCCAAATAGCTATTTCCCCCCTCATTTTGATTTAAAATAATCTAAAATGATGGGGAGGGATTTGTTGGGATGAAGCACAGCACGCAGCCTAATCTTCCATGGCACAGACTTACCTACATTATCATGAAAAAGCTGGAGGTTTTCTTTTTGATCTCACTTTTGTGGACGTCTTGACAAATGAAACAGAAGTGCATTAATAATGGAACTAGAGTGATGTACGTGAAAAAATAGGCATTCTATTTGGATTTTGTGTATATTGTTGTCTTTCAGTCATTGTAATGCTCCATTGGAATTTGCAACCCAATACAATTTATCTTTATTGGGCTTTTTATTTGTTCCTCTTCATTGTATTACTCCAGTTGCAAATTGATGCTAATTTAAACTTCAGTATAGATGATTGAAAACATTGATTGACTCTGTGAGAACTAAACAGGGTGAATGGCAGAGCACCAGTTGGTAGTATGACCCTTTTCTTAGAGAGATGACTAATCAGATCTGATTCCTAAATATGATAAGTAAGACGGATTCTGCTGTGTTTTTCATAACCAATATCAGGTAAATACATTGACTTAGTCAGGGTCTACTCTAGGAAGTGCATAGTGAAACTGTGGACTTGTCTACACTTATATGCTGCAGTGAAGATGCTACCTACGCTGATGGGAGGTCGTTTTCTTTCAGCACAGGTAATCCACCTCTAAGAGCTGATAGCTATGTGGATGGGAGAAGCCCTCCCATCGACATAGCACTGTCTATATCAGGAGTTAGGTCAGAATAACTGCATCGCTCAGGGGTGTGGAATTCTACCAAACATAAATTGCTAGTGTAGACCAAGCCTATGTTGCTTAAGTGTGTGATTGTTGTTATTTTTTTAAGCTGAAATAGTCACACCAGCAACATCTTGAGTGTGGACATAGTTATACCTGTATAAGGGTGACTTAAGCTGGTATACTTATTCCATCCTGTATGGGAATGGCTATACCAGTATGAAGCATCTTTATATTGATATAACTGCCCATACAAGGAGGGTTCTACTGCTTTAACCATATCAGTATGGTTAAAATGGTACAACTTTCTAATACAGACAAGACCTTAAAAGTAGCTACTCTGGAATTACACCTATATAATTTAGGCTTGGTCTACACTAAAAACTTTTATATTGGAATAACTGTGTCGATCAGAAGAGTGAGGAAATAACCACACCCCTGAATGACAGCTATGCTGATAACCCCCCCTCCCCTCCGAATGCTTCTGTTAATATAGCTAACGTTGTTTGGGGGAGATGGTGTTCCTACACTTGGAAAAACCTCCTCCTTTTGGCTTATGATGTGCCTAACTAAGGGGGTTTTCTGGAATAGCTATAATGACATAGGCTGGGTAGTGTTGACATAGCTGGATAGTATAATCAAGCCCAGTACATCTGTCTTTAGTACTACAGCATGCTGAAAAAGTGGGTGGAAATCCACTAATTTCCTCTTGTTGTTGTTGTTGTTGTTGTCAATAAAATAAACAGTACATTTTATTGACGGAGGTAACTGATTGTTGTTGACTATGTCATTGCTACTAGAGGAAAGGAAAGCAAATAACAAAAGAATATTTAACCTTTAAAGTTCTCGTGGTGCTTTAGATTGGCTAAGTGTTTTAGGGTGAAGCAGCCGTGTATAAACTGAAGTTGAAGCTGCACTTTTCAGTATGTTCTAGTAGCAGTAGTAGTGTATGTGCTTGAAGGAGATGTAGTCTATGTTCAGTGGGCTTAAATTGTGCAGATAAAGAAAAGGTATCTCTCTGGCTTTCCTCTGACCATGGAGGATGACATTAATTAATATTTTTAATTATGTATTTTCCTTATACAGCACCTTAGCTGTGCATAGCACTTCATAGGCAATTTTTAAAATTACAGTCCTCTGTCTTGATAACTTTATGATCTACATTAGACCTAAATCTGCAATGAAAGCCAATAAACAATGAATAGCTATAAGTGGGGAAAAGGAAAAATGACTTACAAAAGTGTAGATAATGAGAGAAGCTCCTTACATACTGTATGCGTCATGTTAGTTTCAGTTCTTCTTATTATTAAAGTGGTGTCCGGGGAAAACATTGGGGGGCTAGCAGAGAATGGGGGTGAAAGTCAGCATTGGAAAGCAAACTGATAAAAGGGAATTATGAGGACTTCATAGGAAAGGAATGGGAGTGTCCCAATTCAGGGAGGATGTTGGAGAGACAGTGTGGGTATCAGAGTCAGGGGTCAAAGCTGTTTGCAGGAGGAGATCAAAATAGCATCAAAGTAGTATTAATTGGAGGAGTGTCCATTCTCAATGGGGGTGCGGTGAGGGACACCAAGAGATGATCAAACTGTAGAGAGAAGCAAAGCAGTACAGGGCCTTGTGCAGAGTCAAGGGAGGGAAATTAGCTTTGTGGTAAAGGAACAGACTTCATTGAGAGGGAAGCAGAGCTAAAACACAGAGCTCCTTAGCCCTAGAGAGCAGGACCTGTTTATCAGGAAAGCTACTAAAGAGCCTCTACTGCCTGGACCCATTAAAGTGGTAGAAGGATTCTTTAATTTTTCCCCTTTTAGAACCCAGGGCGCTCAGCCTGGGCCCCTCAGGGTTAGGAGCCCAGAACCCTTTCACGAACGCTATTTATTTACCTTTTGCCTTGTGGGTTACAGCAGGCTGAGCCAGAACTCTTTTGTGGGCTTCAGGATAGTTTTGTTTGCCTTACTTGTTGTGGACTGCTGTTCCGCCTACAAGGGAGAGGATCTGCCTCCCCCAGACTTACAGCTGAAGGAACTTACCCTACACTCCAAATGACGCTGATGTCCAGGGAAGGATGTCTGGGACCAGAGAGGCATGTGCATTGAAAGGAGGAGCCCTAGGGGTATGAATTGTGGCAGCTGGCTATTGTTAAATTGGAACCTGGGAAGGTGTATGACTAATTCAAGGAAAGGGAAATAAAAGCTTATAACAATAACATCACGTGTTTACTTAGGTTGGTTATGTACTTATCTTTATTTAAAAACACGACGTTTTTAATTTATGCCTAACCTCTCGTGGCTGTGAAAAGGACATACCACAAACTTCCAACTACCGCAATAAAAAGGATGAATTCAGAAGTAGTTGTCAGAATAGCCTGGCTTGTCTTAAAGAAATAAAACTTTTTCCCAGCAATCTATCTCAAGCAAATGTCTGGGAAAACAAAGCTGTGTGTGTCCTATCTGAAGACTCTAAACATGGGAACTTAAGTTGGGATGGAGTAGAAAGGATCCGCAGAGAATCACGCTGTTTGTAATAAAGTATGTGTTTCAGAAACTACATTTATACATTATAACTACATTTGTTATAAATGTGTATGGGTAGGGTTTTGTGGCCTGCCTTGTGCGGGAGGTCAGACTAGATGATCATATTGGTCCCTTCTGACCTATGAGTCTATGAGTCTGAGTCTATGAGCTATCAAATAGATTAAATTATCCTTATTGGCATATTTAAGAATTTTGGAACTATGGTCTAATTCCCTTGAATTCCTAGTTTTTTAAATATATTTCCCAATCCAGTTTTAAGAGCATTGTGTTTTTTCTAACAGTCAAAAAATCTGCAGGTCTGGAAAGATTTTATTTTTTGCTGTAAAATGTAAGAGTAATTTGTAGTTGCTGGTCTGTAGTTTGTCTTGTTTCAATGGTGCTATTATCAGGAGATTGCCACCTGTCTGGTGAGAAAAAGGATCTTTTTTTTCTTTTTCTTTTTACAGGCTCTGTGGTGTTTATGCAGTGGAATTCACTCTGCAAGGCAATACAGATCCTGCAGGACACATGGAATTTTAAAACTATCGCTGCTGCTGTGCATGTGAAACTTCCATTGAAATTAATGAGTTCTGGGCTCATGGTATTAGGACAAGATCCCATGACCCTCTAAATGCAGGTAATGTTGTTCAGTAGCTAGCTGCCTCTTGGTGGCAAAGAGCAAACAGGAGCTGCTCTTCATGATAGCCAGCATGAATTCATTTTTTCTCTTCTTATAGTGCATTCCAGATCTTTACATATTAGCTATAGTGTCCTTTTTAATTTAGAAAAGTAATGTTAGACTAAGAATTCTGAAAAGATTTCTTGAATTGTCTCTAATTGCCTCCTTTTTTTAAAAAGAGAGAATGTTTTCAATAGGACACCTGGGCAAAGTTCTTCAGTTCTAGCACATGCCTGCAAGTATGCTTTAGTAGCTGTCTTGGATATAAGTATTTTCACTAGCTGTTCTCTCTCTTTCCCGCTTCCCTCAACCCTTGCCCCCTCATATGCAAACATGATATTGGTGTAACTAGCAAAACAAGAAGTTGTGGATGAGGGAGGCATTATTTACAGGCTCTCATAACTTCTCTGACTCTTTCTCTTCTTTTCACTCTGCTACCTCTTCACCAGTTGTCTATCAGAATAGGCCTCACTGCTCTGTTTTACCTATGCATTCTTTTCAGTGTGACTGTGTAACTTTAGGTTTTATAGTTGACAAATACTGCCATCTTTAACAAACCCACAGGCGTTAGGGAGGGTCAGGATGGAAGGCCCAACACTTCCTATTGAACACGTGCACCAAGCTCAGTCTGCTTAGGCTTCTGGAAACATTTAGATCAGGACTTTTCTACCCCTGGGGCATAAGTCAGAGATGGCTGGGGAGGAAAAGGTCACTGGGTCAGAACTGCTAGGGTGAGGGAGAAGAATTGAGGACTTCAATAACTCACTTATAGGTTAAAGGTCTATTACGGGAGTGGATGGGTGAGGTTCTATGCCCTGCGCTGTGCTGGAGATCAGACTAGATGATCATAATGGTCCCTTCTGAGCTTAAAATTGATGAGTCTAATTGGCAGCAAAATCCCATCAATTTTAGGACCCATTGGTAGTTTAGAATTTGTGTAAGTGGAGACTATATTAGTAGTTTGGCAATATGCTTATCATTGAAACAACTATCACTGTGTTTCATAATGGGACTCAACTAGAGCCGGTCAGGAAATATTTTGAGTTTTTTCTGTTATTGTGACATTTTATTTTTCATTTTCATTTAAAAATGTCTGAACATTTTGAGAGTCTAATCAAAATGGTTTGGTTTCTGGAAACTGAAAATTTTAGAAACACATTTGGAATTTCAATTCAAGCCTAACTTCTTGTTGTCAAAAATGGACATTCCCTGATATAAAGTAGCCATTTTCCACTAAAACCCGCCCTGCTTTTTGATGTAAAATTTTCAAACTGCTCTAAACTAAACTGATAAGAGGTTGAAGATGGTAAGGCCTTCCTCATTGCCTATCAAGACAAAAGCTCTGCGGGAGGACAAGTCTGAATAAAGACATTAAAACCAACAGACACCACTGTATGAAAAGAATGATGTGAAAAAGTAACTAGCCTTGGGAGCAATAATGGATTTACTATTGTGTTCAGGTGAGGTGCTGTGGAGTGTCTTTCCAAGTGGAAAAGGCAACCAGAAGCTGGTTGTAGAAGAGGGAAATAAGAGGAGTTTACTTCAGAATTTGAGCCCCAATGTTCTTAAGAATTATTGTATGAATCTCTCAACAGTGCTTCTATCAATTACCAGAAAGTTTGTAATGGATTTTTTTGTTGCTGGCTGTCTTTCACTCATAAACCAGCACACAAGTTTAAAAGATTGATTTAAATTGGCAAGAGACTTGAGTTCCTCAGTTTACTCACGGGGGCTCAAATGAAGCATGTATGACCTGACCCATTGATCTGAGGCCTGTGCATTAGAGGATTAAAATAGCTACAGTGCTTAGGCACATGAAAGTGTTTTGTGGATTGCAGCCATATCACTTTAGGCTGTGATCCTGTTGGGTTTTAGGGATGCATTTTAGGAGCTGAACCACAATCCTGCACGTGGGTGAGCAGAGGCTCCTGCCCATAGCCTTACCGACTTCAGTGGAGTTCTGTTCTGCAGGTACAACCCCTTTGCCCACATGTTGTAAACGACAGGATCAGGCCCTAGTTAATATTTAAAAAAAATTAAGTGTAGGGTGTTGCAGGAATTTGTTTTGGGGATTCAGTGGGCGATACTACTGGCTAAACCAAAATACCTTGCAGGCTGAAGCTTTATGAGCCATTTACACACAATTCATTTTCCTGTACATGTAGATGGTGGTGATTAGGGGTAATTTCAAGATGTGCTTTTAGAATGAATTCAAATTTTTCTTATCTTTTGTGAATGTAAACCAGATACTTTAGAGTTGTAGGGTGGGAGTTTGAAAGTGATTTAAGTGACTAGGAACACAAGGCCCACTGAAAGTCAGCAAGCACTTTTGGAAATCCATCCCAGTCTGTTTCCAGACTATGCGTATAGTGCCTCCTAGTGCCCTTGGGTATCGAGACAGTACTGAAGTTAATTGACGTTTTCCATTGATTTGAATGGGAATAGGATTAGGTTTTGGCTGGAGACTAAAACTCTGAATGTGTTTCTTTAGATTACATTTGTATATGGGCTAATTACTAGCAAACATTACCTTTTTTAAATTTTTTCTTAAATTCTAGGAGTTCAATATGCATTTTGATGGGTTTATGTCTAATTCTTTTTTCTCATATTAAAATAAAGTCATGCTTAAGAAATTGGTTAAAAGATACTAATGAAGCATCTTTCATCTGAAGAAATCTAAGCCTCTTCAGTTCTGTGAAGCAGCTACCACCAGTAGAACTGTGTAAATAACGGATTTTTCAGTTTGCTTGGCAATTTTGAAGAACTACAAAAAGTAAAATTATTAAAGGTTGAACAAAAATTTTTGTCTGGAATTCAAGTATCTGTAAATGTTTTTGAAATTTCAAATAAAATCAAAAGAAATTTTGAAACCATGCCATTTCAAACTGAAAAAACGTTTTGTTTAGAAAATGTCAAAATGAAACATCTTGATTTTTTTTCCTGCTGAAACAATTTGGTGAACCTGATGCACATTCACAAAATGTTTTGATGTTGCCCAATTTTTTTTTTTTTTTTTTTGGCCTGAAAAATGTCATCCAGCTCTAATTACTACCCCAGTTTTACACATGGGAAAATGAAGGATGGAGAGGCTAGGAGACCTGCTCCAGACCACCTGGAGAGTGAGCGTCTGATCTGAAATTAGATTTCAGAAACATTGATTCCCATTCCCTGCTTTAGCAACTAGATATTCCAAAAAGAGACAAATCCATCAACTTTTTTACATCTAAGAATGAAACTATTTGGGGAAAAGGGATTTGAATGGAAATGCTGATTAGCCCTCAACTGCAGCAGAGTGAAAGATTATATTGCTAGAGTAGCCGTGCTCATTTCTGCTACAGAGAGGGATTGTTGAATCTTGCTATAACACTAATTACTGAAAATGTCTTGGTGTCCTTTATCTGAATCTTCAAAGCGTGAGGTCATTATTACAGAGAAATATCATATCACATGAAATATCACAATTGGGTGTGCAAGGCCATGGATCAGGAAGATTGCCTGAATTAACTTGACTCTATGATGAATGAGCAGGGCAATCGCTTTCAAAAGAGCCACAGGAGGCTGGCTGTGGGTTGATTAGCAATGATGTATCACCTGTGAAGATCTAGTGAGACACAATTATTTCCAAAAATGACCCAACTTGAGTATCTCGGGGCCATGCTTTGGGAAAGTGACTAGCTGCCCAACAATGAAAGTGCTGAAGTAACTTCACAAGGAAGATGAGTGCCTCAGTTGACAGAAGCCAAGGTCAGTAGCAAACTAATGTCTGGAGTAATGTTTAGATTGAAAGAGGAAATAAGGGAAGGTTCCCAGCTTCTCTGGATCATGTTAAGCTGTCCTTGCTGAGAGTGACTTCTATCTGGCTCTTGGTTCATAATGCTCCTTCTGAAAATCCAGAGCCTGATTCTCCTTTTACTTACCCTTAGGTAAAACTAGTAAATTCCACTGAAATCTATGGAGTTTACTCCTGATTTACACTTCAGCTGGTGTCAGGAGAATTGTGCCCAAAGGGTCAAATCTTAAATCGGTGCACTCTCCTGAATTAAGTTCATACTTAAGGTTCATACCAGCTAAGAATCTGATTCCTTATGCTTTGCCTCTGGAATGCTCCAGATTTGGACTGCAGCTGCAAATATTTTCAAGGGGAAGAATATTCCAAGGTCCTACTCCAAAGGCTCTTTGTCCCTCTCCCGCCTCCCCTCCATTCCATGTACTTGGTTCCAAAATAGTTCAGGAGTAAACCATATACATTGGAGCTGTTTGTAGTCTCTTTTTTTAAAGAGCTATTAGATCCATTGATCACATAACATCAACCAGCCGGGACTCTGGAGATGCTGTGACAGGAATCAATGTCTTACGATTTGGTCATGATATCCAATGGGCTGTTTTTATCTTGCTGTTTCTAATTTGTGGTTTCCTTTTTGTGTGGTCCTTTTAAGGGTGCATTTTTAATCCCGTTAAATGGTAAATGCTTCAGGACAGGAACCCTATTGTTTCCATGTTTGTATAGCGTACTTAGGTTCTCAGCTAAAGCTGACTGAAGTCAACGGGAAGCTTTCTAGTGATTTCACTAGGGTTACTCACACTTCTAAAATTAAGTATATGAGTAAGTGCTTTGAGGGGTAGGGAGGGGTAGGGTGCTATGAAAAGCTCCTTCAGAATATTCTATGTTCAGTATAGGCTTTAAAATGTCACCACATCTTTAATTTTATAAATAAATGCAATAATTCAATAAAATACAGTAACTTTTTTTTCTCTGAGTTTAGAAGTTCTTCTATTGTATCCACTTTAAATGGGACCGGAAAAAAACACTAGAAAACTGGTAATAATCTTGTGGTGGCAGGAATCGGGACCAGATAACAAGATAGGTCTTTTGTGTGTCTAAGCTCCATGAATCTCTTTCTAATTGGTTGCAGTGAAACAGAAGCCTCATAAGGGCACCATCAAGCAAACACTTAGACGTCTACTTCATTGACTTCATGGGTTTACTCTGATGCTTTAAGTTAGGTATGTGTTTTGCTTTGTCAAGACCTTGCTAATGAGTGTAGTGCTTACTCTTGTGGATAGACTCATTGCCTCCATACATTGCACTCAGTGGTGATTTTCCAGATCAGGTCACTGGATAAAAGTTGAAAAAATCCTGTGATTCTACAAATGGAAAACTACAGAGAAAATTGCCAGCCGTCTGGTGGTGCCGATAAGTACATCTGAAGCTCAGCAAAACTGCATGAGGTCAATGGGTCTCTCAGGTAGGAGTACTTGATTTTTCCCAGATAGTTGAGAGTATCTCCACTGACCATGATCTGTTGATTCAACACAGGGAACTGGGAGCATTTTTTTTACTCAGGATCCAGCGGTGATGAGTGGAACTTGCTGCTTCCACCCATGTGC
Source organism: Mesoclemmys tuberculata (assembly GCA_007922155.1). NCBI lineage: Eukaryota > Metazoa > Chordata > Testudines > Chelidae > Mesoclemmys > Mesoclemmys tuberculata. Next base: position 21,168,908 of record ML675615.1, on the reverse strand, counting down.
ATCTTATTGTGTGTGTGTTTGTGCACGCATCTTTAAAAGTCAGGCCTAGTCCATTTGTATCCATTTGCAAACTCACATTTATTTGAATTAAAAAAAACCCATTAACCAATTCACTGCTACGAGATTATTGCTGAAACACAGACAATTTAGATTTTCTCCACGATCATGAAATTGCCATATTAATCCAAATCCCACTTGGTCTTTATATACGTTTTCACATTATATAAAACCACTTTACTACAACAATTTCATTAAAGTAACTCTGTAATTTACACTTACTTGTTTTTCTATTGATGAAGCGTTCATACCACCTAATGCACGCACACAAGGATTGCCTTTAAAGGTATCACGAAATGCTTTGGGATTAAGTTTCAAGACAATAGGTTTGTATAAAAGACTTTGTTTAAATCTAAAACTACTGTGCAAGCTGCAGGAAGGATGAATATAGAAAATCTTTCCGCTATCCGGGTATATGGAGAAATCAAGCATGACTGCACCACAACTGAGTGCATGGATTTTATATGTCCCTGGATTTCAGTAAAGTACAATGCAGAAAGAATCGAAGTATAAACAGTGTCGTCTGCTAGAAGGTAGTGTTGTAATGGATCTGTGGCACACGGGCTTGCCAGGGGATATTCTTATCACAAAATTCTATAGCGACCATTTTTGAACCGTGGTCCCCTTTAGAAATGGGTTTGAAACATAAAATCTGGATTTTGCAATATCCCTTTTCTTTTGATCCCTCTGACTGTACCCCAAAGTCTGCTCTGAGCAGAGATTCTGATTTGGTTCAGATTCCTCCAAAGTCTTGTGTGTTGTGTTTTGGGGGGTGGGGTTTGTCTCTGCATTCAAGGTTTTGGTTTGGGCCCATCTTTCATTTGCACTCTTTGACCACTTTGAATGCTAGCAGGCAGAATGCACTGGTGTCAAGAAGACAGACTGGTATGAGTTGCAGGGCAGTGGAGTATTTACATATGTAAATTTGACATATGTTGTAAGCTCTGGAAGCAGTGGCGTTGTTTTTGTTGGGGCCTGTTACAAAAGTTTTTGTAGAAAGTGCTGCTTGCCCAATTCAAGTTCAGAACAGCATTCAGATTGAGAAACTGGAGATAAATTTATGCAATCAGGGTGGAAACGAAGCAACTTCTAATAGTTTAAAGCACACACCTTTCTCAAGGCAGCTTTGATCAAGAAGAATTGAAAAAAGAATCTGCAGCCACGCAGGGCTAAGCCTTATAATAAGATAAAGCTTGGGAGGGGTATGCAACCGCATACATTGATTTAAGAATACCTGAAGTTCGCATGTGGCCAAGGATTTAAAAAAAAAAAAAGTAAGGTGACAGCAGCTGTCACTTTAAGGATTTCATATGGCCCAAGCAAAACCATGCACGCTATTATTAAATAGGATAAATTTAATGGACCAGCAAATTATCTATAATGCACAAGGCTTTCAGAGCCAAAAAGATTCCTTATTGCAGAGAATCCTGAACCACTACCTTACCCCTCATTAAGTTATTTCATTTGAAATACTGTCAATTTAAAAATTCAGCATTTTTAGAGATTATTATAATAGACTTTAAATTTTTTCTTGGTTTTGAGGCTACATAAGTGCAAAGCAGTGTTATGTTTTATGTGATTCTGGCTTGCTCTCATTCAGACAAATCAAACTTAAAGTAGAATTTTTATTTTTATGTATTTAGATGTTTTACTATATACAAATGAAGTGCCTATACTCAGTTTTAGGCATCTTAATTAAAATTGAGTATCAGAATAAAAAATTCAATCAAAATACAAGTAAAACTAAGCCATTCCACTGTGTATGCAGCAAAATAGCAAAAACAAAACAAAAAAAACCCACACCAAAAACCAAGTTAAAACAGGTAGTTTAATATTCTTACCGTCCCCACGTGAACAGCAATCCTTCATTGTGACAGTCTTTCCCTCAAATAAAAGGAACAGCACAAAACTTACCCAGAGATAGGGTGTGCTAAGGTGCCTTTTAGCCCCTTTGTGCCCTTTTAATCCTGGTCTGCTCCAGGGCTTCTGGCATAACACAGGGTATGTCTTTGATAAAAGTACTGCAGTGGCACAGTTGAAGTGCTGCAGCTGTAGCGCTATAGTGTAGACCTTACTAGAGCAACAGAGGAGATTCTTCCATCGCTGTAGTAAATCTACTTCCTTGAGAAGCGGTAGCTAGGATGGATGACAGAAGAATTCTTCCATTGACTCATCTGCGTCTATAGTGGGGGAGAGGTCCCCCAAAATACATTGCACAAGACATGAAATCTTTCACAGCCCTAAGTGACGGAGCTAATTTGACCTAAGTTTTAGGTGTTGACCAGTCCTTGGAGACTGGGACTTACACCCTTACAGCTGTCTTCCACAGATCCTGCACTGAGGGAATCTTCCTGTGACTTCAACCTGGCCCTTTAGGTCTCTTTTATTTGGCATAAAGGGGCTGGAAGGAAGGTACTTTTAATAAAGTCCATGGGGTCCTGGAGTCAAGCAGTTATATGAGAATCTTGGCTTCATTTATCCTCCCCCTTGTCATAAACAAGTTTCTAGCCCTTCTGGTTGTGAAGAGAAGCTGGAAAACATGTCCCAAGTGTACTACAAAGGCTCACAAACCAGAAGACAAATAGAAAGAATGGTTTATTTTTAAAACAAAGGCTCATGATTTTAAAGCCAATATCGTGTTTTTTAGAGGCCTAACTCATGATATTTCACTTCAGGTTGAGCACTCGAACTGATCACAACTGTGGCAGCATGGCATGAGGACAGAGTCATTTTGTATAGTGCCATTCACATCCCTGGTAGCTCAAAACACTCCAGGATAGTCCGTTGAACACTGACACTGCAGTGGCTTCAGCAACATATTTCATGTAGATAGCAACTTTTATATGGGCCTGACAAAGGTGTATATCCTTGTTCTACAGATGGAGCAACTGAAGTGCAGAGATTAAATGCAGTGAGATCCCTAGGCTAGTCAGTTGGATTGGGGTAACCATGAAGAATTGTGTGTACATACAGTAGCCCTCTTAGAATGGTATGTCATCAGACTCTGAAATGATATTCATGACACTCTTTGGAGTTTCAGCTCTGTAAACTGGTAAGGGGTCTGGCTGTGTATGTAAGGATTTTCAGTGGCCTTCTTAAAGGAAAAGTGTATCCTAGAAAGGCCAGGAGGCATTAATTATGCTGGTAGCATTTACGTGCTAGGCAGTAGCTCTGTGTAGATGCTTTCCTAAGAGGGATGTTGGACAGGAATGTTATCCACTTTAAAAATAATTATAAAAAAATCACTATAATTTGCTGAATTGCTGAACAGCATAAGATTTGGGCTCAAGTTTTGTATGGTGCCGGAACCACTCACCACTTGGTCCAGAAGTGACAGTGCCAAAAATTGAGCCATTCTGTCAACTGAAATGGCCAGGGGCAGCACTAGGTCATCATGGAGAAACCATATCATTAAGGCAATGTCATGATGAAGCAAGAGGGAACCTTTACCTGTAGCCTAAACAGCCATAATACTAGACCAAATAGAAAATCCACATGGGACAGGTCATTGTTAGCCTGGAGCTGTTGAAATACTTGCCCGACACTCAGGCAAATAAATTACATACCCATAGGTGAAGTTCTCCCATTTTATGTCCCTACTGATGTATATAGCAAATCAGCTATGATAGCGATCAGCTTCCTGTGTAGGAAAGATGTGACCGAGAGACTATCTTCTTTGCATTTTAAACGTGTCACAAGCAAAAAACCCTGTGGTCTCAGGTTTCAATTATATATGGAATGTAGACGTTGATGATGTTCTATGAAAATTCAATAAACCTTGAAAACAGATCAGGCCTGATATCTGTAATTTAAAATAATGGTGATCAAGAAATTGTTTCTCATTTATCTTTACTATGGAGTTTCAGAGGCACCAAGGAGACTTCATTAGGTGTGTGGGTTTTTTTTTTTTTTTTAAATAGCTTCATCTATCTCAATCAATGATGAATTCTAGAGGGGCTGACTGTTACGTTTAAAAATACACAGAATAGAAGAACCTCCATCTTTTCACAGGTTTTGACATATTTGAAAAGGATGTACAAAATCATTTCGCAGTGGGAGATAGAAATAGATTTAAAAAAAATTCATTAGGTTAGATAGATTTGTTTTTGTGTACAATGCGATGTTGTGGGCAGAATATATGAGTCTTTGTTTTACATGGATTGAAGATTGATTAGAAGAAATTACTCCAGAAGCTCTGTTTGTATTGTTTGCTTAAATAATGCTTCCTACACACAACATAATGGAATTGTACAGATGCAGGCAGTGCTGTTAAGAACCCATCTCCAGAGAACCCAATTTAGCCTGGACTTTTCAATAAGAGTTCTGTCATTTATAGAAAACTGGAAGTTGCAGGCAGCTCTTGTTTGTCTTTATTTGTTTAAAAGCATCAATTACCCAAATCATTAGTTGTTTCAAGAAAGATGGATTTAATCCCATCCTGATCCTGAGATTTGAGGAACCTAGTAACCTTGAAGCTGTTTCAGTACCTGAAAACAAATAAAAATGGCAATGTAATATACATTTTTTTCTATCCAAAATGGTGCTGTGTTGCCTGCACAGAGGAATGTTTCCATTCCTGACAAGGAAGTGTTTCTTACACAAACTTAGACACTGATCATGCCACTGGATTTGGCAGCGCAGAAGGGTCTCTGCACAGGGATAAAAGCTCATACTAGCACATCACATTCCCTTTACATCACTGGATGTATTTAGTATATATGATTGTATCTGTACAACCCATGAATCAGCTGTAGCTGCATATGTGCACGCGCACGCGCACACACACACACAGTTTGCAACCCTATAGGTGTATTTCATACTTCTGTTTGTTAGTAAATATTTTAGACACATCTCTATAGTGGGCTAGATCCCTGGCCCATGGTGATTCTCCTTTGTGCCATTTTTGCAGTACAAAGGGGCCTTATAGCTGCCATAAAGAAGAAACTGGGGAACCTCTGAAGGTATAAAACTGGCTTTATGTCACCCACTGCCCCTCCCTCTGTGTAAGGGATTTGTGGGTTGAGGAGGGAGGATGGTGTGTGAGGGGCAGAGACCAGGTGCACTTAATGCCAAAGGGTTGGAGCTAGTGGAATGGTCCCCAACAGCCTGTTCAGTTGGCATAATTTAGAGCAGACTTTTGCCTATTCTAACCTACATCAGGGGTGCATGCAGCCTATGCCCAGGGTTGGGGGCGATAGAAATCTAGCATAGAGCCACCATCTTCACTCCTCCTTCAACTATAATGTGCCTGAGCTTGCAACACATAGGAATTAAGTCCCAGGAGTTCGACTGAGTTGTGTATTCCCTGCCCCTTTCACTAAATATAGTGTAAAATCGAGGGGGGGCACCCGTTGGGGGGGGGACTATATTTCTGATAGCCAGCAAATGAGTCTTACCCATACGAAGAGGTATGGTATTTGGGAACAATGTAACATGCAAACAGAGTTCATCCAGCCAAAGGGACTAAAGAAAAATGGCATCCAGGAAATGAAGACATCTAATAGATCTTGCTACTTTGGGCTCATAGCCAATGTTAAAATATGGAGTGCTGCTCTCTGGGCTTAGGTGAGTTAAAGAAGATTAGATCAGAAAAGAAATATGGATTCTCAAGCAAAAGTAACGAACTAGAAGTCAGACAAAGGGGGCAAGTCAGCAGTCACATCGATAATGTTACATGTGGTGATTCAAAGTGGATCACATGAGGATTTTTATTCTATAGAAACTGCCTGGCTGCCCTTCTGTTTTATAACAGAGGACGACTACCATTTAATAATAGTGTGTTGTGAGTGGGTCAAATTACTAGGTCAAGCATGGATGGTAACACCTTCAATATAGTGGGACAATAATGTAGAATACTAGAGTATGAACCCATTGAAAATGAAGAATTATCACAGCATTTTCTCCAAAGCTTTGTCCTTCACATTTGTTATAAAGAACTTTTTACTTGACAGATGTGAACATATTGTACTGCCAGAACATTCTATTAGCTGCAATATAAAAAGAGAGCAGTTCTACCACGTTCATTAATGCAGCTGTATCTAAATTTAAGAAACCCTAAGGTTGGCTGGAAAAACAAATTCCATTAATGCAAAATGTTGAGGCTTCAGAATTTGTTTTCATATAGGAACAAAATCACAACCTTTCTAATTTTTTTTTTGTGAGGAAATATGTGAGCTGCTACCTCTGAATAACCCAGTGGTTAGGGCACTTACCTGAGAGGAGGGGGACCTAGGTTCAAGCCTAGATGTTTTCATGAAGAATCTGATGATGAAAGACTGTTTATATATATTATTATATTATATATAATATATTATATATATAT
>ML675615.1:21068205-21162429 GCA_007922155.1 Mesoclemmys tuberculata | reverse complement strand
TATATATATATATATATATATATATATATATATATATATATAAAGTACTCAAATTAATTAAATAAATCCCCTAATAATCACATGTTCAAATGATGCCAAAGAACTCACCAGAATTGATGAATCAGACATTATTTTTCTTTCCAAGCTACTTTGGGTTTAAAAGAAAAAATATCCCATTGTGTCTATTTTAAAGTGAGCTGACTTTGTGTTTCCTGTCACTATTTATTTATTTCAGTTCACTACAAGAAAAATCCCATCATCTTTGGTTATGTACTTTTCTTTCATCCCTTTGGTAGAGCAGGAACATGGTTGTACCCTGACAATGTTTTCAGTAGACCTCTGTAATGTCATAGGCAGTTAGAGAATTTGCTAGTGTATGTTGTGGTGTCTTTCAGTTTAACTCTGAGGGGTTCAGGATTAACCATTTCCTCTATTCTCATGATTGTGGTGGTGGGAGTTTATCAAGATGTCTTTCAGTGAGGCAGTTGAGGGAGCTGGCCGTACAACAAAGAGCAGAGACCATCTGCTGCTCCCAGTGGAAATGATGGCAAAAACTCCCTTGGATTTCCATGAGAGCATGACTCGGTTCTGCTCCTGCACAGGCAATGCATTATATATTTTAAATCTGACTCTTTGTTCACATGGGCCCTCTCAGAACTGGAGTCCCAGTGATTATTTTAACTGAGATCCTGTTCACCCTGTGTGCTGAGTACTATTGAAAATGCAATAGCGTTCAAAATTTAAAACCACTGGTGAAATAATTTTTTCCCAATAGCTCTGGTAGCATCAGTGTTCAAGGGTTAAAGATGGGCCAAAGCTAAAGCATGTTAAACTATCAGTAACTGAGATGCTTCTATATTATGTGTTAGAGGGATGTGGTCAGTTGCTGGATTTGGCAGGAAAGGTATTGCCCTCCTCACAAGGTTATTCTGAAGTGACTGATTTATATACAACTTAATTTTGAACTCCTAGAAGTGAGCATGGGGGTTAGTTTTAATGCTGGTGGGAAAGTAAGAGCTCTTGGCTCCCTGTAGTGGGCACTTCAGCCCTGATGCTTCAGTTGAATGAATCATTTATCAGAGAGGCTGCCTGTAGTGAAGTGGGTAGAAAATCTTGAAGGAAAAATTATTTGAGTGACCTTGTAGTGTTGTTTTCACACAGACTGCTGGTTACGAGTGAGAGTTGCTGGACTCTGGTGAGACAAGGCCCTACTTGTGATGTTGCTCTTAAGTGATGCACTCTGGAATGCTCAGGGATGAAAGGGAGGAATCTCCAGTAACATCTTGGATTTGCTGTATTGAAGCTAGTTCTTTTAGAATGGTTATTGTGAAACTGATTTTTTTTCTTTATCATTGTGGTAGAAGTTGGAATAGATTTGGAGTCAACATTATTGATCTTGTTGCATTGGTAGTTATTTTCATATCCAGTAAACAACTGCAGATCACACATTCTTAGCTCTGTATGTCAAAAAAGTGTGAAAGCACAGTGAGACGGACATTAGATCTAGTGTTCTGAGCACAGGACTGGAAGCCAGAAACTTCTAGGCAAATATTTTTTTCAATGAGTAGTAAATTAAAAAAAAAAATTCTGTTCTGAGGCCACTGAAACTATTTGCAAATGGCTTTTGTCTGGAAAAAGAAAATTTTTGAAAAAGTAAAAATGTTTCATTTTGAAATGGTTAAAACGAAACATTTTGACTTTTTTCATTTTGAAACAATATTTTGTTTTGGAATTTAGCTTATTTATTGTTTAAAAAGAGGAATAAACCAAGTGAAAACAAAATGAAATGGAAAAATGTTTTGAGTCAAATGAAATGTTTTGTTTGTCAATAATGTGATGTGGTTGCAAAAAGGCTAATATTTTGGGGTTTATTAATAAGTGAACTGTATGTGAGACACAGGAGGTAATTGTCCCACTCTACTTAGCGCTGGTGAGGCCTCACCTGGGTTATTGTGTCCAACTCTGGACACTACACTTTAGGAAAGATGTGGATAAACTGGAGAGTTCAGAGAAGAGCAACAAAAACAATAAAAGATTTAGAAAACCTGGCCTATCAGAGAGGTTAAAAAAACTGGGCTTATGTAGTCTTGAGAAAAAGAAGAATGGGGGGGGACCTGATAATAGTCTTCACATGTATTGAGGGCTGTTATAAAGAGAGCTAAGATCAACTGAAGGTAGGACAAGAAGTAATTGGGTTAAACTGCAGTCAAGTTGATTTTTAGATTAGATGTTAAGAATAACTTTTGAATTATAAGGGTAATTAAACTCTGGCTTCCAAGGAAGGCTGTGGAATCTGCATCATTGGAGGACTTTAAGAACAAGTTGAACAAACATATGTCAGGGATGGTTTAAGTTTAGTTGGTGCTGCCTCAGTGCATGGGCTGGACTTGATGACATCTCAAGTTTCCTTCTAACCCTGTATTTCTGTGATTTTATTATACATTATTTTTTTCCTGTTTTTCATTTTGGCCACCAAACCAAAAAGTCAGCTATTTCACTCATCTCTACTTGTGAGCACGTCATTTATCTTCGCTGCTTCACTTTAGTTTGCATGTCTGTAAAGTGAGGATAAAAATTTAGTTACAGTAAACAGAGTGCCACACTTATCTCGTGTGTGCTATGTTTACAAAGAGCTTTGAAGATGTTAAGCTCTATATAAGTTTTTAAGTCTGTGTGTATTATTACAAGGACAGTTGCCATAAAAGCACAATTTTCTGTCATATTTTCCTTTAAAGAAATCTCTCTCCATGTTCTTATATTGGTGTGGATCAATCTAAACTATCTTCTAATGTATCACCAGTTGTGACAGGGTCAGGCCTGACGGCTACGCCAGAGTGCTGGAGGGCCTGTATATCAGCCCCAGGCTCCACAAAGCCCTGTTCCCTGGGTAACTCAGCTGGGGCTGATTAGGCAGTTAGGCCACCTGGGGCTGTTTAACCAATCAGGCCAGCTGGGGCCAATCAAGGGGCCCCGCCCCAAACACTTAAAAGCCTGCAGGGCAGGCAGGCAGGCAGTGGTGGGTTTATGGAGCTTGGAGAGAGGAGGAGTGGAGGACGGAGGTGGGAGTTATAGGTATAGTTACAGGGTACAGTTGCAGTTCACAGCTTTTGGAGTTGGCAGCTTGGAGCAGGCAGGCTGCAGCCTGCGGGCTGCAGCCTACAGAGGCTTGCAGCTTTCCCTGTTGTTACCGGTGCCCCGGAGGGCAGGGCACCTGGCTGGAGAAGCAGGGAGCGGATCACGGACTACCCCAGAGGGAAGGTAGCAGTACTCAGGGGCAGAGCGGGCCCTGGCCCCTCCCTCGACCCTCCCCCAGCTGCACCACCGGCTGGACCGGGAGAGCGCAGGACCCACGGGGGCGGAGTACTTCTCCCTCCCCTGCCCCGACCTTGCCACACAGTGTATGATATTGTCTGAATGCCTCCATAAGCCGGTGACATAGAATTCCACTGTTTTTATGACACACTTTAGCTAACCAATCTTTAACCCTCACCCTGTAAGATAATGATGATTTCTAGAACTGATTGGGAATGTCCCATGGCAATTCCTAGTCACTGCAAAACTAAAAAATTTCCTTGGGGAAAAATGATTTTTGCCAAACTTTTGTTTCATGTCATGTTGACCCAAATCAAAACATATTTCTTTTTGGGTTTAACAAATTGAAACAATTTGTTTTGGGTCAGTTTGACATTGAACTATGTTTGCCTGAGCTGCCACTGTGCCGTATTGGAGTTGTAGTTTGGAAGTCTCATGCCTACATTCTCTTCTGTTGGCCAGACTTCCTGGGTGGACTATCTCTCACATGATGTAATGCAGTCTTCCCACCAGGCCACCATGGGAGTCTTGGAAGATGAAGTCCAGACCCAGAAACCAAGCCACAGAGGAGTATGCAGACATCAGATATCTGAACTACTACTGCCATGAAGCACTCCAACAGCTCATGGGGACACAGCTTCAACTCAAAACAAGTAAATATGAAATGTTTAAATTTGGGAACGTTGAAATATTTCATTTTGATCAAATATGTCAAAACAAAACATTTTAATATTTCTGAGTTGGAATTATTTTCATATTTCCAAACCCGTGAAACAAATTGTGGCCAAAGGAAAAACATGTCTGTTCTGGCTCTCCTATACGCCATCTTGAGCAGTGAGTCAATTCAAACTTATTTTTAAAGTGTCAAAGGCAGATGGTGACGCCCCCCTCCCCACCAACTTTTTGGACACACTTGTCCATCAATTGATGTTGAGTTTGCAAAGATACGTTTTCTGTAAGTATCAGGATTTGCTCATCTTGTTCAGACTGTTTATCATGCTATACAACAGTTATAGTGTTTGTTTTATTTTTTTAAATAGCAAACTTTTTCAAACTTCAGAGCAGTTTTGGGCTGGGTTGGGGTCAAGAATGGGGCAAAGGTTTGTGTTAATTTTTGTTTTATCTGAATGAAACAGTTCATTCCTCCCTGTTATAGCCTCTCCTCTCTCTTTCAAAGACACTTATACGTAAGACATACTTAGAGTTTGCAAAATTAAATTTTTATATTTTATAAATTTGATGGTTAATATTGATTATTTTAAAGCATTTTTCCATTTTGATATTAAATTTTCACAGTGATGTGATATTATGCGGGGGAGGTGTCAGACAATGGGCGTGGATAATTATTGAATGACAGATGTTGAGAGTTAAAAAGTTAAAGCTTTATAACTATTAAAACACAAATTGTCAACGTTAAAAGTAAAAATACACGAAGAAAATATTCTTAAATTAAACTCTAAATTCTCAAACTGCCTTTTTCTTAATTTTGCCTATCTGTAGATTTTGAGGATTATAGATGGAAATATTTTTTGTTGGTTTATGTGTGTTCAGTGAAATTAATATTTACTGACAAAAAGCTAATCCTTCCAAGCCTGGACATGCTATATATCCTATACTTACTATCTCAATGAGGTTTCCTTTTTTAGCAAGATATTACCCGATATTACATACAGTGTCAGAAACCTGCTGACAAAGTCTGAGTGACTAATTTACTCTGACATGAATGATTCTTCCTGATTCATATAAAATATTTCTTTTGAATTGTTTTTATGATTTTGAAAATGAAATTCAGAAGAATCAATTGGGCTTTTATTGATGTATTTCTCAGTGCCACTGGACACATGTAGAGGCAATCTATTACAAGAAAGCTGGCCACATTTTATGACCTATTGTAATTCATCTGAGGCTCCATCAGTCCATTCATCTCTACTGAATTTCTTGGTCTATCTGAATTATCTAGGGGAAGTTCAACTAAAATAACAGCATTCACAGTAGAGAGCTTTCAGGTCTCTCAGTAGGAATTTTCTTCTTTCTTCCCAAGAAGGCTTCTTTCTTAAGTGTGGTTTTTTTTTTTTTTGGTTCAGGTTCTTTCTATTAGTCTATATATTTTATATATCCCCCACTCTCTCCCCTTCACCCCCACGCCCTCCCGATCTTTATGGCTTCACTTCTATATGAATACTTCAGTTTAGGACCACTGTCACCTGATGTGACAGTAAACCCTGAGGAAGCAAGTGTGAAAAAAATACATTTTTGCTCAGATGCACCCTACTGTTTTTCATTTTTCCCTTGTTATATTTTGGTCATGTGTCCAGTGGGTGCCAGCTACTGCTGTGTGTGTAGTACCTTTGGTTTGGTCATACAGTAGGAAACACTGATATGCTAGAATTACTAGAGAATTTTTATGGCCCCCAATGTACACATGATGAAACTACGATTGAACAAATACTATCTGAGTCTGGGACAGCTCTCACTGAAGCTAGTGGAGTTTTACATGGACTGCAGTGACCGCAGGATCAGTCTTTTCAGGGAGCCATATTTGACCAGACTTTGTGACTGTGCTTATTTAGAGTGGTCATGCATGTTAATATTCTGCAATATTTGCAGAATGCAAGTTTGTCTTTGCTTTATTGTTAAAACATCGGCAAGAGAATATTGTCAGATTTCTTCCCTGGCTGCACATCAGGAGAACTCCGATACACAAGACAATATAGTTAATTTCTACAACTAAAAGGCTGAAAATTGCCTCAGATGGAGGTTAGAATTAAACGTCATCTGTGGGCAGGTTAATTCATAGAATCAAAGGACTGGAAAGGACCATCTAGTCTAGTCCCATGCATTTATGGCAGGACCAAGCATTATCTAGACCATCCTTGACAGATGTTTTTATAACCTGCTCTTAAAAATCTCCTAAGACTGACATTCCACAGCCTCCCTAGGCAACTTATTCCAGTGTTTAACTACCCTGACAGTTAGGAAATTTTTCCTCATGTCCAACCTAAATTGCTCTTGCTGCAGTTGAAGCCTGCTGCTTCTTGTCCTATCCTCAGAGGTTAAGGAGAACATTTTTTCCCCCTCCCTTCTTCTTGTCACAATCTTTAATATACTTGAAAACTGTTATCATGTTCCCCCATCAATCTTCTCTTCTCCAGACTAAACAAGCCCAATGTTTTCAACCTTCCCTCTTAGATCGTGATTTCTAGACCCTTAATCATTTTTTTTTTCACTCTTCTTTGGATTTTCTCCAATTTGTCCATATCTTTCCTGAAATGTGGCACCCAGAACTGGACACGATATTTCAGTTGCGGACTAATCAGCGCAGAGTAGTGGAAGAATTACTACTCACGTCTTACTAACAGTACTCCTGCTAATACATCCCAGAATTATTGGTTTTTTTTTTTTTTTTGCAACAGTATTGCACTGTTGACTCATATTTAGCCTGTGATCCACTATGACCTCTATATTCCTTTCTGCAGTACTCCTTCCTAGGCAGTCATTTCCCATTTTGCCCATGTGCACTTGATTGTTCCTTCCTAAGTGGAGTACTTTGCATTTGTCCTTATTGAATTTCATCCTGTTTACTCCAGTCCATTTCCCCAATTTGTCCAGATCATTCTGAAGTATAGTCCTATCCTCCAAAACACTTGCAACTCCTCCCATATGGGCTTCGTCCACAAACTTTATAAGAGTATTCTCTACATCATTATCTAAATCATTGGTGACGATATTGAACAGAACCAGACCCAGAATTGATCGCTGTGGGGCCATACTTGTTAATGGCTCAGATAACTCCTCAGTCACATCCAAGAATACTCAAGGAGCTATTTCATCAGGCCCTGGTGACTTGAAGACGTCTAACCTGTCAAAAAAAATTTTAAATTGTCCTTCCCCTATTTTAGGCTCTGATCTACCTCCTTTTCCCAGGCATTCATTGTTAGATGTCCAGTTGTGACTAAACTTTTTGGTGAAAACAAACAACCAACAAAGTCGTTTAGCACTTAGGCCTTTTCCACATTTTCTATTGTTATTTTTTAACTCTTCACTGAAGAACGAGCCAGCCCTGTCCTTGGTCTTGCACTTTTGTTCTAATGTATTTGTAGAATGTTTTCTAAAATGTTACCCTTTGTGTCTACCTATTTTAATCTCATTTTGTGCCTTTCTAATTTTGTCTCTGCAAACTTGTGTTGTTTATATTAATCTTTTGCCATTGTTGTCCACTACTTTGTGTCTTTTGATGTTTGACTCTGGCACTATCAGCGACACTATACTGAATTAGATGCACAACTGGTCTGATCCATTATGACAATTTATGGGTGCTTTAAAAATAATCTTTCAGCTAGAGAGTCTCCAGTCTTTCATCCCATGGTGGGTACTGCAATAGCTTCTACAAAATGGTTCAGTTTCACTCATTGGTTTAATGCACACCTAATGGTTAAATCGTAAGATTTTGAAGACAGGTACCAGCTTCTTAATGTATGTGTACAGTGCCTAGCACAATAGTCCCTGATCCATGACCAGGGTTTGTAGGAGCTACCACAGTAGAAATTAATAATTGTAATAATAATAAATTAAAGTAACTCCAAAGCACATATTGCTAGGTTAGCTAGAGATCTTTCCACCCTCCCATGATGCTTAGGCTGGGTCTACACCGATGGCGGCAGATTTGCCACCATCAGATCGATTGCTCTGGATCGACTGAGTGGTCTGTATAGACGCGCTCAGTCGATCCAGCAAGCGACGCAAGAAAACCACCCCGGTAAGTGGCATATTGCTGCATCAAAGGAAATGCTATTCCCATCGGTGCAGTGCAGTGCGGACGGCGCGCAGAGGAGATGCTGTAAACTCGACAGGAGATATGCAAGTGATTTATGTCACTTGTGTATCTCCCGTCGACTGCCGCCGAATCACAAAGGTAAGTGTAGACCGGGCCAGAGGAGCTCCACCATCACTTCCCAGCTCGAACTGTGACCTCTTTGTTCTGCATCTTCATTCCACATCTTTTATTCTAGAGTAGTGGTTTTCAGCCACTTTGATGGCATGGACCACTTTTTTTGGGGGGACAGGAAAGAAGTGGACCACCAACCACTTACTAATACACCATTTAAATATGTCAGCAATTCTTCATGATCCTATGAACAAAATTAAATCAAAGGCAGTAATAAGGATGCATTTAGATTTTAAAATACAGTAGTCGCTTGATGTAATCAATTTATTTCAAGAAGTAATTGATTATAACTTGTATTATCTTCAGCTGCATTGCTGTATAGTGCCAGGATCCTTCAGAACAGCTGGTGCCATTTTTAAGAAGGAGAGAGGGGAAGGAGAAGAAAGAGAATAGCAACTTGGGGTAGGTCTACTCTTTCCTTTCCCCTCTTGTGAAAATAGATTGGCTTTGGAGCAGTTTGGGAATTTTTGGAAAATGCTGAATATATGTATGAAAATGCTGTGACCTGTCCATGGCTGGGGTAGCCACCTGAAAATGCCAAGGTCAGGGCAGGCTGCAAAAGGAGAGCAGATTCTCCCAACACTGGTGGGTGACATTGAAGTCAGACTTCCCACCAGCCACAAACAGTGCTTCTGATTCCCCACACTGGTTATCAAGAAGCTAAATTAAAAATATACACAGCCCCTTTACTGCATTTCAGTCTCTGGCTCCCAATCAGCCCCTAGGTCCAGTAAAGAGTTAAGATATGTAAAACTCTCTGCTCTTTACTGAAAAGGTTCTCCTGACCCCAAAGGGTCAGCCACATTACTAGATCAATGTATGTTTGGATCTTACCCAAAATACGACGCTGTCAGCCAGTCCTTTAGTAACTAAAACTGAAGGTTTCTTTTAAAAGAAAAGGAAAAAAACTATAAGAGAAATGTTAACTGATTAAAGGAATGACATATATACAAATGATTGGAAAGTCCTGTGGCGAGAGAGGCTGCTTCTGACCCTGTGGGTCCTGCAACTTTTTCAGCTACGCTGGTGGTGTGGCTGGGTGGGAGATCGTGCGAGGAGTGGCCTCAAACAGCTTAGTCCCTGAGACCAACTACCTTCCCTGGGTCGCTTCTCCGTGGCCCTGCAGCTTGTGGTACGCTTCCCGGAACCAGGGAGGAGGGTTGTTCCGCCTTCCTCGCTCTGAGCCTCTCTGTCTCTGGTATTGTGGCAGCAGTAATGATAGCACCAAGCTCCGCAGCCGCTTCGCTCCGTCTGTCAATGCCCTTCCAGCTGCCCCTGTCTGTCTGAAATGGAGGCTTTTAACTGCTGGGGCAAGCTCCTTAATTGGCCTTCAGCTGGCCTAATTGGCCCAATTGCCAGCTGAATCACCCAAGGAATAAGGATTTATTGAGTCGGGGGCTAATATACATGCCTTCCAGCCCCCTTCTATAGCTGTCTGGTCTGGCCTTGTCACAGTCCATGTATGTCAGGTTTCCAGTAGAAATGTGGAGTTTGCAGGCTTATATAGTCCCTCTGGTGAACATCCAGTACCTGGATGGGTCTCAGTCTTTTGAGTCACAGCTTGTTATAGATGGATTGATCCAGAGGAAGGAAGACCAAATAGTGCACGTGCAGAGTTTGTTCAAATTCTCCCAGGAGAATTAGCAGGGTGATTCCAGGCTGGTGCTGGGATCTGTCTTGTGATCCAAACTTTCCCTGACAAGCTTGGACAGATTTGAGATAAAAGGATCAGTCCACTAGATCTTTTATAGATCCATGCAGGCTGACAGCAAGTATTTCCTTGAACAATTAATAGATGATTACTTGGGACTCTGAAGTACTATCTCCCATGTCCTGAGCACACTGGTAACTAGTAACATTAGCACAAGGTAATTGGCCATTTACAACGGTTCACAGGTATTCACTACTTAAACTTCAAAGAGAAATACAAACAATAGAATTGCTACATTCAAAATTCCATCTAAATGTTCATATGTTCTTTTTGATCTCCTAATCAATAGAACAGTGAAGACAGGAAAGCAGTTTATCTACATTGCTAACCTCTAACAAGAGATCCATAAATAACATCAAATAACTACGAACAATACACTTGCATAGCAAAGCTCCAGTCCACTCATAAGGAATGACCCTCACCACCATTATATTTTCCTATAATCTATCTTGAAAAGCCAGAGTTGGGCCATGCAACTTGCAAAGTTGCTTGGCTGTTTTGGGCCTAGCATCACAGATGCGAGAGATTAATCTTCCAAGTAGCCACACTTCTAGAGTGGTATGTGTTAGATTTTAGAGGATCTAATGAGGGAGAGGAAGTGTGGTATAAAATTTTCAAAAGGGCCCAAGTCCCATTTTCAAAAGTGACTTAACCATGGAAGCCCAGAATCTCAAAGGTATTTAGGTGCCTAACACCCATTGAAATCAGTGAGAGTTAGGCACCTAGGCTCTTTGGAAAAGTCAACTACAGGCCTTACCTGCATCTGAAGGCACCTAAATATCTTCAAAATCTGGTCCTTAAGAGCCCAGGTCCCATTGGCGTTCAGTAACATTTAGGGTCATATGTGCCTGAATCACAGAATTTAGGTTCCTAAATCCCATAAGTGTTTGGAAGACGTTACCCATCGCCGAGCAGGGAAAGCACAAGATTGGTAAGACTGAAGCTGTGTTCCCAGCTTTGTGTGATCTCGATTTGCTTACTTCATGGTGTGAGGCCAGGTTCAGTGAAGTGCCTAATTGCTTTGAGAGCGTGAATGGGAGACACGAGTGAGGGACAAAGTACTCCTATTAAAATAGCCTTTTCCAGTGCAGGCACTTCCAAGTGCTGCGTGAAACTGGAACGTAGCAGAGAGAAAACAAGAAAGCCAAAATAATTACGCATTTGGTGGTGGCTTTTCAGTGTGATAGGTTTAGTCTGTGACCTCCTTTTGTGACCCTCCAGATATCTGCTCAAATTTTGTTCGAGTATCTCTAGTTGTTTTATTTTCCCACTTCACCTTCAGGCTTCTTGGGAAACCTTGCTGTGGTATCCCCTGAAGGTCTAATGCTTTACATCTCAGTAAGACTGATTTTGTTACATAGACTCCTGCTCCATTAACACAATCTATAGGTTACTTCTAATCCCTGGAATTGATTTATTTAATCCTTGTAGATGCCATTTATTATACGTTATTCTCAGCATTTATTCACAGTACAAACAGATGGTCAATGAAACCAATTAACCTTTCCCGATCTCCCTTTCAGACTTTCCACGTCTTTGGAGTCTATGGACAAATGAACAGAAACTATCAAGAGACTTCATGCCAGACTGTGATGAATAGGAAAGCTGCTTGGTGCACATGCAGTTTGCTCAAACAGACCCCATGCCCACTAGACTGGAGCACCTGAGGAGGGCTTATTTGACAAAACAGGTAGGGAGAGAAGAATTATAAGAGATGGAATGACCCATGTTTATTTTCAGCTGTTGACTGTGAAAGCGAGGACAGCACAACCTTTCTGCTCCTTTTATAGGACATGAAAAGTATAAGGAATGTGTATTTTGAGGATGACAGATGAGCGTTGTATTGTAAAAGCTAATCCTCTGGATAATCAAATCCTTCAGTATACACCACGTGAATATAAAAATCCATTTTATTAGCCATATAGATACATAGTTATATCTTTTGCCCCTCTATCTTTCATTAATATACAATAAAACAAACCATGTATATTTAGAGGATCTTTTTCAGACTGGAGATTTAGGCTAAGATTATTTATTTCTGGGAAAATAATAATATTGGGGTGCATGAGCTCCGTGATCAATACATGGAATGATCTGGCAAATAGCATTTATGTAGTACTTTTTGTCTTTAAAGGGTTATACCAGCAGTTAATTAATCCTCATAGCATGCCTGTGGTAGGTAAAGTGGTGATGATGGTGGTCTTATTTTACATGTGAGGAAAATGAGATTAAGGGGTTAAGTGATTTTGCCCAGCTGCACAGAAAGAGTCTATATCAAAGTCCAGAATTAAAGCTTTGGGACTTCCTTTTGCAAGCATACACAGGGTTACTTGCTCTACCTTGGAGGTACTATATTGCTTAAAGGTGTGCCAGATGTTTCTACTAAAGTCAAATTATTTCTGGCTGGGTATCTGCCTGTAAAATACTGACATTTTCTTACCAAACTAGTTATCTCTGCATCTCAAATGCTTTTTGTGTATGCTAGATGTAGATAAGCACAAGAAAAAACCCAGACCTGTGTACTCTTAATGTTGAATGAAGTTTAGCTTCACCTAAGATAATCTCAATAATGACCCAAAGAATGAATAGCCCTGAATTTCTGGAGCAGAGCTGGACCTGAGATTTGAGGTTAAAGTGCATCTTTAGTGGTAGTAAAAATGTGTGGATTATTGCTATCTTCTCTGCTGTCTCTTGACCATGGATTTGGTTTGTATCCAGAGGGTCTGCAGGATATTAGATCTATTCAGACCTCCTCTACACTTAAAAAGTTTTAGCAGCATAATTGTCAGGGGTGTGATATTTTTTAATGGACATAATTATGTAGCTGCAGTTACACTGGTCTAAGGAGCCTTATATCAGTATAATTTATCTTGCAGTGCCTAATCAAAGTAAATTATACCAAGACAAACTCTTTTATTGTGGTATGACTTTGTCTATAACTAGGGCGTTTTGCCATGTAAATGACGCCAGAATAGTTAAAATGAGAAAACTCTGAAGTGTAGACAAGGCCTCAGTAGTGATCACAGAGGTTTCTGTGGGAGCAGAAATTATAATCCCACAGGATAAATTAAAGAAATTGAAAAAACTCACATGAACAATGTGATTCATGAGACTCCACTTCCTCAACTGGACTGGAATTCAGGCAAATATTAAGAGCACCCAGATCAGACATTTTGAGAAATTAACACATCTTTCTGTTGAACGAAATTCGAAACGTGCTAAAGAAGTGGAATCTGTTCAGAGAGCAGAGCGGTCCTCCCTCATCTCTCCCAAATGATGGCTCTGTGTGATACAGTAAAGCTATTTTTAACCATTAGGCTTTTGATTATCATTAGACCTTCAACCTGTGGATTGCTTTAAGAATCCCTGTTCAACAAATCCATAGCACCTCAGACTTCACAGATTTCAGTAGACTGCACAGCATGGCTGCTAAGAGCCCCATGAGTGATAGTAAGCATCAACCCTGGATCCCCCTCCACTGTCAAAACAGGCTCCTATCACAAGAGCTAAAAGAGTCTCTCTACAGTAACTCATTGCTCAGGGTTGTACAACATTTTGCATCCTATGTAATATAGTTAGGTCAACCTAGCCACCAGGAATTTTTTCACTGACCTAGTACTGCCTTTCAGAGAGGTGGATTATGTTGATGGAAAAACCTTTCCATCGAAGTAGGAAACATCTACACTTCACCATAGCTGTGGCAAGGTAGCCGCTGTGGCATAGAATCCTGTCTTCCAACCTTCAGAGTTGTTTCCCTCCCCAGCCCTTAAAACAAGCAAACACTAAAATCAAAGTTATCATATAACTGTTGGGATTTGTTGTGCATGCGGCATGTATGGCAGTAAAACTTTGAATATTCTACTCTGCCCCTTAACATTACTGGGGCAAATCCTGGTAGTCCCCAGCAGTTCCCTGAAGGCCAAATTCTGCCCCCTTTGATCACGTCAAGTAGTACACAATTAATCCTGTTGGTCTCAGGGGACAACTTGGGCTGTAACTGTAAGCTGCTACTGAATGTGCTGCTGGAATTGTGGTGAATGGATAATGATGGCTATTGAGGGGAACACACAAGTCAAGGGCACCATTCTGCAAACCTTCGCACACCTGAGCAATCCTTATTCGTTAAAATAATTCCATTGACTTTGAAGTAACTTCAGCCATGAGAAAAATTATTTGAGTAATAGTTCGCAGAATTATCTGCCTAAACGCCTGCAGCCACCGAAGTAACCGGCAAAACTCTCCTTACGTTTAACGTAGGATTGGAGTCTAATGTCATTTATTGGAGGGCTGCACAGAGTAAGTGACCAAGACAAACTCTTCTAGAATTCAGGAGTCCTGGCATCTAGCCCTCGACACTAAATGGTAGACAACCTTGTTACACTGTTAGCATCTCCCTCTGACATTCAGAAGTGTTCTGGATACGTTTGTTCTTTAGACTGTAAGCTCTTCAGGGCTGGGATCTTTTCTTCATGCCTCTCATCACATTTCTGATTCGGATGGATATTTCTCTTCAGAGACAGCTGGCTAGACTTGGGCTAATACTAAGATGAGTTGGAGAACTCCCTTTTTTTATTTCATACCTTAAGTCTTTTTATACTAGCAAAAATAAGCAGGATTTTAGAAATGTTTTGCTTGCTCTTCTGCTTTATTTTCTGGAGCTGTTTGATGGCATTATAAGGCTAGCATTTGTATTACTCTTTTTCCCTAGCTGTTTATGTTTGAATAACAATACAAAGAGGGGTGGGGAGAAGACAAATAGCAAATGCCATGGAACTGGCTTCTGTATAATAATCCTCATTCTAAACGTACAGCATGTGTGTTTTAAGATAACACTAATAAAGTTAAATGATTGTGATGGACATTTATTATTAACCTTCCATTTGAATCGTATGTCAGAGAATAATGGAAGCTGGCAAGGATGTTATGCTGTATTAAGGAAAAAACCTCTTAGTCTGATTTATGTGCCTTTCAATTTTTAGAAGGCTGTTTGATGGTTTTGAGCCAGGTTTTGGGCTCCGACTACGTCTTTAGTTAAAAACAAGGATAACATGCCTTCCTTCACATTAGAAAACCAATAATATGACTAAGCATGTATCAAATCCCCCATTCCAAAATGAAACTTGTCATTGACCTCATTGGGAGGGGGAGGGGGGAGAAAGAATTAAACTTCAAGTGCTATATATATATCACTTTATATCAATATTCCCTTCATGTAGTCATCTTAGGTTTTCCCTGACCCTTCTGTTTAAAAACAAACAAAAAAACCCCAAACACACCTAATAGTATCTTCTGAAAATAGTTCGACAATGCTTTCTGAATGGGACAGATTTTCAAAAATTCTTGGATCCTATGTAAGCACCTCACTGAAAGTGTAGAATTTCAAATTGCTAAGTACCCAGCATCTCCAATTGAGAACTACGGGTGATACTGGAAACAAAGTGCTTTTGGAAATCTGTCTAACAGACTTCAGGCTGGTTACTCTGTGTTCAGGGGTTATGAGAAAGATCATAACAAAATCCAGCCCTGCTGTGACCTAGTGGAATTTAAAGTTTAGTGCTTAAATGCTTTGTCTCAGTTAGGACATCAGCAACTTGATGCACCCTTCTGGAAAACAAGACACTTCCTGACCTGGTTGCAAATACTAAACCTCAACAATGAATAGGTTTTCCAGATGTCTGCTTTTGCCAGTGGTAAACTTGATCCCCTTTTGTATTTTAATGAATTTGCAATGACAATGGAGAAATTATCGTATACCGTAAAAGTGATAATTTTGTATCAAAGCCTAGAAATGCTTGATTTGTCGACCATCACTTACTAGTTTACTTGTAAATGCCTTGCTTACTATTTCTTTAAAATAAAATGAATTATACAATGTTTTAGCTCGCTGGGATGCAATATTTTACTTTAGATGTGGTGTTGGTTTTTTTGGATTGGATGAGTAGGTACTGTGTGCAAGATACTCTTGCTTTCCATAGAATTGGTCTGTATGTTAAGCATTTATATACACAGTTGGCAACAAATTGAAATTAGCTTATCCATTAAAATTGTCTTGGGAGTTGACGTTATAATCAAACAGTCTGTATTCCTCCACAGGGTGTTTTCCAAATAAAAATGCTCTTCAGGTCGGAATTTAAAACACAAACAGGTAAAACAGCCTTGACGGAGAGAACTACAAATAAAAAACAAACTCCCACCATGTTTCTGACATGAAAGATGATGTCCTTTGTGGCCGCCTTGTTGCATATCAATAATATTTCTACTACATAATCAAAATGAGCAGAATCTTGGCTCAACAGTTGTTAGATTATAGTTGTTCAGGATTCTATTTGTATAAACATATTCTCAGACTTGTTTTAAAAGTGTTTATAAGTGGAAATTCCATTTTAATGAACTATTTTGGATTAGAAATGCCACAGGAACTATTTTGCAGTCAGGCAATGCTTAAAGAGGTGGTATTTCTCCATAGCAGGTCAGCAGGGAAACCAGTTAGCAGAAAATGATGGAAAGTATCTTGTCATATATGCATTGCAATGATCTGATTCTGAATGCAGTCTGGCAAAATAGTTTTGTCAGCATGGAGTCCAATTAGTCGTGGTGAGTAATGGGACTCCTCACATGCTAAAATTTAAGCATGTGCTTAAGAGTATCAGGGCCAAAATTCTCAGTACATTGCAGGTTTGAGCCCAGTGTGTTCTTGCATGAAATATTTTGGGGAAAAATGCAATCTTGTTCTGTATGAACACCTATTTTCATTGTGGAGTAGAAAGCATAACTTCCTTTCCCCTCTCCTTTTAACAAGAAGAGCCCTATAAAAATGTACAAAATTATTGGAGCTGGGTGGGAAATGACTTTCTCATCTGTGAGAGTTTTCAAGATTTTTAATTTTTTCCCATTCCAAGTCAAAATCTCAAATTTTTATGATTTGGGGGAGGTGGGGGAGATTCAGATTGGGTCAGTTGAAATAACTTGTTTCAATTTTGACCTTTTAAATTAAAAAATATAAATTAACTGAAATTTTGAAACAAAAAAGTTGAGCCAAAACTGAAACTTCATTTTCATAATCTCACAACAGAATATTTCAACAATTTCTAAACTTTTTCCAAAAGTTCAAACATTCTTGAGTTGAGAGATTTGTCAAAACTGACCCTTTCCCATAGTTAGCCTGTTCGAATCAACATTTTCGAACAAAAAATGCTTAGACAGAAAATTTCCAACCACCTCTAATCACTATTGTTGTAAATGTCATAAAAAGCCCCCCTCTAATAAAGTGAATCTGGCTTCAGGAATATTTCTTTTGTGCTTTGCTCTTGTGTTTAGAGAATATAGAGTCCAGTCTTGAGTTCCTTTCTGTTAAGGCAGTATTCCCATTAATTTCAGTGGAAAGATTATCTGACAAAGGGTTGCAAAACTGGAATCTCGATGGTAGGAACATGCAAAGGCAGAAGTCTATAAAAGTCTGAATAATAAAAATAGCATTATTAATCTAAACACTCAAAACAAAAATTCTTTAGCCACTTCATCATGTGCTAGACCTAGTCTATAGGTGGACTTACCTCCCTCCTCCAAAAAAGTATGGGTAGTTAGCAAGTCAGTTAACTTGATAGAAGCAGGTAGAGTTTTCTCCCATAAAAGTTGTAGCAACTGGTAACTGTGGGTATTGATATATTTCTAATTTCTAACAGTATTGATATATTTTTAATCACACCTAATCTCTGAATTGTCTGAGCTTCAGCACTTTTTACTGTAGTGGCCCTAAAGTTAGCCATTTAAAACCTGCATTTTTCATAACTTCATCCAGTTAGATTTATGCAATACCTGCTAATTTAGGGTACAGGGTGGAGGTGTGGAATTCCAGGAAGTAGTTGCTCAGATCAAAGATCTTACAGTCTCTGTCATTGGTTTCTGTACACTTTTACTTTAGAGTGACTCTGGCGAACACTCTTGCTCATTCTGTATAGCTTATGTCTCTGGGATAGCTATGGTTACGTCTTCACTGTTTTCAGAAATCAAGGTATAATTCAAGTGTTGTCCCTACCTCACTCCCATCCACACTTAAAAATCTCTAACTCTAAAAGAAGAAAATGGGGCTTCAGGTTTGAGGAGCCTGGCCCACCAGGAGTAGGGATTTAGAGCTCAAGTTTTGTTGACGCTTGAGCAAGTCATGAAGCAGGGCCTCTGCCTATTAAATCATGTATACACTTGAAATTGTCTCATATTTTATTAGGGATCGGTTTGTAAACAAACATTGATTATGAAAGTTAAAGGTACCACTTCATTTGGTGTAAACAGGCCAGTTCCACTGAAGTTAATGAAGCTATGCCAGTTTACACCAGTTGAGAATGTTCAATAAAATCCATCAGAGGCCTTTATTTAGTCTGTGTGTGTGATTTGAGACAGACAGAAAATCAGGCAGTGGCAGCAGGGATGTCACATTCTTTTATTTCAATTTATTCAGATGTGCCAATTGTTGTGCCTAATGGTGTTTTGTAGGATTTAGAAAAGTGTTCTAATTTCCTGCTCCATATATTTTTCAGACGCCAAAAAAAAAAAAAACCCCAAAAAACCCAAACAAAAAAACCATTAGTTTCATGTGCTGTATAGACAGTGAATTAATTTCCTATTTTTCTCATGTCCTTGTGTTCACTGCATATTTAATTAACAATATATAATCTCTCTGCGTTTTTGCTGCCAGTTACTTCTCATTTGTACTCACCTGGCACCTCACTTGCAAATCCTTCTCCGGGTCTCAGGTTGACCTTTGGGAGTGACAGCCTTTCAGTATGCCCCTCGGTCTCACTTGAGAAAAGATTGTAAATGCAGCATTGCAGTCAAATCAATAGTCATTGCACCTACTGACTTTAAAATCTAAAAGCTAGTATACCAAACTTACGCATCCGTTCGTTAGTTAACAGCTGCTCCCATAAGCACCACCTAACAATAAAACTATATAACTGCCAAGAAGATTTATGGTTTTCTGTTGCTAAGCTCCCAGTCAGATAATTTTTCAGTGTCCACTTTTCTGCAGTATTGCATAAAATGGAATTATAATTTACAATTTGGTTAGATCCTTCTCTTTTGGAAAATGACTTCTCTTGGGAAGTGAACGGCAAGAGTTTAGAACAGTGCTTCCCAACCTTTTCTCTGCCGTAGCACACCGCAAGCTCCAGGGACCTCTTATCTCCCCCCCCCAGCCATCGGCTGCAGGAGGGGAGTGAAGGGGCAGAGGAGCCAACCCTTTGTTCACACAGGAGGGGCAGAGGGAAGAGAGGGAGATTGAACTCTGATTGGTTGCTCTGCCCCTGGAGGAGGTGCAGTAGTGAGGCAGACAGCCAATCAGAAGGCAGATCCTACCCCTTGTTTGTTCTTGTGTACTTTTTCAAAAAATTCCATGGCACACCTGTTTGGGCCTGACGGCACACCAGTGTGTCATGGACACTGGTTGGGAAACACTGGCTTAGAGGGACTCCAACTATTGGTTAGTAGAGAGGCATAATGTTTTGTCAGTTATTTTGATATTGGTTCTAACATCTTTTAGGAATCCTATCCCCATGTCTCTTTCCTTTGCTGGAAAATGGGTTTGACAAAAGCTGTTGAGGTAGGAACTTCCATTACATGGTTAAACAAAAAAGCTGTCCAGTGACAAAGCAAGGGGGTGGCAACATAAGAGAGAAAGTTCCCTGGAGGCTTAGGTATGAATTCAGCATTGCTCTGAGGTTAGGGTTATATTACAGAGATTCTGGTTTAATCCCACTCTGGTAAAAGTCACTGGCTGCAGATCTGCCGTGCAGTTTACAAAGCAGTAAACTTAAATATGTATCTACACAAACACAAAGTAGCTTT
The DNA here is from genome assembly GCA_007922155.1 of Mesoclemmys tuberculata. NCBI lineage: Eukaryota > Metazoa > Chordata > Testudines > Chelidae > Mesoclemmys > Mesoclemmys tuberculata. Next base: position 21,142,621 of record ML675615.1, on the reverse strand, counting down.
TCAGATCTCTTTGCCCTACCTTCTGGTCAGCACAGACGACTTGTGGCTCTCTGCCACAAAGCCCACAGAGCTACTCTAACCAGCTAGGAAAGCCAAACCAGACCCTGCAACCCTAGCATTAGGAGGGCAAAAGGTATTAAGGTAAATAGCCTCAGAGCCTTAATTAGCACTTGCCTGGTAGTGAAGGGCTACCAGGTGTCAGATGTCTCGCATGATACTCGCACATTTGGTAGCCCTGCTTTAATGGATTCCGGTAGCCCAGCTGGATTCTCATGGATTCAGCTGGGCTGTGGGCAAGCACTCCAGCCATTGGGGGCTGCTGTGGTGTCTGGCTTTAGGGAGTTGGTCCCCCCACACCTGTTTTTGACCCCATGTAGCGGCCAGGTTAGCATGGAGCTGGGAGGATTTGGGGTGTGTGTTGAGATTGGGATGGGGGCAGGGAGGGAAGTGGCTGAAAGGGGGCTGAGAAGGTGGGGAGGTGGCAGTATAGAGCAAGATCTTAAAGGGACAGAATGGTAGACAGGCTAAAAAGGGTGTTTGAGAAGGAAGGGGGTATCTGATGAGGTGAAGGGAAATTGTTTATAAATACACAAATTGCCTCCTTGAATAATCTGTATAATATGTCATCCATGAAGCAGCCCCTGACTTGGCAGCTCTGGTAGTGCCTCCCTGCATTTGAGCCATGGCCTGGCATTAATTCCCTGACCCTCAGCTGTTGGCTAGGCACACCACCGGGCATGGTCTTCGCAAAGGCCTATATACCCTGTCTCACAAACATAGTGACCATGAAGTGACGTTTCAAAGAAACTGAAAACATATGGGAGGCTTTGAGTGTGTGGGGGTGGGGTGGCAGCGCTTCTGGGCCGAAAACCCATACATCCAACTGGGGACTACCAGAGCGAAAAGCATGAGCTGCTACAGCTTGACCTAAAGCCCCCTGTCTGTGAGCTGTAACAACTCTCGCCCTCTCTGGGTTGGCACCGGGATGGGGAGGAGGTTGCCTGTAAACCACACTCACTTTCTAGAGAGCAGGAAAGCAAAGCTCCTTCTTTTTTCACTGCTAGATCAACACACATTAGCTTTGGTGTGCTTACTGCCATTTGCAACCTGGTGCAGATTTTTTTACTAATGGAGTCTGGCTAGCATTCATAACTCTGCTGTGAACTCACCGGACATACTTCATGCAGGCACGAGGCCTAGTTATTCTTTTGTAAAATTACTTTGGGATCCTTGAAAGGTAGGGGCAATAAGTATTTATTAAGATGGAAGGTGGAAGGTATCCCTTGATATAATATAAGGGGTGAGACCGGTAGCATCCAGGTCATGACATTGCTGTCAGGACATTTGTGCTGCTTAGAAATGTCCCTTATATGGTGAAACCCTGAGGTTTACGTGTCGTCACATGTTGAAACTTGTACTTTTCCAGTGGAGGCTTTGATTTCTGAGTTTTTATTATAAGGAAAAGCCTGACTATTCTGAATATTTGATTAATGAAAATTGGCCTTCCACATGGATGCACAGTGCAGTACTTTATACAGAGCGTTAGAAGCTTTAAATGAAGCCAGCCGTTCTTTTCGAGAGAGACATCACCATTATGCGGCACAGTGATAAAGCATCTAAGGTGATGTGGAGTTCAAAAGGGAAAAAAGAAACCACAGACAACTGGCCCTGGTTTTCAGAGCTCGCTTGTGCAGCAGCTGCATTTGAACATCTCCATCTTCTATTGGGATTACTCGTATGCAGTTGCTGTATAAGCAATGCCCTAAATACCCGATTGAATGAGCCAAATTTACTTCAGGCTAGGACTATAATTTACCCATCTTAGTACCAAATTGGGTGAGCTATAGGGGAAAAAAACACCATAAAACGGCAAGGTATTATTACAATAGTTAGTAGAGAGCTCCTGTTATCCACAGCAGCTGAAGCGGCGCTCTCTCTCTCTCTCAAAAGCATAAGAACACCCTGATTAACGTAAAATGCCTCTATACAGCAACAGCATCTGTCTGATATTTATGGTGCTAATTTGTCATAAAGGGTTTATTTGCAGCCTAGTGAGAGGGAGCAAAGATTTTGATGACCTCGGAGACAACATTGGTATCAGTGCGCTGTCATTTCTATATTATTTGAAGGGCTATCGATGAAAATGGAATTTGTATCAGCATGTTCTAATGCAGTTTAAAATGACTAAAGTTGCTATCCTGACTGTACCTGCTCTGGGAAGAAATGAAGGGTTTCCTGCCTAAGGGCTGTGAATTGGAAATCGGGCACAAGATACAAGTTCACTTGAAGATTAAAATGGATGTTGAGAATGTAATACACTGAAAAAATGTAATTCTAATTTTCTAAACTGCTTGGGTTGTTTATATAAAAGAGCTGAGTGAAATAAACAACCTGGAAACTTGGCGAAGGAACGTATCTGTTTTCAAATTTCATCAAAATGGCACCGTTTTTTATGGTTGTTTTTGGTCTTCATGAAAATTGGCGATTAAAATATTTTCTACTTCACAGAGATTGGAGGAGTAATTTTTTTAAAACACTGTGATTGCGCTGGTTTCTGGAGGCAGCATAGTCCAGGGAACTGAATTCGGGGCTGAAGGTTAGGAATTCTGAGTTCTGGTCTCACATTTGCCATAGACCTGTCTTAATATGGTTCTGCATTTGAATAGCATTTTATAAAAATTTAATTATGCCTCATGGTGACTTGTGAGATCAGTAAATATCATCATTGTTCTCAGTTAGTCTGGGGGACTGGAGTAGATAACCTCTTTTGTTCCCTTCCAGTCTTACAATTCTATGATTGTGATTTCACAGATTGGGAAACTGAGGTTAAATGACCTCCCCAAAGTCATTCAGCAAATCACTATCAGAGCCAGGATTAAAGCCCTTGTCTCTGAACTTTCATTGCCATGCCTAATCCACTAGATCCCCAGTTTTCATCAGTTTTGCCCAACTCACTCTTCTATAGTATGTTCAGCATACAAAACCTGATCGCCTGTTGCCAAATACGTAGAAGACACAAAGTTGACATAAGCATTTAGAATTATTACTCTGGCTCTGGGTTTTTGTCAGTCTCCTGTATGTCAGCAAGCTCATACTGTGGCTAGTTACATATATACACAAACATGTCAATTCAAGCCAAGTCATCCACAAAAGGGTACAAAATTCAATAATTATTGCAACACAACAGATTGTACCTAAACAATCAATAACATGGTTTAATATAATTTGCATCACTCATTTGACAACTTGGAGGAGAAAAAATACAAATAGTAACAGACCAGATTGCTTATAGTAGTTCCATAATGCTACAGTGGGGAAAAGATCAGCTTATAAGAGCAAGTCATCAATAGCACTCAAGGTTGAACTGACAGGTTACACATTACCTTTAAAGGTGAACTGAAATGTTAAAAGCTGTTGAAAGTACAAGTAATTAAAAATAAATACGTCATTTCTGCCCTCACTTACACCAGTGTAAATCTGGAGTAAACACAACAATACCTGCTGCTGAATGAGAAAAGAACTTAGCCATGTACTGTTCAGGATGTTAAAACGAATTTTTTTTAAAACAATCTTTATTCACTGACCTTTAAACAAGCTGTAGTCATCACTTGTAAATTCATACTTTAAAAAGTTTTATAGCTTGTATAATTAATAGAATATTATTTTATTTGCATACAATTTTTTTTCCAGAATAAAATCTGTGGTGTCAGCTGTACAGCAAGTCATTGTGCTAATGGCAGTAATCGTTTTCCTTATCCTGACTGTGGTACCTTCAGCTTCACACAGCTGCCAAGAGCTTCCCCATATCTGCTGTTCCTAGGTCTCTGAAGAAGTCAGAGCTCAGCCTAACCATGGCAAAATAACATTTCCCTGTGATGGGCCATGACGCCAGCTGCTCTAAAGGTATGACCACCAGACATAATATCAGCATGACTTCTCTATCAGTTCCAGGACCCTGTAATAAGGAAAAACAGACTACTTGACTTAGCAGTATAGTTGAGAAAGCGCCACTTACAGGATTCCTTTTTAATAAAGCTATACAATGCACTACTTAGATGGATAGGGCAAGGTGGATAAAAATATATTTTTCTTTTTAAAAGACAAAAAATACTTGTAATTTACTTTTTCATTTAAATTAAATACATGGATTTTTAAAATAAACGTATTTAAAATTAAATTTGAAATTGACCACATATGTTAAGGCCTAAACTACTTATAAACTATTATAATAATTTATATTATTACAAAAATAGTATTAAGCTGTAAATGTATGTTGCCAAGCTTTAAAGAAAGTAAAACCAATGAACTGGTGCAAGTCACTTTCTAAGGTTCTGCAACCCAAGTCTGTTGAAATGCTAAACCAACTTTTGGCAGCAGTAGTTTTGCGGGTTTTTTGCAGTGCGGAGAGAATATTGTCGTCTTTTTCCTTTTATTCAATTAGCTCAGTTCAATGAATAGTTAATTCAAAGTTAAGAAATTAATGGGAGTTGGAAAAAAACAAGACAGCTTTTCTTCCAAACTATGATTAAAATCTGGGTATGAGAGGGTGAGATCTACTAGTTCTAAAATCTTGAAGGACATGGTGACCAGAAACAATCAATTCTGTCCATTAATTACAGATCATACTTTCTTTGTTTAATAAATCAGTTAGTTTTAAATGCAAAACATGCTTTGATAAACTTTTTTTTCATCTATATTCAGCACATTTAAGATAGTTTTATTTAAGAAGGAAAAATTAAAGTGCTGTTTTTGTGGTTTTTTAAATTGAATTTGAATTTCCATCCAAATAGAGCTTGACAAAAATCACAAGTTAGAAAAAAAAAGAAATGTATCATTCACCATTTTCTAACATAAAAGAAAATCTAAAAATTAAGAAGCTGCATAAATGTAAGTTAAGCTATATAATTGCTTAAATGTGTCTAGATGTATAGTGTGTGCTTTTGTTTAGTAAAAAGAAACACCAGATTTAGTGCAAAACCTATATTCAGTTGCAAATCAACATGTTTTAATCATGACCAGTCAATGAGAGGTAACCTTTCTGTAGGCAAATAAATAAAAAGTACAAATGCAAAGTGTGATTAAAATGAACTATTTAAATCAAGATTTCCTGCTTGCTAATTTAAATCATAATTAATATGGCCTACTTAAATCAATACACCCTGCTTTACAGCACAATTCTCTTTTACGTGTACCTGCCAGAGTGGTGTAAAGGAGCCTTAGTGTATGTGATCAGGCCAATAGTGTTAAATGTTTCTAATGCTGGAGGAATATAACAGCATGAGTTTCTTCTGAAGATTGTTGGTCTTCCAAAAGGCAACACTTTGGAAAGTGCAGCTGCTGAACTACACTGGACCAAAAGACCATTAGGGTGGTAGCAGGAGAAGTCCAAAGGAGAAAGTATAACACTTCCTCCCCAGTTAAAAGAAACGAAACAAAAAACACAATTGCCTGTCTATTAGGGAGGCATCCTCCTATTTGTTCACGTCTTTGTAAGGAAATCACATTTGCAGTCTCAGACGTGTCAAGATCTTAAGAGGCACAGCCTTGGGGGAGCAAAAGAAGTTTGAAGGAGGAAATTCCATAATCTGGAGCATTTTGGAGGTCTATTGTAGTAACATACAGGGATTGAAGCACCTAGCCCACATTTTTAAGATGGATTTTATTTCTTACAAGAGCAAGAACTGCCACTGGTTTGGAAAGTGTAGGTGAAGAAATAGTTACCATCTCTGGCAAAAGATGGTTATGAAAGCAGGCAACATTAATCTGTTCCCCTGTTAAATCAGTGCCTATTAGCATAAGGGTGGGGGAAGGGAGCTAGGTCAAGGACAAGTACAACTGTCCAGAGATGGAAAATGTGACTTTTGAGGAGTGACAACTGAGGTTATGTGGGTGAATTCTAATGTGAAAGGTTTGAATTATTCATGCGTGGTTCAAGGTAAAATAGTTTAACCTGATAATATCTCACTTGTTGTGGTATTAAGCTGGCCTAAGGAATATTAACTCAAACAATAAGATATGAACACAAATGGCGTTTCAGATGTTAATTTGTTCGGGGGCATTTCAAACCAAAAGCATAATCCCATGGGTGTTTTAAGAGTACAACACAAGCAGGATGGACTTGCTGGCCTCCATTCAATCCTCCATCCTTGTACATGTTCAAATAAGTGGGTTACATGTTTTATTTTGTTGTTGTTCTTCATTTCTAGTTGCCTTTTTACCTAGAAATTTAGGAACTCCTTATACATAAAACTCACTGTGCCTACTGGAGATTTGTGGGTATAGTCAGAACATTATGGAACTACTATAAGCAATCTGGTCTGTTATATTAGTATTTTTTCTCCTCCAGGTTGTCAAATGAGTGGTGCAAATCATACTGCCGGTACAATCTGTTGTGTTGCAGTAATTTATTGAATTTTGTACCCTTTTGTGGATGAATTGGCTTGATTTGACTTGTTTGTGTATATATGGATTTGTGACCTCAGCTAGAGTGTGGCAGACTTGCTTAGGAATCTCATACGTTTCAGCCATCAGTCCTCTCTCTTTCCTATACTTTTGTTTTTATCTGGGATCTGCTGACATTTGGTCTGCCCCTGTGTCCATTAGAACCTGTGGTGGCATGTCCATTGATTTCAATGAGATCAGGACTTGGGGCTGTTCCTGGACACTAATTAGAGATTGGTACAATTATTGCTGTTCAACAGCTCAGCCGCATTTGCTCCCAGCACTTTTTCGGTGACAACATCACTACCTCTGCATCCTGCACATTCTTTCCCACAGTCAACCTGAATGGCTGTGAAGAAGGGGAGGTAATGAACTTAGACCTGAAAATGGCTGATTCCATTAAGAAAACTTCAAGCCCATGATGTCTGAGTGACTTAGAAGTTTTCCAGAATCCATTGCTATTATCCTTGCCTCTCTGGCTGAATGAACCCAAATACTTTTATTAAATTAGCCAGTTGTTATGTGTCTTCTTACACCGTGGAAAGCAATTTCAGAGACTGACTTCAAGGCACCTCACAATACTATGAGTAACCTTTTGCTGTCACGGCAAGTCTGGCTCAGGACTGTCACCCACAGTGACATCTAGTGGGCAGAGTTAATAAAGCGATGTCAATATAGAGCTTGTCTTTCATTTAGCATAAATTAATTCACTTAGGACCTCATCAAAAGTCTATTGAAATCAGTGGAAAGATTCCTATTTACTTCAACGGACTTAGACCCCTCAGAGAGAAAAAGTCCCCAATGTGGTCTGTCTCTCACATTCTGTATTTTAGTATAGTGAAGTTCAGGCATTTGTGATTGGGAGAAAAGATCGGTTGGTATTTGAGCAGATCAGTGAACAACTTCTGAGAACCTTTTTAGAACCAAATCTACCGACAGGGTAAAATGAATGCTGGTTTAGAGGAACATATTTCAATTTTGTTTTTCTGCTTCCCACTCTGAAATGATGCTGCCAAATGGGAAAAGGGATCGGGAATTAAAATGGGAAAATTCATTTCAAAAGGCGGGAGGAGGAGAACAGCAAATCCTGTAACAAATACCATGGAATTTTGAACTCCACACCAAAATGTAGGTGTTCTTTCACCCATTTTGTGTGTTTGTGGTGGTGGGAGAGGGGGCAGGGCATGATTTGTGCTTCTAATTCTCGTTTATTTTAACGTTCTTGTGCCTGGTATGAATAGCCTCTTTCCAGTGTGGCAATAGCCCCCTTATTTGTTAGCTTCTTTGGAAGCTGGAGATATGAAGATATAACAGCTGTACACCTACCAGCCACTGCCTCATATTACTATTCCTTTTGTGTGGCGCTAGGAATTGCCGTCATTCTTTTGTAGTACCTGGGAGTCAGCTTTTTTTAGTCTCACAAACCTCCACAGGCTGTAGTTCTAGAGGTGATGCCTTATTCTTGACATTAGCTCTCTAGGAAGGTACAAATATCTGCATGCACCCATTTTAGATGGTCAGCCGCCTCATGTACAGAGACATAGGCGTATTTATGGGGCTCCTCGCTCCCTTTCTGTTTTCCTAATATATGAGTTAGCATCTTGGAGTCCAGAGTACATGAAATATTATAGAGAATGCACAATAAAATTGTTCATATTAATTCAATGGCTCTCACGTGCAAAACATTTTTACTGCTCCCATTATGGAGTAAAGTTGAAGCATGAGTAAACACAAAGCAAAGTCAAAGCACAGCGATGCTCTGTAGCAACTCATGATGATACACCCATCACAGTGATCCACACATCAGGAACAGATTTCATGTGACCTTAGGGTCTAGAATGGCAGACTTCTTCCTTGTGAGGTAAAGGAGGCAATAGAGGCTATTGTTCAACACGTAACTAACTGGTCTGATAAATTTTTTCCAATCAGGGCAGTGTTGCCGTGGCACTCAACCACTTCTATTACCTAATGAGCCTGTGTGTGTGTGTGTGTGCTTTTTTTTTTTCAATTTAAATTAACTTGTTTAAAAATTCTGGATCACATCCTCAACAGATGTAGATTGGCATAGCTCCCTTGACTTCAAAACCCCACTTAGTTATTGTTTTAGCTTTTGGCTCAGAATCCCGAACACCGTGGAATTCACACTGTGTGTGAAGATTTTTGGCATTGCTGCCTGCTGCTCATACTCTGTCCTTATGATAGAGTTGCATCAAATTCCTCAACCTGAGCAGGATGAGGCCAAATTGCTAGGAAAGAGCATCAATGAAGAAAGTGCTGCAAAAATTAGTATTGGTGATTCAGTAAGTGGTGCTGTTCCATCTTAGGGTATGTCTACGCTGAAATCAGAGAAATGACCGCAGCATGTGTAGATATATCTGAGCTAGCTTTGACTTGGCTGGCTTGAATAGCAATAGGATTGAAGCCACGGAGCACAGGATAGCAACCTGAGTACATACATAGTCCCAGGCAATCTTGAACAGCTTGCAATTGCCACCCATGCACCCCACGCACCCATTGCTATTGTTGTTCAAGCTAGCAGACTCGGGTATATGTCGGAGTCACACATCTGATTGCAACGGTAGACCCTCTTTGAGTGTTGAACCTGTTCCTGAGCACCGGGAGTTGTCTTCTGAATGAAATACAAAAATCAAAGGCCTAGGACACTTCTAGTTATTAAAGGTTGCATGGAGCTTTTGCATGTCTTTGCATAGAGCTAAATCTCTCTGCTGCCACGTATAAATAAGTACTTTTTGCTTCAAAGGGAATTACTTGTAGCCTGTGGGAGGGAACTGAGCCCTGATGTCCAAATTCAAACTTGCTAATTACATTCTGTCTGCCTATAGATTTCCCCGCTCTTGTTTCTGTTGGCTAGGATCTTCTTCACTTTCTATTGTAATCTGTGGTGTAGTGTTGCCTGGCTGTTCCCTGATAAATAGATGCAGTGGCTCAGTTACCATAAAGAATGAATGGTCTCTGTGTAATAAATAAAATAATAATAATCAACACATTCCAGCAGGGCTAATTTTTGAAAGTTACATTATTGAACCGGGGGCGAGGGGAGCGTGTGCTATAAATTGGGACCCACAGAGCTGGCTGGTTCCAGATGTTTGGAGGTCCTGATTTTTTTTTTTTTTGAGAAAGAGGGTACTTTTCCCCTCAAGAGGGACAAAATACCAGAGGCTCCACCTAAAAGCCTTATTTTATTATTTATCTTAAGTGCACTGTGGTTACGTGTGTGTCTAATAGTAAAGTAGCATGGGAACTTTGGGCTTCTTGTCGCTATCTGAGTCTTCAATATTATTTAAGATCTGTGTATCTTGGCATATACACCGCAGATAAAAGCCATTTCTCCTGCTGCAGAACTATTTGCTTCTCTGGATGGACTGTTATGAGTTGCTCTGACTTGCCCCCAGAATGCAGTACTTTTTTCTTTCTGGAAGGAGGTTGTCACAACACCTGGCAGGCTTTAACCTTAGAAAGAGAGACCTCTGGATGTACCATCAATCATTAAGAGATTTCTGTGGGGATTCCAGTGACATCTGTAACTTGACCAGACACTTATTTTTAATCATGTTTTTACACATGTGCGTGCAATATTTAATATAATATGAAGAGGGAAATGTGGAAATTGTTTAGGTCAAATCAGTAAAACAAATAAGTAAAAAAGCCCTTTTTATTGCACCATGAGACCATGTTTTATTGGAGAATTAATTGGAATAACTGAACTATTTTAGTTGCTAACTGGGAGCAGTATATTAGCAAAGTCTTAATAAGTGTAGAGTGACAGGAGACTGGTGAGAACCAAAAAATGATTCTTTCCTTGTGGAAAGTTTCTTTTATTAAAGACACTGGGGTTAACTGGGGATAGATTTAATGCCGCAGCTATGTTTTTATTGGATGCTCAGTGGTGAAAAATCCCAAGGGTGGTATGAGGATAGAAACGACGCTGCAAAGATGAAGGAAGGCATGAAAGAAATCAAAGGGACAAAAGTTTAATACTTCCTTGTTGCCACCAGGGAGCAGGTTTATTTTTTTCCCCTTCTGTCTTTTAAATAGTCACCCACTGTTCAGAACAATGCTCTTCTGAGAGCCAGCATTTTACATTTAAAGAGGCAGATCCTCAACTGCTCTAAATTGGCATAGGTTCATGGAAATCAGCAATATAGATGTGTCGACTTACCTCAAGTGAAAATCTAGCCATTAAATGCCAAAGCTGATAGAAAGAAGATAACTTGTTACACATTTAATTCTCTTCTATAACTAGGCACCATTTATGCACCTTCTAATCTAGATTTCGCATCTCTGCAGTTGTATCAAATGCTATTGACACTTGTGTTTTTGGTGACTCATTTATTGCTGTCTCTGTTTTCCTGTGGCTAATTTTAGCTCTGATGTTTTAAGTGTGGATAGGACTGCTGTGAATACTAAACACATGAGTGCTGGTTTTCTGTTTTAGGCTATGTCTACATGGCCATGCAGTTTGAACTCAGATTACGGAGATGTGAATCACAGCGCTCACCGTGTGCTGTGCTAGAACTCCCCTGTGTGGATGCCGTGTGTATAAACTAAAAGGTACCTAATTGCATTAATTTAGTCCTTTGGGAGTAAGTTAACGTGGACTAGGTACCTTTTAGTTTACACCTGCAGTGTCCAGAGGGGAGTTATAGTGCAACATGCTAGTGTGTGCTGCAAGTCCCAACCCTGTAGTCTGAACTGCAGGGCCACATACACAACCCTTTAGAAAGAAATTTTAATATTAATCAAGTTCTTTGTGATTTTTTTTTTAAACATCTTGACAAAATATGTTCCTGAGTTTGGTGTAGATCTGTAGATTTGCTGGTTGGATTGTAAGCTTCTCGGGGCAGGTACCCTGTCTATCATGTTCTTTGTAAAGAGCTAAATAACTTTCAACACTCTCTGTGAATGCTAAATAAGGAGCTGGATGAACAGTGAAAACTGTATCTAATGCACCTGTGGCCCCCTTTTTTGTTTTGTTATGTGATCAGACAAGGTCCTTCATTGGCATCATTAAAAGGTGGTTGTACTGCTGAAAAGAATCTGAGGAATTATAGTAATCACAAATTAAATGAGTCAATACTGTGATGAAGTTGCAAAAAACACTATTATTATTCTGTGGTGTATTAACAGGATGTCATACCTAAGATGCGGGACGTAATTATCGCATTTTACTCTGCACTGGCGAGTCTTCAGCTGGAGAATTGTGTCAGTTCTGGGCACCACACTTAAGAAGAGATATGGACAAACTGGAGAGTTCAGAGGAGAGCAACAAAAACAATAAAAGGTTTAGAAAACCTGACCTGTGAGGAACAGTTAAAAAAACTGGACATGTTTATCTTGAGAAAAGAAGACCGAAAAGGGGGATCTGATAAGTCTTCAAATATGTGGAGGGCTGTCATAAAGGTGACTGTTATCAATTGTGCTCCATGTCCACTGTAGGTAGGAGAAGAAATAATTGGCTTAATTTGCAGCAAGGGAAATTTAGGTTAGATATTAGATATACCTTGAACTCATCCTTGTTCCAGTTTATGCCCACTGTTCTGTCCAAACTACTGCCATGCTGGGACTCACAGAACCCCTGTAGAACCACATTCTGGAGTGTGCAGTAGCTGTTGGCCCTTAATGCAGGCTTTCGAAATCCCACCCAACTGCTGCAGTGGTTTTGATGCATTCAAGACTTTCTGAGGGCATAGTGCGGGAGTGATAGGGAGGTGACATTTGCTCCCTGGGGCTTAATGTATAATGTGCTACACTATAATGGCCAGCTGCTCTACTGTAGAAAGTGGGGGGTGAAAAGTGAGGTAGCAAAATATGCAGATGACACAAAGTTATTTAGGTAAGTCAAGTCCAGAGAAGACTGGAAGTTCTTTAAAGGGACTTAACCAAGCTAGATGAATGGCCAACATGATGGCAAATGATATTCAGTATTGATAAATACAAAGTAACAGAGGTGTCTATCTCGAGTCATGTATTATGGTTGCCTGCCTAGCAAACCCCTGCAAAATGCTTCTGTGATGTTTTATTAAGGTAACTTGCCAACCACTAACCTTTACATTGGGCATCCCTCCTAACAGCAAAAATACAAAGTATTTACAGTTACATAATTTGACTATCCAAAGCGTGTCCGTGTCTATGACTTGATCTTTAAAAATTGTAGTGTAATTATTTACTTTTTAATAGATGTTTACTCGTCAAAACAGCAAAAGGAATAAAATTGAAAAGATTAAGAATCGTAAGTGCTTAAAGGATTTGGAGATGTGTAAGCATTTTCAAAGTGCATGCAGGGTACTAACATTTTTGGGGTGCTAAATATAAACCATACTTCCTAAGACTAATTGTGCACAGTGGTGCAGTTTCATCTGCAGAATGGTGTGATTGTGCAGCAGTGCTAACATTTACTGACTATGGAGTCTGCTTATTTCCTTCATTTTTTATTATCAGCAAAACTTTAATTACAGCTTACCTATCGTCTTCTACCTACATTTACAATGCAATAAATTTCCTTTCCCTTCATGCAATTGGCATCCCGAACAGGAAAGTGCATATGCAATGGAAGATATTGATTCCCTGAAGAAATTATAACAGCATTTCTTCCCAAGTAAACACGCGCACAGTCTATTACTATGCCCCCCAAAACAGTCAATTGTCTGTACACAATACTAGATTGGAAACTTAACAAAATTATCATGAAGTGATTGCTGGAAATTACAGGGGACAAAAGTGGGTTTAGGACAAGAATTCTGACAGGATTTGATTCTTCTCTCTCTGAAAACAGACATTTACTGTTCAGAGGTTTTAGGACTTTTTTTTAAAAAGAGAGAAACTTGGCCTTAGGAATTTAAAATGAATTTTGAAATGATTGTATAATGTGTAAATTACTTTCTATCTGAGGATATCAATAAGAAATAGCACTAATGGTCTACAGTGTGTTTTTAAAAATGTAGTTAATGAGCTTTTAGATATTAGAAATAAGACTAGAAGAAAAAACTCAAGATTACTAGTAGCTGCATGTGGGGCAAATAAAATCTTATAAAAATCTTGTCTGTCATATTGATGCTGAATATATTTAATGAATTAATTAAATGAACCTGAAGGTGAAAAATTTTGGTTCTTATTCAAAGGTTTGTGTTAATTTGTTGTTAATATTCAACAGCACTATCTGGCTGCCCTCAGACAAAGTTCAGGTGCCCTTATGCTTTATGAAGAAGGCATTCCAAAATAACGTAGCTTTTAAACTCTACTGGCCAGATTCTCAGTTGATGCAAACTGGCAGAAATTTAAATCAATTTAAATGCCGATTAACACCTGCTGATGGTCTGGCATATTTGCTCTCTTTAGAAGAAGTTACATAGCCATAGTATTGTTAAAATCTCTTTTTTAAGATACACTACCTGCAATTTGGAGACAGCAGAACAGCTGAAATTTGCAAGTGAAAAATTAGTGAAATCTAAAGTAAGTACTCTTACATTTTTACCATTGTGACAAATCAGCTAAAAGTGTGATATGATTCATGCAGCCACAGGGAAAGGGAGCTTTAAAGGAAATACCGTGGCTGCCTAGCATATCTGCAGCAATCGCTGCTTCACCAAAAATGGACGGAACACTTCACACCTATTTTGGATGAACTGTGAAACTGAGATGGTCCCCATTTTTGTAACACAGATTAAATGAGGACTCTTCAAAAGGGAGAGTAGGGACCAGACTAGAAAGATGTTTCTCTTCTTTCAACTGAATATCAACAAATTTTGATTGATATGTAATATTCTTTTGTCTTGAAGCTAACTGTTTGTAATTACTAAACACAAGTCTGTCTTAAACGTGTTGCGCCATGTTCCCAAGAATAGGAAAAAGCAAAGAATTATAACTTAGTTCTAAAAATGATTCCAGAACTCTAGTGCAAGAAAATGTCTGTGTAAGTCCCAAAGCAATATCTTCGAACAGCACCAGGCCTGTCATCCATGAGAAATCTACAAAAATATCACAAGTTTAGGCTCTGGAGGGCGTTACGGGACATACATGTATTCCATACATTACACTGGTTTTCCAGGGCAACAAAAATGTAACGGAAATTGGGACAGCCATAGGCCATGCTCTAATGTCCATTGAAGTCAATGGAACTCTTTAAGCTCTTTATATCTCAATGTGTCTGAGGTGAGGTTGGGTTTTCCTGTGGCCACAGGAATTTCTGTAAAGATGCTGATGTTCTATATTTTTGCGCAGCTTGTGTATGCTTGTGTATGTTTTGGAGGCTACGTCCACGGATCCCTATAAAGCGCTGCTCAGCTGAATGAGTGTATTCTGTAATGTAGATTGCTTTGCTGCATACTTCTCCCAGCTATTGGGCTCCTTCCACCTGGTTTGTGCCTGAAGGTAATTAGTCAATTTTCTGAAGGCATTAAGTTCATCATATTTTCTTCTTTTAGGAAGATCGCACGGTTAAGGTACTAGCCCAGGACTTAAGAGAAATGGGATAAATTCCCTGCTGTGTGATACACACATCTTGTGTTACTTTTGGCAAGCCACTTAATCTCTCTCCTCCTCAGTTCCTAATCTTTCTATCCTCCTCCTGATGATGTGAGGATAAATTCAATATTTATCAGGTGTTCATATGCTATGATAGTGTGCTTCATAAGTGAGTTATAGGTATTCATAATTAAAAAAAATGTGGGGGAAGTTAAACTACAGGAATTTTAGCTAGAGAAGTCTGGAATGCTGAAATAAGGAATAATTATAGTTAAAATATTACTACATTCTTCAATTCCAAATTTGCTCAGGAAGTTCATCTTTCGTGCAGTTTTCTATCTGTACCTCTTTATTTTCAAAATCAATTGCGCTGGCAAGTAACCAGGCAATCCCAACCCAGGCTTGTGTTCAGCTCAAGTATAACCAATAGAAATAGTAAAGGAATAAACCAAACAATAAAACCTGCAGATTGTGGGAAAATGAGAAATATCAGAGGTGGTTCCCAAAAGGAATTGCACTTTATGCTAACTTTAGAAAATTCTTCCTTCTATTTTTTTATAAGGAATTTTACTGTTCTTGTCAAAGATGGCCCCCTTAGAGTGCATGGTATAGATCAAGCATTAACTCTGGTATCAAAAATTGCCAGTTGTAGTGCAATTACGCCAATAACTGTGGTTTACAGATCTGATTCTAATCATACTTACAGTGGTTTTATATCAGTGTAACTCCATTCACTTCAACAGTTACTCCCAAATTTTCATCTGTGTAGGTGAGATCAAAATCAGGCTTCACACCTCTGTAACAATAACTGAAGGAATACAGTAGCAACCATATGAACAGGCTTTTTAAAAATCAATTTTAACTGGATACTTATGCAAATTGACCGAGCTAAACCTAAAAGAGAACAGTTTGTATATACTCACTTGACATAGAATCTAACAATAATGGCTGCAAGTTCTTATCTGAGAAAAATATTTACAAAATCATATAAGGAAGAGTTTAACTTGGCATGCCAAGTGTTTTCCCATGTGTTGATGCTGTTTAATACTTTGTGTTGCAATGTAAATCCCAGAAAACACTGGACTTTGTCAAACCTAAATTAAGCTCATAAGCGCCAATAAATAAATAAATAAACAAACTATTAATAAAAACTCCAAAAAAAAGGCATTTAAGCTTAGTTCCGCTGGGTTTCAAAACTAACTGTTTTGTAATACGGCTGCACTCAGAGATTTCCTAAAGGGAGCTCTGAAGTCTACAGGACCAGTTAATGGTCAGTGATGATAAATTAGCTAGGGACTACATTCTACATGTAACACATATGCTGCAACTCTGCTCCAGATTGAGGCTTCTGGAAATCTGGCACCTATTTTTAAATTTAAACCCTTGAAGACACAGAAAGATAGGCTATAAAACAAATCTTAATTAAGCAACTGCTTAACTGACAATCCTGTACTTAACTGACTATCCTGTACCTCCTATCTTGGGTCATTTTAATTTTGTTTACTTACTTAACTAAAGAAATGGACTTGAGAGTTGAATTTATTTTTGTAAAGTTTTATTAACTATTCTTAACAGCAATAATAGTATATGATGAGAAAACAAAATATTGGACTATGATTTGGCTAAGAAACTAGAAAATCTGTTGCTACAATCATTCAGGTTTTCAGAATCAGATCACATAATTATAATAGTGATTGAACAGAAATTTTCTTTTCTCTCTCGGGAAGGGGATTTTGTTTAGATTTTTGATGGAGTCCCCCAGAATGGGGTCTAATTTGTGCCAACTGGTTATCAGCTAGATCACGAAACTATTGGGTCAGTCATCTACATGCCAGTTGATTAAAGTCTCCTTCCCAATGGTTCTATAATAGTCAATCCTTGTCACCTATTTCCTATTGAATAATTTTAACCTCAGGATCTGACTAACACTCCTAACTCTCTAACATAAACTTCTGCATTTATGACAGACCATACAGACTGAGTGCAGTTCAAAACGCTTGCACACTTGGTCTCTTTTTTTATATTTATATACACCTAAAACTTGAAAGCAGTGTGAAGCTATTAATTATAGTAGACATATCTTAGATTAACAGTAGACATGTAATGTCTAATAATGTAGTAGTTAAACATTGTACAATCTACATTAATGTAGTAACGTCTACATTAACATGTAGACACATCTTAATTAGCAGTTACTTGTTCAGTTTTGGAGCTACTTTACAACAATCTTGATTGGAACTTGTTACAAAACAAAAACACACTGTACCTGTCGCAATCTTTAATACTCATACATAAGCATGTACACTTCCTCATTATTAAGTACTTAGTTTCAGAAAATGATCATTTTGTTACCCCAGAATTTGACATTCCTGCCTGTCCCCTGGAACCGGACATTACTTAAGTCAGCAATTATGTATGTTCAGTTACTGCCAGCTGAAAACCAAATACCATCTAGCTAGAAAATCTTAGGCCATTGTGAGGCAAGGTCAGACAGCTGCATACTTGCAGTTTGCTAATCAGAATGGGAGGATAGGACAGAAAGTTATGGAAGAGAGTGTGTGATTAGCAACCTTGGTTTTAAGTATCCCTGACATATTGCTGTTATGACTAGAAATACTAGAAATGTTTTGAGATAATCAGTAGTTTGTTGACATTAGGAGAATTGGTGAGCCAGTAGGAGTTGCTATCGGTTATGTGCTCTGTTAGAGTTAGCTGCAAAAGATTAGGTAAAAGTAAATACCTGATGGAGCTTTTCATTGGGCTAGAAGCTGCCATCTAAACTCCCCATCAGCTAGATGGAAAGAGGGCCCCTGGAAGCCCTGCTGGTGATCACCTGAAATCATCTCAGACTGTGGGTAACTATATCTGGGATGTCCTAAACCTATTGTGTGTGTTTAAAGTCTGATACATAGTAGTTTTAGATTTAAGCATTCGTTTGTATCAATTATTTATTGGACGGAAATGCTGTGTTCCTATTTAAGTATTCCTGACACCCCCGGAAGGAAACAGTTACGTTACCACTGGTTTGGGTTCTGAGAAACCCCAGGTAACAATTTGACTGATTTTGGTCATCACCTAAGAGAAAGTTTGCGTGTTACTTACCACCAGATGTTGGTTCAGCTATCAGCTTTCAGTTCAATTATTGTTCACAGCAAGAGTTGACACTCTAAC
Organism: Mesoclemmys tuberculata; assembly: GCA_007922155.1. Taxonomy (NCBI): domain Eukaryota; kingdom Metazoa; phylum Chordata; order Testudines; family Chelidae; genus Mesoclemmys; species Mesoclemmys tuberculata. The sequence continues at coordinate 21,124,528 of ML675615.1, read as the reverse complement.
ACAGGTGGAGCAAAGGACAGACATGACTATAGTCTGTTCCCAGTGTGGTAGTGGGCAACCTGAATTGCTGGAAAATAGTTAAAGGTGCCTCTCCAAGATAAGTAGTTGGTGTCATGAGAAGGACTCCTAGGTCACTAGCCCACAACCTCAGTCTTCTCCTTTCCAGGTGGATTGGGCTTTCAGAAAGTGATGTGCTGAAGAAGGTGCTAGGTGGTCCAACTTGGCACCTTATCTTGGAGGTACTGGAGTGGACCAATCAGATGGTGACCCATATTACTATAGAAGATTTAAAATGTCCAACCAAAATGATACCATTCAATCTGAGAATGAGACTTCAATCTTTGAGTTCTTTTGCGACTGGAATTTTCCAGTCTAGTGCAACACATTTTGTGTCACCTACTTGTGTAAAACAGGTTAGACTATAACTTTTGGTATAGCCATCTTTGGGAATACCTTGTACACCAGCTGGTTTGCTCCATTAGCAACTTACTTCCATGAGTCACTTTCCAGGGCCCCATTTTGGTGCATCCCTTAGCCATCTTTGAATGTATACTTGCTCAAGTTGCAGTTTTTCCATCAACTCTCTGCTAGTTAATTAAATGCCCACTTTGTATAATATTATTCACATTCTTTTAATTTTCTTTAAATTTGTTTAACAGTCCATTACACAATGCAAAGTCACTTCAAGAACTGTTATCCAGAGGCCAGAACAGCCTCGTTTCTAGTCTCATTTATGTAGGCTGAACTGAATCTGTGCATTATTAATCAGACAGTTACATTTCTGATTATTCCACTCCGTAGTCATGTCCATATTAAAACAATATGTGGTTTCTGTTTCTCTCTCAACACAAGTGTGTTTTACTAACTTGCTAGCATAAGCATTCTTGATGGCAAACATTGGCCTTTCTTCTTCATGTTATCACTTAAACTAAAAGAAATCATTGTGAATGCAACCCCTCTCTTTCCTAACAGGACTGCCCATGACAGAAACACTCAATAAAGTTTACAATATTTTTCCAAAGATACATCACTTATAGTTGACTTCTTTTATATACATTTTAATTACATTAATTTAATCAAGTTCCCCATTTTACTACTGCATTTGGAAGTCATATAACATCAGTATTTGATATTTAATTTGATTTTAAATTCATTTACTTATTCACAGATGAAAAAAAAGAAGGAAGTCTCTAGCTATACTAGTGGTGCACTCTTGTGAAAGGCTGCAGCAACTCTAAGGTTTCTCAGATTATTGAAAAAATTAGCCTTTAGACCTCAGGTTTTTATTCTCTGAGCCCTCTGTTCTATCTTTTCTAAAAGGCCTTGATACAAGCAGTTCTTAAGTAGCAATAATTCATCATTTTGGGGCCTTAGTTACTATAAAGGACAAGTTTATTCTTGAAGACCAGATTTGTTTATAAATAAATTAACTTTTTTATTGCAGATGTCTAGTAATAGTAGTTCCTCTTACATATACTGCTGACTTTTTAAAAATGTTTTTTATTTGTTCTTTAGTGAGTTTTTCCTGACAACAAATACTTGGAATATATCTTTCCTATAGGGAATGTTTGCATGAGATTTTCTGTACTTCATTATGGTTCTTGCAACAAAGTAACATATAAACAGGTTGTATAAGGATGCTTACTGATAAGATTTAACATAATTGGAATTATCGGTATTTCCCAATAGTTAGTGTTAGAGAGGGATGTAATAGATGCATTTACTTGTCTCTTCTGAGGCAGTGAGATGGTATAAAAATACTTTAAAAAGCAACAAAGATTTTGTTCAACAACAAGAGGAAAAACATGCTACTGAGACTGGATGGTTTGTGGAATGGAAAAATGTAATGCAGTCTTTGAATTCAGTCTAGGTTGGTAGTAATTGAAAGTTGTTACAATCTGATGTCCCTTTGGTGGTGTGAATGAAATGCATTTGGTGCTTTCAGTCCACTCCCTAACAGAGGGATAGCCACATTGCAAATGCTCAGTATCAAACTTGGCATCCTCTCTGGCAGCCTCTCGCAGATCAGCTGAGGATTAAGCCAGGCATTGTGTCTGGCTTCTGTGCAGTGAGGAGCGCAAGCAATGGGGTGCATCTTGCCAGCTTTCCTCTGTCGTGGGCATGTGGATGCCAAGCCAGCGACGATCTAGACGTTCGTGTGGATGTGCCTGCGTGCAGGTGCGCAGTCAAACTATGACGATGTGGAAGCACATCCCACTAAGCTCAGCTGTCAGGGCCCGATCATACATATACGGGGACTCTGTCTACTCCCTCATTTGGCGGCTCATCTGTTCGTTCACTCATTTGGCCTTCCCACGTCATAATTCATCCCTGACTCCCTCAGCTCCATTTGTTAATGCAAATGTATAAACCAGCTTCTTACGATGTGATCCCCTACCTCGATTTCACAGTCGCAGCCCTGCCTAGCACTCCGTCTATGATGTACAAAATGCCCACAAGCACCCGTTTAACCTGGTCACTGACAGCTCCCATTTCCCTCAGCCTCATTCACACACTCCAGGGCCCAGTCTCACCCAGTTTGTGTGTCTCACGCGCCGACACCGAGTCTTCCTCCTTCTCAGCACCCGCTCGTTGGGCAGGTTCCTCCATCTACAGGGGTTGAGAACTTCTCTCCCTCACCCACAGGCTGGTGGCAGCTCTTTCCTTGGACTCTTTGTAGGGGTCAGAGCTGTTTCTCCTCTTGGCCTGCGTGGGTGGGTGCATGGGAGGAGGAGTGACATGAGCAAGCATGCAATTCTGCCTTCCTGGGGAGGCTCTTCCCTCTCTGGGGCCTCCTGCAATTGCAGGCTCGGCAGTCTGTTACAACCTGCCCTGCCAGCAGCATTTGTGCCCTAGTTTAGGGTAACAAGGGGACAAGGCTAGCCTTGTTCTTTTGAAATGAGAGCTGCATACATTGACACCTATGCTAATTTATTCAGCTTGATTGAGTGGGCAAACGGCATCACCGCATGAACACACAAAAGTTAACTGCCTGCCTGTGTTCTATTGCTAAGCAACAGTGATCTTGCATTTAGTCTTTTCTGGTTTTGTTGAAACAAAATTTTTACTGTCAGGTTCCTGTCCTGATCTTTCTCCTAAACCATGACTACTTCTGCATGCACAGTCAAAGCATTATGGATGGAAGTATCACAATCTATTGATCAATTTGCTCTGTGGAAATAATATAATTATGAATGCACTGCATTTACATTGCACCTTTTTTGTCTAAAGATCTCAAACTATCCGTGTACATGATCCCATAGCATCCTACACACGTTGATTAAGCCTCAAAACATCCCTGTGAGGTGATTCACACAATGGATCAGTGACAAAGCTGGGACTTTCCCAAATTCTAACTCCAGACTGACAAATGTTTTAACGTGTCAAAGATTACTAGACTATGCTGGAATTCTAGATTGTATTAAACAGTCTATATAAGTGCTGCTGTGCTCTGTAGTCTCTGGGATTGAAATAAAATTCATTAATGAGGAAAACCAAAGGGGTTGCCATATTAGATCAGCATTGGTCCATCTTGTCCAGTATCTGTGCCTTTTGCCACAGTTAATCAGACAAATTGCTCTAACAAGACCGTGATCCTAAATCTTGCCTCCAAATATGGTTGTATGTATGTGGTATATATACTTCTTTTCGACTAGTTCTGATCCTACTTTGCCAGTGTAAATTGGGTCACAACTTCAAAAGGTTCTTTGTTTAATTAACGAAGCCCTTTGTATGTTTGGGTTGTCTTTCATATTTTATCAAGCCAGCATTTTTTCTCTGCAGCTAGAGCAATCAAGTGATATATGGAATATATAATGCACTTTGATTAATAGTAAATGTGGTAAACAAATGTATTTGGAATCTCATGCTTATCTTCAGGTAGAATCAGTTGTTTGTGTGCCAGTTGGTGGAGAAACGGGCTTTTGTGACCTTCTTGATAATGGCCTTTGAGTTTAGTAAAGGAGAATCTCAGCTTTTATGATTTTTATTTAATAAAACCAACAGATGGATGTCCTTGTAAAGAGCCTGCCTGATGTAAACTTATACAAGTTGAGCGCCAAAGACTGAAAGAGAGAAGCATCTAGGTTTTCCTTTCTTCAGCTGGAGGCTCAAGGGCCCCAAAATCTTCCTCTTCCTCCCTGCTCCTCCATGCTGCACATGCTTTTGATGCAAGTTAAGTTGGGGGTGGGCTAAAGAGTCTCATTAATTCTGCCCAAAATCCTTAGCCTGGCCTTTGCATAGTCTGGTGATAATCAGAAGTTTGTTCTATTTTGTTGTGAGGGAACAAACAATTGTTTTGTGACCTGCCTAAAATGCCAAGGCCAGCTCTGTTTAATAAGTTCATCCTATTCAGAGTTCACTCAGTGTCTCTATGAGACAATCAACTGATGAAAAGGGAACTCCACCGTTGTGCCCCTGTGAATGCCTCTATGTGTGCGTGAGGGGTGTGTATGTGATTCTGTAGCATCCTAGCCTTTGGCCACTCCAGGAGCCTGAGGTAGGAGACGGGCAAGCTTTGGCTGCACTGAGTGGGAACTCTGTAGGCCCTGCAGCCTGCCTCTCCCTATTCTAATGCCTGCATGTCTAGCCCCGGTCTGGAATCTGAAGCCCTAGTACTGGAAAGGGCTCACTCACCAGGCAGGGGAGATCATTCTCTGCTCCTAATCCTTCTACACCAGCATCCTGATCCTGCACTCAAATTTCTGAGCTAGGGGAACCTGCCCACCTCAGGAATCAAAGGGAACCTGTTTCCCAATTGACTATTCAGCCTGCACCTGGGGGGAACCACTCTCTACAAGTTGGACACTGAGGGATGACTTGCCTCCTGATGTGAGGAACAGCTGCCAGGGATAGACGCCACCTAGAGAAGCCTCAGTGAGGACCAGGGAGGAGGAAGCATGGTGGGTTGAAAGTAACTGAGCCAAAGGGTGGAGATGAATTTATTTGTGAGGTGGGGGGAGTATTGAACTAGCCTGGGTGGGTATGTGGCGAGTGTTTCCTAGAAAATGTTGCACAGGTGAAGTGTAGAGTCATGTACTTCTCTTGATCTTTGGAGCTATTCCTGTTTGGGCTGGTCTGAACCTAAAACATAGGTTGACTTAGCTATGTCCCTCTGGGATGTGAAAAAATTCACATTCTTGAGAGATGCAGTTAAAGTGAGCTAAAAGCTGGTATGGATACTGCTAGGTAGATGGGACAAATTCTTCCATCAACCCAACTACCACCTTTTTAAGGGGTCAGATTCACTATAGCATCAGAAAAACCCATTCTGTCGCTGTAGCAAGTATCGACACTACAGTGGCACAATTGCAGTGCCACAGCTGTGGCGCTGTAGCATCTGTAGTGTAGACAGGCCCTGGGAACCCACATATGTTGTGCCAGTGAAATAACAATATCATTCATAGTGTTCTTTTCAAAACACAATCCGAGGTGTCTGTTTCTCCCTAAATAGGGGACGTCTTTAAACAAATCTAAACGGTCATTTCATTTATCTAAGACAGGCTGTACCATGTGTAGACAAGCCCTAGAGGAGTATGTGTATTTGCATACATTTTCAGACTGTGAATAGGAAGTGAAAGCAATGAAACTAGCAGGCTAGAAGGAGTCTTCTTATTTCCAACTTTCATTTTGATTTAACTAAATCTTCTATCTTTTTTCCAATTCTCTCTTTGCTAGCAACTATCATAGCTTGGGTATCTGTCAGTTTCTTAATGTCTCTCATCCATTCTACACTTTTTACACTCACATGACTTTTACACTTGCTGCTTTTTGATTTACTTTTAAGAATGTGTGAGTTGCCATATGAGAGAGGCCCATGTACTGCAGCTCTGTCTCTCCTGATGTTCAGAAACAAAAAATGACTGGCTCATCCTGACCCCCAATTATGTACATCATTTTTTATGCAGTGCTATATTTTGATATGACGGGAATCCTTCCTGAATGAAAATGATCAACTTGTGCAGCGGCATATTTAACTGTTTAATTGGATTATATCTTGGATGAAATGCATGTCATTTTGGTTTGATAAATGATCTGGAAAAAAGGGATAAAGAATGACGTGGCAAAATTTGCAGATGATAGAAAACTACTCAAGATAGTTAAGTCCAAAGCAGACTGTGAAGAGTTACAAAGGGATCTCGCAAAACTGGCAACAAAATGGCAGATGAAAGTCAATATTGATGAAAAGTAAAGCACATTAGAAAACAAAATCCCAACTATCCATATAAAATGATGGGGGTCTAAATTAGCTGTTATCACTAAAGAAAGAGATCTTGGAGACATCGTGAATAGGTCTCTGAAAACATCCACTCAATGTGCACTGGCAGTCAAAAAAGCTAACAATATTATGAATCATTAGGAAAGGAATAGAAAAAACGGAATATATCCTATTGCCTCTTGATAAATCCATGATTCACCCACATCTTGAATATTGTATGCAGATCTGGTCGCCTCTTCTCAAAGTTGTATTGGAATTGGAAAAGGTACAGAAAAGGGCAAAAAAAAAAAAATGAGTAAGGGTATAGAACAGCTTCCATAGGAGGAGAGATGAATAATACTGACTTTTCAGCTTGGAAAAGAAATGACTAAGGGGGGATATGATAGAAGTCTATAAAATCATGACTGCTGTGGGGAAAATAAATAAGGAAGTGTTTGCTCCTTCTCATAACAACACAACTAGGGGGTGACCAAATGAAATTAAGAGGCAGCAGATTTAAAATGAACAAAAGGAAGTATTTCTTCACACAATGCACAGTCAACTTGTGGAACTCTTTGCCAGAGAATGTTGTGAAGCAAGACTATAGCCAGGTTCCAAAAAGAACTAGACAGGTCCATCAATGGCTATTAGCCAGGATGGGCAGAGATGCAAAACCATGCTCTGAATTGTTCCTAGTCTCTGTTTGCCAGAAGCTGGGAATGGGCAACAGGGGATGGATCACTTGATGATTACCTGTTCTGTTCATTCCTTCTGAAGCACCTGGAATTGGCCACTGTTGGAAGACAGGAAACTGGGCCAGATGGACCATTAGTCTGACCCAGTGTGGCCGTTCTTATGACAGATTTTCGAGAGACAATTTATTAATTTGGATAAAAAGAACCCAATCAGTGTTTTTGATCAGGTTCTACAAACCAGATGACCAAATAAAATTTTGCTGTTGAACACAACTGGTTACGCTACTTAAATTAATTACACATTACAGTATTATTTGTATTTCTCAACTCCGTTGACATGATATATTTAAGATTCTGAACATAATAAAGAAAGGACCATTGAGTGATGATATATTCCAGTTTCTCAAAATCCAAGGGAATTAATTGTCAAAGAATAAGAATTACATGGGAAATGGGTGATATATAATATTTTTACCAGCACTGACCAAGATCAAAAGTCATCAGATACAGATATAAGGATGCTCAATAGTTATAGGTGTTTAATGCTTTCATTTCAGTTTGACCTCAAAGCCTGTAATGTTGACTCTTCTAAATCGATAATGCTTCCCTTCTAGGGAGGGCTGAACTTGAACACTATTACACATTATTTAGCACATACCATACCCAGGGTAAGCAAGTGAGTCTATGCATCATTGGTTTATATTTTCAGTAAGCTGCCTTAGTAATTAAAAATAAACAAAACAAGAGATTGAGAACAAACTTTCATGTGCTAGGGACTAGTGAAGAAAGGACCAGTCAACTCCATCCTTTCTCTGTACTGTGAAAGAGCTAGAGGGTGAAGAATGAAATCTATTGACATTCATATTCAGGAGTTCCAAATATCACCTTAATGAGGTCACCCTCAGTTATGAATACAATTGTGGCCCCAGTGTTGACCAGGCAGACATTTAAATGCATGATTTCACCTACAAATGGAAAATTTAGACATAGTTTAATTGATGTACTGTGCAATTTATGTGAGGCTATTAATAGGGAATTAATATCTATTATAAGGAGAAAAAGTACCTATCCAAAATTTCTGAGAAGAATTAATAATAGTCCTTCAAAGTTGTCCACAAATCCAGCAGCCTATCCTCCCCAGAGATGATAAACCATAAGTTTAATAAATACAAAGTATCCAATCCATCACTTTGATGAGAAATCCCCACTGTGCTTACCCTAGCCACCAAATTTATGAAAATAAATGAGCTTTGCAGTGTGCCTAAGAGGTCAGCAAATCTGGGCTGTTTTGATGAAGCTGAAGGCCCCACATGGAGGATGCTTTCCATTCAGTAGTCAAATCATGGAGACTAGTGTTGTGTGCTTCTGGCAAATGTCATTTAACAAATAGACTATCAGGTTCTGTATCAGCTTTGAGGAGAATGCAAGGAAAATACTTTGAGATAGTCTAATCTCAAGGGACAAAACCATGGATTATAGTAGCTTCTTCCACATCCAGAAAAAAGACAAAATCTTCTGTCTACACATAGATGCAATAACAAGGATATTATTTTTTCACCTATCTGATCATCTAGCAGCATCTGGAGAACTAACCAGTCTCCCATATTGCCACATACATCACAAACAGCAGACACTCATCTTCTAGTTGACTTCCTCAAGCTACTAGTATCATTTTAGTCTTATCTATATCCATTCTCAGGTAATTTTTCTTCATCCATGCCTAGTCTGTTATATAGTAGGTAGAAAATTCATTAGCATTGGATGGATTAGTAGAAATAGAGACCGTCTGCTGGGTGTCATTAGCATACTGAAGATAGCCTTGGCCATATCTCCTCACTATCCCTCCTAACCCATGCATGCATGAAATGAGATAGTTGAGATACAAAGTGTGAGTAAACAGGGTGTGTGGGTGTATGACAGAGTGAGAGAGAGAGAACTACTACTACTACTTCCACCTACTATGGAAATCCAGTTGCCTCTGTGGTGGAAGGTAGCAGTAATTCAGCACTGCATAGTAACACTACCCAACTGGTTAAGACACAAAAATGAGAATGGTATGATCTATTTAAAAACAATGGATGCACTGTCTGGTCATATAACTTCATTAGGAGTTGACCATCTCATTAAAGTTCACAGGTGTGGTTTATGAACCCTAGGAAGGGCTAAATTTGCCCTATTTCAATCCTCTCTAGTTTGGTCATGGAAATAACTACCTCTGTTGAGGTTTTAAAATGCATAGGAGTATAAAAAGACTAGAAAATACTCCTGGGTGCAGACGCTACTTTCATCCCCACTGACATACTGTTGGGTGATGCATGGTCATTCCTGAGGTACTGTACTGTGATACCCCAGGGGTGTGTGTTTATAGCTCAAGCCAATCAGTACTCAGAGATGGCATCACTGGTTTGAAGTTGATGCTTCTAGGTGTGGCTACTTCTAGAAGAAGTATGTCACCTTTGCCTTTTCAAATTAATAGTTACAGCAACAATATCTTTGAGGTGGTGGAACTGGTCAGAACTGCCTGTGTATCTGAGGAATAAATACTTAAGATCCACAGACACTTTTTAGTAGATGCACATCAGTGTATCAGGATGGCCTTTTAAATGCATATGTATGAGTGACTGCTTCTGTCAGTTACCGCCTTCCTAAGCAACATTTTTAAGAGCATAAAATAGGTGACACTTATGAGTATTTATGTCACTACATAGGTTAGCAAAGACACACAGGGCTCCGGAAAGAATTTCCCTGTCCCTCTAGTCCCATACACATCATTACACAATTGTCTAGATGCTTTATGGGTTTTTTCACTTTCCTCTGAAGCATCAGGTATAGACCATTGACATAGGCTACCTGGACTTCAGATTTAATGGTGTGAGCCACTATGACAAATTTGCCTATCACAGAACCTAGTAAGTTATTTGCGATTAAAAAGGGTTTCTTCATGCCTATAATAGAATTACAAAGATAAGTTAAAGCTCAGCTAAGTCCATCTGTTTGCTGTACATTCCTGCCTAAAACAGATACTGTAATTTTCTCTGTGAAATTTTAATGTAGGATCTGCTCTCCAGAGACTTGGGGGGGGGGGGGGGGAGTGACAGAACAAAACCAAACCTGACCTTATGCTATATGTATTTTTTTTTCATGAATAGAGCTTAGGTGATAACACTCTGTAGCTGACTTTGCAACCCAAAGCAATTCTGGCTTATGTTTAATAGCAGGAAGCAAAACACATTTTTCCTTTAAGGCTGGATTTATTGTTACCCTCATATATATATTTCACCTAAATGTCACTTCACTTAAGAATATAAATAGTTCTTGAGTTTTGTTTTAAGTGTATCCTAGTAGACGTACAATCACTTGATGACAGTACAGTGCAGAGGAAAGGAGAGCTGAGGCAGGGGCTGAATACACTGTTATTTCCGCTTGGCTTTGACAGTAATCGGGCCAGGCAGATGTCTCTGACAGCTGCAGTTAATGGGTTGCCATACTGTGAGGGGACCAGACCTGTAAATTCTTTATGTTCCACAGCAAATGTGCAGACCTGAGTGTACGGGGTGGGGGGAACCAACCCCACAACCAAACCCGTGGGCATTTAGCTTTATTATTAAATTCTGGCTTTACTACTAAATCAACAAATTGTCACAGTTTAAACTCCAAAGCCTATGTTTTCCACACAGGGCTGTTTTATTTTTCATTTGTTTGAAATGGCTATTTAAATTATTGATAGGAGCTTAAAACTGACTTAATTCAGTTCAATTTGTCCAATATACAAAACTATTTATAATTAAGAGAGAAGCAAAGGTCACTTTAGTGTGCAATAGCTGCCAAGTCAAATGAATAACAATTAGACAATTTTTTTATGCTAAGCTAAAAATTATTCAAGGACTGCCCTCCAAATAGCTTTGAAATAATTAGAGAGAGATTCAGGTAATAGGCTCTGGGTTAAAAAAAAACAAACCAAAGCTCTGAGCTCTCAAAACTATATATCTAGTTAGCTAGTTAGACAAGCCATTCTGGTTCTGAAAACAAGTGATCTTTTAAAATAAACCTGATCGTTAAATCATAGTGACAGCATAAGCCATTTTGAATACATGACCATACATAATTGAAAAGGGCAAAGGCTGAGATTTTTACATAAAAGGATAGGCTTTGAAGCAGTGATTTGCTTCATTTGTGGAATCTCATGTAATTATGCGCCTGTTGTGCAATTCCAAAAGGCATCAGTATGGTTTCCTTATCTCTGAGTAGCCTTATCCATTATGTAACTTGTTTTTAAGGGAGTAGGAATTTGATCCTAGCAACTCTCTGTAGACTCTGTTGTATGCATACTATATGAGAGAGCTAGACATAAAGAAATAGCCTTGTTCATTTATTGTCTGGGTAATGTGTGTCTGTTTGTACAGCTTATTTTGTCAGTATGGAGCAATGAGCAGTAAAGGAAAACATTAGGCTAAGTTACAATACCAAGTTACTGCACCAAAGCTGAAACAAATATAAAAAGTAGTAACGGTTGCATAATAGAGCAATAAAAAACAAGGCTCCTTTACCTTTACTTGCAGGACATAATATCAGTTCACAACACCATATAATTAGATTGCCACATCACGCCTTGTAAAACTAGAAGGAAAAGAAATTTAGGGAGCGTTAAAATTCCTTTCATTTTCTAATGCCTTTAGAAAGCTATGGGATGTAGAGGACTTGCTCCAGCAAAAAGCTCTAGTGACCTATTAGTTTAACAATTTTATAGGGGTTTTAATTTTTTTATCTGACCAAGTTTTTCAGTACAATGACTTTGTCCTTTTGCTCTTCTTTTCTGTCACGTGTATCAATTTTAAGGATAACATTCTCTGTAAAAATTAATCTATGCTGTTAGGAAGGACTATATCCTGCTTACGTGTTCTCTTTCTCTTCTCTTTTAAAGTCTTTTGCTGAACTTTTAACGCAATTTTTTTGTCAGTTCCAGATCTCATAGACAATAGGAAAGAAACCACATTTTACAAGGATCACCAGTAACCAAACTGGTTCCACTGGAGCAGCGAAAGGTCTCCCTGGACCTCTTTCCCTCCATCTCAGATCCATGGTAGTTTAGCCTGAAAGTTCAGATTTGGTTTGGTTCTGAATCTTTGCTACCTTTTGAATATGCAAAATCAGGCTGAAATGTTATGATCATAGGCTTTTCAATTATATTTTCAGACCTTTCCCTGCTGACCCTAATCACAATAGCCTTTTTTGCAATGTTTTGGCACATCCATATATGAATAAGGGTAGCAACTGCAAACCAAATAAACTGTAAATGATCATTTCAAACACTTTTAAAGTTCAGTTTTGGTTTTAATCTAAAAATGAATGACAGTTTGAGCTGAGCGAGCTTCTGAACCAGTTTTCCTAACCTGGTTAAATACCAATGAGCTAAAAAGGGCTGAACTTGCTGAATGAATTATAGAGACTACAGAAGGTGAGGATGTGAAAATAATGGAAGAAGAACAGACTACACTGTGTTTCCTAAGGTAAAATGCTACCAGCTGGGCCATATTAATATATTCTATATTTTAAATCTGAATAAAAATTACAAATTGCTGACTAGATGATGATACACACATGTACAACAGCAAGACCTGTATTATTACACTTACTTTATTTTATGTATACCCCACCCCCCCAACACACAAACATGCTTGTGTGTGTGTCCTGTCTTGTATATGTGGGCAGAGATTCAGATTTTCTGTTTAATTTGCACTCCCCAAGAGAAAACTGGAGGGGGGACTCCTTTTTGGCTGTTGAATTCTATTTTACATTCCTTTTGCCTAATATTTTTGACTATTTCTGTTTGTGGCGTAGTAGATATCAGTATAAGTGAAATGCATATACCACCTTTACAACTGTTCTACTGATTGTTAAAACCTCAATTCCAGCTGAAATGATGCTTGCCTCTTCAATCCTTAAAACTTCTTCACTTACAGAAATCATCATGATTGCAAGTAGGTCTGAGTCCAGGATGATAATAGGTAATGGAATTACAGCAACCCTTACGATGTGAGTCCTATCAAAGGTGCATGAATGAGTCTCTTTCCATGCAGTTAATAGTGGTTTGTGAATCAGAGGGAGGAATAGCACTGTACCCAGATTTATGATCATATGCTTAAGTGGTGTAAATTGGCATACCTCAGTGGACTTGCTGACTTGTACCAGCTGAAAATCTGACCCATGGCATGCTGTTGGTGGAAACATTCCATAAATTGTCTGTAGCGGGATGAAAACTGACTGCAAACACAAAGTAATTTTTAGTTCATCTTAGAGACACTACATTTAAATAAATATATTTATTATTTATACTGTGCCATAAGTGTGCCTGAAGCTTTACAGAGAAATAGACAGGACCATATTCTGAGGAGATTGTAACCTAAATTATACCCTCAGTAAAATGAAACCTTCATTAAAGGTCACTTCCAACAGGTGACACCTTGTCTTTAGCAACTATTCTAAAGCATCCCCAAAGGTACCAATGTAGTTCCATTTGACATTTAGTTAAAGTCTCAGCTCTACTAGTTTATTGAGTTTTGCTAGTCTCTTGCATGGCTGCTGAAGACGTTTTAGCTACAAAGCAAGTGAATGGCAGCGGATATAGCTGAAAATTTATATCTTCAGCACAAGAGCCAAATTCATCCTTATTGCAATTCACTCCGCTTCACTGAAGTTACACCAGGGATGAATTTGGCTTCTCCTATAAAAAGCTTACATGTATGCTTATATTCGTGTTTTTGTGCAAACACCCTGTCCTACAGCCAAGAATTTGCTGTTAAATACAAAGGGATACCTTGAGTCTTTTGCTCAATGTCCTGTGTAAGGAATGGTGCATCGCTGTGCCACACCAGGAGGAGTCCTGGGAAGATATTCTTCTCAGTTCCCACTTTTGCTGCCATGGAGAAATAACTTCTTCCATCCTTTTAGGATAATACCCCATCCTCTATTCCAAATCAGCACTGCTGGCTGGCATGCTTTTTCTGTCTCACATCTGCCCACCTGCTGTGGGAGACTATCAGGCATGCATCCTCTCCTCTCTTCCCCATGGGCATGAAGTACTCTAATGCAGCCACACTTGAGGAATGGGGCAGAATCTTACTCCCCCGTCCGCTCTGGGCATTTGAACTACGCAAGGCCACAATCAGACCCAGAGTGATTCAGTGAGTGATATGTTCTCCAAATGACAGGAAGATGTCTATATAGGAGCACAATTTTTAGAGTATTTAGATATTTTTTAAGGTTACCCCATCAGCACATGACATGCAAACCTGTGTGATGACCACATAATTGACTGGGAATGGGGCTAAGTATCATTGTATCTCTTTGGCATTTTGTGTAAAAATGAAAACTAGAGAAAAGCAATGAAATAAAAGTAAAAATGTTTCTGAATTGTGCACAACCCATCCCTTTGTCAAGCAACTGGAATAATAATTTTTCCTTCAATCCTATTTAGTCTCCCTCCCCACCCCAGGTAGAAAGCAGCGGTTAAAGCATAAATGACAAAATTATGAACACTTGCTAGATTTGTTTGAATGGACTGGATTAGCAGAATACTGCCTGCACGCATTAGTTCATGAAAAGAATGATGTGCGTAGCACCGTTTTGGGCACTGTAATTAATGATGATAACAATTAAGCTGTAGAGAAACAGTATTAGGTAAATAATTCTAAAATACAATAGAGAGTGAACATTAAACTGTCAATTGCGGATCTTGAATACACTGTTTTTATAGGTAATCACTTAAAATTATGCATAGCATAAAGTCTAACGCCCAGCTATGGTTGGACAATCAGTTTTCAGCAGTTCTCCAAAGACTGCCTCTTTCATTTGTCTGGCCAGGAGACTAGCCATTTCTTCCCAGTTCAGGTGTCACTGCTGTCATCCACGTCTTTGTCACTTCAAGGCTAGTCTACTGCATTGTGTTCTACCTGGAGCTACATCTTAAATACATTTGGAAATGGAAGTTAGTGCAGAATGTGTCAACTTATCTTCAGAGTGATTTATTATTTATTTATTACTTGTATTGCAATAGCCTTAGTCACGGACCAGGACTCCACTGAGCTAGGCACTGTACAAACACAGAACAAAAAGGGAGTTCAAAGACCCCACTGTAAAGAGCTAACAATCAAGGTAAATCTCACCACAAACAAATTGCTAGTATGTTTGCAAGGGTCTTTTAATAAATCTATCTATTCGGGTGTAGTACGGTGTGACTGAAGAATAGCTAAAGTTGTACCTATATTTAAGAAAGGGGAAAAAATAAGCAATCCAGGTGATTACAAGCTTGTTAGTTTGACCTCAGTATTAATGCAAAGCTTTAGCACAAACTCGGAAGGAAAGAATAATTAAATTAATGAAGGTAAAAGGAAAAGGGGATTAATGCAATGTGAGTTACCAAAGGTAGATTATGCCAGACTGACCTGATTTCTTTCTTTGAGAAGATGAATTGATTTTTTAGATAAGGGAAATGCAGTAGAGCTAATATTCTTGGACTTCATTAAAGCATTTGACACAGTACCACATGAGAAGTTGTTAGTTAAATTCGAGAAGATGGGGATTAGTGCAAGAATTGTAAGGTGGGTAAGGAACTGGCTAACGGGGAGAAGTCAACCAGTTGTTCTGAAAGGTGATCTATTGGATTGGAGAGAGTTTACTTGCATGGTTTCTCAAGAATCAGTATTGGGACCAATCTTATTCAATGTTTTTATTAATGATTTTGGTGCAAAAAGTAGGAATGTGCTAATGACATTTGCTGATCTTACAAAATTGGAAGGCCTTTGATGACTGGACTAACAGAAATGGGATGGATTTCAATAGCAAAAGGTGCAAGGTCATGCATTTAGGATCTCATAAGAAGAATTTCTGCTGTAAGTTGGTGGCTCATCAGTTGGAATCAACAGAGGCAGAGAGACATCTTTGTTTGTTGGTCGATCACAGGATGACTATGAGCCACAACTGTGATGTGTCTGTGAAAAAAGCAAGTGTGATCCTAGGAAGTATTAGGCAAGGCATTTCTAGTAGAGAAAGAGAAGTATTAATGCCACTGTGCAAGGCACTGGTAAATCCTATTTTGGAATACTGTGTACAGTTTTGGTCACCCATATTCAAGAAAGAGGATTTCAAACTGGAATAGGTGAAGAGAAGAACTCCTAGGATGATTAGGGTGATGAAAAAGCCTATCCCATAAGAGGAGACTGGAAGGGCTTGATTTGTTTATCCTAGCAAAATGAAGGGTGAGAGGGGGTATGATTGCTCTCTATAAATATAACAGAAGGGTAAACACCAGGGAGGGTAAAAAGCTGTTTAACCTAAAGGACAGTGTTGGTGCTTAGAAATGCTGCCGCCAGGGCCCTCCTTTGCTTCTCAGTTCCAGATCATGTTTGCTGCAAAACATTGAGGCTCTGCCATCAATTGTTCCCACAATGCAAGCTCCGGTGCCTGTATTATCCTCAGCAGCAGCACATTTTGCACTCTTGAGGGTTCTGCCAAAAACTCTGCTGATGGTAGCCAAAAGCTTTGCTGATCACAGGTCAGATGAACGGTACTATCAGTTATAAAGCCACCAGTGCTTCCTCTGGTACCATTTCCTTCTCATCATCCCTGGTTGTGGTCTCCTGTAACACCACCCAGCTGCTTTGGCCTTTGGATTATACTTCCCCTCTCTCTCAAAGTCAAAGAATTTGGGCTTCTGGTGTGAAGGAATTGAGAAGGTTTGGGGTGGTTCCACCCTTTATACCTTTGGCTGGCAGTACAAGTATGCAGTGAGCACATTCACTACCCATTGGGTACTGCTATATGAAAAAATATCTGGTTTTGGTGCACTGGCATGTAGACACTTGAAGAGGAATAGTCATGGGTGACACATCTCAAAGAACAACAGCTACCAGACAGGTATTTAACCATTTTTTTAACATCAAAGGTGGCTACAGTTGATGACTTTTCAGTTTCTAAAACACTAGTCATATCTGACCTTCTCAGATCAATCTACATGCAGATATTTTTCTTAAATATGTGCCCACAGATTGGCTTTGCCTTGGTAGTATGACTTCTGTCTAGGCTAGTGAAAAAGAGCCTGTGCTAATAAACCGATATTCTCAGTTGCACTCATAAATGATGCAGAGGCACCAATATTTTTTGCAGCTACTACTGATATTTCTATTCGGTATGCTGAAATGCACTAATGCATGCTGCAGAATAGGGACTTCCCCTCCTTTTCTAATTCTTTGGCATCACTGGCTATTACTGTGTCCTCACTAGTTATTTTACACTCTATTCTGTTTAAAAAATGTGTACATCTTTTGTTACATGACGTGTGCTTAGCTTCTGGTAGCATGGGTGGTAGAAAGAAAAGCCTGCAGCACTTCGTTATGAGAACACTTTATATCTGTGTTTCCCTGTGGGAGATCATAATCTGGTGCCACATTAGCAATGCTTCTGTTTGGAAGGTGGGTTCTCTGATGCTGATGGTAGCATGTGACCAGATGTGGAGGCCCAGACCAAGAGATGGCACACAATAAGTTAATGTGCTGCAGGTGCAAGGGAACCTGGGCTGAGGGTTCAGTCAGGATCTTTGAGTACAGTGGTAGCTCTAAATAATGTGTTCTTTAGGGCTAAGAAATGTGGCAGACAAGCAAAGTTGTAGAGAAAAGACCTTTATTAAACATGCTGAGTACTCAGTGTTACGTGAGGAGGCTCTCAAGTTTGAGTGCAAACAGGCTGTGCTCCAGCTTGTGTTCCTGAGCGCCTGGTGCCTTACCAAAATCTCTTTGTATCACAAGCCATTGTTAGATTTTTCTTTCTGTTAACTAGAGCTAGGGTTTAACTTAAAATCCACATCCAAAAAAAACTTGAATGTTTGAGTGTTTCGGAGCCTGGCTCAAAACTTTGTGACTCAGTCAGTCTTAAAGGAGAGCTCTCCGGGCCCAGGTTGGGCCGTGCTGCCATCTAATGTGCAAATCTCTCTTTATTTTTCTTTGTTCATGACATGCGGACGCTGCATCTGACGAATAATAATACAGCCTTGAAGTTGTGGCACTGGTTTTGACATCCGGACCAGTTCAAATAGCTAGAGAATAGAAACCAAGCTAACAACAGAAGCCAAATTAAAGATAAATGTAATATCTGCCTCGCTTCACTTGTGTTTACCACTACACTAATTAAACCATGCTGTCTTGCCTTCCTGATCTTAAAAAATTATAATTCTGTTGATCTGGAAGCCTCTATTTATGTTTAGAGACTTTTACTATATTGGCAAAAAAATATTTTTAAGAGTTAAATCATGGTTTTGCCGCGTCTTTATGCTGTCCCAGGTGTACATCAAGTCACAATCTGCTTCCTTGTTCCCCCTGATCCAGGTGTGTGTGCTGGGGAAATAATCTGACAAGCCTTATATTTGGTACTGGTTACTTCATCAACTGACTGGAGTGTAGGTGGGAAGAGCCAAGACTCTGCCTGTTCCGCATTTCTGCCAACCCACTCCCAACACATTTTCTTGGAAGGGGGAGTAATGACTTTGCTTTTGCCCGACCCTCCCCCACACTTGGTGCTACCTGCAGTGTGGGAATATTAGAAGGGCCTAAATGATTAACCTGTAGAGTTTATTTCTGTGACATGTAATTGAAGCAAATAGTTGAGTAAGAGTAAAGTCCTTAGATTCTTAAGCAATGGTTATACTTCAAGTTAGGCATGTTTTAATACTTTGCTGACCTGGAATCTATATGGTAAGTGCCACAGCACTATCCCATGCTATACCTAGCTTAAATCAATGTTGTTATTCACCGAGGGTAGGGTTTTCAATACCTCATTTGGACCCAAGTTTAAAAACTCTGGCTTAAATCAAAACCAGTAAATTTACCTAAAAAATTGAAGAGAAGTGTCAGCAACACCAGGCCCCTCCAGCTCAATCTGATGGATATTATATCACCTTTAGAAGTAGGAGCCAAAGAAGTAAGTTCTTTT
Organism: Mesoclemmys tuberculata; assembly: GCA_007922155.1. Classification (NCBI taxonomy): domain Eukaryota; kingdom Metazoa; phylum Chordata; order Testudines; family Chelidae; genus Mesoclemmys; species Mesoclemmys tuberculata. Next base: position 21,105,658 of record ML675615.1, on the reverse strand, counting down.
ATTATTATTCTTTCTGTTTCTTGTCCTGTTTTTCCTGCTATTCAGTCTAAGATTCTATGGCATTGCCTGGATGTTAATGAGATCTAGTCCACAAATCAAAACTCTTTGTCATATTAAAATGATCCAAGTGGACTATGATATAATGAAATTAAATGCTTGTCTACTGCTTTGACAAAGAAAAATGCAGTGCAGAGAAAAATGCTATAAAATTCACGATGATTTGTAGCCAGAAACTGCCTTGAACTTTGTACCATAGTGGTCTCTCTGGACTCAAATTTCAAAACAACTTCCCGGAGGGGAAAAATATAATTCGAAGCTTGTAATACGAGAATAGGTTAAAGATTTAGTTTTTCTTTGGCCTCTGGATTACTAGAGCTGATGATTTAATAAAACAAAAGCTCTGCTCCCTATGTCCAGTCAACAGAGGGGGTGCTATGAATCCCTCTTAAAAACCTGTGAAACCTGGAAATTAGGCTAACAATAGTAAGTAAATCCTTTTAGTATAGAGAGCTAGCCTTTAAAAACTAGCATATTTTTATCTGCTACGTATTTGTTATCTATATAAGGGAGTATAGTTAATAGCAAATGTCTTTTTGTAACCGATAACCTATAACAGAGAATCTGTTTTGTAACCAAAAAGATCTGTTTTTACTGAAAATTTTCTGTTATAGGTATCATGCTTAAATTCCCTCAAATGATTAGCCTGATAAATCTTGAGGGTAAATTTTCAGTGCTGAAAAAAAGTCTGATGGATTAAACTTACTGTTCTTATTGGAGCTGGTCAAATAAAGAAGAAACGGATTCATGTATTAGAAATGGATGACTTTGCAATTCAGACATCTGCTGGGTAGCCATGAAAATATTCATGAATCTTCACTGTTTCCTGAATTTCAGTGCCATAGTCAGCCAAACGAGATGTCACACCTTGGTGACTAGATAGTAAAACACAGTTTTTTTGCTCTGTATAAAGTGACAAATATTTTAATTGCATGCTTGAAAGGTCTAGGGCTGTTTGTGAGTGAATGAATGAATTTATTAGTGCTGCTGTCTTTGAATATAAACACTTTCTCATAGCAATGAGTCAAAACCATTGCTTTCATTTTATGAAGGATTGCTACCTCCATGTTATTCAAATTGTTGGCCAGACATTGAAAACACTGTATTTAAATTGGGGTCTTAATAGTGCACAATTAATGTGAAGTGCTACTGATCCTCTTTAAGTTGAAATGGTTTTGAGATTGTAGGACGAGCCATACTTTAACCTTAATGGTTCCATCAGTTATTGGAGACAAAATGCAAGAAACAGACCTCAGGTATTTATGCAGAATTAAAGAGAGAGAGATCTGCTGTGGGAATCAAGGCCATTTACCCCTTCAGAATCAAGGAATATATTTTATTTTACTAGGATTAGTCTGGAATCTTTGGGGAAAAAGATATTCTTGATACCCAAAATGCTAACAATGAAAACCATTGGGAAGTTTCTTGTGCCAAATAAATTAGTGCAGGTCTTATTTCAGGCAACATATTTTGAAACTGAATGGCTACAGTGTTCTGAATCTTGCTTTAACATCAGAAACTTTGAAATAGCAAAACAGATACAGTAAATGAAACTGGACGCCATCTGTATCAAGAGAAAAACACTACGACCTACATAACACTAGAAAAGCACTGGTATAGCTAGCAAAAAAAAATTGCTGAAAAATTCCTCATCAGCTTTGTGCAGCAATGCTCTCATTAGGCAGGATTTGTGTTTCCCTGTTCTCATTTTTTATGCTTATATGCACCGTACAAGCCTGAAATTGCATCCATTCACATTCTGATCCCTTAAAACTGATGAAAGTAAAACGAAATGATTGAAATACAGAATTGTGGAAAAGATTTATCCTTGCCTTTTCTCCCTAAAATAATGTAACACATTGTCATAATGGGACATTTTCAAAATTATTGTTAAGTCGGGCATTAAATATGAATGGGGCATTAAGGACCTGATTCTCCAAGCCAGTGGTATAAAACAAGTGTAAAAGAATGAAGAATCAGACCCCAAATATCTAATGACTTCTAAATCTCTAAGTCTAATAGACTAAATTCATCCTGGTTAAGAAAGTACCACTCTGTTTAAGTCAATGTAGTTACACTGTCTTAAGACAGTTGTAATTTTGCCCCTTGTTTCTTGTGTGGTTGGAAAATAAACTACACGAGGACTGCAACTGGCACAGCTTTCAATACCTCAAACATAGTTATAATGATGTACAAACAGCAGCAACTTCTATAAACATCATGAAACTAGGAATTTACTCTGATGTTTCTCATGGGATCTAATTTAAAGCAGTGTTTCTGGTGAAACTCAGGTCAAGGGTAAAGTAGAAAAAAATTGAGGGAAATACAGTTTGACAGCTGAAATATCATAGAATATGCTAGGTTTAACGACGAAGGATTTTATATACAAGGACTTTTTGGGAAGAATGTGCTTCAAAAGGCAACTAACTGGAAATTCACGGTAAAACATTTTTTCTTGTAATTTCCCACAGTGTTATCAATACTGATTGTTCACTATTCGTTGGTAGCCACCGAACCCAGGAGGAATGCTACTGCTTCAAAAGAGCACACATGCATTGTAAGAGCAACTTTGCTATATGCCTGTTTTCTGGCTATGAGCAATTTTAAGCAAGACTCTTTTCTGCAAACTATTTTCTTTGCATGGAAGTAAACTAGTAAGGGAGGTGTGTTTAAAAATGACCAACCAAACAAAAAACCCTTGGCTTAATCAAGGCAGATGCATATACATAAATGATAGGAGACATGATCTTCATGTTTATGTGCAGTGTATTATTTGGCCACTAGGGGAAAAAGGTTAAATATGCCGAAGAACCATTTTCAAAAGTGACTTGGCCTTTGTTTTCCCTTGGAAAAAAGGTGTGCTGTTAATTTGTTCAGGCTAACACATGGTAACCAACATGAGATAAAATCCTATTGAAAATAATGTAGTTTGTAGTTAAAGGTGTTAGCTGGTGGAAGTAAACTCTCCATAGTCTTTACCTTGACTTGCTAACTGCTGTGAAAACTAGGAACTGCCTTGTCTTCCTTAGGATTTTACCTCGTGTTAGTTACCTCATGTTCGCTAATCCGAGTTAAGAACACGTAATGAAGATGCTCTGTTGGGCACTTAGAAGCATATGTCATTGACTTTCAGTGGGATGTAGGCACTTAAGAGCATAAATCCAATTTGAAAAAATGACCAGCTCAATTAAGCAAATTTGCCCAAGATGTCTGTGTGCTGTATAAAATTTCAGTCATAATCCTGGTTCCTGGTTAAAAAAGAAGAGAGACAAAGCTGAAATAGAAGCTTGTTTATTTGTCTGTAATTGTAGTTCTTTGGTTTCATAAATGCCTCATATTTAAGAATCCCTTGTGATTTTGTATGTCATTAGTTGTGACTCTTATTACCCCCATCTGTCCTCTTTCAACTGAGATTGAGGCTATGGATCAGATTTGGGGCTCCATAGCAGCAAACCATTCGTAAGTAGTTACGGCAAAAATAAATAAATAAATATTTAAGCAAGAAGGTGACAATCTAAATGAATTGGAAATTTCATAAGATTATGAGCTTTCTGGAACTTTTTTTTCAGGGTAGACCATTCAGAAATACTCTGAGTAACCTATCTCATGCCACTTTTAGTTCTGTTCCAAGAAGAAGAGAGAGAGATTGTGAAAAAATAAAAACAACATATTAATAAAATATTTGAACTTGTGAAAAAGACTGGGTCTGTTAAACTTTTGAGTCAGTCTGGATTTTAGCCAAACCAGTTTCAATGTTTGCTATTCCCAGAAAGCCAATTTCAGCCCTAATGTAAAAGTCAGTTACTCACACTTAAACAGGGCAAAAATTGGGCCAATCTATTTATGAGAAACACATTAGTTGAGAGAAAAAGTGAAAAAAGAAGGGAGTGATGGGGGGAGGGGATGAGAGCGAATATACCTTCTAGTTTTAGTCTGTTCTTGACATAAGAGAAGCAAGGAATCACTCTAAAGTGCTCAATTCTCTTTAATTTGTTTTAAATCTTTTGCAAAGGTTCTGTAAGTGAAGGGTAGGGGGGTTCCAAAGAGAGAAAAGTCTTTACAATAAAAGCAGGAGCCAACAGCTATGGCTTTTGGTGATATAATGGGATTTTTAACTGCCTTTGTATTCTGATTTTTTTTTTTGGTTGCAAGGGGTGGTTGGAACATTTTAACTGTATAATGTCCCATGGGGCTGTCTGAATTAAAGGTTTTTCCTGGCTTAAAAGGTATAGGACTTTGAGATAACAGATGGTGAGACCTCCTGTATTCAGGGGTTTTCAAGTTTGAGGCATAGTTTTTGTTTTAATAACTGAAGCTCCCTCAGGACTTCTTAAACTGCTACTTTTAATGCTAGATTTTCAAGGTCCAAAAGTTATCTGTTTAAGGTAAGCTTCTTTTGTTGCATTTAGGAAGAGGAGAAATAGATGGAACAGATGGAACTTACCTCAATGGGAGGTAAAAATGGATACAACCTGTAGCAAGTTTTAATATAGCATTGTTAAAAGCAGGGAGGGAAAGTGGCTTAAGAATCTCAATATCTCTGGTGAAATACCCTGATGCTGGGGTGATTCTCCATTTGTTGGTTAAACCTGTTTTAGGGCCAGATGACACCTCCAGTGCAGTGTAAACCACGGGTATTGCAACCAGAGAATCTGCTCCAGTATATTTCTAAGTATATTAAATGTTATAGAAATACCGTTGTTTCATCAGGAAATGGAGGGTCATGGCAGTCATTAAAAAATCAGAGGAAATTGTAAAAGACGATCCAATCATTATGAAATTAACTTGTATCAAGCCATGCCATTGCATTAATGTAAAAAGAAAACATTATCATACTAAAAAAAAAAAAAATCGCAGCTCAAGAAAGAGGTGTAAAATGGAAATGAAGGATTTCAGAAGAGGCTTTATAAATAGCTAATTTCGCTTTACAACTTTTTTAACCAAAGCTGTAATTTGTTGCTGTGGAAAGTAGCAAGAATTGCTGTTACGTTTGCTGAATTAGTCACAGATTTCATAATTTTGCCATCAAACTCTCACTTCAGAAATAATTTTGGGGTCTCTAGAAAGGAATATGTATTTAGAAATATCAGTAGTTTCTGAGGGGTATAATTCTCATTAAATAAAATAGGGTAGAATTAGTGTTCCATCGTGAGTTTTCTCCACACCTTTGCCACGTTGTAGTAATTCTTAATATACTTGTTCCCAAGTGTTGCAGTATCCTTTGCAGAGTTTCTGAAATCAGTCTGCCTTCAATAAAGCACAACTTTGCTGCTTTCTTATATCCTTACGACTTTACAATGGAGAATCTTAGGCTGTTATGAATGACCCAAATCTTCTATTGATGACATGGGAAACTAGGAGTTAGTTTTCTTCTTTGAAGAAACATCTTAAAGTGGAATAGAGAATAGGGATTTGCTCCTATCAATGAATGTGCGACCTTCACCACTACTTTGCAATTCTTTGCCTTCTGTTTAAAAAAAGGATCCATACCTTGGCATGCACATTTTAGAGATAGGTAATTTGATCTATATTGGGGCAGTCGTATCCGAATCCTGGGATTCACAATATCCCTGCTAATATCCTGCAGAAAACCCTTCCTTAGAGTTGCCAGTTTACCCTTTTCCTTGACCTCCCTTATATTTTGTAAGTCTTATGTCTCTTTGTGTCCCAGGTGCATATTTTCTCTTGAAGAATCTGTGCTATAAGCATAAAAAGAATGCTTTCAGGAAAGATGTTTTTGGCAACCTGACGAAAATCATCTATACACATCAACTGCTCCTTTAAAGTCATAACTTCTCCAGTACAATAGTGATACAGTGATACGTTGTCAGAGTTTGAAAACTTGCTTGTGAATTTGGATGCTAAAGAACAAGAAAGAGATTTGGCTTCTTCAGATAAATTAAATCCAAAGGTTGTCTCTTCAGGGAAAGAGGTTTGTTAACATTAATATTATGGATAGTAACACTCAGTGCTTTATTCATACAGAGCACTTGAACAGTCTGTGCAAACATTCAACATTAATTCTTCTGACACACTTGTGTTATCCCTAAGTTGTAGGGGTAAAGGAAGCCCCTGTTGACACCAGAGAGAGTAAGAGTTCTGTTTTGAAAGCAGTTTGAATATGTTGTTCAAACAAGGCTCCCTTCTAAAATGTTTTTGACTGTTTTGTCTGCCAATGCATAGAGGGCTAAGTCATGTTCAAAACAGTCCTCAAGAGAGATGTCCAAACCTGTACCTAGAACCTAATCTTGATCACACATCTGGAAAACTGTTTGGCTCTTTTGATACCAGCCAAACAACATTCACATTGGATTTAGAGGAGAGCCATGTTGCCTCTCCTTACAGCATAGAGAGGGCCAGAAAGTTTAACTGACTAGCAAAAGGGCACACAGAGAGTCAATGTGGAGCTGAGGTTAGAACTGAGGAGCTCCTGGCTTCAGATCCCCAGATTGTCAGCGAAGAAAACCAAAAGTGCCAGACTCCAAAGAGGAATGTCATCAAAGAAAAGCATTGATGTCAGAAAAGTAACACCAGCAGAAAGTTTGGCCAAATGGGTCTAATTAAGTAAAGGATCTAATTGTGTGAGTAACAGGAGAAGGTCTTTGGTATGTTCTTTATGCTTAGTCAAGTTTGCTGATGGCAGGATTTGACCCAGAGTTATCAGCTAAAATTCATGGTTCTAAGATGTTGGAAATCATTTCAGGTTGCATTGTAAGAAAGATGTAAAGAAAAATAAAGCATTTGAAATGAAGGACACTCCGTGATACAATGTTCTGCCTAGACTCAGGCTCTCAGGCTCCTTCACCTTATGCAACACTGGACTTATGCTGAGCAAATCCTTTGTATTGCTGTAATTTCAATATGTCAATCAGTTTATGAAAAAATAAATTAAAAAGTTATCAACTAATTAGGCTTACTTGCATCAGTCACTTCCATCCTGACCTGCTACCCAGCCCTGTTGTGATTGTCTTGAGCTGCTTTTAAGAACAAAATACTTAAATGGGCCAAATTCTATGGTGATTTTCTCACTATGGCCAATCAAGGCCAAATTTATCCCTGGAGTAACCAGAATTATTCCTTACCCTAGGGAGGAATTTGGCATATAGGGTGAAACTCATCCCTCTTCATAGGGCCAGAATGAGACCTATTAGTCATGCAGCAATTCTCCAAAAAGGGCCATATTTTTGGTGTTTTATGTGCTCACCTACACACTCCCATACCATATATCATTTGAAAGCTTACTTTATGTATATTGAGATGAGGTATGATGTGGAGCTGTCAAGTGGTGCCATAAGCCTGTAAGCAAGGTGAAACAATGGCATCCAAAATGAAAAAGTGTCAGTTTTTGCACAGTTCCAGAAACACTGCAACATGACTAACTACCATTTTTACTGTTCCCATTAATTTCAGTACTTTAATGTGCTCTTTACTGGTCAAAGATACCAAATGATGGCTACTGAATGAATTTTCTACTGGGCTTGCTTTCAGAAATGCACAAGCAAGTTGAATTTGGCACATGTCACAGTTGCGTTCAGTCCGGGAAAGGAAACAAATTCTGAATCTGCGCAGAGACCATCATGTTCATCTACTTCTATAGCCATCAGACAACGTACGTCCTTCGGTGATTGGTCCTGTTGCAGTATTTGCTTGAGAAAAACATACGGGAGAAACATGAAACTTCATGAAATAGAAGCATTTGTGAGAGCGACCAATCGAAGGGATGCAGCACCTCAAAGAGGAGACGATGATGATATTGCGCAAAATATCTGTGAAAGATTTGATTGCTAAGGATGCAGTTTATCACTCAACTTGTCTTTTTTCCTACTCAAGTAAAACACATCTTAAAACAAAACCATCAAGTTGCACTGCAACAGTACAGCCACATTATGATATTGCATTTTCTTAGCTGATTGAAGGGATTTTGTGTACAACAAGAATGCTCTTCTCCTGTCCAAGCTGCTACAAAGATGTAAATCCTACTTCCCTCATATGTAGAAAGCACAAGCTATTCCAGTAGAAAATTACAGGCAAGGTTAGAAAAACACATTGATTCCGCATTTCATTCCATTCACAGCATGGACAAGGCAAAGTCTGCCTTTGTTCTATGCAACACAATAACATTACTAGCAGCTTGGATAAAATCAGCTAATCTGAAGCAGGAATTTAAGTCATTCAAATGTTTTATGGCTGTTCTTCTGTGAGACTGATGAGAACTGCTTTCAAATGAACAAGTGGCTATGTATAATACTGCTTCAATCCTTCACTCTAAAATAGCCAAAATGAAAGCCTCAGAATATTAGATAACGTTTTGATGGCAGCTGTTCTTAGTCATCCTATAGGATCTGGGCTATGTGCCTTCTCATTGTTCCATCAGCATGGAGAAGAACAAATAAAGCTGAATTAGGGCATCAGCTGGAAGAATCCATGAGTTAAGAACGTGCAACAGAGACACCACAGTTTACTTCAGAGATGCCATTGCTGTTGTACAAATAATGGCTGGAGATAAATTCTACACATTCGGCGAATTGGCTGTTGAGTTCCTGAGGTGGGTCCTAAAAGCATTTGACAAAGCTAATTCTGTAATCAAAGTCTTTGTCAGATATGACAACAGTAACTGTGAAAACTGCAGAAAGTGCTGGACAGGATCTAAGCCTGGAAGGGCACATCAGAAAAGCATCTTGGCAAACAAAGGTTTGGATCTCTTCACACATAGGTAAACCAGATATTGGATCACCATTGCAACATGGATGGAAAACTGTGGATGATGAACTACTACTTGTATTCTTCAAGGACTCAGTGACATCTAAGCTTTTTTACAAGATCTTACTTGTGCCTGTACCAGTAGGGGTTGCTGCACAAACAACTGTGTCTGTAGTCAGAACAACCTACCCTGCACATAACTGTGCACATGCCAAAGCAATGAAGACTGTGGTAACCCATGCACTCGCAACAGAGATCGTAATGATGAGGATGATATTGACGAGAAATGTCACTAGACTCACTGTATTTCAATGATTCCTGTACAAATGTATGATTAGATTTTGTTTTGCCCTGCAGATGGATGTTGTGATCCTTTGATATCACAAAGAAATCCAATTTTATGGCTTGAAATCAAAGATTGTCACTCAACGAGCAGAAATGAATGCAAATATTAAAAATGGCCATTTTAATGTGCTGATGGTGTCATTGTTTATCCCTGTTTCTATGGTAATGGCACCAAGCAACAGATCCACATTATACCTTATCTTAAAGTAGACATAATAAGCTTTCAAATGATGTATGATGTGTGTATGTGTAGAGAGGGTACAGTAAGTTGACCAAATCGTTGGTGTTTGCTATCCTCTGCAGGCACCACGTACATCCCATTTAAGGCCTTGATTGAGGATTAAGGTACTGGTTTGTAGATTATATTTTTAACCTGCAAACCAATATCTCAACTCCTGTTTAAAAGCTTGATTAAGGATTAAGTGATGCATAGGCCTTGTACTTTTCACTTTTGTGAATTTCATCCTTAGTAAAATGAAATTACTGGACTCTTCTACCTTAATAAACTAAAGTATGAAATCTGGTGTCTGGGAGTGACAAGCTTGTGCAGTAATGCATTGAGTAACTGAACCCCTTTCACCCAAAAGTTACTTATAAATTAATTTAACTTAATTAGCAAATGACCTAACATTGAAGTACAATGCTCTTTTCTAGCCAAAGAATTCCACTGACAGTTCTAAATGTACCAGAATATTTTTGTCTGCAAATCAATAGCAAAGCTTGCAACACTTGTACTATCAGACAATCAAAGCAGTGATAACACTGTAATCAATTATAGCCACATAGTGCACAATTCAGACTACTAATGACATGAGTGTTATCTGAGATTTGCAGGACCTGGCTAATTGAATAGAACAGTAGTGACAATCAATACCTTTCTATAATTATAGCAGGACCATTGATGCTGCCAGAGAAAAAAGTTTGTCAGCTTTTCCATTTTACACATCTTTCTGATGCTCTGGACTGAAACTTAATTTACAGGATGTATACTCTGAAGTAGGTTTTGCCTATACCACAGAAAGTTTCATTTTATATTTTTCATTTTAAAGAAGTCCTTTTAAATTTCAGTGCATGTAGAAACCACATGAACATAACACTCACTGAGAACATATAAATTAGGTGCATTACATTCAGAAACAATGACGACCAGGACAACCTGGACTCCTATTCCATTCCTACAACCCTTTGCCTTGCCTGTGTATAGATGTGTGTTTGTCAATATTAGGGATAAAATAATCTAATAAAGAATTAAAATCTTGAATTTTGAATCTGTGCCATAAATACAGGGATCATATCAAGGAATTTCCATTAATATGTACTGCATACGTAGGGCATAGATGGGTAAACCTTCTAAACCAATATCTTCAAAAACAGAAGCCAAAATTAAACTCCGCAATCCACATCTGCCCGGATATTTTTAAGGTGATGAGATCCATGAATCTCCCATTGATATGATGCTCACTGACTTTGAAATTAGATCACTTATTTAGGAGCTGAAGAATGGATTTAGAAGCTTAACATTAGGTCACTGTTTTTGAAAATCTTTGTGCTAGTTTTTAGTGAGGTTGTGTATTTTGTTCAGTTTTCTGGAAGGGTTAAACATGTAGTCAAGAGATTCACTCAGTTGTAAGTATTTGCTGGATTAGGCTTTTAGTTAGGATGGAGATACCTGAGCAATGTAGGGTTGTACACAATGTGTTCTTTTCACCACCACCCCCATTGTATGGACTATGAATCTATGAACCTTAATCCAGCTCTTGTTGAAGTCCATGTGACTCTCTCCCTTGCCTTTAGAGGGCGTTGGTTCAGAAGTACTTCAGCACTTGCAGAAGTAAACACTCCAGAGGAGCTGGGAAAGAGGCTTGTCTGTTGCAAAAGTGTAGCGCACCATCCATTCAACCTAGAGCTCCTTCATCGCTCTGCCTTCTACAGGCTCATTAGTTGTAAGCATTTCAGGAAGCCCGGTATCGCCTTAAAGAGTTTTGACACCATCAGTGGCCAACTAGCGCACCAAAATCTGTATTTATGTGAGGGGAGAGTAAAGGCTCATCCTCTGGAAGCCGGAGGAGGTTGGGCCGAGCCCAGCAAATAGAGAACACAATGATGCCCTTGGGCCTACCAGACAGTCTTAGGAGCTAGATGGGATCAGTAAAGATGAGGAGCAAGAATTGACCAAAAGCAACCCTTTCCTTGCCTGCCTCACCAAAGTTACACCCTGGTGAATCGGGGTTGACCGTTGGAATCTGGTTGTAAGACTAGCTGAAAAAATTGGTTAGTCTTAGATCATATAGTTGAGCATCATGTTTGACTTGGACCTCTCTGTAGCTCCTTACAGGATATGTCTAAGGGCGTGTCTACACAACCACCTGGTTTGCTGGAAGCCGGGGTGCGACTCTACCCTGATTGAGGCAGCCAGTTGCTAGCTATACATTTGAGTCCAACTCATGCATGTTAGCAATTTGTTAACGCTCTTTGATCTAGTCCTGATTCAAAGAGGCTAGTGTGGGGTACATTCACACACCAGTTTGCCACAAACTAAATATTCATGTAGACAAATCCTAACTCTTGCAGATCCTTTATGTATATGTAGGCACCCTGTACTTTAGGGGCCTACCTACTTAATTGTCGCGGGGAAGAGCCTGGGGACTACAACTCCCATAATGCCTTGGGGGAAAGGGAGAGACTCTTCCCCTTGCAGGAGTGAGAGAAGGCATGTGGGAGACTCCATTTTGGTGCTGGGGAGGAGGGAAGGAGGGAAGGCTGGAAGCTGCTGGCTGGGTCTCGACGCTGCTGCTGCTGTGGCTGCGGTGAACAAGATCCCAAGCTTGCTATTGCCTCTGACTGCTGCCGGGAGCCTGCTGACATGAGGATTTAGCACAGAGCTGCAGTGGACTTGTGAGGTAGGCGTAGCAGAGAGTTTGACAGACGGAGAAGAGGCCAAGACACAGTCCCTTCTAGCAGGGCCAGGACTGCCAGTCTCCAGCCTGATGCTTTGGCTGAGCTGGTGCAGTGAACCCACAAAGCAATCTCCATCCACAGATCTTCAAGCGTGCCCACGCAAGAAAGGGGTCAGGGCCTGAACTCTGGGGGAGTGCACACTCCAGAGGGGGGGTAAATAATGGCACTGTGAATGCCTGATAGGCAAGCTCAATAGTGAATCAGTTTTATTAATTGGTTTGTTCAACTGTCTCTGTGGTTTATGTTTAATTTCAGTCTGGTATGGCATGTTTCTTTATTTTGCTAAGTAAAGGTTGTTAACTCTGAGTTAAGGATATTGAATGTTTAGTTGTATAACTGCAATTGTTAAAGTAGACTAATGTCTTGGATTATTATAATTTTAGACCAGGTCTAGTCCTGGCAGCTCCCAAAGCCAATATCGAGTGTGTGCAGGGGCTAGCCAGGTGGAGGCACGGCCAATTCTAATTCGTTTGAGAGATAAAGGGATTGCAGCAGAGGGGTGGACAGAGGATTCCCAACTACCCCACACCAACACTGGGATACTCAGGATCTCCTCTGTTGTTAAAAACCTTAGGCGCCCTTGCACACCGGTGAGTGTTGCCTGCTCCAAAGTAACCCAGTGAAGAAAGGGGGTTACATATAATTGAAGATACAGCCTTTCCAGGCTGTCATCTTATCATGTCTCAATTACTGCAGCACCCTTTTCTCTGACATTGACAAATGTAGTATTGCCCTGCTCATGTCCATTCAGAATGCTGCTGCAAAGATCATTTTTGTAGCCTGTCAGTTTGGTCATGTCACCTCTTTCTTTGCATCCCTCCACTGGCTCCCCCTTCTCTATCACCTTAAACAGATACTTATCTTCACTTTTGAAGCCCTTCATGGTCTATCCTCACCCTTCCTAGGGACGCCAGATGGGGAGGGCTCTGAGTTACTACAGACAATTATTTCTCAGGGATCTGACTGGTGGGTCTTGCCCACGTGCTCAGGGTCTAACTGATCGCCATATTTGGGGTTGGGAAGGAATTTCTCACCAGGTCAGACTGGCATTCTGGGTTTTTTTGCCTTCCTCTACAGCATAGGGCCTGGGTCACTTGCAGGTTTTAAACTAGTACAAACGGTGGATTCTCTGTAACTTGAAGTCTTTAAATCATGACTGAGGATTTCAGTAACTCAGCCAGAGATTAGGGTCTATTACAGGAATGGGTTGGTGAGGTTCTGTGACCTGCAACGTGCAGGAGGTCAGACTAGATGATCATAATGGTCCCTTCTGACCTTAAAGTCTGAGTCTACCTATCCACTTTCATTCCCTATTGTGAGATTCATTTCTGCTGCTGATCAGCCCATGATACCAACTGCTGTCGCCTACTTGTTACATTTTCAAATGAACACTTTTGTGCTTTCTCCCATGCGTCCCCATATGCTGGGGAGGAACTCTTTGCAAAACTCTGCAAAGCCACTTCTTAATTCGCCTTCAAATCGCTCCCTAAAACTCTCCTTTGCCATGATGCCTAAAAAAAATCTTGGCAATGATTAGGCTACTGTGGTACTGAGAGCACCACTTATATGCTAGCCAATATTATCTCATTGTTTCCTTGTACTCCCATCTATCTTTATCCATCTGTTGCCTCTTGTCTTATATCTAGACTATAAGCTCTGTGACTATCTTTTTGATCTGTGTTTGTACAGCACCTAACACAATGGGGTCCTGGACTATGACTAGGGCTCCTAGATACTACATTAATACAAACAATAAATAAGACAGATTTAAGGCCATATCCTGCAAAGTACTGTGTACTTTCTTCTCCCATTGACTCTTGCTTTCTGTGGGAGCTGTTAGCATCTTGAAGGATCTGACCCTCGTTTAATAATAATTCTTCAGTATTACCTTGGGTAAATCAGTCAGTGAATATTTTCACAGAATCTCTTACCTTACCCCTCTACATTATCCCTGCAGTCATCAATTTAATTGTGTATTACAGCTGGATTTGTAGTGGTGGATGAATGCTCTTTTTACACTCCCAGACAGCAGCATATCTCTTCGTAAATTCTTTATCATATTTGTAGAGAAATCTACTATCTCTTTTGAGTGTAATTAACTTTGTCACTACACAATTAATTTAGAGGATTTATTAATACAACTATTAAAGCCAGCTAATAAGCTCTGGCAATCCCTGTGTGGATTTTAAACCACATTGCAGACAAGCAAAATTATAAAACAAAACCTTTTTGTATTCTGTGAATGGGAATCCTGGCTCTTTCATGCGTTATGCTGTATTTAAATTAAAGTGTCTGATAATGGTTCAAACCATGAGGTCCTTACTTAGTTTACATTTGGTAGTTACTAGGCAAATTTCCACTGCTGTATGTTAGCCTTAGATTGAATACAAATTCAGGGATCCATTCTACCTGGCTTTTTTACAAGTGTGTAATGATGGGAGGAAAGCCCCAGGACCCCATTAAGGGCTGTATAAAGGCCAAATACAATTGTCGTCCCTGTAGTCAGGTCAGTCCGGCCATGATTTTGTCATTGCCTTCAGGGTGCAAAGAGCCCAAATGTGGCAGGAAAATTAGGGTTGGATGAACATTTGCGAGGTCTTTGGCTCTGTCTGGCTCACACTCCAGCCTGCAGAACAGAATTGGTGCACAGGGGAGTGCAGGTTGGACCCCATAAAGAGCTGTAGTTGTGTACACATTTGCCCTGGGTTCTTGGCAGAATGGGGAGGAATTCATTCTCTGAGGCAGATGAGGTCTTTGTGCTTCATCGGGGTGATGAGGCACCACACTGCTCTACCCTGGGCTGTTCTCAGCAATCTAGCCCCGAGTAGGAGTTTCAGCCTTCGCTCTTGTGTGTTCACTGTTGTTTTAAAAGGAGAATTATTGGTCTTCAAATCTTTCAGCTTTATGGGGAAGGGGGAACCTATCAACTTCAAGGTCATTTTATAATTTAATCTATCGGAAGCCGGAAAAAAGCATAAAATAGATGTGAAGTTTTAGCTGACTCAAACCATAATTTCTGCAATCTAACTTCAATAGTGCTAGTCCAGACTTATACCAATGTAACGGATGGTGGAATTTGACCCATTGTCAGCGGCCCTTATTTATGACAGAAATGTAATTTCCCCAGTCTCAGTTGTTAAAACGTTTTTATCTTGCTTTATCATTGAACTCATTATATTCCTTAGAAGATGATTGTTTGTGTTGAGTTTTTGCTGTGTCAACTGCTGGCCAAGTTTGGTGTGTCCTGAAAGCAAATTGCTAATGAGTTAATGACACTGTTAGAGTGCACAAAAATTTCCTGATTTCAGTGTAATGTTCCGGCTTTGTTTTTCTTATTCTGATCAGGAGACAATACTCCTTAAGTCAGAGCTTCTACTTGACTCATCATTAATTTGTCTGGAAATTAGAAAACGGTATTTTTATATTTAGTTTTAATACTTCAGATAAAGAGGAAAAATGTTTACGTTCTCACTGCAAGATTTTTAGACCTCTGGGTTTAGCTTAAAGTGGCTAGAATGTGAGGAACATAAGGAAGAAATATCAGGGAAATGGACAGGTGATGTTTTTAAGTAACAATGGGGAAAATCATGCTGAAGCTCCTTGTCCTAACCCCCAGGACCTCACAGCAGAGAATATCCTTCACCCTTTTCATTTTTTGTCTTAAAAATGTTTCCACTAAACAATTACTCCCTTTAAATGGAAAGGGAATTTAGTAATAGCCCAGGTAAGTGCTATTAAAGCCCATAGCCAGGCATAATTTTAGCATTAAAAATTGAGTTGAGACATAAAAGGCACGATTCGACCTCTGGTTGCTATTACAGCAGTGAAATAGGGATGGTGTTTTTATTTTACAGTAGCTGGCTGGGGGTCCAGGATATACATGGGGATCCTGCGCAGAAATCAGCAGAATTTCTCAGAGGTGGAACACAGCACACACAGCCCGTATAAGTGCAGGCTTGCAGCATGCTCATCTGCGTCATTTTCTTCTCATCCTCCACCTTTACTTCAGCTACTTGCCGGGGAGACTCATGCATCTGCTTGACCTCCTGAGGTCCCTTCCAACTCGAATATTCTACGGTTCTATTATTCTGACTTTAGGCGTATGTCTTTGCTACACGCTTAACTTTGGCTCTAGCCAAAGCTCTGGTACCATCCACACAGAAAAACCTGTCTGGTTTAGAGTTACTTTAAGCCCAGGCAAGCAGGTATGACTGAGCGTGGGGAGGCTAAGTTAGAACCCAGGCTGTGCTTGAACTCTGTCTAGAAACTGCCTCGTGTGCAGTGAGGACTCCAACAAAATCGTTTGAGTGCTGATCATTTGAGTGCTGGCCCTTCTATCTGAAGGCCAGACAGGTTTGACTGCAAATGGACTGTAAAAAGTCCTAGAGCATCTCGGCGCAAAGACCCAGGAGATGTGCCCCCAAGGAGACACCGATGAGTATAGAGACAGCAAAGTGGGTAGGGCTTTGCAGTGGGAACACTTGCGCCCAGTCTAGGCTAATCTGGGTGCTAAAATCCAAGTGCCAATCAATTGGGCTAACTGTGCAGGGAAGACATACTTAAATAACCCCCTTTCACTAAACTGTTAGGGTAAGTAAAGTTAAGCATATGTGAGATTGTGGGATCAGGGCCCTAGGCTACCATCCTTTCAGTGTCCATAAGTACATCTCCTTTATCATCTGCGGAGGGGGAGGGAGCTGTTGAACAGTGTCATTCTTTCACCTTTCCAGACAAGCCCTGAATGCAACAGCTGTTTAGCACTCTAAACCCCTGCCATTTCTGAACTTAGGTCAACTTAATGAAAGCTCAGAGGACAAGGAATCATAGTGGACCCATAATGCCATTAAAATAATAATGGCAACTTGAGGACCTTGGGAAATCAAATTATGAGATCTCTCAGTGCCTCTATTTCCCCATCTACAAAATGGGGAAATAGAGGCAAAATTACATCAAATAGGTGAGTTAATATATATATTGTGCTTAGAAGTTTTTGGAGGAAAAGTGCTGAATGGCATGAATGCAAGTCCTTATGATGTTCATGATTTCATTTTTTTATTATTATTCTTTGAGAGGATTAATTAACAGGTTTGGTTACCCACTGAAAGCAGATATTTTCCATTTGTACCCAGCAAGCCAACATTTCAGAGACTCCCCATTTGAAAAGAGATGGTTGTTAGCAAATTAATCCTCTATGATGGTGATAGGAAGATTCTGATATGACAGCTGATCATTCAAGTGCGTGCTTCTGTGAAGAATCACACTGAATGAACGTATTTGAGGCCAGTAATTATATATAACTAAAGACCACATGAATGGATTTTCCTATGACAGGGCAGTCATGTCTAACTTGTTAATCTAATACAATAAAAAGGTGTAAACCTTCCAGGTTCTCTCATTTCATTTCATTTCATGTGGATCACCCCTGCCTGCATTGTGCATGTGGGTCTCCCTGAAACCTTCCTGCAAAGAGGGGGAGAAAGAGAGATTACAGATTGTACTGTGTTGCGAATCTCCTGTACCTGAGTATGGAAAGCAAACTAGGAACTAATGCAGATAGAGAAGAAATTGAGACAGCATATTTCTTTTTTTTAGCGGGGGAAGGATTGGGAAACAATATGCACAATTTATTCAGACTAGAATCCTGATTCTGTAACTGGGTTTGATGGGCAGACCCATGCACCTACTTGAAATCTCACTGACTTTCATGGGTCTACATGGGTTGTGGGGTCTCCCCACATGGGTCTGATTATAGAATCAGGGTCCATGGTTTATTCAAAAATAGATGCATGCTTCAGTGAGTTATGATGACTCTTGAGCTTATTGCAA
Organism: Mesoclemmys tuberculata; assembly: GCA_007922155.1. Lineage (NCBI taxonomy): Eukaryota > Metazoa > Chordata > Testudines > Chelidae > Mesoclemmys > Mesoclemmys tuberculata. Next base: position 21,087,772 of record ML675615.1, on the reverse strand, counting down.
GCGTTTAATATTAAGATGAATACGTTTTTGGAAGTCAGGAACTGTCATTTTCCCTTTTATTTGCCAAACACCCCCTTCCTCACCCGGCAAATGTATATTGAGCTCAGTTATATATTTTCATCTGAAAATTGATTTTCCTGTCTGAATTGGAGATGCTTTACCATATATTATTAAATGAAATTTCTGACTCTTATCTAGGTGAAGTATCAAATGGAATAACAATTCTATTTAGAGATGATAGCTATTTTCAGAGTTATATATGTCTTTTTCTGGCTATTTTCGTTTGCAAAACATCATTGTGGAAGATAAATAGGTGCATTCTTTATATATGGGGACAGTAGTGGATTTATATTTAATTAAAGTATACAGTAAATAGGTAGTTACTTAGAAATTTTAGTTTGTGGATCAGCTTATAGTGAAGGAATCATTGGAGTATAAACATTAAATATAAGTAACAATGACAACCGCCACATACCAGGATCTCTACATGTGGGGTTTGATTTCCAAGATTGCGATCAAAGGTGAAATTCTGACTCTGTTGAAGTTTAATGGGAGTTTTGTCATTGACTTCAGTGGGACCCTGATTGCATCCCAAGAGTAGCCGGAGTCCAGGGCATCAGTTTTTTCTCCTTCCCTAAATACAGATAAGTTCTCAGCAACCAGATTTTCTGTCCATAATAAAATTCTGCTTATACACAGAATGATAAATGGGAATTTCAAGAATTTGTACAGTTGTCATTTGAAAAGCAGCGTATAATAATTTCACTTATCCATCCACCTATGTAAAGAATCCTGGGATTTAGGAAGGTCAGAAAGAAAAATTATGCAATGAATTCTTGGTAGAACTTAGAAATACTTTTGAGAAATCATAATATTTCAATAGCTATATTGACAGGACAAAGTATGTACACTTTTCCAAAGAAAATAAATCAGCTGGGGATCTGGCTATATTTATTTAAGGTAGCTTAAACATTGGTAACGTAGCTCTTGTACAGTGTCTTCGTTTGTATTGTCCTTTTCTGATTCAGTAGGCGCTGCCAAATATTACAAAGTTGTGTCTATTGTCACTTTTTTCCCCATCCAAAGTTAAGTACATTATTTCCTTCACACTTCAGTGGAAAATTTTATTTTATTGTTGTCACACTGCTTCTGAAACATCAACTATCATTTCTGGACTCTATAGTTCTGGGAGTAAAAAGCAAATATGATAATATGAGACAAGTTAAATGTTAGAATATAATGTCCTTCAAAATATTCACTTTACTGAGTCAATGAGAAATAATTTGGAAGACACTTAAACCTGTAAAATACATGATGACTGAATTCAAATTAAGAGGCAAAAAAACCCTGGAGAACAACTGATCAGAGGATAGGAAGTGTAAATCAGTTAGAAGATGTGTTTACTCACATGAGTAATTCCATTTACTAAGAGTTGCACAGTAGTTGTCAACATTTTCTGTTAGAACTACATATGGATGAGTAGTGTGGAAAATTATTTCTGAACATTTTATTTGCTTCTAATAGTATTTCACTTTTTGTCTACACTTGTTTTGTTTAGTTTTTGCTAACATACATGTGAGGAAGAATTATTTTCAGAGGAATTTTTATGAAAATAAGTAAGGGGACATAGTCAAAATTTAGTTTTTGGTGGTAGCAGAGCTAATTTATAAAGGTACCGTCCCAAACTAGGAAACGGAAAGAATGAAATGTGATTGATGTGATCAGTCGTGAAAGATAATCTCCTCATGTCAATGAATAGAGGCTGGTTCTCAGTGATCATAGTATTGAACTCTGCTTCCTTCATTATTACGAGTCCCGCTGGAATAGATGGTGCAACTGTCCTGCTGGAGTAGATGGTGCAACACGTATAATGTCTGATATCACTATATTCCAATGTGTCTCAGAGAGTAGTGATGGGCAACTGGTTGTCTTCCTCAGGAGCCCTGAAGTGAACAAGCCCACAAAGATCTATCTTGTCCCACCTCATTTCATGTCTACTTGAGATGATATGGGTTTGCTGCCAATAACTTACTGGTGACATCTAGCTATATATCTCATTCTGCATCAACACAACCATTGGTCTCACTAACTGCCCAGTTCAAATCCCACTGGTATCAATGGGTTTCAGTGGACTTTCAGTCAGGCCCTAAGACACAAAGTTTACAAGAAGTCAGCAGTAGAATGAAGAACTCAGTTAAGTCAAACCAAACCCAAGAAAGGCAGAGATGATTGTAGTGTGAAGGGCTTTGAAGAACTAGGCAGGGCACTGTCCCTCCCCATTGATAAGATCAGTGTGGTAATATCTTTTATTGGACCAACTTTGTTGGTGAGAGAGACCAGCTTTCGAGCTACACAGACATGACTACAACAATACTGGATACCTCTCCTCTGACTGAAGTTCTCCCTCTCTCTGTCTTCATCCCTTTCCTCCAATTAGCAAAATAATAGGAAACCCAGAGTCCCTGCTGTATCTTCTCTAAGCCTAGATGATTAGGTGCTGCCAGTGATAAAAAATGCCTTCTTTCACTATCTACTTCTGTGGAAACATTTCTCCTGACTTCTGGACAGGGCTCCAGCTGCAGTGATTCATGCATTCCCATCACCTCAGGAGTGTACTACCGTAACTCACTATGTCCAATTGAAGGTGGAAAACTAAATGTTTTTCAAATAACTTCAGGCATCAAGTGACTTGTTTAAAAATGGATTCTGGAAAATATGAGCCAAACTGGCATATGGCTTCTGACAGCACAAGCAATGAATATAAGGGATGTAGCCACTTAGTCATAGCAGCAGTATCTAGGGACATCAAACACATCCATCCACCATCAAGATGATAAAGAGGACAGTCCATAATCAGATAACACGCTGTTTGCTCTTGAGCTCCACAGAGGCACAGTAGGGAGTACATGAAGCCCCAATGGTAAAGTTGTAAGTTAAACTACCTGTGGCAATAATGTTTGTAACGAAGAATGATCTTTGGGGTCACATGGTTAATCGAGGGGCATGAGAGAGCTGATCCAATGAGATTAGCGGCACAAATCTGAGTTGTCTATTGGTCAAGAAATGCACCATCAATCCCCGAATATGGTCCCGCGCCATTTGTTGCTATGGTTCCTTAGAAAGGTCATGTCTGATTTGTTTGAGAAGTGAAACCATTTCAGAAAAGGGATGTCTTGGCTATAGCCATATGGATGAAATCATGAATTAAGCTGTCTTTATAGCTGGCTCCGTGCAGTAGTGTGTCCAGGGCCCTGTCTTTACCCCTAATTTCTGGGGGAGCAATGTTTGTCAGCTGTAGGAGGTTGGAAACTGGAGTTGTCCAGGTCACACCAGTGATAATATGGAAGGGAGAGTTCATCACAAAGTCCAGCTTGCCACAATAACAATTTGGAGCCCCATGTGCCGCATTGTATTTGACAGGTGAAGTACTTAGGGCATTCACAGATGTCAATGGGGCTGTTGTGCTAACACTCAATGATTTGCTGGCAAGCCTGGAGAGTAATGCAGCTCTCAACTAGCTTTTACATAGTGATTTCTCAGTGTGTTGTCAAAAGGATATAGAGCAGTCTAGCTTTATCCTCAAATAAGTAGGATATGCTTAAAAATGATTGGCTGATTGTTCAGAAAAACCTGCAACTGTCGATGAGCTAACTGATTTGTGAGATGGAAACAAGATGACACTGTCTTTAGTGTATTTAGTGTGTTGCCATTTCACACGCAGTACTTGGCCAAGGTAACAAGGTCAACAACAAGAAGGACTCCAGCTCCTTAAAGCTCCTTCTGGCTGTTGCCCAACAAATGTCATCAGCATATACAAACTTAGTTACTGAAGTGCATGGCAGATCGGGGGTGTGTGTGTGTGTGTTTGTGTGTGAAAAAGCACTGGAAGAAGTACAGATCTCCAAGGAAGTCACTTGTTCAGAGGATGTGGTGGCTTGAATCATCTCCATGCTTGATAATTGCTGTTCTGTTAGAAACCCTTTGCATAAAGAATTGTATGAGTTTCTGATCTGGGATCATGCAATATAATTTTAGGACTTGTTCATGATACCAAACTGTGTTGTATGTTGACGTAAGGTCAATAAAAACAGTGCTGACCTTCTGTCCTGCCTCAAAGGCATCTTCAGTAAAAGATGTAAGTCAAATCACTTGATCCTCAGTACTATGGCTTGTCTGGAACCCTGTCTGGTAATGATGTAATTGTGGGTCAATTAAAGGCAGCAGTCATTTAAATGCCAGTCTGTCTCAAGCAACTTAAAAGTGATGCTGATCAGAGTGATACGGCAATAGTTTTTTGGGTCATCTACCTTCCTTCTAGGCTTAAGACGTACCACTGTGTGAGACCTTTGCCAGACCTTGAAACTCTGCAATATTCCATATAGGTATGATAGAGTCTTAGTAGAAAATCACAACAGGATGAGCTGTTGTGATGCAGGAATGTTGTCAACCCAGGACCCTTGTAAGGTTTTGAGAAAACAATCGCTGATTTCAGTTCTTCCCTACTGAATGGCTGGGATAAACTGGAGTTGTCTGAGGGAACTGACCGAATCTTTCTAAGAGCAGACAATACCTTGTGATTGTGATCTCTGTAATTACCGGTCAGCTGTTTGTCACATGGTAGGCTGCCTCAGCATTTGCTGAGATGATAGAATGTCTAGACTTCTTACCTACAGGTGATGAAGAAAGCGCCAAGTCCTATTGCTTCAGTATGTGAAGTTCAGACTTTCAATACAGTAATGCCATCTTTCCTGTGTCTTAACACAAGGACAGTCCATTAACATTATTAGTGGCTTGTATTGAGCCTTCAGGTAAAGCAGATTGTGACAGACATCATCCAAGCAGGAGAAATATGCCCTATGGAAACCATGTAGAATTGACTTTCTAGCGACACTTACCAAAGTCTCACAGAAGACCTTCAAAGCCAAGTTCATATAATCAGACACAAACCATGACTCCTTGGCTATAAGGAGTCTGCTTGTTCTTCTTTGAAGCAGTCCCAGTTAGCATATCGAAATTTCCATCTCTCACGTGTGTATACTTCAGCTACTTCAATATCTAGCCCTGCTATCTAGCCCTGTGTTAAAGGGGTGATAGTGAAAGGATGGGAAATTTCCATATGTTTGCTGAGATGGAAAATAGAGCATCTACAGAGATGAAAGCAAGATCAGATGATGACTCGCTACACCAATGAGCTAAGTAGAAAGTATGTAACTGATTGGGATCATAAAGGCAGGAAGATGGGCAGCACTTCCTCAATCAAGAAGCATTCCGCCATCGGCAGAATCAGTGGCATGTCCAGCATTCATATAAGGTGAACTGAAGTGTCTGCACACCTCTTCAGGATACAGAACAAAAGAGAACAGAGGATGTTGCTGCTGTTCAGAAGAGGGACGGTAAACATTCATGAGATTTATGCCATTTTCAAGGTTGCCTTCCTCAGATTGTCCAAATACTTGAAACTTGTCTGAATTTCATAGAAGTACAAATTCCAAATTGTTGATGATTGGCAGGCAGCTGCAATCTGATAACTCTTATCTGTAAGTGAGAGTCCCTGGTGGAATGGGCTTCTTGGAGGATTAAAATGTCCATAATCGCATTAGCAGCATGCTGCTGGAAAAAGTCACTCGGATGAGGGGGCAGAGATCCCCTCTATATTCAGCTATAAGATTGTTCATGGCCAAGTTTGTCAGGATTGGTGCACCCTATCCTGGGAAATTAAATGTGAAGGTTCCTGACATGTCCCCCAAAAGGATAAATTCACCAAATAACTTGTTAATTGCACATTGTTCACTAGTTCCAAAGGGCAGAATTCAACAATTCAGTCACTGGTTAGGTATTCCCAAACACAAAGCTACCTGTTTGTTGAGGGAACTAATGGGCTATATGATGCCTAATTTCTTTCCCTCTCTGCTGTGGATGATTTTCATACTACATCTAATGCCCAATAGAAATAGCTTCTGAGAATGCAAGAGACTTACTTCTGTAAGTGTCCTAATAACATCAAGAATGCTATTAAGTTTTTCTCATAGCCACACACCTCAGCATCCTTTTAATGTAACCTCATAGTCTCTGTTTTTTACTTTCCCCATTTTATGGCCTTTTGGCTCTACCTGCCCAGAGCATCTCTAAAACTGTGAGTAATAAAAACAAAACCCTAAAGAAAACAATTGCTTCTTGAAACCCAGAAATGTCATCACACCTTTTACAATCACATTTTCACTTGGGTTATACTGACATAGCCAATCCATCATTATTCTGTTGTTTACTGTGCAAGCGGTGGACTGTCTATGGCATCTGTTGTTGTAGGTCTGAAGTGATCTTATCAGTCTTTACATGATCTATGTCTATTGTGGTTTTTGGCCACATATCTCCTCATTATCTACTTTTTCCTCTATCCATTTCCAAATAGGACTGTCCTTTTCCTTTAATTCTCTGGCACCAAAAATTGGCACGGCTTGTAATCATCTTGATATCTGAAGTCAAAAGAGAGAACCATCAGTATATTTTTTCCACATCAAATAATATTGAGATGTCTGTTTTGTATTTGTGTTGACCTTTACCTACACATTCTGCATCAATGATCTCTGCTAGTTTGATTTTTTTTTTATTAAAACAAAAACTGCCAGTGGCACTAATGTATAAAAATAGAGACTTTTTTCTTTTGACTTTTTGACTTGTACTATTTCTTGTTCATGCAGAAATCTTCCAAAGCAACCTCAACATTTGATCCCACAACAGCATTTTCATGCCCAGAATGGATTTGGTGATCACAAATGAGCAGTTTTGCTCATGCAAATTTAGGAACTGGGTTGTGACACCTCTTGAAAATGTGTGCTTTCAAGTTAAAGGTATTTGAAATGCTAAATTTTCAGATGATCTCTTTAGCTGCATCTGCAGGAGTTGTGAGCCCATCTGCTTCAGCATATAAACCATCATATTTCTGCAGACAAGCTTTGTAATCATGTGGGCATATGTAGGGTTTTGCATGCACAAATAAATGGTCTCTCAAATTTGACACAATAAGGAACATCACTGTAAACTTGTGTTATAGTGTCAATAGAAGAGTGCTGCATTATGCAGAGTTGATGTAGCTGTGTTGGTCCCAGGATATTAGAGAGACAAAGGTGCATAAGGTAATATCTTTTACTAGCCAACTTCTGTTGGTGAGAGAAACAAGCTTTGTAACTTTTATGATGCCCACATCTGGCACATATATCTATATATGATTTATTTCAGATTTTACATCCTAGAGGAGGGGTTCTATGCAATGAACAAACACATTGTAAGAGAGAGCCCTATCCCTGAAGAGCTTAAAATACGAAATAGATAAGACAAACACGTGGGAGAAAGGAAGTATTATTATCCACATTTTACAGATGAGGCATTGAAAGAATAAATGACTTGCCCAAGGCCACACAGGAAAATGGTAGTGTAGCTGGAAATTGAACCCAGATCACTCCAGAGCCAGTCAAGTGCCTTAATTACAAGACTCTCTTTCTCTCTCATCTTCTGGGGGCTGAGAGTTATTATAGGAAATAGTCTTCGTACCATTACACCATCAACATTTGCCAAGTCATTTTGAAGCATTCAACTTGGTACCTTTAGAGTTTAACTTTTATCTTTGTTTTTATACTGAGCCACTCACACTAAGGTCCCTGAACATCTGGAATTCCAGCTGTAAGACTTTCACCTTGTTCCCCATTCTCCCACGCTTGCTGCTGAACCTGAACTGTTTTTATGACAAGACGACGACAGTCAGGTCTGTTCACAGTTAATTTGTTCTATCAGGGCATGGACTAAAGGCTTAGATTCCCAGTCCTGGAAACATCCCTTGATGCATTTAAAATGCGAAATAATGTTCCATTTCCCTGAAACCAGCTATTCCACTTAGACCACAATTGCAAGTTTTCTTTTCAGTATGACATTTAACACGTAACTCCTTTTTGTGTGTCCTTTTACTGAAGACCTGCTCACTACATTATAGAATCTGATCTTCTTTGTCCTAGATGAACTCTGTCGTGCCCGGATACTGAAATACTTATGTGATTATTATAAATAAAAAGAAAGAGTCCAACCCTGAGTATTCCTTACCCTATTTCATTGACTTAAATGGGACTACTTGCATTTGAGTTGTTTTGGGTACTGTACGTTATAATTGAAATTCAATAGTTCCTGAAAACTGAAGTTTCTCCTATTTTTAGTTTTTAATTAACTTGATAAATTGTGAAGCAGTGAGACTAATGGAGAGTCCAGGAATGTGACCTAAAGTAAGTAACGTATTGTCTATATTCCTCTATTTCCCTCTTTTGTAAATTAAGACTAATAATAGTTACCCATATTTACAAAGCACATTGAGATGACCAGGCAAAATTGTTATGATCACAGAAATTACATTCCTAAAAATAAACTTTATATCTCCTTCATGGCCCAATCCTGCATTGTTCCAAGTAGCTTTTACAGGATTCTGAGCGCTCTTATTCCTGCTTATGTTCAAGAGAGCAGAGGCTGCCCCAGCACCCATCTGGGGGGCACTCAGAATCTTACAAGATCGGACCCTGAGATTGTATGGCTAGCTTCTCAAAATTGCTAAATGTTACACAATACAAAGGATGCTCTGACCCTACTTGTAACACCTTGGAAAGCATAAGGCTTTCTATGGGAGGCCACCAACTATTAATATTTATTGTTTATCAAAATACTAACAGGTGTAATAAAATAGAGCTTCCGTTTGAGGTTGAACATTGAAGAATAATACATGATTTTTAAGTATAACTGCCCAGATAAACTCAGTCAGGAGTGTTCATGAGGCTGTGGATGTTCCAGAGATGGTATTGTTCATTATGTTAGTTTATTGAGTGCACTTTATCAGGCCTCTGTAAATGCTGAGTGGCTCTTGTATTCCTCATGAATGGTTCAGAGTAGTTATTATGGTAGTTTAGATGCTCAGAAGCAAACATGATTTTGGGGTAGAGGAGCTGTTCAAAGAGTTTCATCAACCAATAAGAAGCAGATTCATCTTCTGCCTTCAAACAAAGCAAAGTGCTTTTTCATCCAAAAGAAGGAACCAGAGCATATAATAATAATAATATAACCTTATTGGCAATTCAGTTAGAACATGAGCTAGTTTCTCTGTCTTTCAGAGCAAAACACGGACAAACAGCAGCGCCAGCCAGAGAGCCAAATTTACTGCTGGTGCAAATGGGCACATAATTCTGTTGGTTACGGTGAGGTACCTCTTCTTATGTCAGCACCGAATTTGACTCAGACTCTAAAAAAACATTCCTAACATTTGCACATATGGAATTTTAGCTTGGTAGTGTAAAAAAATTGCAATTGCTTGTGCAAACCCTTTTCCATGCCTCCTTCAGGGAAACACTTTTGGGAAACACTTTTTTGTGCAAGAAAATACATGGGCATTAAAATGTATTACACACGGAAAAGGCTCCTTGCCTAGATTTTCATGCCTGATTGTAAGATAAATTGCTATTTCTGTTCCATAGAGTATAGGTGTCCATCCTTTTAAAGCTAGGTCTACATTGTAATTAAAAATCTGTGATTGGCACATGCTGGCTCTGGGACTCTCCGCCCTCACAGGGTCCTAGAGCCTAGAAGTCTGCACTGAAATTTAACAGCCCAAGTCCCATGAGCCCAAGTCAGCTGGCACGGGCCAGCTGCAGGTGTCTAATTGCCCACATACACAAGTGCATACCTATCCTTTGTGTGTTCTGTCACTGCGCCTGCAGGTTCAGAGGGTGCAAAGGGAAAACTGCAGCTATTAATCCCTAAATGTCCCAAGTTCTATGTTCAGTTTTAACTGCTTTACTCCTGCTGAAATAATAAATTCACTAAACCCCATGCAGAGTTATCCCTAAGGATTCAAATTAGTCTGTGCCTCAACTCCAGTAAAACATTAGTCATGGTAAGATAGTATATTTTTTAAATTATTCGTTAGTGTCTTAAGCAAGTCCTTATTGGAACAGCCTTTTCTCAACGGAGTCAGAAGAGGGGAAAGAAAGTGGAGATGAATTTGATAGCTGCATTTCTGTGGAAAACAAAGTCCAGTTTCTTTGCATCAACTTCCCCTGAGACATAAAAAGATGATAAAATGGATACAGAGGGTTAAACGCTCTAAATAATTATATCCTAAGCTTAGCTGGCACTCTGGGTTCATTTTACCACATATGTCTGGGATATTTAAAAATAAACAAATCTTCCGCTTTAATATTCTGTCTAGACTGTATTTGATGCATGTAACAAGGAAATTGCACTGTCCTTCAACTTAGAATCTGTGTTAGTGAGCTTATTATTACACTAAGTTTATGATTACATATTTGAGTGATCTTTTAAAATTGCTTTCAAATAATGCTTGGAAAATATGTTTTAGTGGTTTAGCTGTTTAAAAAAAAAAACCTGTATAATTGGTGATCAAGACCCATAGTGCTTCGAATGAGAAGTGGATGGTGATGGGGATAAATGGTGTTTTTTGAATACTCATCTTAATTTAATTCTACAGATTTTCTTATTGTCTGAAGCAATGATAAAGGTGCGTGTCTGGGGAATAGTATTAAAATCAGATTTTAATAATTATGCCATTCTGTGGAACAGTTAATACCACAACTGGCTTCTGAGATGCTCTCTATGAAAAAGACTAGATGTGCCTGATTAATTTCACAGGTATAGGTTTTGAAGTTTTTGGGTCGCATCTTCCTTCCATCCCACAGTAGGGAAAAGAAACAAAGTAAAGGGAGGGGAAAAACATGGGGGAAAAAAAAAAGGGAGAGAAATGAAAAACAAAAGGCAAGTAAGAAAAATGTGAGCAGTGACACAGGTGCAGTGAGCAAAAGGGACAGAGACATTTAACTTGACTTATAGAACTAGAAGCACTGGAAATGTTTGTCACTTTAAACATAGCTGTTTTCATTTTCTTATCAAAATCAATAGTGATAGAGCAACTGTTGTGGTGAGGTAGCCAGGCCATTATGGATACAAGATGGATACAGCTTTGCATGTTACCGCTGGGTGCAATGTGTTTTCTCTTTCTCCTGCTGAGCTGTCCTCCGCTCATCAAGTTCTTGTGAAGAATTTGACCCTAACATCTCTTTCTCTCCCACCACCAGCGCAGTTATTGTGAGATGTCTAAAATTCATGACTGGTCCCTTTGAAATCATGTATTTCAAATGAAAGGAAAATACATTTTAGTTTTAATGCTGAAGAAAAAAATAAATAAAACAGAAAAAAACCTCCCATCCATTTCTTGTTTTGCTCAGTGAGTTAATTTTCTGCAAAGGGAACATTTTAGATAGTTTCAGGGTTTTAAATCCATGAAAGCAACTTAGCAGAAACGTCAAGAGTTAAAGGAGCATGTTTCAATACGAGGTGTTCCATCTGAGAGTCTCCTCATTGCCGGGGCAGAACAAGGGAAGATCATGATGCCGTGAAGCTTTTGATTTACCCAGGACAAAAGTGCAGCAGATTGTTCCTTAATCAATAACAATCCTGTTGAATCAGCATGAAAGATACCATCATTGACCTGGAGCTTTTCTGATTGGCATGTTATTTCCTTTAGCAGCAAGCACAGGGCTTGTACCTGTGTGGAATAGTAGAAGCCAAAGTGTGTGAGGGCATCACCCTGTCCCTCCTTCAGTTCTGTTGTCCTTGTTCCCGGGGAGCCTAGCATTGGGTTTGATGACACTAGAAGGAGCGATGCTTGATAGAGAATAAAAATGCACTTCCAGTCAGATACTCCGAAAAGTGCACTTTGATGCAAGGACATGCAGGGCCTTGAATGCATGGCAACCAGGTCCTCTGTATAGTGAGTGTGCAGAGGTCTCTGCTCCCCTTGTTGGTCCCAAGGCAGTGCTCCACGGTGTCTCTTTATGATCTGTGGCCGAGCGAGGGCACAGGGCAGTAGGAGAGTATTAGAAGGGCGGTATGTAAGCGCTAGAATGATCCAGGCTTTATTCCCTGTAGAGTAGCCAGAGTCATTAGAGGGCAATTAGGGGCAGCTGAGGCCAATTAAGGCACAGCCAGGTCCCAGCTAAAAACCCTTTGCTCCTGAGAGACAGTGCATGAGCTGGAAGAGTAGGTGTGCTGTGCTATTGAGCAGAGGGGTGCATGTGGCGTTGTGAAGAGGAGCAGAATGGAGTACAGCGGTGTGTGGAAGAGAGGTGGAGTCCTGAGGAAGGTACTGGGCTCAAGAAGCCAGAAGTACAGAGGAGAGAAAATAGCCCTGGGGGAGAGACTGCAGCTGCAAGTACAGTGCCAACAGCACATAGCTGCTACTCATAGGGTCCCTGGGCTGGGACCTGAGGAGCGGGTGGACCCGGGTCCCTACCCCCCTCCTTGGGGAGATGAGGGTAACTGATGACGCCCTGGACCACTACAAGAGGCAAAGTGCGAGACCCACTAGGGGGAAGCTGGCCATTTGCCACAGATCCCATAGACTGTTGGAGTGGGATGTGGCCAGTGGGTCTGCAAACTGTGCAACCCACTAGCTAAATGCCCCACACGTAGAGAAGACATTGAACGGTGAGGTAGAGAACTCATTTCTGAACCCAAAACCTATATGTTGTCCACTCCAACCAGCTCCCAGGCCCTTTTACTTAAGCATTGAACAGGAGATCAGCTACAAATCCATTTTATATATAGAGAACTTTAAAAAGTATTTAAAAAATACCCACTAGCCTCTTTAGGAAAAAACACAGTGTTATAAAGGAATGAGCCCAAAACATGAGTTTACAGAGGACACAATTTCAACTCCTTACGCATGGTGTTTACACTGTGGTGTCCTCCTCACTGCCACATTTTGCTACGCCCTCCACACATAGTTGCAAATCCTTACTCAGGCCAAGCTGCCACCCTCATAGAAAAAACACATACTGCCAGATTTTCTGATCTGCTAATTAAATTTGTGCTTTGTGTCTTGTGGCTGCTCTAAATTACGTCAGGGGCTGTTTTGGCCCCAAGCCAACCCAGCATTAGAGGAACAGTGCAAGCTTGGCACAGCTAAGGACGAGCTGAACCTTCCTTCTGGGGGACTTCTACTTTCTATCAAGAAAAGCAATGAAAAAGAACGAATATAAATTCTCCAGTGAGAAAGCAATGAGTGTACATCTCATGTTGTAGGATCCTTCCACCTTTAAAAGAGTCACAGTCCTCGTCCCTAGCACTCAGGCAGACGCACAACCTAGAGTTCAAGAACTGTGACTAAAGCAAAAAATAAATAAATAAAAATAAAAATCCAAGCAATAAATGCAAAAGTGAATGGGTATATGCAGGTCTTGGGACAGCCTTATCACAAGTATGGAAAGTCCCATAGACTCTGTTACCCTGTGGTGGCTATAAATTATGCTGGGGCATATTCAAATGGGTTTGAATCAGTGAGGCTCTGTAGAAATCTGATAGGGCACCACAGAAATTATTTTAAAGCCTTATATAATTTAATGGAGAATGAGATCCTTTCTGTTTGGTGTTGGTTTTAACCATCCCCTTGAATTCTAAAGCAGGCATATAATTTTCTGTTCCAAGCTATATGATGATGCAAAAAAGTTATTTTCTATTTAATTTTACTGAGTTTTTCCATATGCGTAGTATGCTCAGTAAATAATTGTGCCTCTGTGGATCCAAGATTAAGAATGTGATTTTATGTCCATATAGAGCAGTCTGGTCATGTTCAAAGTTTTGACTGTGCATCAGCATTATAATATGTCTTCCAAATACCTAATGAATAGAACTGCCAGCGGAGATCAATACAGTCTTGAACTAATGAAAAACAGCCATTTAACCTTCATCTGCTGTGCTCTGATGTTAGTCCCAGTTGTATGAAGTAGTCTGGTTTTACCCGACTCTTTTTACTGACTTTTTATAGCATGACATAGCAGAACAGATATTTGATATTTAAATACCGCCAGTCCAGCAATGCCGTGCACCTTTCTGATACTGACATTATGTTCAACTGACTGGTATGTGTAAGCAGGCAGAAGCCTCACCATATGCTTGCTATGCTTCCATTGCTATGACAAATGGAATGAAGAGAACAGGGTTGTTATTGGTCCAGAATACGGTTAGTTTTACTGTTTTCAGCTTATAAAACTTACTGGATTGTTAAATGGGCCTGCCATGAATTTTTCCCAATATAATCTGACTCAGTTGATTTAAGTTCACAGTCCTCACGTACTACAACATTCATTAAGTTGAGCTCATTCCAGGCTTCACTAAAGAAACAGTCAGTTCAGGTTTAGGTGTTTCAAAGACCCCACAAGGTTAGTTCTGATATATTTGCCCAGGACTCTGTTTACTTCTGCTCAAATTCCATGTATACTTTGTTACAGAAAACGTTAGCATCCCCGTACATTTTAAAAAACCACAACCCTTTAATTTCCTGAACCCTAGCAGTATTATCAAAGTCTTGTGTTTGCAAAGGCTTGTTTTTGGACAAAATGCTTTTCTGTAGTGCCCATAGAACCCTCTGTGTGGTATTTTCTCCAAGCGCTCCTCTCTCCCTGCACTGTCCATGTATAACCCTAGCCTCTGACAGGCACATGGCACGCACTGCACTATTTCCTATGCCTCTGACCCATCTATGGAGTAGACAGCAGGAGGAGAATTTACTTTCATATTTGTCAAAACCCTGAAAGCACAAATGGGGCTTTTATTACACTTGGAAACACTCTGTGGCTGCGATCTGGGCCTGTGTATGTGTATTCGCATCTTTCAGAAGAAGGGACTGGGTAGACCAGGCAGATAAATTCCAGTATTACAGGAGCTTACAGTTTGCACCTTTTGGATCCAAGAGCTTGTGTATAATTTATTTGTTGGTCCAGTATTATCTCTATTTTCAGCATAGTTATGAATGTGGTTGCTAACGTATCGGAGTCTGGATGTTGAGCTTTGGGCAGTAGGAGATACAGAGTACAATGTACATAAATCTTTCCTATTAAAAAAAAAAAAAGGAACAATCACAAAGTATAACATAAAACCTTTCATTTAAACTTCATCATAATTATGTGCATAGACTGCTGTTTATATAGTACCATAGGGTGTGGGATTCTTTACATTTCCTTTGTTTTTCAATCAGATAAAAACACAAGATCCCAAAATCTAAATGGTCTCTTTTTAAGGCACTGGTTCCCAAACATTTTACTGAGACCACCCATCAGTAGCTTTGTCGTTTATGTGACCCACCCAGGCTCCACAACCCTAATTCAAGTGGTGCAGTGGGGGAGGACCTGCGGTGGGAGGGTGGAGAGTAAGCTCGTCGTGCACTCATGTCACAGCAGTGTTTCCTGTCCCGTGGGATGGGTTTAGCTTTCTGCTTTGGGCATTGTGACATGACGCACGGGGTCACAGTGCCACTCAGGTTTGGCTGTGAGGTTTTTCTCCAACAGATTTTCCCCACCCCGGGGCCTCCCTTCTGCAGCAGGCTGGGAGAAGCATAGGTTTGCCTAGGCCAGGGCCCAGTGATTGGTTCCCATCTCCAGGGCCAGATTAACCAATCTAGAGCCTTCCAGTGACCCACTGTTTCAGAAACATCGCTATAAGGGCTAAATTGAAACTTTCATATAAGCCTTGAGGAAGGGGTGATTTATAATGGCTCTGCCTCTGGAAGGAATTATGATTCAAAGGGTCACAGTTCCTCGTCTGCTGTCATCTTGTTCAGGGTGGGAAGAAAGGTATTGTGACCCCTAAAAGGGTGCATCTTACACACACACGCACGCATGCACCCTCTCCCCGCCCAGCACCAGACCAGCTACTACGGCCACTGAGTAGGAGAGGCAGAGCCAAAGCTTCACTTACTCCTCATCCTTCTTGCTCTCCCTCCCCCATGAAATACCCAGAGCATCTTATCCCTTCTTGGAGGGGTAGAGGGCTAAATGAAATATTTATCTGATGCTTGATTTCAAGCCTTTTCATAAAACAAAATAGGAACTGGCTATTAAGTGAATTCAACCAGACCACAGTTCTGTCTCCAGAGGCACACCAGCGACCCGTTTCCTGATCTCTGTGTGTATTGTAATAGCCTATAACACAGGAGTTCCTTGCTTTAGTGCGTCAAAATCTAGCTTTGTGCTGAACCTGGAGGAAATGCCTTCCTAGTGGGTAAGTTCTAACAAAGAGTCTTTTTAACATACTCGTCTTGTTCAGAGAAAAAGCAACTTTGAGGAGGCTACTTTTGAGTTAGACATGTGTATCTCACAGAAGGGGTCGGGTTAGGAAGCTAGTGAAGGAACTCCATTAGGCAGCAGAGACTGCTGGTTGGAGAGCATTACAAAAGGTGAATCACAACACCTTTCCTTTGCTTTGTTTGCTTAATGAGATTGACTTTAAATAACAATATCAATGATCATACAAATACCATGATCTATGGAACTGGAATCAAAGGACCTATGTTCCCTGGAGAGACATTATTGAGGGGACATCAGGGAATGTGAGGAGTTGGGGTGGCTGGAATGCAGCCACTGGGACAGCACGCTGCACAGGGTTTAATAAAGTTTCACTTATTCAGCTTAACCCGTATCCAGCTTCGTTCTTTATGAATGAAACACGGGGGCAGCGTTTGAGTGATGAATTCTCTGAAGTGCAGCAGTGGCAGTGAGAGCCATGGAATTCAGTCTGAAGCCCCCTGGAGCCCTGGATTTTGCAGACACAAAACTAGCTCAGTAATGGACCCAGTGGAAGGAGGAGTTCCAGCTGTGCACAGACTTGGCCAGGTTTTCACTAGAGATCGATTCAAAGGGAAGTGTGTTACTGCTTTACACATGCCGGCTGCTGCAGGCCAGTGTCTTGCTACTTGACAGACTCTGTCATTCAGGACAGCATCGTCTGCGGCGCTTGGGATCACCTTCTGTGGTGTGTGGCTATTCCAGGAAGGTGATCTCACAGTAGACAGCTGCTTAGACATAGGGCGTGCAGTAGAAGCCTCAAGAAAAAGCATGAAAACCCTTGGAGGCATGACACCCCCAGAAATACATGCAGTGAGACAACAGCAAAGGAGAGTAAGTGGCTAGTGAGGTGCATTTACTGAGGGACACAGAATAAGTAGGTAAAGGAAAAGTGCCCTGCACTAGGGCAGCTTTGCAAAGAAGCACTTTAGCAGTGTGTGCCAGAGCAAAAGAAGCTCTGAGAAAGACTCTGATGTGTCTCTTGTAAAAGACAGATAGTAGAGCTGCAATGACTCTCTCCTTGAGTCCAAGAGCATATCAGATTCAGGCTGGCAGGAGAGGAGCAACTGGACAATACCAACCTATGCAACAGAGCTAATAGGGAAATGTCCTGAGTTATTTCAGCTGGATAGCGGGGCCTCCTGCACTGTGATTCCTCAGGGTGAATTGGGCTTGAATGCACTGATTACAAAGAGTAGCTGCAACCTAATAATGTACAATGAGAGTAGAGGACGAGACGATCTGATAGCAACTAACCCAAAAATCAGATGCTGCCAATTGAAGTTTGTGGTGCTGGATGATAAGCACCATAGGCTCCTCGTGGAGAATACAGCCATACAAGCCAGGGATCTGATCAGGGTGCAGCATCAGAACTTTATAGCTGCAGTGGAAAAAGCAAAAGGAGTGCCATGGACAGTGGAAACAATTTGGGGAAGTTTTCAAAG
The DNA here is from genome assembly GCA_007922155.1 of Mesoclemmys tuberculata. Lineage (NCBI taxonomy): Eukaryota > Metazoa > Chordata > Testudines > Chelidae > Mesoclemmys > Mesoclemmys tuberculata. The sequence goes on along the minus strand of ML675615.1, from coordinate 21,070,167 downwards.
GTGACAGCTGCCTTGTGATGGTGGTAAAGAAGCCATCAGGCAAAATACCAATCTGCATAGACCCAAAGCCAGTGAGCCAGGCATTGAAAAGATGCCATTCTGCACTGCCTGAAATTGATGTTATATTGCCAAAACTGTCCAGAGCCAGAGTCTTTACAGTTCGGGATCTGATGAATGGGTTTTGGCCCACAAGCCTGGATAAAGAGTCAAATATGCTGACAAATTTTGCCACACAATTTCATCCCTACAGATGGCAGCGTCAGAGGTATTCCAGAGAAGACTCACCCATGTGCTGGAAGTACGGCCTGGGGTGAAGATAATTGCAGATTATATCCTTATTGTGGATGAAGGGAGTAACGGTATAAAAGCTGAACAAGACCATGCTAGAAAACGACAAGTTTTTCTACAACAGTACCGGGACTGGAACATAAAACTCAACCGAGGGGAAAAAATGCAACGCAAACAGAGTGAGGTGACATACGTTGGACACCTGCTCACAGCAGAGGGGCAGAAAGCAGATCCCCACAAGAACAGGGCAATAGAGATGCATCAGCTCGGGTGGATGTGAAAGGGGTACAGCGCTTCATAGGAATAAATTGTCAGCCCAAGTTCTGTCCACCCCTGGGTGCAGTAGCAGAAACTGTACGTTAACTCACAAGGCAGAATGTTGAGTGGAACTGGGCTGGTCCCCAACATACAGACACACACATAACAGCTGCCCTGATCTGAAATACTCCCAGCCAGGAGAGCCACTGACACACCAGTGTGATGCATCAGAAAAAGGATTGGGTGTAACTCTTCTGCAGGAGCATCTGGCCATTTATGCCTGCAGATCCATGTCAGGGATTGAAAAGAGGGACACCCAAATAGAAAAAGAACTTCTGGCTGTGGTGTTTGGAATGGAGGAATTCCATCAGTGCACCTATGGCCACCCAGCATAATGCAATCAGATCACAGAACCTTAGAGACAATCATGGCAAAGCCCTTTCTTAGTGTGCTAAAGAGACAGTAGCACATGTTGAAGTGACTGCAGCATTACCAGCTGGAGAGCAGATATTATTGAGGACGGCTACTTGTTTTGTCTAACGCTTCGAGCAGGGCATATATATGGAGCATCAGCAAAGTTGGGGGAAGGGGATCAGGACATTGAATCCATTAACATGCTGGTCTGTCTCCCAGTTTCAACAGCAAATCTGATGGAAATCAAAGGGGCTACAGAAAAGGACAGCCAACTACAGGCAGTCAAGCGAGCATTGCTAATAGACAAAAGCCGAGTACCAGCAGGAGCTGAATCATATCTTCAAATTACAGAGGAGCTGAATGTGTAAGATGAAATCGTATTTCAAGGATGCCTCGTACCTGGGCATTGACAGATGTCTTAGACATGCGTGAGTGTATGTTTACTAGTCAGGAATGAATACACAACTTTGTGCCTTGATAGAAGGGTGTGACTTGTGCTCTCTTGTGGTCTGTAGTGCTTTGGTCTAATTTCAGTTGTTTCGTTTAGTGTGTGGGTGCTGGGTGGTGTTGGCGGCTTGTGACATACAGATCTGGCTGGCAGTGCCTTCTGGCCTTGAACTCTGTGACTCTGACACCTGCCAGTTGTGTGATAGCTGCCAGCAGAAACAGGCTTTTACCACATGAGCACTTAGTTCAGAGACAAAGTCTTAGTGATTCTAATAGACTGTGGGAAAAAGTGGGAATGACTCATTTATATCATCAATGAAAAGCAATACTTGATTACAGTGGGCTACTATTCACATTTTTGGGAGGTTGATGCCCTGCCTGACGCAAGAAGCAACGCAGTAACTGGCAGGCTACTTTGCAAGATGTGGCATTCTGGACACTGTATTCACTGACAACTTCTAGTTCATCTAGTAAAATCTCTGTTGAGGTACATGTCAGAGAAAAAACCAGTTTAACTCTTGTTTTTCAGGTTGAGCTTACAGACTGAGAAAAGAA